>BTPI01000001.1:4567985-5220555 GCA_036584455.1 Tetratostichococcus sp. P1
CAAGCACTTCATAGGCAACCTTAGTAAGGAAAGGCGCTTGCCATCTAGTTGCTGGCAAATACAAATACAGTAAGCTAGCAACCGCGATGCACCACAAACGACAATCAAGCCATAATCCGATGAATCAGCAGCAAAACACAATCCAATGCACAGTGAAACAAGGGGCGTTCGCAATGCGAGACGCGAGTTTGGCCACGCAGGAGCGAAAGGCGGAGTGGCAGTTGGGAGAATGACAGTTCCCAACTGCAGGCAAGAGGTCTTGTAAGCGGTTGGAAGTTGCATCATGTGAGACACAGGAGGGTATACCGAGGTCTGCTCTCAGAATAGACGTCAGGTGCGAAGAGGCAGTGCAGCACAGAAAGCGAAGCTCATTCGATGCCTGTAAGAAGTTTATCGGTACTGGTACATATTCCTACCACGTGCTTTGCCAAAAATCGTGTCATCCCCCCGTTGAAAATGGAACTAACTGCGGCCCCTTTGCGAATTACCGACGTAGCTTCCTCATACATTCCAACGTTGACCCGCGCCGCAAGCGCGCCGCAATAACGCGCGAGACCACACTGAACAGGCCGCTGCAGACATACCAGGGCCATACGGCGCGCGCTGGCAGGCCGCATGACCGCGCGGCGCCATGAGCCGTTCCGGAGCAAATCCGCTTAGGGTTTACGATCGGAACTAGCCCACGAACGCAAAGAGTTTGGCCCTTTTTAAGGGGGCCAAACTAAAACGTCTTCTGGCAACATGTGCAGCTTGACCGCGCCAAGATTAGGCAGGCGCCTTGCGCTTGGCGGGTTGGTTACTGGCATCGTATGCAGCCTTGATCCTGCAAACCATGGGTGGCAGCTTCGGCAAGGCTCATCTCAGATGGTGGCCACAAGTCAGAAACAGGACGTGACGCATATGTAGGACCTCACCGCAGGATGTTCTCCTTGTGGATGCTGTTGTGGTCGACGATTGGCGCCGGGTAGTCCTTGCCGATGATGCAGTTCGCCTTCTTCTGCACAGCCTCAGGCGCCTTCCAGGGCTCCAGCAGGTACGACTTGGGCATGTCCTGCGCACATGCAAGACATGAGCCAACAGTTCGATGCAGAATCAAGTGAACCCAGGTGCTCTGCCGTGAACATGGAATATGTCACAGCAGGGTGCATTCTGGGAAACGTCGCACCCGCAGCTCTGGACAGAAGCGCCTGACAAACCCCTCATACTTGTACTTCTTAGCAAAGGCAACTGGGCTGCTCACAAAAGGCAAAAGTGTGCTGTTAGTCAAGATATGCTAAATTTGTCGTTGTGTGAGCAATTGTACAGTCGTACATGCTGGACCATCCTTACTAGTCCTCTTTGCGCTTCACCTGTACACCCTGCAAGGACCCAAAGATATTTGGTACGCTATTGTACAAGTAGACCATATCAGAACATAAGCATGTTCGCTTCAGCACATCCGAAATGTGGACTCTCACCGGAAGTACTGACTGAAGAATGCAGAGCAGCTGAGCCACATCCAATTGGCATTGTTAATGCTCCAGTCGCCATCAATCAGAAGCCTGCATTTCCAGCATCGAAAGCAAGCAGGTAAACAGATTGCATCGTGTGCTGATGTTCGCCACCCAAGCTGCTTAAACATACGGTGGCAGTCCAGATCAATGAGGTCGTCGATGTGACAGCAAGCAGGTGCGAACTGCCTGGTGAAGAGAGCTCCGTGCAAATCTCATGCTGCTGCTGGATGAAACCATTGCCCCATAACAGGCAAGAGAGATGCCCACCTGTCGAACGTGTCCCGGCCGCGCTCCCAGCTGATGTACAAGTCGCCCCTCGTCAGGAAGCAGGCGACGGAGTGGCGAGCCTGCACATCAGCAAGACATGGATCCTACCCTGTCGACAGCTACACTGACATTTGCACCATTGCAGAATTTTGAATTCAGCATAGGAAAGAGCAGCAGAAGAATGCCTGCAGCAGAAGTGGCATAATAGCTGTCGACACAGCTGCGAAGTATGCCAAATGCTCACCAAGTGGTGCATCCAGCCGATCTCGTGCAGCTGGCGCATGATAGCATCAATCCAAGGATAGCCTGTGGCTCCGGCCTCCCAGGCGCGGTAGAACTCCTCGTTCTCGTCCCAGTCGATCTTTTTGCAGATGGGGTTCCCAACCATCTTGTCAAAGTTCTCTGTGCCGAAACCCACCTGCACACTCACATGGAGCACTGGCCATCTCTGCAGGGCACCATATGGCTGTTACAAGAAGTCATGGCAGCCTCGCTTACTGTGTAGAAGAATTCCCTCCAGAGTAGCTGCCCTTCCAATGAGACAGGCGGTTGCGAGTACTTCTTCTGCGACTTGTAGATCTGCAGGAGCACAGCCATGGATCATGCAGCATGTTGCATGGGAGTGCCATCGTGATTGTCATGTGACCAGCGTGATCAGCGAGGACATAACACCAATGCTTTTTATACCTGCATCAGACGAGAGTAGAAGACACGCGCCGATAGGCAGCCAAATTTGAGGTGCGGGCTGAGCACCTTTGCAGGTCATAGGATCAAATAAATCACTGCTGAGCACTTTCTCTGTACTTCAGCTTGTGACAGCTACTTGCCCAGCCAGAAAATGGTGACTCACTGTTGTCGCGGGTGGATCAAACAGCGCTGGATCGCCCTTGGGCTTCTCAAAGTCTGCGACCCACTGTGTAGCGAACAGCTTGCTGGTCAGTCGCTCGACCAGCTCTATGCCTCCAGATTGATGCCGCATCACCTTGTAGAGCGCTCGCTTGCTCAGCAGAGGACAGAGACCATACCTGTTTGTCTGACAGTTGTTGTGCCAGCCGAGCCAAAGCCTCTGTCTCGCCACCCTGATAATGCACATGACACAAGTCGGCATGTCGCATGTGCGTTACGTATGCACAAGAGCGCGGCATTCTTGCACGGAGACGACAGCCGCCATTTAGTGATTGTTGCTGCCAATTGTGAAGACAGTAGTCAGCAAACCTTCAAGCCTGAAGTTGCCGCGCCCTCATACCCCAGCTCTGCTGTGGTCGGTATGCCTGTGTCTGCCGCCTGCGCGCCCGAATGGGCGGGTGGCAGCTGTTCTGGAGCATCTACAAGCGGTGCCGGAGGTGGGCCCACTGCCTGCAAAGCCGCAGCAATGCAGCTTCAGATGTACATATCCTGTCCAGCGCTTTCAGTTCGTGTCTGTGACAGGCACCACGTGTCGGCTTTCAAGCATGTGATTTGCAAGCCGAGCCAGGCCCACCTTCACCAGCTTTTCAAAAGCTTTGTATGTGAGCGGAGGGCTGCCACCGTTACGCTCTACCAGTGCTGCCGGGTCCCAGAGCGTGTGGCCGACAGGGCACACGACATGGATGCCGGCCTCCGCGGCCGCCTGCTTCATGGCCGCATCGCGCTTCAGGGCATACGGCTCCGTGTCAAACTCGAAGCACAGCTTTGTGACACCCCACTCCCGCATGACGCGCGGCAGAAGCTCCGTCGGGTTGCCACGCAGCAGGATCAGCTTTGAGCCCCGCGCCTGCAGGCTGCATGGCAGAGGCGCACGTCATCGGATGCCGGCTGCATTGCCGACAAGTGTGACAAGGCGGTTGCACACGCAGCCTGCACAGCCATGCCAACCTGTTGTCCAGGTCAGCCAGGCTGTCCAGCAGAAATTGCAGCCGGTTGATGCCGACACGCTCACTGCTGATGAACCTGCAGCAGTGGTGGACATTCAGTGTTTGTCCTAGACTGCCTCCTGCGTCACGCAGTGATCGGTCTGACAACTCACCACGGGTCCAGGCAGAACACTGGCGTCAGCGTCGCCGGCGAATCCTCCAGCGCAGCGTGCAGAGCCGGGCTGTCGTGCAGCCGGAGACCTGCCGCGGCAAGCGCCAGGGTCATATCAAGTATATGTTCTCCGGTCAAGACGCCAGTCCAAGCACATCAAACTCACCTTTCCGGAACCACAGCATAGAATGCTGCTGCGACGCAGCAGCGACGGTTTTGGCCTTCGGGGCCATCGAGTGGAGTCTGGAACGCCGCGAAAGCCTACTACATGCTACTTGGAACGACGAGAGATTGCGCTTGCATGCAGCTGCTGTCAATGGGGTTGCATGAAACAGGACCGTGCTTGCTTTGTCAGCAGAACGTGACCGAGCAAGTGGCTCGTGTCACACTACTCAGCTGTCTTAGACTGCGAGTCGAAAACACGTGAAACAGCGCACAATGGTAGTTGGTGATCGGGTCCTCGGAGCAAAGCATTGCATTCAACATGCGTCTGACTGTCTGCCACGTCGAGATCTCCGAAACTCCATTTCGGCCAAATTGAATCTCAGGCCTGACCGAGTTCTCACCCACGACCAGCCCAAAACCTTCAGGCTCGAGTTCTCGCCTTGCCTCACGACGAAGGCATCGGAGCACCGAGTGCCACTGCGTAATTGCCGAGCATTCATCCTGACTACCAAGCACTCAGTCCGTCCGTCATCGTCACTTCTAGTCAGCTAGCACGATGCCTAGCATCACTCTACCCGTCCGTCAGCCCGGCCTCCTTGAGCACTTCCACGAACTTGGTCTCGTCATCGAAGGGCACCTCCGGTATTGACCGCTGGAAGTAGTCGGCGATGGTTTGCACCAGAGACTCCTCCTGCATGTGTGGCCATGATCTGTGTTAGGCAGGCCCGCCTGTGCTTCACATTTGACACGATCGGCTGTCAAAGTGGGTGTGGTGCATGCCGGCAGTGCATCTGAATCGTACCTGCGAGCCCGTGACGAGGTTGAAGGCGGCGCCGCGCCTGCCAAAGCGCCCGGATCTACCGATGCGGTGCAGGTATGTCTCAAACGCCGGCTTCCTGCTGTCGCGCTCCACCGGCACATCATAGTTGACCACCAGCGTCACCTGCCCCATGCACAGGCAGTGTACTCACTGGCAGTGTCCTCACTGGTATGTCTCACAGCCCACGCACGTGTTGACACTGCATTGCATGGTATACTGAGTGCCAGACACTGAACAGTGCTGGCAAATGTCCTCTGCAAACACGATTGACGTGCTGCTGCAGCAAAGGTGCTCAGCAGCTCACACCTGTGTGACATCAAAGCCGCGGGCCAGCACGTCCGTCGCGATCAGGATCTTCGTGGTGCCAGAGCGAAACTCCTCGACTACCCTGTCACGGGCGTCCTTCTCCATGTCGCCCTGGATGGATGTGCACTTGTGGCCCTCGCTCTCCAGCTGTGACCATGGACCAAGCACGCAGTCAGCCCCTCGATATTCAGGCTATTGGCGGCAAGTGGGTGCGCTCTCCACCCTCGGTGAAACACTCGCTGCAGATGTGCTGCCACGACTCACACAGATCAGACACATGTCAGCACGAATCTCACATGCTGGTGCAGGCGGCGCGCAGTGTCCCGTGTGCGCACGAAGATGATGGTCTGACCCAGCTTCTCGCACAGTGGGAAGATCATGTCCTTCAGCACGACGGTCTTGTCATCCCGAGTCGGACAGCGCTGCGCAGAGAGCACGATGCATGTCCAGGTCCGGATCGTCTCAGAACACACATTCGCATCAGAAGATCTTGATGCTCATGCATCAGCTGCACTTGCGCTGGGAGGGCTCTTATGGGATTCCCAGCAGTAGAAAACCTGCAGCAACATAGGAGGCTCACCACTGTGTATTGCTTGATGACATCCAGAGACAGCTCCTCCTTTGGCACAAACACCTGCGATTGAGCGGCGATGACTGCGACGCAGGGGACCAGAAAGATGCTGGCTACCATAAGCAGGCCCTCCAAGGTGACTGTGCAGAACGAAGCGCAACCTGCATGAGCCCTCACCTGATTTGCGCCGGGCACGACCTTCATGGCAAACCGCTTGACTGTGTCATCGAATGTGGCAGAGAACAGCAGGATCTGCACCGCCGGCGACTCCCTGCGCACGGCCTGAATGGTTCGGACAGAGTCGGCCGCAAACCCGGCGCCCTGCAGGTGCCATGAAAAGCTTCATGCATATGCAGGACTGCATACTCACACGTTCAGGCAAGTGAGCAATGGACAACCTTGCCGCTGACTTTTCGAGTCAGTGTGACAGGAATATGCCATGTAGCTGCACAGACCTTGAGCATCTCGTCAGCCTCGTCGAACACCAGGATCCTGAGGTTGCGCGCCGGCAGCAGCCGCCTGTTCATCCATTGGTGCAGCTTGCCATGTGTGCCAACCACCACCTGCTCCGTGACCTTCTCTCGCCTGCAGGTGGCAGGAGTCGCAGGCGAAACTCAAGAATAAGACACGAAGACAGTCAGCCACTGCACTACTGCGTCGGTTCACGATCAACATCCGCACCGGGAGCCCTCTGCGCTGCCAGTGGCTGTGGACACCGAAGTGATAGATGTGTACTTCGCCATCCGCCGCAGCACCTGCAGGTTCTGGATGACCAGCTCCCTGGTGGGGCAGATGCACAGCGCCTGCAGCGCAGCAAAAGGTGGTGATCCATGCTGACGCGCCCGCAACAGGCAACATGACATAGGTTCCAGCAACAATGCACCCACCTGTGGCTGCTGCAGTGAGGCATCTACCCGGCTGAGCATAGCCAGCACGAAGCATGTCGTCTTGCCGCTGCCGTTGTGGGCCTGCACTGATGCGGATGCACAATGTCAGCGCACATAAACTGAATGAGGCGTGCTGCACAGCTGCATGTTGACAACAGCAACCCAAATTTCAGGGCACCAAAGCACCCGACACACCTGTGCTATCATGCCACGATATGGCGGCCGCAGAATCATAGGCAATGTGGTCGCCTGGATTCGCGAGGGCCGTTCAAACTTCATCTCGGTGTACAACCCCTGCAAAAGCAGTGTCAGTGTTACTGCGGCATCAGACCAATGGGTATCTGCGGTCAGCCAAGTGGCTGGTTGGGCGTGCGAAACGATTGCTGCAGTCCCACCTTTCTGAGATCATCCGGCAGCGGCAGGTCTTCAAAAGATTGTGCTGAGGTGTAAGGCGTGTCATCCGCTGCGACTGTCGTAGGCTCCGCTTCGCTTTCCTGCAGGCCTCCAGCTTGCAGCGGCGCATCGGCCTCGTCTCGCACGATGCTTTCCTCAGCTGTGCTTGTAACCTGCATCTCGACTATCACATGCCGTCAAGCGGGCATTGTGCCATGCTGCCAGATAGTCACGGCGCACAGTGATTGACACAGCCCACCTCTGTGTCGGCGAGCCGGTCTGTGACGCTATCAAGCGAGTGCGTGCCAGCCTGCACATGCTCAAAGCCAGGAGGCGGGCCTTCGTCGCCTGCAGCATCGTGCAGCCGGAAACTCAGAGCCTGCAGGCAGCCAAGGTGCCCTTTGCCAGGCTCTTTGAGCCGAGCAACAGCCCCCATTACCTGTGCTCTGCGGTGGCTGTGCCTCTGCAGCTCTGGACATGTCTTCCGCATCCACCGCATCTGCCCAGTTGCCACCCGGGCTCTGCACAAGTGTCAAATGGTGAGCTATGATGCACAGGACGTATACTTTGAGCCAGAACACGCTGTGCGAGCTCAACAACCGTCTACAGATGACTCACCGCCATGACTACTGTGCTGATGCACGCTGCTGATCTTCAAGCTTTTTTATCAAACTGTGTACAGCGGGTTGCAGGCTTTGCAGCGGCTCATCTGCGTAGGGTTTGACGCGACGCACGATGGCTCGCAAGCAAATGAAAATCGCCTGCGAATGTCAGAATGAGCAGGGCGTAAGAGGCATGAAGCTTCATGCACAGCCACCTTTGCATCCCCGCTGTATCCAAAGCTTCCACTTTTCTGAGGAGCCCATTCTCTGCTTCTGCGTTTCTGCAGCAACTGCACAGCAAGATCGCTGAAGTCTCCATCATCCGCTTGAGCTCAGTCGAACCGCGGGCTGCTGTATGATAGACCACCGCGCGACGCCGTTGCTTGGCAAGCTTGTGCGCGTACATAGCTGCTGCGAGCACCGCCGGGTCCTTCATGTGCACTGTGGGATTCAGCGGAGGAGCGCGACTTGGATAATCATCTGATTTGCACTGTGCAATCAGGGGGGCTACTTGACGGCATCCAGCGCTTGACCGCACAGCAAATCTTGAGACAAACCTTGTCGCCAGCCTCAGCATGATATTGCGAAGGGCTGTGGTCAGCCTGATGGCACTTGTGGTACTAGCTCCCACATGTGCGCTGGACGCCAAGTGCAATGCGTGCCAGGCTGTCATGGTGGGCAATCTGATGTTTACGCTTGGGCCCGCCGTCAGTGTGGTGATGTCAGTAGAATCAAAATCTTTCGTGTCCATCACGGTCAATCCGGCATGCCGGGTTCTGGTTGCAGAGCGAGCTGCTGGAACGGCTAGAGAAGGAGAGGCCCCGGAACCATCTTGACATGCGCCACCGTCTGGACAAGGATGGCAAGCGATATGGCAAGGTCATCGACTACAAGTGAGTTAATTTCTGTGCTTCTGTGCTGACTTTGGGATAGCAATTGCAAATGTGCAGGGTGTCAGGAGGAAGTCAAGCCCAGGTTGCGCATGGGTATTGCTTTGGTGGGTGTCTGCATCCCCTGTGTTGCCTGCCAGACATGCTGAGCTGCACCTGTTGGACACTGTCAGAGTGAGCGAGCTGCGGATGCTGGAACTGCTGGAGGACTTGTGCAAGGAGCTGGATGCCTACGAGTACCAGCAGCCTACGGATGCGGACCCAGAGGGGACCTGGTCCCGGCAGTTGAAGCCAAACAAGAGTGCAGGGGAGCTGACGCAGGCGCACCAGCTGACAAAGCAGGCGAGACCATGCTGTCAGACGTCAGACTGTCCCAGTCACTGCGTCGTCTGTACGACAACTGCAGACCTCGGCAGGTGCAAGCCATGTCCTGCCAATGTGCAGCGTGAACACGAGGCTGAGGTAGTAAACCACAAACTATGATGTCTTCCGCATGCTTCGCAGTTGGTCAACTACTGCCACCTCTTTCTTGAGGAGCATGAAGAGCAAATTATGAAGTTGATCCGCGACGGCGCCGCACCAGCAGACCTCACGCGCAGCGTTTGCGAAAGGCTCAGCGGCGTCTGTGAGGCAATGCCGTCTTCGCCGCAGACAGATGAGCTATGACTGCAGCTGGCTCTGCGTGGCGTCGCCATAATGGGCACTGCTGACAACATTGTGAGTAGCTCGGGGCTGTGATCAGCTTGGGGCTGAGGACATGACCATCCTTGCAGCATTGTGCGCAATCAGATTGCCGGGAGCATGCGGGAAAATGGCGCGACAAATATATTGACACAGATCCATGCCTCTTGTCCGACCTCCTGTACAGTTTCACGCAACACAAAAATTCCTGCAGGGATGCTCACATGGAACGCCATTCTCACCATCACCATCGTCCATGGTGCACGATTCATTTGATTTTACTTGCCTCTCTCATGGTGCCATTGGTAACCACTTAGGGTCAAACCCTAAGCACTTCAGGCTCCCAGCTCTTGAGCCAACCTTCATGCGAGGTGCATGAGCCAAACGAAGAGCTATAACCAAACCAAAAGTGCTTGCTTGCGCCTTATGCGTTCCACAGTTGTAACGTGAGACAGCGTTGAAGGCAGCAGAAGCATCAACGCTATGCAGCCGGGTGTTTTCGGCCAGCAAGCTCGTGCCTCGGGACTGTACACCAGCAAGCCGTTGCAAAGGCCAGCGCTGCGAAGAGCGCATGTGACACGTGCCGCATCATCTCCGCAGGTGCTTTGACAGTGCATGTCTGTTTGGTGCTTCTGATGGTGTGTGCGCAGCAGCAACAAACCCGAGTCGGATGCCAAGTGCCGCAGGTGGCGCAGCAGCGAAAAGACTACTTCAGCACGGACAAACGACCCATCATACTCTTCGACGGTGTCTGCAATATGTGAGTCAGCATGATGGCAAGCTTGCTCTGCGGGGCATGGCATGAAGCTGTGAGTCTAGCTCCTTGCTGACGCTGTGGCATCATACCACAGATGCAATGGCGGCGTCAACTTTGCGCTGGACTGGGACAAGAAGCAGTCGTTTAGGTGTGCTCATGGGACTTTCGTGTGTATGCAACACGCGGTGTGGGCTGTCGAGTCGCAGATGTCAGATGCTTGGGACTCACAGTCATGTCGCACAACAGGTTTGCGCCGCTTCAGAGCAGTGCGGGGCGTGCACTGCTGCAGCGCTGTGGTCGGCAACCCGATGACATCTCATCGATCGTCCTCGTTGAGGAGGACGGATGCTCCATCAAATCGGAGGCCATCCTGCAGATTGCACAGCGGCTGGATGCGCCATGGGCGCAGCTGGGGACGGCCGGCTTCATTGTGCCGCTCGGGCTGCGGGATGTCATGTACGACCAGGTCGCCAACAACCGATACAATGTGTTCGGCAAGCGAAAGGAGTGCCGTGCGTGCGATGGAAAGCTCAAAATGGGCGAGAACTTTTTGAGTGCTTGAAGAAACCGAGATGCACACAAACATTGCCCGAAATGAAGAGATTGCAGGCATGCTTTGGTTTTTCTAGCGGCAGCGGAGTCAGGTTTCTGGCTTCAGAGCGAGAGTGTCATTGTCAAGTCACCTCTCACCTTCATTGAATTTTGGTTGCAATTCGGAAGTCGGGTTTGCGGAGGCAATTTTGGCAAGGCGATGGACATTCTTACCGCCGCGCAAGCTCTGCAGCAACAAAGTTTGACGTGCTCCTCCTGCACAACGTGCCCAAACCTACTGTATGTATGCGACCGCCTGCTAAAACTGTCTGTCGTTCTGCCCCCAAGAACCCACTCACCCATCACCCGCCGTTTCTGCGGCTGTGACCCCGATCGGGCTCCCGATCAGGCTGGTCCGATCAGACTGTCGCCTGCATATTGCCTCACATAGTCAATTACCAGCAAACAAGCAGCAAAGAATAGAAAATTGGCTTGCAAGAACGTCAGATCAGCGGTGGCGACTGGAGTTACCGTTGCTCGGGTGGGGCTGGGCCATCTTCATTCACAGCCGTACTGGGTCAGCACCAAGCTGTTTATCAGGCTGCATCAAGAGCTCTCGTTAAGCTCGGCTTGCTCAGCCTCAAGTAGTTGAAAGTGGTCATCGGCATCTGTGACGGCTCATAACAAGAGGTAAGATGCCTAGGCAATGCTGCTATGCTCTACATTCGCTCTCTGCTGGTCAGTGATCAACAGCTCATTTGATGTTGTTCGCGCTGCAGAGGACTATGCTTTTTCAGCAAGTGCCGAAAGAGTTGACACGCATCGCCTCTCTGTCCTTAGTGCTGCTGAAGAACCTAGGGCTAGGTGCAAACCCACTGTGTGTGCGGCAGTGTCACAGCAAACCCACAAGCTTCTTCTCATCAGGGTAGCCTCTATGACAAGTGTGCTTTCACTCGAGACGTTGCGCGATAACAGGATGGAAGTGGGCATCATGCCTGGCACAGCTTGTGGCTTTTGCGCTGCTACTGCTGCCCGGCTTTGCACAGGTGAATGCACGCAAGCTGACTATGTACATTAGGGATGCGAGCTCAATGGAACTATCCAGAGACTTGGTGCGACACTTAGTGTCTATATATGTCACGTGATAACTTGCAGGTCGTGGTGCACTACATAACATGTAAGCGGATACACAAGAGTGTGGCTTATGGCAAGCTTCCACGAAATAGGATGGACATTCACCTGCCGGCGGGTCGCGCGGTCGACAATCGTGCTCCGGTCATTATCTACGTGACGGGCGCGCCACGCCGCTGCTTATGCTCATCGCTGGAATGACGCTTGTCATGGCCCAGCAATGCATGAGCGTCTTCACAGCCATCTTCATTCTATGGCCCAGGTGGTGCTTGGATCATTGGGTATAAAGCCTGGGGCACCCTTCTCGCTGAACGCTTGAGCCGGGCAGGCGTCCTTGTCTGTTGCCTCGACTACCGAAATTTTCCCCAGGTAAGTATGCACACCGTCGAGCTGTTGTGCACCTTGCACACAGACACCATTCCAGAGTTGCACATGGCGCTGCCAGATTGCATTACCTCAGACGGTGCAACAAGCAAGTCTGCAGTTTAAACAAATGCAGGGCTCCATCGTAGAGATGATGGAGGATGTCACCACAGCCATCGGCTGGGTGTCTGGGAATATCCACACGTATGGAGGCAATGCTGAGCAAATGCTCCTCGTTGGTCAATCAGCTGGAGCTCAACTGGCTGCACTTGCCATCTTGTTCCAGGCAAGCTGAATCATGCGGAGAGCGTATGCGTGTGCAAGTGCGCATGGATGTGCTCCAGCCACCATGGACTGTGTTTTCGTGTACAGGGATTGCCAGACCACAAACCCCATCCCGCATTCCAGTTTGGTGGCCACGACTGGAATGTGAGCCAACTTTCAGGCTTTGTCGGGCTCTCTGGGGCCTACAACATTCCTGATTTGGCTACGCACCTCAATGATCGAGGATTGCACAGAGCATTGTTCGACAAAATTATGGCAAAAGACAAGGTCCAATGTCTGGACTTCACGTCACCATTGCATGTACTCGACAGCACCCGTCAATGCTGCAGGTGACAACTGGCGCAATTGCTTTCGTTGTTTCAAAGCCTGCAGTGTTTGTACAATGTTTGTGCACTGCTTTGGGTTGCAGCTTGCATCTCAAGTACATGCATCTGTCCAAATAGTACCATCACAGCATGTCCATGGGTGGCAGCCTCAAGCGTTCGCTCATTTTTGTTTCCCATAGGACGACTCTACCCACATTCCACCTCATTCATGGCGAGGAGGATAAGTCTGTGCCAGTGGATGTTGCAATCCAGTTTGCAGAATGTCTGAAGGTGAGGCGCCACTGTGTATTACATTACTTGAGGCCTTGCCGTCATGGCCGACAGTTGCACTCGTGTTTGCAATGGCGTACAAATCACTGATGCCGGTCTCCACAAATTGCAGCGGCGGGGTGCAGACGTGACATTGACACTGTTCAAAGACAAATCGCATACACAACTCATGATCGAGGATTCACTACACGGTGGCTGTGACCAGACCATTGCAAAGATTCTGGAAGCGGTATGTCTTCCAGAGATATCATCCAGGGCCGCTCAACTCATTATCTAAATGCCATGTGGATTCTGCCATGCAAATGTGCTTGAGCATATGATACATGTGGCAGATGTGGGTGCTGTGCTATGATGCAGATGGGCTGCCGAGACGTCCTTACCAGCTACAGGCCTTTGGCACCCTCTTTCCTTGTCGAATTGGCAACAAGGGTCTGCCCATTCTAGCGTAGACATGTCCCGGCGCATGTTCAGCATGTGTTTGTGACGTCTTGCCACCTCTGAACCCTGGAAAATAATATCAGATACTCCGATAATGCTACTGCTGCACATGTCACTCTTGACTCTGTGTATCATTGTCGTGATTCTACCTGTTACCGGCTTTGATTTCCTGTCAGCTCTGCTTGTTGCTCGCGCATTGACCCCATTGGGGCTCCTGCATTACAAGTCTTCGTCAGGACAGTAGGCAAGCTTCCTTTCTTTGACCCATTCCCAGACAGAATTTAGGTTTCTTGTCATTGTTCTCTGTGATTTCAAGTCGCATCATATGCCGTACTACTCGAATTCGTTCCTGGCCTATACATTATTAGGGGTTGAAACGAACCTGCACGACACCAGAGCCGAAAGCACTCCACCTCCGAATGTTGCAGCTGGAAACACGCTAAACTCTCGACAGGTTTTGCAGGGACATTCGGCAGATGCACAGCAGCACTACCGCAGTGCTGCAGCGGTGACATTCGTGATGTTACCTTTACAAAGCTGATGTTAGTGCTGGTCACCTGAAAAGCGATTGCAATTAGGGAAGGAAGGAAGGTTACATGTGTGCCCTGACGGAGCCTCTTGGCTCATGCAGGGACCCCAGCGGGGGCGACGTGCAACAGACAAATAGAATGGAAAGCAACCCAAGCTGACTAACAAACAAAAACTGAACGAAAGTAAGAAACAAAAGAGTAACATTGAGCTGGAGCTGTGGTGGTGTGCAAGATCCCTGGGAGGGAAAACCCCACGAAAACTCCCAGTTGGCAAGGCGAGCGCGCGTGCATAGGACTGTGGGGGCCCCGCGCTGGCACCGGCGATAGAGCCGGGCTTCGCTTGCCCGACACCATAGACAGCGACAACTAGCTCCTGAATTCCAAAGCAAAAGCAAACAAAAACCAACACTAAAAAAGATCCTGCAAACACAAACACAACTTAGAAACCAGATTTCAGCTGTCTAGCACCGCCACAAACCCCGCAGAAACAAATGCTGCAGCCTGCACCGACTCCTACTCTAGGAAGGACCGAAGGTCTGCCGACACTGCAAACAACCCCACATGCTGCTCCCTGACCTCGTCCAACGCCGAGCACCCAAACAGCATGTGCTGCTCATCATCAACCTCGCCTGACAAGCACCGCTGGCAGGTGCGCTCATGCCGCTCTAAGCGCGGCCTCTCCCACCGGCCTGTCTCGACCAGCAACCGGTGCGACCCGGTGCGCAGCTGAGCCAGGTGCTTGAGCTGCACACGGCTGGTGACTTCGTTCAAGTAGGCAGCCACACTGTAAGTGCCAATGCGCAGAGGAGGTGCGATATGCCCAAGATACATTTGCACTTTGGGCAAAGCAGACTCTTGCACAGATGTCAAGTAGCGCCGCTGCAAAGCAGACAGCGCAGCCTTGATGTCGATGCGCCTCGGCCCGGCAGCAGGGAGCGGTGTCACTGCAAGCAAGGAAGCCACCTGAGCAGCCCATGAGGCTCGCACAGCAAAGCGAGAAGGTAAGTTAGCTAGCCTGACAGACTCCAAGAATGCCAAGCGAACTAGCCTGCCGTCCTCCATTGCCATCAGACGGTTCCAATTCTTGCACACCTGCACAGTGGCCAACACCGTCAATGGGTACCGACCAAGCTCAGCCAACACGACAGCACTAGGAGTGAAATCTCTGACCCCTAGAATCCGCCGCAAAAAGCTCCGGTGCTCGCGCTCAAACTGAGCATCCATCTGACCCAGCGCGTGAGGCCCCCAAACCTCAACTCCATAGAGCATCACCGGACGCACAAGTGCATCGAAAAGCTGGAGTCGCATGACTGGATCCTGAATGCCCAACTCCTTGCACCGTCGGGCCATGGCCAATGTCGCGCGGTGGCCCGTCGCAGCACGAACCAACCCAGCATCCGAGAAGGGTGCTGTGCGATGACAGACCACGCCTAGGTAGCAGACGGAGTCCAAAACCTCGACAGCAGCGCTACGATATGTCAGGTCGAGCTGCACGGCCGCTGATCCCGCACATTGAAACCCTACGGCACGTGTCTTGGCCACATTCACAGTGAGCTGCCACTTCTCAGAGTACCTCCCAAGGAGATCCATCTGAGACTGCAGCCCAGCCTGAGAACCAGCCACAAGGAAGGAAGGAAGGAAGGAAGGTTACATGTGTGCCCTGACGGAGCCTCTTGGCTCATGCAGGACCCCAACGGGGGCGATGTGCAACAGACAAACAAAATTGAAAAAAAACAAGCTGACTAAGAACTGAAACAAAAATTGAACGAAAGTAAGAAACAAAAGAGTAAGATTGAGCTGGAGCTGTGGTGGTGTGCAAGATCCCTGGGAGGGAAAACCCCACGAACACTCCCAGTTGGCAAGGCGAGCGCGCGTGCATAGGACTGTGGGGGCCCCGCGCTGGCACCGGCGTTGGAGCCGGGCTTCGCCTGCCCGACACCACACACAGCGACAACCAGCTCCTTAATCCCAAAGCAAAAGCAAACAAAAACCAACACTAAAAAAGATCCTGCAATGAGGCACACATGATTTGAGTGAGATTTGATAAGAGGCACACATGATTTGGGGGTGCTCAGCATTGCTGGACCAGAGGCTTCAGCACTTTGAGTTGTTCGAGGATTGTGACATTTCCACAGTCGCCAAATTTCTTCAGCAGGATGCCAGCCAGCCGGCAGCCTTTTTGCGCCATTGCCATAATCAGTGTGCAGAGCTGGACAGCTTGGGTTCCAGCACGGATTAGGAGGGGACAGTTTTTTTCGTTGGCTTTCCTCGGCAGTCTTGCTACCCGCGCACTCAGCACATCGAACCTCCGTTTCGAGCAGCATGTTTGTTCCTTCATAGGAGCCTGTGAACAGGCCATGTATGGCCTACCACAGTATGTAATCAATGTCAATGTCAATGTCTGCAAACACATACACAGTTTAGAAACAAAAGTTCATATAGTGTGCACCTCTGTTGCTTCCAGCTTCTGCCGCCAGCTGCTGGATAAAAGGCGCTGACGAGCGAAAGCTCGTCCCGGTTGCATCGACGAAAAAATTGGGCAAGCAAACAGCAACGGCAACGACCTTCGGACGATCAGCGTAACATTGAGCAGCAACAGGCGGCAGTTGAGCAGCATCGAGTGCAGTATTGGCAGGTTGCACCAGCAGCGATTTGAGATCATCACGGCAACTGAATTGTAAACACAGAGGACTGGGGAGCCAAAAGCGTGTTCTAATCGTCTCGAAAGCTTTGCAAAATCCTGTCTGTCTATGGTGGAGGCGCGGGGCAGAGCTTGACGGACGCGCGAACATCGCCATTTGGCAAGAAGACGCCCTGGACCGCGTATCGAAAGGTGCGTTTGGTTTCTGCTTGGAGATAAGTGGACCCTGATCGGCTGCACTTGTCTGCTGCAGGTACTAGACCAATTGGAAAGAGGTAGGGTGCGGTTTGTGAGTAGCATTGCATCCTGCGGCAAAAGTTGGTTGGTCAGATCACGTTCAGATCTCTGCATCTGAATTATCGATATGGCTTCTGGGGGCTCAAGACCCTTCAAGATGCCTGACAAGGAGGACTTGGCGACGCATTTGCGCGGCTCGCGTGTCGGCCTCGGCGTGATCTGCTCTAGGCTGCGCCTGACGGAAGCGCACATGCCGGAGGTGCACGACATCCTGAAGAAGGAGAAGGAGGGCGACGATGATGCAGTTAAGTGGGATACCTTTGTTGAGGACTTGTCCACATTTCTGACATCTCTGCCAGTTGAGGATGTGTATGTGGGTCAGTCCATCTCAGGCACGATGGACACAGCTTCCATAGTGCGCGGCGACTCCTCAAAGGGTCACCGTCACCTGAGGGACATGCTGCCGTCCTATCACCCAGGTGGCCACATGAACTCGTGGTGCGAGCGTGTGAAACAGCTTGCTCTGAGGCATGGTCAGGGGTTGTCGGATGCGGACCAAGTGGACTGCATCCGCACTTAGCTCCCCTCTTCCATGTCCAAACTTCTCGAGACAAACACTGCCTACACGTTAGCAGAGACCGTCGAGGACCTCATGAAGGCCCTGATGGACGTGTTCCCTGCAAATGAGATGGCAAAAGCGCAGCAACTGGCTGACATCATGCAGGCTCCGAGTGAGACCTGTGAGAAGTTTGTGCAGCGCATCACAGTGGTGTATGACAACACCAACTGTCAGTATCCGACGCAGGCGACTGACATCGAGGCCCTGCTGGCGAAGTTCCAGCCGGCACATGCTGAGAAGCTGGACACGCTCCTGCGCTTCAAAAAGCAAGAGGGTGCTAAGATGACCTTGTTCCTGCTGAAGGTGCTGGCACAGGAGGCAGACCGCAGCCTGGGGCGGCTCGCTGCCAAGGCGGTGACCGTGCCCAGTGGCGGAAGAGGCGGTCCAACTCCTGGCAGGCACTCTTACCTGCTTCGATCCCACGCCCCTGCCGCGCAGTCTGCTGCTGTGCAGGCACTGGGCGGGCGAGGGCGCGGCCGCCCGGGGCCATTTGGTCGCGGTGGTCGGGGCCAGGGCCGTGGCGCACTGCCGGGCCTGCCGCCCGACATGATGCCTTACGAGGATCGCTTCTCGGGCGACGGCAGCTACCACGCGGGCGCCGTGATCATCAACATGGACGCCGAGGGAAGTCACACTCCTTTTGGGCAGTCCGTGAAGGAGGCCATGCGGGCAAATGCGGCCAACACCGCCGGCAGGCGACGCCCTCACAGGGCAGAGGCCATGGTGCCTCCGGCTGTTACGCCGTCACCGCCGCCAGCGGCGCCGCTGCCTGCACAGCTGTCTGATCGGATTGGCCGGGCTTCCGGCATCACCATGCCAACTGGGGTGGCCAGATTGGCCACTTCACCTGTCACCATGAGCCTGCAGTCGCTGGTGGCACTGCAGGGGAGTTCCGAGTGGGAGACGGCAGCAGCAGCGTTGCAGGAGCTGTTCAACAACCATGGCTTGCGGTTGAATGCTGTGTCCACTCAGGATGATGACATTCTGAAGAGGGATGTCGTGGTGTCCAGGCTGCCAGATGGCAACTTGAAGATCTGGGACTTCGCAGGCACGTACGCTGGCGAGAGCGTTGTGCCAAAAGAGTCGGAGATCCAGCCAGCACCGCGGCCGACGCCGAGCGCGCCGCCGGTCAACTCGCTGAGCACCACGCTGGGAAGTCCTTTTCCGATGGACATTTCCTATGCTGCGGCTGCGGCCAAGTCAAAAGTGCCTGCAGTGGATGTGCTGACACAGGAGTCTGTGTGCATGCCGTTCATGGCGGGCCACTTACAGCCTGGACAATGCCATGAGAGGAAGTTCCATGTGGACACGGGGTCTGAGATCAACTCGATCAGTGAGGATGCCCTAACACGTGACCTGCCAGTACTGATGCAGGGAAGGAACACGCGGCTGAGGGAGCTGGAGGATCCTGTCAGCATCACCCTTTTCGATGGGCAGCGGTCTTCCACGAAGAAGATCCTGTGTGACGCACAGTTCATCATCGGCGATGTGATTGTGCGCGCAGACTTCTTCGTGGTGCCCAATGGCTGTGCTGAGTACCTGCTGGGCGGTGGCCTCCTCGCCACGCTCAACATGCAGCTCATGCTGCCACAGCACAAGGCCATCTTCCAGACCATGACCACGGTGCGATCGGACCACTTCCCTCAAAATGGCAGGCCGATCAACAATACAGGCAGGCAGACTGTGCCGCTGTATCTCAGGCGCTTAGTGCGCAAATTCACACTGAAGCCGCTGGGGGCGGCATCCTGATTGTCCCACCCCAAATTTCATGTGTGATACAGTCACGGGGAACTTTCTTTGTCAGTGGTCAGCAGTACCTGTCCTGGGTGAGGGTGTCTTAGATAGTGTTGTCTCTTCGTTTACTGGTAGTATGCATATGTCTGGCTGTCATGGGGCGCCGCTACATGGGAGCATGTGTTTGCAAGAGTGGGACATGTGCAACAGTTTCAGTCACTTTGACATGTGGGAAGAGGTGCATTACATCGGCGAGGGGCCATTGCCGTTGTATGTCAGCAGCTCAGCAGAGCTGTGTAGTGTTTCTCAGTTGCCTCTACCAGATAGGCTGTCAGCGTCACAAAGGGCAGATTTGGGTACATTGCTTGGGTCATTCGAGGGTTTGTTCAGTGCTGGTGCCGATGACTTCGGAGAGGTGCCAGCTCACATGGGGGTTTTTCACAGGATCAACACCGGGAACAGCATGCCTGTGGCTCGGAGGCCCGGTGTGTTGGGCCATTTCCGCACCGGTTTCCTGCGGCGGTGGTGTGACCGTATGCAGGCCATCAATTTCATCCGACCCAGCAGAAGTCCCTGGATGGCGGCGCCGGTGCTGGTGCGCAAGAAGGGCGCCACGCTGGGCGACGACGATGAGTACAGGGTCGTCTGCGACTACCGCTTCCTGAATCAGGTGACGTTGAAGGATCCATACATGATGCCGAGGGTAGACGAGTGCTGCACTCGTATGGCGGGGAAACTTTACTATTCTGCAGTTGATGTCGCGTCTGCATTCTGGAACATACCCATGGAGCCAGAGGATATTCCAAAGACTGGCTTCACTACGCCATTTGGCAACTTTGAGTGGCTGCGCATGCCGATGGGCCTCTGCAATGCATCAGCGACCTTCCAGAGGTTCATGAATGACCACGTTTGTCGGGGTCTGGACTATGTGTCGATGTATCTAGATAATGTCGATATTTTCTCTGACAGTTGGGAGGACATTTTGGAACACTTGAGGGTAGTGTTTGGCCGCTTGTCGGCAGAGGGTCTGAAAATGAAGCTGTCAAAGTGTGTCTTCGCTGCATCCTCAGCTAAGGTTCTTGGCTTTGTCGTGGATGCCGATGGCATTCACACTGACCCTGCCAAGGTCGAAGCAATTGTGAACCTGCCGGTGCCCACAGATGTCGCCGGGGTTCGGTCCTTTTTGGGCATGTCCGGGTTTTATGCGCAGTATATATCGGGGTTTGCAGAGACCGCCAGGCCGTTGCAGTATTTGACTAGGAAGAATGTTCAGTTTATGTGGTCAGATGAGTGCCAGAAGGCCTTTCAGAGCCTGAAGGACTCTTTGGCGAGCGCGCCAGTGCTGAAGGCACCTGACTGGAATAGGGAGTTTGTGCTCACCACTGATTGGTCAAAGCGAGCCGTGGGGGCCGTCTTGAGTCAGTTGGATGAGGAGGGAAACGAGCATCCTGTGGCCTTTGCATCGCGAGCCCTGACGGACGCTGAGCAGAACTATGCCGCGACCGAAGGGGAATGCTTGGCGCTGGTCTGGGCCACATTTAAGTTCCGCCATTTCCTCCATGGGCGGCACTTCACAGCTCAGACAGACCATGCCGCACTGCAGTGGTTAGAGACCGCTCGTTACACTAACTGCAAGCTTGAGCGCTGGTCGCTTCGGCTGCAGGAGTTCGACTTTACTGTCAAATATGTAAAAGGGTGCAAAAATGTAGTAGCTGATTGTCTGTCGCGTCTGGCCGTCCAGTCAAGACCTGATGAGGCAGAGCCGGTGCGCGCCGGTGCCGCTTTCTGGCCAGTCGAAGCCAGCAAACAAAAAGACATGGATGCGGTGCCGTGCAGCATTTGCAATGATGCTGAGGGCTTCGACAATATCGTGCTGTGCGATGCCTGCAATGGGTGCTTTCATCTCCGTTGTCTGACACCGCCACGAACAACAGCACCAGTGGGGTCATGGTTGTGTCCTGCATGTGATCCGACATTTCTGAACTCGGTAGAGGAGCTATATGATGAAAATACTGTGCTGGAGTATGCGGCAAATGATCCCTATACTCTGCAGGGTTTGATGCCTTTCTTGTTGGGGGGGAGAGATCACAGTTTGTTGCCGGATGAGGCGCGGCTTAAACGTGCGATAGTAAATGCTTCCTGGGCAGTCAAACTACACCCCTCTGTGAGTGGATGGCTGCAGGTGTACAAGAAGATCAGGAATGGTCCGGAGCGGTGGCTGGTCTGCCCTCCAGTGGAGTGCCGCTGGGGCACCATTCGGATGGCACACGAGATGCTGGGTCACTCAGGTGTCGAGCAGACTCTGTCCTACATGCATCAACACTTTCACTGGAACGGTATGAAAGAGGATATCAAGAGGTATGTCAGGTGCTGTGACGCATGCCAGCGTCAGCATCTGTTATTGCCTGACCTGCCTGACATGCAAGAGCCTGCAATATATGGACCATTCAAGCATGTGCATATTGACCTTGCTGGGCCATTTATGCATTCTCCAGTGCCAGGCAAGCAGCACAAGAAATATTGGGTTGTCTTGATGATCGACTACTACACCAAGGTTGCTGAGTTTGTGCCCACTACCTCCAAGGAGGCAGTGCGCATAGCGCAGCTGTTTTATAATTCCTGGATTTGCAGGTATGGAGTACCGGAGCATTTGACTTCTGACAATGGGACTGAATTTGGGTCTGAGTTCTCACACATGTTGGCCAGGTTGAGTATTCATCACATCCACACTTCGGTGGCACACCCGTCTGCCAATGGCGTGGCGGAAAGGTTGGTTCAAACCATGAAGCGCATGCTGTCACGCCATGTCAACGATCACATGAATGCCTGGCTCGAATCACTTCCACACATACGCATGTCATACATGAATCGAGTGCATTCCTCCATCGGCAGCACCCCGAGTGAGATGTTGATGGGTTTCAAGTTGCGCATGCCAGCACCAGTGCAGGCAATATTCTCACAATCTGCGATGTTGGACGATGAGTACGTGTCTCATGTCCAAGGGATACTTAGCTTGTTCGATGAGAAAGCCTTCGCAGGCATCAAGAAGCAATTCCAGGACAATCAGCGGCGGTTTGAGCAACGGCGGATCCAATCGCTGAAGCGTCGAGCTGGCAACCTGGCCATCGGCAACTATGTTCTCGAGCTAAGTGACACGGCTGGTCCCTTGGCCTCAAAAGCTCGAGGTCCCTACAAAATTATTGCATTCAAGCATAATGGAGCAATTGCTGTCTTGATGACTGGCGCCACTGAATTTCGTGGGCAGAGGACCTTTGACCGTCACATCAGTAGATTGGCGAGGTACTACACAGCCAGTTGTGTTTGATTTCACAGGCCACGAGCAAGCCAACACTGCCGGCGCTTTAGCTCGCTACAGAATGTAGTGTGCACCTCTGCTGCTTCCAGCTTCTGCCGCCAGCTGCTGGATGAAAGGCGCTGACGAGCGAAAGCTCGTCCCGGTTGCTATAGAGCTCGGAGCAGCACAGCATGCCAGCAGGCAAGGGGTTCAGCGAGGATGGAGTGACGGCGCCGGTCAGTGGTTGGGCTCGTCGGCGGCAATTTTCAGCTTTGATTGTATGACATGTTCGCAACCTGCATTACATGTATGCATTGATGGACAATCGGTTCAGGACCAGGCGGGCGGCTTTAGGCCAAGTGCCTGTGTTTTGTGTGCCGACGGTATTTCGTTGTTTGGACAGAAGAAGCTCATGTAACCGCTTTAGCTCGCTACATTCAGCTGTCCAGCACCGCCGCCGCAAACCCCGCAAACACGAATGCTGCAACCTGCACCGACTCCTGCTCTAGGAAAGACCGAAGGTCTGCCGACATTGCAAACAACCCCACATGCTGCTCCCTGACCTCGTCCAACGCCGAGCACCCAAACAGCATGTGCTGCTCATCATCAACCTCGCCTGACAAGCACCGGTGGCAAGTGCGCTCATGCCGCTCTAAGCGCGGCCTCTCCCACCGGCCTGTCTCCACCCGCAACCGGTGCGACCCGGTGCGCAGCTGAGCCAGGTGCCTGAGCTGCACACGGCTGGTGACTTCCTTCAAGTAGGCAGCCACACTGTAAGTGCCAATGCGCAGAGGAGGTGCGATATGCCCAAGATACATTTGCACTTTGGGCAAAGCACACTCTTGCACAGATGTCAAGTAGCGCCATTGCAAAGCAGACAACGCAGCCTTGATGTCGATGCGACCCGGCCCGGCAGCAGGGAGCGGTGTCACTGCAAGCAAGGAAGCCACCTGAGCAGCCAAGTGCGAGTTCATCAACATAAAATAGGGGCGGGACTGGCTGCCCTCCCAACGATGGGGCCTGAAGGTCGACGGTGCTGCTGGCAAACATCAACTCGAGATCGTCAACGTAGATGCCAAACAGCAGTGGGCTGAGCGGGCAACCTTGCTTCACACCCAGAAGGGAGTGAAAAGGCAGCGTGTCTGGCGGTGTGCCCTGCACAACCAGTGGAACATTTGCATACAGGGCCTGGATAGCCTGGAGGCACCACCCCGTAACTCCAAGGCTCTGCAGCTTCCGCCACAAGAGGCCCCTTGGAAGGGAGTCGTATGCCTTCAGGAAATCCACAAAGCACACGAACAGCGGCTTACGAGCAGCACGAGCAGACTCGATCAACGTGCGCAGCACCAGCATCTGATCAGCTGGGCTGTACCCCGCGCGGAACCCAGCCTATCCTACCGCCCGCAAATGGTGTCGCTCACACCACTCAGAGAGTCGCGCAGCGAGAAGTGTGGCATAGAGCTTGGCCAGGACGGTGCTGACCGCAATGCCACGGTAGTTGCCTGCTACCATGGCGTCGCCACCCTTGTGTATAGGGGTGATGCGGCAAAGTGCCCAATCAGGTGGCAAAGTGCCGACCCGCACACATGCATCGAACAAAGCCGCGGTGCAACCCGCTAGAATGGTGGCCGCCGCCCGCAGTGCATCTAATGATAGCAGGCCAACCGATGCCTTGCATCGTTGAAGGCGGAAAATGCCATCAATGACCTCAGCAGCTTTGAAGTGCCTACTCAAACTCGAACCATCTGCGGTGCGATGCTGCAATGCCGTCGACAGTGCATCGGTGGCCTCTGCAGCAGTCACTGGGCCTGCTCGACCAAAAAGCTGGCGGAAGTGCGCGGTCATGTGCTCAACGTCTCTAGGCGGGGCGGTGCTGCCACGAGGCAAGAAGCAACTCCAAAATTTCCGAGGGTCGCCTCGGAACGGGGTCGCCAAAGCAACACTGCGCCGCCGCATAAAGGCCCGTCTGGTGCGACGCAGACATTGCTGGTATGCTCGGCGTAACTAGACGGCCTCCTCCGAACCCGAAGCCCTGTGCATTGCCCGAGTCGCATCGGCACGCATGCGCGCCAGCTCTGCTGTAAACCAACGTGCTGAGTGCTCCCTCGAGCGCTGACAAGGCTGCCGAGCCGCCTGCCCAGCAGTGGTGCTGTCTCTGCTGGTGCTTGCCCAAGTCTCACTGATTAATGCATCGAATCTCGCACAAACTGCCAGCAGTGGCTGCCGATCAGAGGCTGTGCGAGCGGCTGCAATGATATCAGCAAGTGTGTCTGAGCAGCCCTGAGATGACAGCACCTCTACCCACTGTAGCAGACGGTCATCGCCCATCATACGCGGAGGCGGTGCCGGTGGCGGACCACGCGACGGAGGGGCTGCCGAAAGAGACCATAATCGCAGGTGCACTGCCAGGTGGTTAGACTCAAGCGCGGCACGGCCGCGCAACTCCTGGATTAGAGGCATGATGTCCGGGCTGGCCAGCACGTAGTCAATCAGACTGGTGCCGCCGCCACACCCCACAAAAGTGAGTGCACCATGCTCGTCTCCAGGAACGCGCCCCTTGGCGATGCGCAGGCCGAGGCGCATGCACAACGTCAACAACCGTCTACCCTATGTCTGGTGTCGATATGGTGGTACGAGGTAGTCGGGACAAATTGGTCATTGGGCAATTTGGTCAGATTCGAGATTAAAGCCTAGAAACTAACAACGCAAAGGTTTTCACGGGCCGACGCGCGTCTGCAAATCATTGTTAGATTATTGTCATCGGTTTTACATCGCTGGACGGTCGTGCAAGCCGACGCGTCGAGAGTGCACCTCCTTTCTGAGGCATCCGAATTTGGTCGGGCACGTCAAGTTGGTTGTTAGCGTGGTCAGCATGCCCTGTCGCCATCATGGTGAGGAATAGAAAGTCAAAAAGGACCCTGTGGACCACGCAGCGCTTGAAAGGGCAGCTTTGGAGGTGAGGAAGGTCAGGAGTGAAGGTGGGATTGGGAACGTCTCGCAGGTTGCTCGGATTCACAACGTAGCAGTGACCTCGTTGCGTCGCAATATCAAAGACACACGCACCAGTTCGAAGGGCAGGCAGAAACAC
Source organism: Tetratostichococcus sp. P1 (assembly GCA_036584455.1). Taxonomy (NCBI): domain Eukaryota; kingdom Viridiplantae; phylum Chlorophyta; class Trebouxiophyceae; order Prasiolales; family Stichococcaceae; genus Tetratostichococcus; species Tetratostichococcus sp. P1. The sequence goes on from BTPI01000001.1 coordinate 4,593,310, forward strand.
AATCCTTCCCCCAGAAATTGAGCAGAAAATCGTCGATTGGGTCGAGGGTGGCGTGGCGCGCAACCTTGTACCGACACTTGAGCAGTTCAGGACTCAGGTAAGCAGGATCGCGCGGCATCTTGCAGCAAATCAGCTGTATAACGGCGGCAAAGGCGGCCTGCCCAGCTACGACTGGTGCCAGCGATCCTCTAGCAGCACGGCCTCTCACTCCGCAAGTGCACGCCGCTGAGCAGCACTCAGGACTCAGCGGAGAAGAATAGGCCGCTGCTGGCCAGGTTCCACCGGCATCTGGTAAAGACCTTCAACATGCCGTGCTGCGGCGAGGACACCTACTTGCAGCGCCCGGCCCGCGTCGCCAACTTTGATGAGGCAGGGTGGCAGCGGCAGCCGCGGGTGCAGCGCAAAGGCAGCCAGAGAGGCAGCAGCGGCCGACCGGGCGGCAGCCAAGGCAGCCACAGCAGCGCCAGCAGTTGCTGGGATGGCCAAGAAGCAGCGGCAGCGGAAAGGGCAGCGGCAGCCGCTTGCAGAGCTGGAGCTCTGATGCATAGTCACAGCTGACCAAATTGCCCCATTTGCCGCTGAATGCGGTGGGGACATTGAGTGGCGTAACTTTATTTACCGATCGAGTTTTTTTTTTTGTGTGTTACAGGGTGACTCTGGCACAAGGCCAGGTCGTTGCGGCAATTCGAGACAAGAGCCCAAGAGCGGCGGCTATCATGCAACAACAATCATCACAAGTGTTCGAAAAGGCAGATGGAGCAACACTGAATCCATCAAAGGAATGCAGGCTGCAGGAGACTAGCGCTGAGCATAATCCCGGTGAGGCAACAAGTACTAGCTAAGCGGTCTTCCGGCGGCGGGGGCTGCGTGCGGCTGCGGCGGCTGTACCCCCGAGCGGCTGCAGTATAACCCTGTCAGAACTACCCAACTACATGCAAATCAACCAAGGAAATCAAGCCTAAGTGTCTATGTGCCACAGCACCCGCGGGTAAACCCAGAAAGCCCCGCGCAGGCCATGCAGGGACCGGTTGCACACGAGGTGCACAAGCTCTCTGGCTTGTCTGGGACCGGGTTCGCCGTGAGGCGCCCTACATGCTGGTGAAGCGACTAAACTCATGTACCGAAAGCTGGCTCGTGTTCCCCCCTGCCCCACTGCCAAAGCTGCGAGGTTACCGGGTGGTGCCCGCGCCAATTGCCCACAGCATGAGGTAGCCGCTTCCCCGGCGCGTTTCTGCGGGCGGCTGCAACTCTATGTCCGCCTGCGGCGGTCGTGCGCTATTTAGGGCTCCTTTTCTTCAATCGGGAGTGGGGGTCCGGTGGCGTCGGCGTGTCGATTGTGTGTGGGTGAAGATGGCGTGATGAGGTCGATGATGTGGACGGTGGTGGGCAAACGTGTTGTGATCGACGACGTGACGAGGTTGTGGCGATGTCAAGGTGGCGGCCGTGGGTGTGTGGAGAGTGTTGGAAGACGGCGTGACGAGGCTGAGGGTGTGGTGATGGTGACGGTGTAAAGGTGGTGTGGATGGCGCCGAGCAGCGGTAGCTGGGCGAGAGATGAACACGGCTGTGGTTGGTGAAGTCGAAGGCGTCGGCGCCGTGAAGGTGGTGTCGGTCGATGTGAGGACAGTGGTGGAAGACGGTGTGATGAGGTCGATGATGTGGACGGTGGTGGGCAACGTGTTATGACTGTGGGGGAATGGATGTTGGTGCATGCTGTCGAGATTTCGGACGATGGCGATGGTGCGGTGATGGTGCGGTGGTGGTGCGGTCGGTGTGGCGTGGGGGTGGTGGTGCGGTCGGTGTGGCGTGGCGGTGGCTGGGCGAAGGATGGGCATGGCCGGCGTCCATGGCGTCAAAGGATCCGGCGACGTGAAGGTATGGGTGATGATGGATGAGGGGAGAGTAACAGAGGACGGCGTGATGAGGTCGACGATGTGGACGGGGGTGGCGAGGTGTCTTTTGCTTGGGGGAAGTGGATGTTGATTTGTGCTGGTGGGGGTGTGGCGATGGCGATGGTATAAAGGTGGTGTGGCCGGTGTCGGTTAGCGGTAGCTGGGCGAGAGATGAACACGGCTGGGGTTGGTGAAGGCGAAAGCGTCGGCGCCGTGAAGGTGGTGTCGGTTGATGTGAGGACAGTGATGGAAGACGGTGTGATGAGGCCGATGATGTGGACGGTGGTGGGCAATGTGTTGTGATTGTGGGGGAGTGGATGTTGGTGCATGCTGTCGAGGATTCTGAAGACGATGATGGTGCGGTGGTGGTGCGGTCGGTGTGGCGTGGCGGTGGCTGGGCGAAGGATGGGCATGGCCGGCGTCCATGGCGTCAAAGGGTCCGGCGACGTGAAGGTGTTGGTGATGATGGATGAGGGGAGAGTAACAGAGGACGGCATGATGAGGTCGATGATGTTGACGTTGGTGGCGGCGTGTCTGTGTCAGTAGGGGGGTGGATGTTGATGTTTGTTGGTGAAGAGGTGGCGATGGTGGTGTTGTGCTGGTGTGATGGTGATGCAGTCGGTGCGGCGTTGCGGTTGCTGGGCGAGAGATGGGTATGGCCGGGGTCGGTGGCGTCGAAAGGTCCGGCGATGTTAAGGTGGTGGCCTTGGGTGTGTGGGCAGTGTTGGAAGACGGCGTGACGAGGTTGGGGGTGTGGCGATGATGATGGTGTAAAGGTGGTGTGGTCGGCGTCGAGTAGCGGTAGCTGGGCGAGAGATGAACACGGCTGGGGTTGGTGAAGTCGAAAGTTCTGGCGCCGTGAAGGTGGTGGTGTTTGATGTGAGGACGGTGATGGAAGACGGCATGATGAGGTCGACAATGTGGACGGCGGTGGGCAAAGTGTTGTGATTGTGGAAGAGTAGATGTTGGTGCATGTTGTCGGGGATTCGGACAACGGTGATGGTATGATAATGGTGCGGTCGGTGTGGCGTGGCGGTGGCTGGGCGAAGGATGGGCATGGCCGGCGTCCATGGCGTCAAAGGGTCCGGCGACGTGAAGGTGTTGGTGATGATGGATGAGGGGAGAGTAACAGAGGACGGCGTGATGAGGTCGATGATGTGGACGGTGGTGGCGGCGTGTCTGTGTTAGTGGGGGGGTGGATGTTGATGTTTGTTGTTGAAGAGGTGGCGATGGTGGTGGTGTGCTGGTGTGATGGTGATGCAGTCGGTGCGGCGTTGCGGTTGCTGGGCGAGAGATGGGTATGGCCGGGGTCGGTGGCGTCGAAGGGTCCGGCGATGTTAAGGTGGTGGCCGTGGGTGTGTGGGCAGTGTTGGAAGACGGCGTGACGAGGTTGGGGGTGTGGCGATGATGATGGTGTAAAGGTGGTGTGGTCGGTGTCGAGTAGCGGTAGCTGGGCGAGAGATGAACACGGCTGGAATTGGTGAAGTCGAAAGTTCTGGCGCCGTGAAGGTGGTGGTGTTTGATGTGAGGACGGTGATGGAAGACGGCGTGATGAGGTCGACAATGTGGACGGCGGTGGGCAAAGTGTTGTGATTGTGGGGCAGTAGATGTGGGTGCATGTTGTCGTGGATTCGGACAACGGTGATGGTATAATGGTGGTGCGGTCGGTGTGGCGTGGTGGCGGTTGGGCGAGAGATGGGCATGGCCGGGGTCTGTGGCGTCGAAGGGTCCGGCGACGTGAAGGTGTTGGTGATGATGGATGAGGGGAAAGTAACAGACGACGGCGTGACGAGGTCGATGATGTAGACGGTGGCGGCGACGTAGCTTTTGCTTGGGGGAAGTTGATGTTGATTTGTGCTGGTGGGGGTGGGGCGACGGCGATGATGTGACGGTGGTGCAGCGGTGTAGCAGGCGGTTCTGTGGTGGGAAGACGGTGTGATGAGGTCGATGATGTGGGCGGTGGTGGCGACGTGTTGTGAGTGTGGGGGAAGTGGATGTTGATGTGCGTTGTCGAATATTTGGACGGTGTTGACGGTGTGATGGTGGTGCGGTCGGTGCGGCGTGGCGGTGGCTGGGCGAGAGGTGGGCATGGTCGGGGTCGGTGGTGTCGAAGGGTCCGGCGACGTGAAGGTGGTGGTGATGATGGATGAGGGGAGAGCAACAGAAGATGGCGTGACGAGGTCGATGATGTGGATGGTGGTGGCGACGTGTTGTGAGTGTTGGCGAAGTGGACGTCGGTGTTTGTTGTCGAGGGTGTGGCAATGGTGGCGGTGTAATGGTGATGCGGTCGGTGTGGCGTGGCGGTGGCTGGGCGAGAGCTGGACATGATCCAGACCGGTGATGTTGAAGGTTCCGGCGACATGAAGGTGGTGGTGGTGGTGGTTGATAAGAGGAAAGTATTGGAAGACGGTGTGACGAGGTCGACGATGTGGACGGTGAAGGCGACGATGGACGGTGGCTGAGGATGTTTGGCGATGGTGATGGTGTGACGGTCACCAGGGCGGCGACGTCAACGACCCAGGTAACTACAGAGGTATTGCGGTAGGGTGCCTGCTTGCGAAGTTGTATGCCTGCATGCTGAACGACAAGCTCATGAAGTGGACAGAGCGGCATGGACTGCGGGCGCGAGGACAGGCGGGTTTCCGCAAGAATCACCGCACCACAGACCAGACCTTTGTGGTGCGCACCCTGATTGAGAAGGCCAAGGCCAACAAGCAACTGCTGTACTCCTGCTTTGTTGATTTTAAAAAGGCATATGACACCGTCCCGCGCGACCTGCTGTGGACGAAGCTGGAGCGCATTGGCGTGCACGGTGAGTTCATGCGAGCATTGAAGGCATTGTATGCTGATGTCCCTATGGGAGTGCAGTTTGAGGGGGGGTTGTCTGAGACGTTTCAGAGCACTTTGGGGGTGAAGCAAGGATGCCCACTTTCTCCGACCCTGTTTGGTATTTACATTGACGATTTCCAGGCGGAGCTGGAGGCACATGCCTCCAGCTTCGACCTGCCAACCCTGTGTGGAGTTGCGGCGCCGGCGCTTTTCTAAGATGAAGATGGCAGCGATGCAAGGGACAAGCTCGGCAGCTGCTACAGACAAGGCATCGAGCTTCAGCAGCCCGACAGTGGCCTTACCGCCGTGCAGGAATTCGATTCCCTGTTGGACGGAGGCGGCCGTGAAGGGCGTGTTCAGCTCGCTGCCGTCGGCGGCTGGGGGTGCGGCGCCAGCATCTGCTGTCATATCTGGATGGGTTTGAGGGTCACTGGGAGCCTCAAGGAGCTTACGGAAGGACTCCAGCATGATGTCATCCGGCACGGGGCAGGCACGCCTCTTTGCCGGCTTGAACTTCTTCCAAAAGGTCTTTGGATCAGATCTCGCCTGGGCAACGAGGGCAATGGCCTGGCTGCGGGTCCAGCGGCGCTGCGCTCGTCGCAGCAGCCGCTGGTACTCCGCGCGCGCGGCGCGTGCGGCATTGGACTCGGGGTCCCGCCGCGCCGCTTGCCGTGCCGCCCGCCGGCCCAACGCCAGCTCAGGGTCCCACCAGGGTGGCAGCTCCAAGCGATCTCGCCGCCGCCCCTTGGCGGCCGGCGGTGCTGCTGCCACCACGTCTGCCTGCGTGGAGCGAATCAGCTCGTCAAACTGATTCCCAACAGACTGCACGCCATTGGGATCCATTGCTGTCAGCGCTGCCGCTTCTATGGCGGCCAGCCGAGCGGCCACATCCGGCTGCTGCAGGCGCTGCTGCCAGGCTTCCAGCTGCGCTGCGCTGAGGCGCGGCGCTGCTGGTGCTGATGGCTGCTGCTGCTCTTGCTGCTGCTGCTGGCGGCGCCCGTGCCGCCCTTGCGGCTGGGCTGCGGGCTCTATCGTGTGCCGCTTGACAGTGACGACCACTGCCGAGTGGTCCGACTCCGGCACTGGCAGAATCTGCAAAGATTGGATCAAAGGCATGGCGTCGGGGCTTGCAAGAACGTAGTCAATCAGGCTGCTGCCCTCCTGGCCAACGCTCGTGAAGGTGACCTCGCCCGCCTCATCTCCTGCAACACGACCATTAGCAATGCGCAGAGTCGAATTGATACAAAGGTCAAGCAGCTGTCGACCCCAGCGATTAGGTCGCTGCTGGCTGTCGCGGCTGCGCCGCTGACTCTGCACAGGAGGGACAGCTGTTGACATGTATGCATCCTCGACAGGGTGATCAATGGTCCCTGGAAAGTCAGGGTGTGTGCCAGTTCGTGCATTCAAATCCCCAATGACAAACACATGCCCCAAGCGCAGAGTGCTGACCACCTCCTCATGCAATGCCTCCCACACAGCAACCCCCTTCCCACACAACGCAGGACTCCCATCGGGTGGCATGTAACATGCAAAGATGTATGCATCCTCAGCATGTCCAATGACCCCTGCGACCCGCAGAAGTGCATAGCAATTCTGCGGGCCGGTCATCAGACAAGTTACCGCCGATGCCAGTGCATCGGTGGTGTAGACGGCGACACCGCCGCGGCTGCCGCCACGTTGCTGCCGCCGGCTCCGAGGCAGGTTGACGGTGTTGGTGTAGCCCGCCAGCTCCGGCGCGTCCGCCCCCTCCCGCAGCCAGGTCTCGGTTAGCACAAGGATGTCGTAGTCGGCTGCCGCAAACACCTGCGATAAAGCAGATGCATCTCTGGCAAGCCAGCCGTGGACATTCAGGTGCAAGACAGAGAGCGAGCTGTTAGGGGGCCGGATTGCGTCGGGCGCAGCCCGACCCCAACACCCCTAGCAGACATCTTTGAATGCAGGCATGGGTGCAACAGGCGCCTTTGCTGGTGGAGGTGATGTTGCCTCCGCCAGAGAGGGGACACCAGCTGGTGCATGTGTGACAGGCTCATCAGGCAGCACAGCAAAACGTGATGCGATGCCAAGAGGAGCAGCAGCAGGGCAGAGGGCAAAGGCGCTGGGCCGGGGCTGCCGCGATGCCGCCAGGCGGTCTTCCTAGCACAACAAGGGTTGCTGACAGCGTAAGCGGCTATGCCCCCCCGCGGCTGCAAACACCTTCCACGTCAAGTACCAATCTAGACAACAAACATGAAAAGCACGAACTTTTCCGTTTGCACCGTGCCAGGGGGAGGCGGCCCCCTGGCACGGCATGCCGCTGCTCCCATACGCATTACAACCGCCTCCGCCACTCTTGCTTGCCTCCACGAGCAGCGAGCCAGCCTTGCGGCACACTTTCACAGCCCAAAGTGCTGCCATCCCAGCAGCATTGCACCTCGCCTTGCCAAACCCCGCACCTCCACGGCTCCGGCCTTCACACAGCCATTCAGCACCTCCGTGGTCATCATCTCACCGCAAGCGCTCAAGCGGAAAGTCCCCGGTCGCCTTCTTCAACGCCCAAACCCCCCAGCACGCCTCCACCAGCCAGCCCTCCAACGTCTCCACCAACGGTTCTACGCCTTCACCATCACCTTCAGCATCCTCTTCACCATCATTGGAGCCGTCTGCAGCCAGCCCCGCCTCGCTAGCCGGACTTTGGCGGCACTTCAGTTTGGCGATCAGCAGGGATCCCGCAGCACAGCACCTTCAGAAATCACCTCCGCAGCCTGGCCGGCGTCACCACAGCTCTGCAGCCACCCCATACGGCCTCAGGATACGCTTTGAGAGCCGCTAGCCTGCCACCAGCCTTCATAGCAGCCGCTTCAGCCGCGTGCGCCGCATGCGCGCCTGCGCCGCTACAAGCTTGGTCACCCTGTAGCGGCCAGGCACCCATTTGGCGTCCAGCAGCGTACAGCAGCCATTTTCATAGCTACAGCAGCGCCTCAGCTCTTGTCAGCATCCGGTTTGCAGCGGTTTTTGGTGGGACCATGGCAGACCGGCGTCTAAAATCAGCACTCAGCGCCGCCTTGCCGCCGACAGCCGAAACTCACAAACCTTTTGTCTTATACTGCAGACGCCCATCTCAGCGATCGTGTCACCTCATCGGCGTGTGCAGCCGCCCTCAGCCACGCAAGCTCATCGGTGCCAGCTGCCGCCTCCGTAGCTTGCCGCAGCTGCCGCTTTCGCAGTTTGCCGCTAGTTGCGGCCGCATCAGTAGCGGCTACCATAGTACATCGTCCGACTAGTGCTTTTCATGTTTGTTGTCTAGGTTGGTAGTTGACGTAGAAGGTGTTTGCAGCCGCGGGGGGGCATAGCCGCTTACGCTGTCAGCAACCCTTGTTGTGCTAGGAAGACCGCCCTAGGTAGTTCTGTTGACCTCACCGGGATTATGCTCAGCGCTAGTCTCCTGCAGCCTGCATTCCTTTGATGATACTGCTAAGAGCGTGCTTCTTGATGGCAGGTGTCCCATCAGCGTCGAGTTCAGCCAGCCGACAGCTCTGCGGCATGAGCGCAGCGAGATGCGGCAGCAGCGCCGATCTCAGCTTGGTCAGCAGCAGCATGGAGGCGGCACGCCGCTCTCCACTGCTTCTGACGCTGCTCAGGTCAGGATGCCTATGGAAACTGCTGCCATAGCGACCCCATCTTCTCAGCATTCTCCCGTTCCAGTACCTGGATGTCGATCTGAGACAGCCGCCGCTGCGCCGCAGCCGGACAGCTAGGGGTGCGGGGGCCGGGCTGCCGCCCCGGGGGCTCGGCCCGGGCGCAGACCTCTCTCTGTCTCTCATGTGAACGTCGGTGGCTGGTTGTCACGTGACTCATCAGTCGCTGTGCGCATGCTTGGGGGTTCCGACCCTGATGTCATTGTGTTCACCGAGACTTGGTTGAGGGCGGGGCAATCGGCACCTAGCATTGCTGGGTATACCGCGTTCACATTCTCTAGGCCGACGCAGCATCAGCGCCGCGCTCAGGGTGGCATTGCAGTGTATGTGCGGGATGCATTAGCTGGGAGGGTGGGTGAGTGGCACATCTGCCCGCAGGCATGCTTTGCCATCCTGCGGGTCTCTGGGGTCCTTCCCTCTGGCCGAGACCTGATGCTTGTAGCCTGTTACATTCCTCCTGTCGGCTCGCCACACTATGACAGTGACATTTGGCAGCGGCTAGAGGAGCGGGTGGGGGAGGCTTATGCAGTTGGGGAACCTATAATTGTGGGTGACCTGAATGCCCGAACTGGTGATCGGCCGGACTTCCCGCCGGATGCAGACTTGGCAGACTCTTCTGTCGGTGGTCTGCACTCCCGTGGTGTTGCTGCAGTGTCATCTGTCCGATGCAGTCAGGATGCCAGGGGCACGGTGAATGCCTCGGGTAGACGGTTGTTGACGTTGTGCATGCGCCTCGGCCTGCGCATCGCCAACGGGCGCGTTCCTGGAGATGAGCATGGTGCACTCACTTTTGTGGGGTGTGGCGGCGGCAGCAGTCTGATTGACTACGTGCTGGCCAGCCCGAACATCATGCCTCTAATCCAGGAGTTGCGCGTCCGTGCCGCGCCTGAGTCTGACCACCTGGCAGTGCACCTGCGATTACGGTCTCTTTCGGCAGCCCCTCCATCGCGTGGTCCGCCACCGGCACCGCCTCCGCGTATGATGGGCGATGACCGTCTGCTACAGTGGGTAGAGGTGCTGTCATCTCAGGGCTGCTCAGACACACTTGCTGATATCATTGCATCCGCTCGCACAGCCTCTGATCGGCAGCCACTGCTGGCAGTTTGTGCGAGATTCGATGCATTGATCAGTGAGGCTTGGGCAAGCACCAGTAGAGACAGCACCACTGCTGGGCAGGCGGCTCGGCAGCCTTGTCAGCGCTCGAGGGAGCACTCAGCACGTTGGTTTACAGCAGAGCTGGCGCGCATGCGTGCCGATGCGACTCGGGCAATGCACAGGGCTTCGGGTTCAGAGGAGGCCGTCCAGTTACGCCGAGCATACCAGCGATGTCTGCGTCGCACCAGACGAGCCTTTATTCGGCGGCGCAGTGTTGCTCTGGCGACCCAGTTCCGAGGCGACCCTCGGAAATTTTGGAGTTGCTTCTCGCCTCGTGGCAGTACCGCCCCGCCCATAGACGTTGAGCACATGACCGCGCACTTCCGCCAGCTTTTTGGTCGAGCAGGCCCAGTGACTGCTGCAGAGGCCACCGATGCACTATCGACGGCACTGCAGCATCGCACCGCAGATGGTTCGAGTTTGAGTAGGCACTTCACGGCTGCTGAGGTCGGTGATGGCATTTTCCGCCTTCAACGATGCAAGGCATCGGTTGGCCTGTTATCATTAGATGCACTGCGGGCGGCAGCCACCATTCTAGCGGGTTGCATCGCGGCTTTGTTCAATGCATGTGTGCGGGTCGGCACTTTGCCACCTGATTGGGCACTTTGCCGCATCACCCCTCTACACAAGGGTGGCGATGCCATGGTGGCAGGCAACTACCGTGGCATTGCGGTCAGCACCGTTCTGGCCAAGCTCTATGCCACACTTCTCACCGCGCGACTCTCTGAGTGGTGTGAGCGACACCATTTGCGGGCGGTAGGACAGGCTGGGTTCCGCGCGGGGTACAGCCCAGCTGATCAGATGCTGGTGCTGCGCACGTTGGTCGAGTCTGCTCGTGCCGCTCGTGAGCCGCTGTTCGTGTGCTTTGTGGATTTCCTGAAGGCATACGACTCCGTTCCAAGGGGCCTCTTGTGGCGGAAGCTGCAGAGCCTTGGAGTTACGGGGTGGTGCCTCCAGGCTATCCAGGCCCTGTATGCAGATGTTCCACTGGTTGTGCAGGGCACACCGCCGGACACGCTGCCTTTTCACTCCCTTCTGGGTGTGAAGCAGGGTTGCCCGCTCAGCCCACTGCTGTTTGGCATCTACGTTGACGATCTCGAGTTGACGTTTGCCAGCAGCACCGTCGACCTTCAGGCCCCATCGTTGGGAGGGCAGCCAGTCCCGCCCCTGTTCTATGCTGATGATCTCGCACTTGTGGCTGGTTCGCAGGCTGGGCTGCAGTCTCAGATGAATCTCCTCGAGAGGTACTCTGAGAGGTGGCAGCTCACTGTGAATGTGGCTAAGACACGTGCCGTGGTGTTTCAGCGTGCGGGATCAGCGGCCGTGCAGCTCGACCTGACGTATCGTGGCTCTGCTGTCGAGGTTGTGGATTCTTTCTGCTACCTAGGCGTGGTCTTCCATCGCACAGCACCCTTTTCGGATGCTGGGTTGGTTCGTGCTGCGACGGGCCACCGCGCGACGTTGGCCATGGCCCGGCGGTGCAGGGAGTTGGGCATTCAGGATCCAGTCATGCGACTCCAGCTTTTCGATGCACTTGTGCGTCCGGTGATGCTTTATGGAGTTGAGGTTTGGGGGCCTCACGCGCTGGGTCAGATGGATGCTCAGTTTGAGCGCGAGCACCGGAGCTTTTTGCGGCGGATACTAGGGGTCAGAGATTCCACTCCTAGTGCTGTCGTGTTGGCTGAGCTTGGTCGGTACCCATTGACGGTGTTGGCCACTGTGCAGGTGTGCAAGTATTGGAACCGTCTGATGGCAATGGAGGACGGCAGGCTAGTTCGCTTGGCATTCTTGGAGTCTGTCAGGCTAGCTGACTTACCTTCTCGCTTTGCTGTGCGAGCCTCATGGGCTGCTCAGGTGGCTTCCTTGCTTGCAGTGACACCGCTCCCTGCTGCCGGGCCGAGGCGCATCGACATCAAGGCTGCGCTGTCTGCTCTGCAGCGGCGCTACTTGACATCTGTGCAGGAGTCTGCTTTGCCCAAAGTGCAAATGTATCTTGGGCATATCGCACCTCCTCTGCGCATTGGCACTTACAGTGTGGCTGCCTACTTGAAGGAAGTCACCAGCCGTGTGCAGCTCAGGCACCTGGCTCAGCTGCGCACCGGGTCGCACCGGTTGCGGGTCGAGACAGGCCGGTGGGAGAGGCCGCGCTTAGAGCGGCGTGAGCGCACCTGCCAGCGGTGCTTGTCAGGCGAGGTTGATGATGAGCAGCACATGGTGTTTGGGTGCTCGGCGTTGGACGAGGTCAGGGAGCAGCATGCGGGGTTGTTTGCAGAGTCGGCAGACCTTCGGTCTTTCCTAGAGCAGGAGTCGGTGCAGGTTGCAGCATTCGTTTCTGCGGGGTTTGCGGCGGCGGTGCTGGACAGCTGAACTTTTGTTTCTAAGATGTGTTTGTGTTTGCAGGATCTTTTTTAGTGTTGGTTTTTGTTTGCTTTTGCTTTGGGATTTAGGAGCTGGTTGTCGCTGTGTGTGGTGTCGGGCAGGCGAAGCCCGGCTCTAGCGCCGGTGCCAGCGCGGGGCCCCCACAGTCCTATGCACGCGCGCTCGCCTTGCCAACTGGGAGTTTTCGTGGGGTTTTCCCTCCCAGGGATCAGGGTTGCACCATACGTCGGCTGAGGCCAACACATGACGTATATACGCGTACAGCACGTATGGCGTATATACGCAGGGTCATACGTGCTGACGTCAGCACTAATTGAGGATTCTCAGCAAGTGTACTTAGAAAGCTCGGGAACAGCCGCTAGACCGGTTGTATCACTCATGATGCAGCTGTCAAGAGCGATGCTACCTATTTCCAAGTGGTTGGTGACCGATTGCAGCCAGCCAGTGCTTGACCGAGCTCATGTGAGTAGGCCCCACTCCACGTCAGCTTTGACCCCACGTCAGTTATGACCTAGATTACCTAATCACACCGTATGGGTCAATGCACATTCCGAGCCGCGGACACCTGGTAGCAGTCCAGAAATATAACACAGGACTGCATCGAGGACTAGCATGTCATTTGCAGCTGGTTCTGCGGTCCCAGGCACTGTGTCAGTCCTTGCTTAGGCCTCATTCTGCAGCACCGTCCATACGGTGCTGGAACGGCTGAGCCTCGACGTATGGCGTATATACGCGTACATACGTCGCGTATATACGTGTGCGGCATACGTATGGTGCAACCCTGCCAGGGATCTTGCACACCACAACAGCTCCAGCTCAATGTTACTCTTTTGTTTCTTACTTTCGTTCACTTCTTGTTTTAGTTCTTAGTCGGCTTGATTTGTTTTTTCAGCTTTGTTTGTCTGTTGCACGTCGCCCCCGCTGGGGTCCCTGCATGAGCCAAGAGGCTCCGTCAGGGCACACATGTAACCTTCCTTCCTTCCTTCCTTTGATGGATTCAGTGTTGCTCCATCTGCCTTTTCGAACACTTGTGATGATTGTTGTTGCATGATAGCCGCCGCTCTTGGGCTCTTGTCTCGAGTTGCCGCACCGACCTGGCCTTGTGCCAGTCACCTTGTAACCAAAAAAAAAAAAAAAAAAAAAAAAAAAAAAAAAGCACTAGTCGGACGATGTACTATGGTAGCCGCTACTGATGCGGCCGCAACTAGCGGAAGACTGCAAAAGCGGCAGCTGCGGCAAGCTACGGAGGCGGCAGCTGGCACCGATGAGCTTGCGTGGCTGAGGACGGCAGCACACGCTGATGAGGTGACACGATCGCTGAGATGGGCGTCTGCAGTATAAGACAAAAGGTTTGTGAGTTTCGGCTGTCGGCGGCAAGGCGGCGCTGAGTGCTGATGCCAGACGCCGGTCTGCCGTGGTCCCACCAAAAACCGCTGCAAACCGGATGCTGACAAGAGCTGAGGCGCTGCTGTAGCTATGAAGATGGCTGCTGTACGCTGCTGGACGCCAAATGGGTGCCTGGCCGCTACAGGGTGACCAAGCTTGTAGCGGCGCAGGCGCGCATGCGGCGCACGCGGCTGAAGCGGCTGCTATGAAGGCTGGTGGCAGGCTAGCGGCTCTCAAAGCGTATCATGAGGCCGTATGGGGTGGCTGCAGAGCTGTGGTGACGCCGGCCAGGCTGCGGAGGAGGAGGAAGCTTACATGTGTGCCCTGACGGAGCCTCTTGGCTCATGCAGGGACCCCAGCGGGGGCGACGTGCAACAGACAAACAAAACTGAAAGAGAACCAAGCTGACTAAGAACTGAAACAAAAACTGAACGAAAGTAAGAAACAAAAGAGTAACATTGAGCTGGAGCTGTGGTGGTGTGCAAGATCCCTGGGAGGGAAAACCCCACGAAAACTCCCAGTTGGCAAGGCGAGCGCGCGTGCATAGGACTGTGGGGGCCCCGCGCTGGCACCGGCGCTAGAGCCGGGCTTCGCCTGCCCGACACCACACACAGCGACAACCAGCTCCTGAATCCCAAAGCAAAAGCAGACAAAAACCAACAATAAAAAAGATCCTGCAAACACAAACACGGTTTAGAAACAAAAGTTCAGCTGTCCAGCACCGTCGCAAACCCCGCAGAAACGAATGCTGCAACCTGCACCGACTCCTGCTCTAGGAAAGACCGAAGGTCTGCCGACTCTGCAAACAACCCCGCATGCTGCTCCCTGACCTCGTCCAACGCCGAGCACCCAAACACCATGTGCTGCTCATCATCAACCTCGCCTGACAAGCACCGCTGGCAGGTGCGCTCATGCCGCTCTAAGCGTGGCCTCTCCCACCGGCCTGTCTCGACCCGCAACCGGTGCGACCCGGTGCGCAGCTGAGCCAGGTGCCTGAGCTGCACACGGCTGGTGACTTCCTTCAAGTAGGCAGCCACACTGTAAGTGCCAATGCGCAGAGGAGGTGCGATATGCCCAAGATACATTTGCACTTTGGGCAAAGCAGACTCCTGCACAGATGTCAAGTAGCGCCGCTGCAAAGCAGACAGCGCAGCCTTGATGTCGATGCGCCTCGGCCCGGCAGCAGGGAGCGGTGTCACTGCAAGCAAGGAAGCCACCTGAGCAGCCCATGAGGCCCGCACAGCAAAGCGAGAAGGTAAGTTAGCTAGCCTGACAGACTCCAAGAATGCCAAGCGAACTAGCCTGCCGTCCTCCATTGCCATCAGACGGTTCCAATACTTGCACACCTGCACAGTGGCCAACACCGTCAATGGGTACCGACCAAGCTCAGCCAACACGACAGCACTAGGAGTGGAATCTCTGACCCCTAGAATCCGCCGCAAAAAGCTCCGGTGCTCGCGCTCAAACTGAGCATCCATCTGACCCAGCGCGTGAGGCCCCCAAACCTCAACTCCGTAAAGCATCACCGGACGCACAAGTGCATCGAAAAGCTGGAGTCGCATGACTGGATCCTGAATGCCCAACTCCCTGCACCGTCGGGCCATGGCCAACATCGCGCGGTGGCCCGTCGCAGCACGAACCAACCCAGCATCCGAGAAGGGTGCTGTGCGATGAAAGACCACGCCCAGGTAGCAGAAGGAATCCACAACCTCGACAGCAGAGCCACGATATGTCAGGTCGAGCTGCACGGCCGCTGATCCCGCACGCTGAAACACTACGGCACGTGTCTTAGCCACATTCACAGTGAGCTGCCACCTCTCAGAGTACCTCTCGAGGAGATCCATCTGAGACTGCAGCCCAGCCTGCGAACCAGCCACAAGTGCGAGGTCATCAGCATAGAACAGGGGCGGGACTGGCTGCCCTCCCAACGATGGAGCCTGAAGGTCGACGGTGCTGCTGGCAAACATCAACTCGAGATCGTCAACGTAGATGCCAAACAGCAGTGGGCTGAGTGGGCAACCCTGCTTCACACCCAGAAGGGAGTGAAAAGGCAGCGTGTCCGGCGATGTGCCCTGCACAACCAGTGGAACATCTGCATACAGGGCCTGGATAGCCTGGAGGCACCACCCCGTAACTCCAAGGCTCTGCAGCTTCTGCCACAAGAGGCCCCTTGGAACGGAGTCGTATGCCTTCAGGAAATCCACAAAGCACACGAACAGCGGCTCACGAGCGGCACGAGCAGACTCGATCAACGTGCGCAGCACCAGCATCTGATCAGCTGGGCTGTACCCCGCGCGGAACCCAGCCTGTCCTACTGCCCGCAAACGGTGTCGCTCACACCACTCAGAGAGTCGCGCAATGAGAAGTGTGGCATAGAGCTTGGCCAGAACGGTGCTGACCGCAATGCCACGGTAGTTGCCTGCTACCATGGTATCGCCACCCTTGTGTATAGGGGTGATGCGGCAAAGTGCCCAATCAGGTGGCAAAGTGCCGACCCGCACACATGCATTGAACAAAGCCGCGATGCAACCCGCTAGAATGGTGGCTGCCGCCCGCAATGCATCTAATGACAGCAGGCCAACCGATGCCTTGCATCGTTGAAGGCGGAAAATGCCATCAACGACCTCAGCAGCCGTGAAGTGCCTACTCAAACTCGAACCATCTGCGGTGCGATGCTGCAGTGCCGTCGACAGTGCATCGGCGGCCTCTGCAGCAGTCACTGGGCCTGCTCGACCAAAAAGCTGGCGGAAGTGCGCGGTCATGTGCTCAACGTCTATGGGCGGGGCGGTACTGCCACGAGGCGAGAAGCAACCCCAAAATTTCCGAGGGTCGCCTCGGAACTGGGTCGCCAGAGCAACACTGCGCCGCCGAATAAAGGCCCGTCTGGTGCGACGCAGACATCGCTGGTATGCTCGGCGTAACTGGACGGCCTCCTCTGAACCCGAAGCCCTGTGCATTGCCCGAGTCGCATCGGCACGCATGCGCGCCAGCTCTGCTGTAAACCAACGTGCTGAGTGCTCCCTCGAGCGCTGACAAGGCTGCCGAGCCGCCTGCCCAGCAGTGGTGCTGTCTCTACTAGTGCTTGCCCAAGTCTCACTGATCAATGCATCGAACCTCGCACAAACTGCCAGCAGTGGCTGCCGATCAGAGGCTGTGCGAGCGGATGCAATGATATCAGCAAGTGTGTCTGAGCAGCCCTGAGATGACAGCACCTCTACCCACTGTAGCAGACGGTCATCGCCCATCATACGCGGAGGCGGTGCCGGTGGTGGACCACGCGACGGAGGGGCTGCCGACAGGGACCGTAATCGCAGGTGCACTGCCAGGTGGTCAGACTCAGGCGCGGCACGGACGCGTAACTCCTGGATTAGAGGCATGATGTTCGGGCTGGCCAGCACGTAGTCAATCAGACTGCTGCCGCCGCCACACCCCACAAAAGTGAGTGCACCATGCTCATCTCCAGGAACGCGTCCGTTGGCGATGCGCAGGCCGAGGCGCATGCACAACGTCAACAACCGTCTACCTGAGGCATTCACCGTGCCCCTGGCATCCTGACTGCATCGGACAGATGACACTGCAGCAACACCACGGGAGTGCAAACCACCGACAGAAGAGTCTGCCAAGTCTGCATCCGGCGGGAAGTCTGGCCGATCACCAGTTCGGGCATTCAGGTCACCCACAATCATAGGTTCCCCAACTGCGTAAGCCTCCCCCACCCGCTCCTCAAGCCGCTGCCAAATGCCACTGTCATAGTGTGGCGAGCCCACAGGAGGAATGTAACAGGCTACAAGCATCAGGTCTCGGCCAGAGGGAAGGACCCCAAAGACCCGCAGGATGGCAAAGCATGCCTGCGGGCAGATGTGCCACTCACCCACCCTCCCAGCTAATGCATCCCGCACATACACTGCAATGCCACCCTGAGCGCGGCGCTGATGCTGCGTCGGCCTAGAGAATGTGAACGCGGTATACCCAGCAATGCTAGGCGCCGATTGCCCCGCCCTCAACCAAGTCTCGGTGAACACAATGACATCAGGGTCGGAACCCCCAAGCATGCGCACAGCGACTGATGAGTCACGTGACAGCCAGCCACCGACATTCACATGAGAGACAGAGAGAGGTCTGCGCCCGGGCCGAGCCCCCGGGGCGGCAGCCCGGCCCCCGCACCCCTAGCTGTCCGGCTGCGGCGCAGCGGCGGCTGTCTCAGATCGACATCCAGGTACTGGAACGGGAGAATGCTGAGAAGATGGGGTCGCTATGGCAGCAGTTTCCACAGGCATCCTGACCTGAGCAGCGTCAGAAGCAGTGGAGAGCGGCGTGCCGCCTCCATGCTGCTGCCGACCAAGCTGAGATCGGCGCTGCTGCCGCATCTCGCTGCGCTCATGCCGCAGAGCTGTCGACTGGCTGAACTCGACGCTGATGGGACACCTGCCATCAAGAAGCACGCTCTTAGCAGTGATGATTGAGTTCACAACGTACATGCTGTGAATCCGCACCACCACCGCAGAGCGCGCCCCTGTCCTGCCATACATGGACCGCACACTCAGATCCTGCGGGCGCATGTCAATCCGCAGCTGCGATGAGCAGAACTGGAGGACAGCACGGTGTGCAGGCATGAATGAGCGGCCAGCTATGACAGGAGGCAAAGGAAGTCCCACAAACACAAGATCGCGCCCAGCCTTGCGGCTAGGTGCATGCACCAAATCGCAGCCCTGTTGGCGCCCAGCGGAGGCAGCAACTGGAGAAGCTGCTGGTTCCGCTGGTGCCGTGGCAACAGACGGCGTAGGACATGCGCGCATTGCAGCAGAAGCAACAGCCTGAGGCTCTGCTGGACCTGCTGGGGCGGGCAGTGTCTGCGGCGCTGCCTGCAACTGCTGAACAATGCGAGTGAGTGAAGTGATCTGCGATGCAACCTCGACCTCGCGCTGCTGCAAGCATGCATGATGCTGCTGCAAACTGCTCAATGCAGACTGCATCTCAGACATCACTGCATCCAAAGAAGCAGAGAAAGGAAAGGGGGCGATCGCAGCCCCATCAATCGGGTCGATCGGCAGGCCGATCCGCTGCCCGACTGGCAGGGTGTCGGTGCTGGGTGCAAGCAGCTGAAGTCGCTGCAGCTGAGGCTGAGAGGCTCCTGCTAGCGGCTGAGGCGTCGTGCTGGGTGTCTGAGCGTCAGCAGCTCGCAAATCTGGCACAGCTGCTGCACCAGTTGCCGGGAGTGCTCCGACACCTGATGCAGCATGACTCTGGCCTGCCAGAACGGGCTGTGAGCCTGATCGCAGCCGAGGGCTGCTCATCTGAGCCTGATCATCTGCAGATGCACACCGAGCGGTCGCAGCAGCAGCAAGAACACGGGGAGACGAGGCTGCACATGGAGTCTGTGCAGGTGCCAACCCAGATCTGCTGTGCTGAGACTGACGCGGCTGTGCAGGCTGTGCAGATGACCTCTGGCTGGCCAGATGAACCCTCGAGAGCACTGTAGTCTGCTCTGCTGGACGCTGGGCGTCACGCCGTGATGCAACTGACCCAGCTGTCGAGTGCATCACGTGTGCAGCAGCCGAAACCGACTCCAGCAGCGCAGAAACAAAGGTACGAGTGCGCACACTGCGAAACAGGCTCAATGAGACGACTGGAAAGACACGAGCGAGCTGTCGCTGCGGAGGTGATTTTTGAAGGTGCTGTGCTGCGGGATCCCTGCTGATCGCCAAACTGAAGTGCCGCCAAAGTCCGGCTAGCGAGGCGGGGCTGGCTGCAGACGGCTCCAATGATGGTGAAGAGGATGCTGAAGGTGATGGTGAAGGCGTAGAACCGTTGGTGGAGACGTTGGAGGGCTGGCTGGTGGAGGCGTGCTGGGGGGTTTGGGCGTTGAAGAAGGCGACCGGGGACTTTCCGCTTGAGCGCTTGCGTTGAGATGATGACCACGGAGGTGCTGAATGGCTGTGTGAAGGCTGGAGCCGTGGAGGTACGGGGTTTGGCAAGGCGAGGTGCAATGCTGCTGGGATGGCAGCACTTTGGGCTGTGAAAGTGTGCCGCAAGGCTGGCTCGCTGCTCGTGGAGGCAAGCAAGAGTGGCGGAGGCGATTGTAATGCGTATGGGAGCAGCGGCATGCCGTGCCAGGGGGCCGCCTCCCCCTGGCACGGTGCAAACGGAAAAGCTCCTCTTTGGCCTCCACCTCGGCGTAGCCGGGCAGATACCAAGGTGGAACGACGGCAGGCTGTCTCGCCGCCACAGTGATGCGTCGCTGGGAGAGCAGCTCAGCGGTGAGCAGCTTGTCGGTGCCGAGGGCGACGCGATATTCCAGAAGGGTGTGGCCATCGCGGTGGTATGTGTAGGCGTTTGGGAGGATGGTGATGTGGGCGGTTTCGCCGTAGAAGTACGGACGGTCGGCAGTGGGTGCTGAGCCGTGAGCATCCTGCGCCTGCGAGCTGCCGCCACTGTCTTCAGCGTGCGCTGCAGACTGCCTAACAGGCGGCGACCAGAGGAGGATGTGACACGGGCTCCATGGTGGCTGTGGGGGCGGGTGTGGGTTGCGCGGGCAGGCGGTGAGGGAGTGGTCGGGCCGGATGGCGAGCATGCGTTCGCTCCCAGGAGCACGCACGAAAGCGTGACCAGAGTCGACTTGCCAGCCGACCCAGGTGTCGGCGTCAGGGACGGCGTCGGTGTCAGGTTGCTGGCTCGACGGTGGGGAGTGGGGACGTGGCGGCTCATATGCCCCCGTGAGCGCCGCTGCTGCCCGGAAGGCTTCCTCCCACGGTGGCGGACGTTGAGGTGGTGAAGCTTGGAGCGGCGGTCTGGGGAGTGGCGGTGGCGGTGGCGGTGGCGGTGGCGGTGGCAGGCTGTCGCTGGAGGCAGCTTGTCGTGCCGGGACGACAAGGGTGGCAGTGGGGTCGACGTGTGGTGACGATGGGGCCGGTGGCGGCGGTGTTGGGGGCGGGGGTTGGGGTGTTTGCTGGTGCCCGCCGGCGTTGTTCCCTGCGCCGGTCGGTGCAGGTCTCGAAGACGCCAGTGCTTCCTGCACCAGGTTGAGGGCGTATATGGCTATGTGTTGGCCGAGGACCGGATCGAGGCTGAGCAAACGCTCTTGGTCCCGGGCCTCAATGTGGCTGTCGGCGTCGAAGCGGTAGTCCTGTCGCAAGGTGTGAAGGGTGATGCCGTGGTGAGCGAAGACGTCAGCGAGTTGGCGTACGTAGGCCGAGAAGGCAGCTGGCCGTGCGAAGGAGTGGGAAGCGGGGCGGCCGGACAGTGGCATGCCGACGGCATCGAGGATGAGGGGCATGTACAACCAGGAGTTGGTGGGGCGTCCGTGGGGTGGTAGCGACGAAGGCAGCCGTACGATATCTGGTGGGGGAAACTGGGGCGGGTTCGGCCGTGTTGTATGGCGTCGATCGAGTTTAGGGGTCGTTCTTGGATCAGAGCTTGATCTTCAGGGGCACTTTCGAACCCTATCTGAGGGCCGCGCGTGGGGGGATCTAATCGCGGTTAAGAGCTATTTTGAGATCTACATGACCAATTTGTCCCGACTACCTCTTAGTCCCCGCAGTTACTGCAGCTGCACTCACACAGCCTGCTTGCTGTGCATCTTGCAGGGCTCAGCTGACGGAGATGATGCAGCGGCTCAAGTCAGCAGATGAGGAGGTGGAGGAGCTGCGTGCCAAGCTGCATGCAGCTGAATCTACGGAGCCTCAAACCGTGAAGCTGGTGGTGCAGGTCCACCAGGAGGAGCCTGTTCCCTGCAGCGACGCCCTGGCGTCGCAGCGGGAGGCACAGAGCTCGTCCTTGGAACAACCTGAGGCGTGTGTGGCACGTGCAGGAGAGCTGGATGTGGCGACGGCACCAGCAGCGGCTATGCCGCAGCGCAACACCGCCCATGCTGCCAAGTGCATGCAGCGGGCGGAGCCAGCACAGCAGGCCAGCGCGACGTCTGCAGCAGCTACCAGCAGCGAAGCCTGGGTCATTCAGGGCTTGGGCTTCGCTGCTGGCAGCGGCCGCGATGCCGTGCTCGCTGCAGTGACTGACTTCTGCTGCAGCAGCCTTGGCCTCATGGACGCTAGTTTTTTTTTTTTTTTTTTTTTTTTTTTTTTGGGTTACAGGGTGACTCTGGCACAAGGCCAGGTCGGTGCGGCAACTCGAGACAAGAGCCCAAGAGCGGCGGCTATCATGCAACGACAATCATCACAAGTGTTCGAAAAGGCAGATGGAGCAACACTGAATCCATCAAAGGAATGCAGGCTGCAGGAGACTAGCGCTAAGCATAATCCCGGTGAGGTCAACAGAACTGCCTAAGGCGGTCTTCCTAGCACAACAAGGGTTTCTGACAGCGTAAGCGGCTATGCCCCCCCGCGGCTGCAAACACCTTCCACGTCAAGTACCAATCTAGACAACAAACATGAAAAGCACTAGTCGGACGATGTACTATGGTAGCCGCTACTGATGCGGCCGCAACTAGCGGCAAACTGCAAAAGCGGCAGCTGCGGCAAGCTACGGAGGCGGCAGCTGGCACCGATGAGCTTGCGTGGCTGAGGACGGCAGCACACGCTGATGAGGTGACACGATCGCTGAGATGGGCGTCTGCAGTATAAGACAAAAGGTTTGTGAGTTTCGGCTGTCGGCGGCAAGGCGGCGCTGAGTGCTGATGCCAGACGCCGGTCTGCCGTGGTCCCACCAAAAACCGCTGCAAACCGGATGCTGACAAGAGCTGAGGCGCTGCTGTAGCTATGAAGATGGCTGCTGTACGCTGCTGGACGCCAAATGGGTGCCTGGCCGCTACAGGGTGACCAAGCTTGTAGCGGCGCAGGCGCGCATGCGGCGCACGCGGCTGAAGCGGCTGCTATGAAGGCTGGTGGCAGGCTAGCGGCTCTCAAAGCGTATCATTTTTTTTTTTTTTTGGTTTTTACAGGGTGACTCAGCACAAGGCCTTGTCGGTGCGGCAACTCGAGACAAGAGCCCAAGTGCGGCGGCTATTTAGTCAAACAACAACAATTATTCTATGTGTTCGAGAGGCGAATGGAGCAACACTGAAACCGTCAAAGGAATGCAGGCTGCAGGAGACTAGCGCTGAGCATAATCCCGGTGAGGCAAGAAGTACTAGCTAAGCGGTCTTCCGGCGGCGGGGGCTGCGTGCGGCTGCGGCGGCTGTACCCCCGAGCGGCTGCAGTATACCCCTGTCAGAACTACCCAACTACATGCAAATCAACCAAGGAAATCAAGCCTAAGTGTCTATGTGCCACAGCACCCGCGGGTAAACCCAGAAAACCCCGCGCAGGCCATGCAGGGACCGGTTGCACACGAGGTGCACAAGCTCTCTGGCTTGTCTGGGACCGGGTTCGCCGTGAGGCGCCCTACATGCTGGTGAAGCGACTAAACTCATGTACCAAAAGCTGGCTCGTGTTCCCCCCTGCCCCGCTGCCAAAGCTGCGAGGTTACCGGGTGGTGCCCGCGCCAATTGCCCATCTCTCGCCCAGCGACCGCAACGCCGCACCGACTGCATCATCATCACGCCAACACACCACCAACAACGCCACTTCTTCAGCAACGAACATCAACATCCACCCCCCAACTAACATAGACACGTCGCCACCACCGTCCACATCATCGACCTCATCACGCCGCCCTCTGTTACTCTCCCCTCGTCCATCATCACCACCACCTTCACGTCGCCAGACCCTTCGACACCACCGACACCGGCCATGCCCACCTCTCACCCAGCCACCGCCACGCCGCACCGACCGCACCACCATCACACCATCACCGTTGTCCGAATCCTCGACAACGCACATCAACATCCACTTCCCCCACACTCACAACACGTCGCCACTACCGCCACATCATTGACCTCATCGCGCCGTCTTCCCACCACAGAACCGCCTGCTACACCGACTGCATCACCATCACATCATCACCGTCGCCACACCCCCACCAGCACAAATCAACATCCACTTCCCCCAAGCAACAGCCACGTCGCCGCCACCATCTACATCATCGACCTCGTCACGCCGTCGTCTGTTACTCTCCCCTCATCCATCATCACCAACACCTTCACGTCACCGGACCCTTCAACGCCACAGACCCCGGCCATGCCCATCCCTCGCCCAACCTCCGCCACGCCACACCGACCGCACCACCATCACACCATCACCATTGTCCGGATCCTCGACAACATGGACCAACATCCACTCTCCCACAATCACGACACGTTGCCCACCGCCGTCCACACCGTCGACCTCATCACACCGTCTTCCATCACCGTCCTCACATCAACCACCACCACCTTCACGGCGCCGGAACTTTAGACTTCACCAACCCCAGCCGTGTTCATCTCTCGCCCAGCTACCGCTACTCGACACCGACCACACCACCTTACACCATCACCATCGCCACACCCCCAACCTCGTCACGCCGTCTTCCAACACTGTCCACGATCCACGGCCACCATCTTAACATCGCCGGACCCTTCGACGCCACCGACCCCGGCCATACCCATCTCTCGCCCAGCAACCGCAACGCCGCACCGACTGCATCACCATCACACCAGCACACCACCACCATCGCCACCTCTTTTTTTTTTTTTTTTTTTTTGTGGTTACAGGGTGACTGGCACAAGGCCAGGTCGGTGCGGCAACTCGAGACAAGAGCCCAAGAGCGGCGGCTATCATGCAACAACAATCATCACAAGTGTTCGAAAAGGCAGATGGAGCAACACTGAATCCATCAAAGGAATGCAGGCTGCAGGAGACTAGCGCTAAGCATAATCCCGGTGAGGTCAACAGAACTACCTAAGGCGGTCTTCCTAGCACAACAAGGGTTTCTGACAGCGTAAGCGGCTATGCCCCCCCGCGGCTGCAAACACCTTCCACGTCAACTACCAATCTAGACATTAAACATGAAAAGCAGTAGTCGGACGATGTACTATGGTAGCCGCTACTGATGCGGCCGCAACTAGCGGCAAACTGCGAAAGCGGCAGCTACGGCAAGCTGCGGAGGCGGCAGCTGGCACCAATGAGCTTGCGTGGCTGAGGACGGCAGCACACGCTGATGAGGTGACACGATCGCTGAGATGGGCGTCTGCAGTATAAGACAAAAGGTTTGTGAGTTTCGGCTGTCGGCGGCAAGGCGGCGCTGAGTGCTGATGCCAGATGCCGGTCTGCCGTGGCCCCACCAAAAACCGCTGCAAATCGGACGCTGACAAGAGCTGAGGCGCTGCTGTAGCTATGAAGATGGCTGCTGTACGCTGCTGGACGCCAAATGGGTGCCTGGCCGCTACAGGGTGACCAAGCTTGTAGCGGCGGAGGCGCGCATGCGGCGCACGCGGCTGAAGCGGCTGCTATGAAGGCTGGTGGCAGGCTAGCGGCTCTCAAAGCGTATCATGAGGCCGTATGGGGTGGCTGCAGAGCTATGGTGACGCCGGCCAGGCTGCGGAGGTGATTTCTGAAGGTGCTGTGCTGCGGGATCCCTGCTGATCGCCAAACTGAACTGCAGCCGCTCGGGGGTACAGCCGCCGCAGCCGCACGCAGCCCCCGCCGCCGGAAGACCGCTTAGCTAGTACTTCTTGCCTCACCGGGATTATGCTCAGCGCTAGTCTCCTGCAGCCTGCATTCCTTTGATGGTTTCAGTGTTGCTCCATTCGCCTCTCGAACACATAGAATGGTTGTTGTTGTTTGACTAAATAGCCGCCGCACTTGGGCTCTTGTCTCGAGTTGCCGCACCGACAAGGCCTTGTGCTGAGTCACCCTGTAAAAACCAAAAAAAAAAAAAAAAAAAAAAAAACTGAACTGCCGCCAAAGTCCGGCTAGCGAGGCGGGGCTGGCTGCAGACGGCTCCAATGATGGTGAAGAGGATGCTGAAGGTGATGGTGAAGGCGTAGAACCGTTGGTGGAGACGTTGGAGGGCTGGCTGGTGGAGGCGTGCTGGGGGTTTGGGCGTTGAAGAAGGCGACCGGGGACTTTCCGCTTGAGCGCTTGCGTTGAGATGATGGCCACGGAGGTGCTGAATGGCTGTGTGAAGGCTGGAGCCGTGGAGGTGCGGGGTTTGGTAAGGCGAGGTGCAATGCTGCTGGGATGGCAGCACTTTGGGTTGTGAAAGTGTGCCGCAAGGCTGGCTCGCTGCTCGTGGAGGCAAGTAAGAGTGGTGGAGGCGATTGTAATGCGTATGGGAGCAGCGGCATGCCGTGCCAGGGGGCCGCCTCCCCCTGGCACGGTGCAAACGGAAAAGTCTCGCCACCTCTTCGACAACAAACATCAACATCCCCCCCCCCCCCCCCCCCCCCCCACCCCTACTAACACAGACACGCCGCCACCACCGTCCACGTCATCGACCTCGTCACGCCGTCTTCTGTTACTCTTCCCTCATCCACCATCACCAATACCTTCACGTCACCGGACCCTTCGACGCCACAGACCCCGGCCATGCCCATCTCTCGCCCAGCCACCGCCACGCCACACCGCCTGCACCACCATCACACCATCACCGTCGTCCGAATCCTCGGCAACATCCACTCCCTCACGATCACAACACTTTGCCCACCACCGTCCACATCGTCGACCTCATCACACCGTCTTCCATCGCCGTCCTCACATCAACCACCACCACCTTCACGACGCCGGAACTTTCGATTTCACCAACCCCAGCCGTGTTCATCTCTCACCCAGCTACCGCTACTCGACACCGACCACACCACCTTTACACCATCACCATCGCCACACCCTCAACCTCGTCACGCCGTCTTCCAACACTGTCCACACACCCACGGCCACCACCTTAACGTCGCCAGACCCTTCGACGCCACCAACCCCGGCCATACCCATCTCTCGCCCAGCGACCGCAACGCCGCACCGACTGCATCATCATCACGCCAACACACCACCAACAACGCCACTTCTTCAGCAACGAACATCAACATCCCCCCCCCCCCCCCCCCCCCCCCCCCCCCCCCCCCCCCCCCCCCCCCAACTAACATAGACACGTCGCCACCACCGTCCACATCATCGACCTCATCACGCCGTCCTCTGTTACTCTCCCCTCGTCCATCGTCACCACCACCTTCACGTCGCCAGACCCTTCGACACCACCGACACCGGCCATGCCCACCTCTCGCCCAGCCACCGCCACGCCGCACCGACCGCACCACCATCACACCATCACCGTTGTCCGAATCGTCGACACGCACATCAACATCCACTTCCCCCACACTCACAACACGTCGCCACTACCGCCCACACCATCGACCTCATCGCGCCGTCTTCCCACCACAGAACCGCCTGCTACACCGACTGCATCACCATCACATCATCACCGTCGCCACACCCCCACCAGCACAAATCAACATCCACTTCCTTCAAGCGACAGCCACGTCGCCGCCACCATCTACATCATCGACCTCATCACGCCGTCCTCTGTTACTCTCCCGTCATCCAGCATCGCTAACACCTTCACGTCGCCGGACCCTTCCACGCCACAGACCCCGGCCATGCCCATCTCTCGCCCAACCGCCGCCACGCCACACCGACCGCACCGCCGTCACACCATTACCGTTGTCCGAACCCTCGACAACATGCACCAACATCCACTCCCCCACAATCACAACACGTTGCCCACCGCCGTCCACATCATCGACCTCATCACACCGTGTACCATCACTGTCCTCACATCAACCGACACCGCCTTCACGGCGCCGACGCTTTCGAGTTCACCAACCCCAGCCGTGTTCATCTCTGGCCCAGCTACCGCTACTCGACACCGACCACACCACCTTTACACCATCACCATCGCCACACCCCCAACCTCGCCACGCCGTCTTCCAACACTGTCCACACACCCACGGCCACCACCCTTAACATCGCCAGACCCTTCAGCGCCACCAACCCCGGCCATACCCATCTCTCGCCCAGCAACGCCGCACCGACTCCATCACCATCACACCAGCACCCCATCACCACCGCCACCTCTTCGACAACAAACATCAACATCCACCCCCCGCTAACATAGACACGCCGCCACCACCGTCCACATCATCGACCTCATCACGCCGTCCTCTGTTACTCTCCCGTCATCCATCATCGCCAACACCTTCACGTCGCCGGACCCTTCCACGCCACAGACCCCGGATTGCCCATCTCTCGCCCAACCGCCGCCACGCCACACCGACAGCACCACCATCACACCATCACCGTCGTCCGGATCTTCCACAACACGCATCAACATCCACTCCCCCACGATCACAACACGTTGCCCACCACCGTCCACATCACCCACAAACATTCGACACGCCGACGCCACCAGGCTGCCACTCCCGATTCAGGAAAAGGAGCCCCCGCCACCGACTAGCCGTTGCATGACAGAATAGCGCACGACCGCCGCAGGCGGATATAGAGTTGCAGCCGCCCGCAGAAACGCGCCGGGGAAGCGGCTACCTCATGCTGTCATTTACATTGACATTGCTTACATACTGTGGTAGGCCATACATGGCCTGTTCACAGGCTCCTATGAAGGAACAAACATGCTGCTCGAAACGGAGGTTCGATGTGCTGAGTGCGCGGGTAGCAAGACTGCCGAGGAAAGCCAAACGAAAAAAACTGTCCCCTCCTATTCCGTGCTGGAACCCAAGCTGTCCAGCTCTGCACACTGATTATGGCAATGGCGCAAAAAGGCTGCCAGCTGGCTGGCATCCTGCTGAAGAAACTCGGCGACTGTGGAAATGTCACAATCCTCGAACAACTCAAAGTGCTGAAGCCTCTGGTCCAGCAATGCTGGGCACCCCCAAATCATGTGTGCCTCATCATCCACCTCCCCACAGCTGCACCGCTGACACAGCCTGTCCTCGCGCCGCAAGCCCTTCCATCTGCCCGTCTCAACACCCAAGCGGTGAGCCCCCATCCTGAACTGTGCCAGCCGCCGGCGGCCGGACTTGGAGGCGACAGCCTGCAGGTATCCAGCCATCTGGTAGTCATCACAGTTCACGGGTCCTCTGATCTGCAGCCACTCTTGCACCTTGCGCAAGTCACTGCAGTTCAGCCCATCAAACAGGCGGCGTTGCATGTGCGCAGTGACAACATCAGTGTCAATGTGCTGCGGCACGCCATCAACGATGGGGGACATGAAGTCCAGGAACGAAGCCACCTGGGCAGCCCAGCAGGCGGACCGGATGGCGCCGCCATGGCCAGCCATGGCGACGTTCTCCAGGAACGCCTGCTTGGTGAGGCGGTCGTCCGGCATTGCGACCATGCGGTTCCAGCACCGCGCAATCAGCATCGCCGCCGTGTGCGCCACAGGGAAGCGCCCGAGCTCGCCCAGCACCGCTGCGCTGGGCGTGCCTGCACGCACACCAAGCAGACCACGAAGGAACTTTCGATGCACCACTTCGCATGCATCCATGCCATTGCCACAAAGCGCTCCCGGCCCCCAAGTCTCCACACCATACAGCATCACAGGGCGCACAAGTGCGTCAAAGAGATGCAGCAGCAGTGCAGGATCATGCAGCCTGAGGTCATGGCAACAGTTTTGCAAAGCAAGCAATGCGCGCTGGGCTGCACTGGCCCTGTCGGCGCCGGCTGCTGCAAACTGGTGCATGCTAGACACCTCCACCCCCAGATACCTGAACGAATCAAGCACCTCAATGGGAGCAGACATGTACGTGAGCACCGGTGGCGGTGGCGCCGGGCGGCGCCCGGCGCCATACACCACTACCTTCGTCTTCTTCACGTTCACCGTGAGTCGCCAGCGGCGGCAGTAGCACTCCAGCAGCTGCAGCTGCGCTTGCAGGCCAGCGACGCTGTTGGAGACCAGGTCCAGATCATCTGCAAAGAAAAGCGCCGGCGCCGCAACTCCACACAGGGTTGGCAGGTCGAAGCTGGAGGCATGTGCCTCCAGCTCCGCCTGGAAATCGTCAATGTAAATACCAAACAGGGTCGGAGAAAGTGGGCATCCTTGCTTCACCCCCAAAGTGCTCTGAAACGTCTCAGACAACCCCCCCTGAAACTGCACTCCCATAGGGACATCAGCATACAATGCCTTCAATGCTCGCATGAACTCACCGTGCACGCCAATGCGCTCCAGCTTCGTCCACAGCAGGTCGCGCGGGACGGTGTCATATGCCTTTTTAAAATCAACAAAGCAGGAGTACAGCAGTTGCTTGTTGGCCTTGGCCTTCTCAATCAGGGTGCGCACCACAAAGGTCTGGTCTGTGGTGCGGTGATTCTTGCGGAAACCCGCCTGTCCTCGCGCCCGCAGTCCATGCCGCTCTGTCCACTTCATGAGCTTGTCGTTCAGCATGCAGGCATACAACTTCGCAAGCAGGCACCCTATCGCAATACCTCTGTAGTTACCTGGGTCGTTGACGTCGCCGCCCTTGTGGATCGGGGTGATACCACACAGCGCCCATGCCCGCGGTATTTCCTCAGCCCTCTGGCTGGCGTTGAAGATGGCAGCAATGCAAGGGGCAAGCTCGGCAGCTGCTACAGACAAGGCATCGAGCTTGAGCAGCCCGACAGTGGCCTTACCGCCGCGCAGGAATTCGATTCCCTGTTGGACGGAAGCGGCCGTGAAGGGCGTGTTCAGCTCGCTGCCGTCGGCGGCTGGGGGTGCGGCGCCAGCATCTGCTGTCATATCTGGATGGGTTTGAGGGTCACTGGGAGCCTCAAGGAGCTTACGGAAGGACTCCAGCATGATGTCATCCGGCACGGGGCAGGCACGCTTCTTTGCCGGCTTGAACTTCTTCCAAAAGGTCTTTGGATCAGATCTCGCCTGGGCAACGAGGGCAATGGCCTGGCTGCGGGTCCAGCGGCGCTGCGCTCGTCGCAGCAGCCGCTGGTACTCCGCACGCGCGGCGCGTGCGGCATTGGACTTGGGGTCCCGCCGCGCCGTTTGCGGTGCCGCCCGCCGGCCCAACGCCAGCTCAGGGTCCCACCAGGGTGGCAGCTCCAAGCGATCTCGCCGCCGCCCCTTGGCGGCCGGCGGTGCTGCTGCCACCACGTCTGCCTGCGTGGAGCGAATCAGCTCGTCAAACTGATTCCCAACAGACTGCACGCCATTGGGATCCATTGCTGTCAGCGCTGCCGCTTCTATGGCGGCCAGCCGAGCGGCCACATCCGGCTGCTGCAGGCGCTGCTGCCAGGCTTCCAGCTGCGCTGCGCTGAGGCGCGGCGCTGCTGGTGCTGATGGCTGCTGCTGCTCTTGCTGCTGCTGCTGGCGGCGCCCGTGCCGCCCTTGCGGCTGGGCTGCGGGCTCTATCGTGTGCCGCTTGACAGTGACGACCACTGCCGAGTGGTCCGACTCCGGCACTGCAGAGATTGGATCAACGGCATGGCGTCGGGGCTTGCAAGAACGTAGTCAATCAGGCTGCTGCCCTCCTGGCCAACGCTCGTGAAGGTGACCTCGCCCGCCTCATCTCCTGCAACACGACCATTAGCAATGCGCAGAGTCGAATTGATACAAAGGTCAAGCAGTTGTCGGCCCCAGCGATTAGGTCGCTGCTGGCTGTCGCGGCTGCGCCGCTGACTCTGCACAGGAGGGACAGCTGTTGACATGTATGCATCCTCGACAGGGTGATCAATGGTCCCTGGAAAGTCAGGGTGTGTGCCAGTTCGTGCATTCAAGTCCCCAATGACAAACACATGCCCCAAGCGCAGAGTGCTGACCACCTCCTCATGCAATGCCTCCCACACAGCAACCCCCTTCCCACACAACGCAGGACCCCCATCGGGTGGCATGTAACATGCAAAGATGTATGCATCCTCAGCATGTCCAATGACCCCTGCGACCCGCAGAAGTGCATAGCAATTCTGCGGGCCAGTCATCAGACAAGTTACCGCCGATGCCAGTGCATCGGTGGTGTAGACGGCGACACCGCCGCGGCTGCCGCCACGTTGCTGCCGCCGGCTCCGAGGCAGGTTGACGGTGTTGGTGTAGCCCGCCAGCTCCGGCGCGTCCGCCCCCTCCCGCAGCCAGGTCTCGGTTAGCACAAGGATGTCGTAGTCGGCTGCCGCAAACACCTGCGATAAAGCAGATGCATCTCTGGCAAGCCAGCCGTGGACATTCAGGTGCAGGACAGAGAGCGAGCTGTTAGGGGGCCGGATTGCGTCGGGCGCAGCCCGACCCCAACACCCCTAGCAGACATCTTTGAATGCAGGCATGGGTGCAACAGGCGCCTTTGCTGGTGGAGGTGATGTTGCCTCCGCCAGAGAGGGGACACCAGCTGGTGCATGTGTGACAGGCTCATCAGGCAGCACAGCAAAACGTGATGCGATGCCAAGAGGAGCAGCAGCAGGGCAGAGGGCAAAGGCGCTGGGCCGGGGCTGCCGCGATGCCGCCAGGCGCTGCAGAGCAAAGTCCAGGGCTGCGGCTGCAGCGCGCCGCGCGGCAGTCGCTGACATCACGTCCAGCGTCCCGGTGCGCTGAGCCTGGCGCTGCTGTGCCGCCAAGCCGCGCTGCTGCTGCGGCAGGCTGCGGAAAATCGAGACGCCGCACTCTCGCGGCAGCTTCGCCTTGGCGCGGCATAGCCTGCGCACAAAGCCACCGTCTGACATGGATACGACTGCCAGGCCATCAGTGCGAGCACTCACACGCACCAGCCTGATGGCCTGGCTAGCGTCCATGAGGCCAAGGCTGCTGCAGCAGAAGTCAGTCACTGCAGCGAGCACGGCATCGCGGCCGCTGCCAGCAGCGAAGCCCAAGCCCTGAATGACCCAGGCTTCGCTGCTGGTAGCTGCTGCAGACGTCGCGCTGGCCTGCTGTGCTGGCTCCGCCCGCTGCATGCACTTGGCAGCATGGGCGGTGTTGCGCTGCGGCACAGCCGCTGTTGGTGCCGTCGCCACCTCCAGCTCTCCTGCACGTGCCACACACGCCTCAGGTTGTTCCAAGGACGAGCTCTGTGCCTCCCGCTGCGTCGCCAGGGCGTCGCTGCAGGGAACAGGCTCCTCCTGGTGGACCTGCACCACCAGCTTCACGGTTTGAGGCTCCGTAGATTCAGCTGCATGCAGCTTGGCACGCAGCTCCTCCATCTCCGCATCTGCTGCCTTGAGCCGCTGCATCATCTCCGTCAGCTGAAGCCTGCCAGAAGCACAGCAAGCAGGCTGTGAGAGTGCAACTGCAGCAACTGCGGGGACTACCACCATATCGACACCAGACATAGGGTCCCTCACGCAATCATCGCACTGCACTGGTGCAGGACCACCCTGGGAGCATGGCTGCGGCCGCTGCGGGGCAGCTGGCTGCGGTCTGGCTGACATGGACGGTGCTGCAAGTGGCGTGCAGGACTGCCGCTGCTGGCCCGCGCTGGAATCCCCTGCACTTGACAAGTGCAGATCGGCAGGTGCAGGTCCGCGTGACAGGCCCATGTCCTCCATCACCCGCTCGACCTGCGTCCGAATGGTGTTTAGGTCAGCTTTGGGGCGCACAGAGATATGATACTTCCGCGCAATTGCCCTGGCCACCTTCACGTCGTCGGTCGACTCGACAACCACCCAATCGGCTGCTGCATCCTTCGCAAACGTCACATCAGCATACGACCTGGTGCGTGCAGCCATGATGTGATCTAAAGATGTGTTTCAGACGGTCGATGAGGTCCTGCACGGAACGCCAGCCAATAACGGCGTGTGACGTTGGCTGTCAGACAGCCACACTCGAACACGTCTGGTGCACGCAAATGATGAGCTTTTGCTGCGAAATTTTGACAGTGTGCTTGTATGAATATGAGGAACAACTCTGCAAAGGGTGCAGGCAGGAGATACAGTGGAGGCGAGGTGTCACGAAAGAATCGGTTGGTGAAGTAGTTGAGCGTTTTCAGGGCCACCAAAGCGTGCCACCGGCCAGCCGGGCAGCGACGCAACCTTCGCGATGGGTGTAGATAGCTTCCAGGAGTGCGTAGAGGGCGTTTAGTACGTGCGCGTGTGAACCTTCCGTTTTGCAAACGAAAAGTGTGGGCAATTGGCGCGGGCACCACCCGGTAACCTCGCAGCTTTGGCAGCGGGGCAGGGGGGACACGAGCCAGCTTTTGGTACATGAGTTTAGTCGCTTCACCAGCATGTAGGGCGCCTCACGGCGAACCCGGTCCCAGACAAGCCAGAGAGCTTGTGCACCTCGTGTGCAACCGGTCCCTGCATGGCCTGCGCGGGGTTTTCTGGGTTTACCCGCGGGTGCTGTGGCACATAGACACTTAGGCTTCATTTCCTTGGTTGATTTGCATGTAGTTGGGTAGTTTTGACAGGGTTATACTGCAGCCGCTCAGGGGTACAGCCGCCGCAGCCGCACGCAGCCCCCGCCGCCGGAAGACCGCTAGTGCCTGTTGCCTCACCGGGATTATGCTCAGCGCTAGTCTCCTGCAGCCTGCATTCCTTTAGTGGTTTCAGTGTTGCTCCATTCGCCTCTCGAACACATAGAATGGTTGTTGTTGCTTGACTGGATAGCCGCCGCGCTTGGGCTCTTGTCTCGAGTTGCCGCACCGACAAGGCCTTGTGCTGAGTCACCCTGTAAAAACCAAAAAAAAAAAAAAAAATTGCCCACAGCATGAGGTAGCCGCTTCCCCGGCGCGTTTCTGCGGGCGGCTGCAACTCTATGTCCGCCTGCGGCGGTCGTGCGCTATCCTGGGGCTTCTTTCTTTCAATCGGGAGTGGGGGTCCGGTGGCGTCGGCGTGTCGATTGTGTGTGGGTGACGATGGCGTGATGAGGTCGATGATGTGGACAGTGGTGGGCAAACGTGTTGTGATCGTGGGGGAGTGGATGTTGGTGCGTGTTGTCGAGGATTCGGACGGCGGTGATGGTGTGATGGTGGTGCGGTCGGTGTGGCGTGGCGGTGGCTGGGTGAGAGATGGGCATGGCCGGGGTCTGTGGCGCCGAAGGGTCCGGCGACGTCAAGGTGGCGGCCGTGGGTGTGTGGAGAGTGTTGGAAGACGGCGTGACGAGGCTGAGGGTGTGGTGATGGTGACGGTGTAAAGGTGGTGTGGTCGGCGCCGAGCAGCGGTAGCTGGGCGAGAGATGAACACGGCTGTGGTTGGTGAAGTCGAAGGCGTCGGCGCCGTGAAGGTGGTGTCGGTCGATGTGAGGACAGTGGTGGAAGACGGTGTGATGAGGTCGATGATGTGGACGGTGGTGGGCAACGTGTTATGACTGTGGGGGAATGGATGTTGGTGCATGCTGTCGAGATTTCGGACGATGGCGATGGTGCGGTGATGGTGCGGTGGTGGTGCGGTCGGTGTGGCGTGGGGGTGGTGGTGCGGTCGGTGTGGCGTGGCGGTGGCTGGGCGAAGACTGGGCATGGCCAGCGTCCATAGCGTCAAAGGATCCGGCGACGTGAAGGTGTTGGTGATGATGGATGAGGGGAGAGTAACAGAGGACGGCGTGATGAGGTCGACGATGTGGACGGGGGTGGCGAGATGTCTTTTGCTTGGGGGAAGTGGATGTTGATTTGTGCTGGTGGGGGTGTGGCGATGGTGATGGTGTAAAGGTGGTGTGGCCGGTGTCGGTTAGGAAGGAAGGAAGGAAGGAAGGTTACATGTGTGCCCTGACGGAGCCTCTTGGCTCATGCAGGGACCCCAGCGGGGGCGACGTGCAACAGACAAACAAAGCTGAAAAAACAAATCAAGCCGACTAAGAACTAAAACAAAAAGTGAACGAAAGTAAGAAACAGAAGAGTAACATTGAGCTGGAGCTGTTGTGGTGTGCAAGATCCCTGGGAGGGAAAACCCCACGAAAACTCCCAGTTGGCAAGGCGAGCGCACGTGCATAGGACTGTGGGGGCCCCGCGCTGGCACCGGCGCTAGAGCCGGGCTTCGCCTGCCCGACACCACACACAGCGACAACCAGCTCCTAAATCCCAAAGCAAAAGCAAACAAAAACCAACACTAAAAAAGATCCTGCAAACACATACACAGGTTAGCGGTAGCTGGGCGAGAGATGAACACGGCTGGGGTTGGTGAAGGCGAAAGCGTCGGCGCCGTGAAGGTGGTGTCGGTTGATGTGAGGACAGTGATGGAAGACGGTGTGATGAGGCCGATGATGTGGACGGTGGTGGGCAATGTGTTGTGATTGTGGGGGAGTGGATGTTGGTGCATGCTGTCGAGGATTCTGAAGACGGTGATGGTGCGGTGGTGGTGCGGTCGGTGTGGCGTGGCGGTGGCTGGGCGAAGGATGGGCATGGCCGGCGTCCATGGCGTCAAAGGGTCCGGCGACGTGAAGGTGTTGGTGATGATGGATGAGGGGAGAGTAACAGAGGACGGCGTGATGAGGTCGATGATGTCGACGGTGGTGGCGGCGTGTCTGTGTCAGTGGGGGGGTGGATGTTGATGTTTGTTGTTGAAGAGGTGGCGATGGTGGTGGTGTGCTGGTGTGATGGTGATGCAGTCGGTGCGGCGTTGCGGGTGTTGGGCGAGAGATGGGTATGGCCGGGGTCGGTGGCGTCGAAGGGTCCGGCGATGTCAAGGTGGTGGCCTTGGGTGTGTGGGCAGTGTTGGAAGACGGCGTGACGAGGTTGGGGGTGTGGCGATGGTGATGGTGTAAGGTGGTGTGGTCGGTGTCGAGTAGCGGTAGCTGGGCGAGAGATGAACACGGCTGGGGTTGGTGAAGTCTAAAGTTCCGGCGCCGTGAAGGTGGTGGTGGTTGATGTGAGGACGGTGATGGAAGACGGTGTGATGAGGCCGATGATGTGGACGGTGGTGGGCAATGTGTTGTGATTGTGGGGGAGTAGATGTTGGTGCATGTTGTCGGGGATTCGGACAACGGTGATGGTGTGATGGTGGTGCGGTCGGTGCGGCGTGGCGGTGGCTGGGCGAGAGGCGGGCATGGCCGGGGTCTGTGGCGTTGAAGGGTCCGGTGACGTGAAGGTGTTGGTGATGATGGATGAGGGGAGAGCAACAGAAGACGGCGTGACGAGGTCGATGATGTGGATGGTGGTGGCGACCTGTTGTGAGTGTTGGCGAAGTGGACGTCGGTGTGTGTTATTGAGGGTGTGGCAATGGTGGCGGTGTAATGGTGATGCGGTCGGTGTGGCGTGGCGGTGGCTGGGCGAGAGCTGGACATGGTCCAGACCGGTGATGTTGAAGGTTCCGGCGACATGAAGGTGGTAGTGGTGGTGGTTGATAAGAGGAAAGTATTGGAAGACGGTGTGACGAGGTCGACGATGTGGACGGTGAAGGCGACGACGGACGGTGGCTGAGGATGTTTGGCGATGGCGATGGTGTGACGGTCACAAGTCGAGGGCGGGCGCAGCATCGATGTCGGGCTCAGCGCGGGCGTTCGCCTGGCTTGCTTCGACGCTGTCGCTGCCATGGGTTGGTGGTGCTGGTGATGTTGGTGATGGTGGCGGGTGCACCGGGTGGTGTTGTGGATGTTGTCACTGCGCACATGCAACGCCGCCTGTTTGATGGGCTGAACTGCAGTGATTTGCGCAAGGTGCAAGAGTGGCTGCAGATCAGAGGACCCGTGAACTGTGATGACTACCAGATGGCTGGATACCTGCAGGCTGTCGCCTCCAAGTCCGGCCGCCGGCGGCTGGCACAGTTCAGGATGGGGGCTCACCGCTTGGGTGTTGAGACGGGCAGATGGAAGGGCTTGCGGCGCGAGGACAGGCTGTGTCAGCGGTGCAGCTGTGGGGAGGTGGATGATGAGGCACACATGATTTGGGGGTGCCCAGCATTGTTGGACCAGAGGCTTCAGCACTTTGAGTTGTTCGAGGATTGTGACATTTCCACAGTCGCCGAGTTTCTTCAGCAGGATGCCAGCCAGCTGGCAGCCTTTTTGCGCCATTGCCATGCTCAATGTGCAGAGCTGGACAGCTTGGGTTCCAGCACGGATTAGGAGGGGACAGTTTTTTTCGTTTGGCTTTCCTCGGCAGTCTTGCTACCCGCGCACTCAGCACATCGAACCTCCGTTTCGAGCAGCATGTTTGTTCCTTCATAGGAGCCTGTGAACAGGCCATGTATGGCCTACCACAGTATGTAATCAATGTCAATGGTGGGTGGCGGTCCAGGTGATGGTCAGGTGATTGTTCCTGACAACGCACAGCCCGCTGGATGCCCAGACACGGTGGAACGCCTGTGCAGGCGTGTCTGGACTGGAGAGCGGTAAGGGGAGTTGCAAATAGCGATGGAAAAGAGAACCTTTGACCGGAAGGCTGTTTGTGTATTGCGTTTTATCAACGACTTATATACACAAACAATGGAGGGCAGATTGCCGAGGCAACCAAATGCGTTTGTGTGGGTTGGTCCCGTGCGGAACTAGACCCGAAAACTCCCGCCACCGTGAGGGATCGAACCGAGTCCCTCACGATGTCCGTGTCGCCCTCGTCGTGCCTATTCTGCCGCTGTTGCGAGCCCGTCATGTGAGCATCGCACGACTGCGCCAGCTGGGATGGGCTCGTGTGGGCGGCAGTGAACTCGGCACGCATTCGTCTGATGGCGGAGTGGCGGGTGGCAGCTGCTATGGATGATGGGGTGGGTGTGACGCCGCCGTGGTGGACGGCGCAGTGCGCGGCCCAGGCACATGTGAGGAACAGACACCTCAGCTTCGTCCACAAGTCGGGCTCCCGTCTGTGTGGGGCCCATACGCGGAGGTCGCCGCCGATGATGACGTCCGGGGTGGCAGGTGGAGTGTTGCCACCATCGATGGCAGCCCAGAGTCGGCAGAGCCAGTCCACCGCGGGGTGCACCAGTGGGCAGTGGAGGAGGACGTGACTGGTGGTGGCGATAGTGCCGCCACATGCGTGCCAGCGGCAGAGCGCTTGCTCCAGTGGGCTGTCAGTGACGTGGCCGCGGGTACGACAGTAGGCGATGAAGGACGGGGTGCGAAGCTGGCAGTGGAGCGCCCGCCAGGCTATGGCCACGTCCGCCTTGTGGATGAGTGGGTGACACAGCTGTTCCCAGCAGCCACGATAGTGCCTGGCTTGGGCCTCGGTGATGTCCGCGGCATGGCCTGGCCTGTCGGCCGGTGGCGAAGCGTCGGCAGCGACTGGCCGGGCAACAGCGTCGCCGTGTGTGGCTGGGCCGTCGGTGTCGGCGGGGGTAGAGTTGGTGGCAGATGGCAGTGTGGCTCCCAGCTGTTGTGTCGCCCTCTCGGCAACTCGCTCATACACCGACTGCCGAGGTTGGCTTGGTCGGCCGAGCTGTGCCACCCATCGTGGGTGTTGGATGCTGTCGGGCGGCCTGCGATACGCAGCCTCTGCATCCCGGATGGCGCGCTCCTCTTTGGCCTCCACCTCGGCGTAGCCGGGCAGATACCAAGGTGGAACGACGGCAGGCTGTCTCGCCGCCACAGTGATGCGTCGCTGGGAGAGCAGCTCAGCGGTGAGCAGCTTGTCGGTGCCGAGGGCGACGCGATATTCCAGAAGGGTGTGGCCATCGCGGTGGTATGT
This sequence comes from Tetratostichococcus sp. P1, assembly GCA_036584455.1. NCBI lineage: Eukaryota > Viridiplantae > Chlorophyta > Trebouxiophyceae > Prasiolales > Stichococcaceae > Tetratostichococcus > Tetratostichococcus sp. P1. Next base: position 4,631,951 of record BTPI01000001.1, read on the forward strand.
GTAGGCGTTTGGGAGGATGGTGATGTGGGCGGTTTCGCCGTAGAAGTACGGACGGTCGGCAGTGGGTGCTGAGCCGTGAGCATCTTGCGCCTGCGAGCTGCCGCCACTGTCTTCAGCGTGCGCTGCAGACTGCCTAACAGGCGGCGACCAGAGGAGGATGTGACACGGGCTCCATGGTGGCTGTGGGGGCGGGTGTGGGTTGCGCGGGCAGGCGGTGAGGGAGTGGTCGGGCCGGATGGCGAGCATGCGTCCGCTCCCAGGAGCACGCACGAAAGCGTGACCAAAGTCGACTTGCCAGCCGACCCAGGTGTCGGCGTCAGGGACGGCGTCGGTGTCAGGTTGCTGGCTCGACGGTGGGGAGTGGGGACGTGGCGGCTCGTATGCCCCCGTGAGCGCCGCTGCTGCCCGGAGGGCTTCCTCCCACGGTGGCGGACGTTGAGGTGGTGAAGCCTGGAGCGGCGGTCTGGGGAGTGGCGGTGGCGGTGGCGGTGGCGGTGGCGGTGGCGGTGGCGGTGGCGGTGGCAGGCTGTCGCTGGAGGCAGCTTGTCGTGCCGGGACGACAAGGGTGGCAGTGGGGTCGACGTGTGGTGACGATGGGGCCGGTTGCGGCGGTGGTGGGGGTGGGGGTTGGGGTGTTTGCTGGTGCCCGCCGGCGTTGTTCCCTGCGCCGGTCGGTGCAGGTCTCGAAGACGCCAGTGCTTCCTGCACCAGGTTGAGGGCGTATATGGCTATGTGTTGGCCGAGGACCGGATCGAGGCTGAGCAAACGCTCTTGGTCCCGGGCCTCAATGTGGCTGTCGGCGTCGAAGCGGTAGTCCTGTCGCAAGGTGTGAAGGGTGATGCCGTGGTGAGCGAAGACGTCAGCGAGTTGGCGTACGTAGGCCGAGAAGGCAGCTGGCCGTGCGAAGGAGTGGGAAGCGGGGCGGCCGGACAGTGGCATGCCGACGGCATCGAGGATGAGGGGCATGTACAACCAGGAGTTGGTGGGGCGTCCGTGGGGTGGTAGCGACGAAGGCAGCCGTACGATGTCTGGTGGGGGAAACTGGGGCGGGTTCGGCCGTGTTGTGTGGCGTCGGCGTTGGCGCGGGCGATGTGGGCTGGGCGACCGACTGGCAGGCCTCCTGCGCAGCGACGGCTGCCTGGGCAGAGACGCCTGTGTCCGGCCGGCAGCGGAGGCGATGGTGGGCGTAAGCACGGCTGGTGCCACTGACGGCGGCGTTGTGGTCGGGGCTCGCGAGTCGTCGGGGGGCGCGGCAGCGTTGGTATGAGTGGTGGGACCATCGGGCGAAGAGTGTGGTGGTTCGCCGGCGGCGGGTTGGACACCGGTGGGCGGGTGGTCGTCGGCTGCTGGCGTGGTGCTGCTGGGCCATGGGCTGGGCGGGGGGTCGGTGGTGCGTGTAGCTGCAGAAGATCCGGGGAGAGCGAAGACGGTCGTGGTGCGGTTGCCTCTGCGGGCCGAGAGGGGGGACGGCGATGGCAGGGCTGCGATGGCGTCGTCGGGTGCGGCTTCGTCGAGAGCCAGCCGCAGGCCGGCGGACAATGTGGACCGGATTGTTGACAGGTCGGCGGGGGGCACCGTCGCGAACCTCGGATCACCAGTGATGGCGTCCAGCAGGTCTTGCATGCACCACAGGCCCGCCTGCGAGGCACGCGTCCATTGGGGCAGGTTGGCGTTGGGGTCTGAGATGGCCCTCCGGTTGAAGAAGAGACGCTCGCGCATTGCCAGGTGAAAAGGCTGCTCGTCGGAGATGGGGTCACAGCCGACACGCTGCGCTGCTGCAATAGCTCCTCTGATGCGGTGGGGCAGCTCGACGGCAGTGCGCGTGTCGAGTGTGGAGACGATGGCGGCGAAGCCCAAGCCCCAGCAGTCGAGTAGGCGGCGGGTGTCCTGTCGGCGATGGGTGTAGAAGTCTGCAGCCCGCAGCAGCTGGAAGCTGCGGACGGACTTCCACAACATGGGGATGTGCTCCAGCATGCGGAACGCCTGCCTTGCCGCGAGGGCGGTGGCGAAGTGCTGCAGGCTGGGCGCCCCAGCGCCGCCCGCACGGCGAGGGAGTGCGGACACCCCCCTGCCTGGGTTGCAGGTTGCGGCGTGAGGGTCGGTGGTGAAGCGATTGCGGCTGATGTAGCCGTGGACGAGGGTTTGGAGAGCCGCCAAGTCAGTTGGGTCCGGGGGATCGATGCTCCAGATGTGGACGAGCCGGGACTGCATGTTCTGCTTGCTGACGTAGGCGCGGCCGAAGTGTGACAGGGTGTGCCGCGACCATTTCTTGACGGTGGCGCCCACTGACGTGATGGCAGCTGCTGCCTGCTGCCTTCGAGCCTCCTCTGCCTGTGGGCCGGACCCGACGATGATGCCGAGGTGTTTGGTGTGACGGGTGGCGGGCGTGTATGTGATGCCCGTGGCCGCACTGGTGTGTGCTGGTTGGCGGGCTGCGGAGCCAAACAGCATGGTGACTGTCTTGTCGGCATTGAGCTGAGCCCCTGAGGCGGCGCAGTAGGTGGCGACGGTGGTGGCGACAAGCCTGTCGCAGTCGGCGGGGGTCGCTGCATGGATGGTGGTGTCGTCGGCGTGCTGGTGGCAGACGGGAGCGTGGCCGCCGAACGGCAGGCTGATTGGGCGGACCACCCGCAGCTCGGCCATGCGACGGGCGTGCGACAACATCGGTTGCTGGACTGGAGAGCGGTAAGGGGAGTTGCAAATAGCGATGGAAAAGAGAACCTTTGACCGGAAGGCTGTTTGTGTATTGCGTTTTATCAACGACTTATATCTTCAGCAGGATGCCAGCCAGCTGGCAGCCTTTTTGCGCCATTGCCATAATCAGTGTGCAGAGCTGCACAGCTTGGGTTCCAGCACGGATTAGGAGGGGACAGTTTTTTCGTTTGGCTTTCCTCGACAGTCTTGCACTCAGCACATCGAACCTCCGTTTCGAGCAGCATGTTTGTTCCTTCATAGGAGCCTGTGAACAGGCCATGTATGGCCTACCACAGTATGTAATCAATGTCAATGTCAATGTCAATGTATATACACAAACAATGGAGGGCAGATTGCCGAGGCAACCAAATGCGTTTGTGTGGGTTGGTCCCGTGCGGAACTAGACCCGAAAACTCCCGCCACCGTGAGGGATCGAACCGAGTCCCTCACGATGTCCAGTGGACTGCGCCTGGCAGATGTAGAGGAGGGGCGACATGGGGTTGCCCTGTGGGCCCCCGTTGACGATGGGGAAGGGCTCGCTGGGCGATCCGTTTTTTTTTTTTTTTTTTTTTTGGTTTTTACAGGGTGACTCAGCACAAGGCCTTGTCGGTGCGGCAACTCGAGACAAGAGCCCAAGTGCGGCGGCTATTTAGTCAAACAACAACAACCATTCTATGTGTTCGAGAGGCGAATGGAGCAACACTGAAACCATCAAAGGAATGCAGGCTGCAGGAGACTAGCGCTGAGCATAATCCCGGTGAGGCAAGAAGTACTAGCTAAGCGGTCTTCCGGCGGCGGGGGCTGCGTGCGGCTGCGGCGGCTGTACCCCCGAGCGGCTGCAGCATACCCCTGTCAGAACTACCCAATTACATGCAAATCAACCAAGGAAATCAAGCCTAAGTGTCTATGTGCCACAGCACCCGCGGGTAAACCCAGAAAACCCCGCGCAGGCCATGCAGGGACCGGTTGCACACGAGGTGCACAAGCTCTCTGGCTTGTCTGGGACCGGGTTCGCCGTGAGGCGCCCTACATGCTGGTGAAGCGACTAAACTCATGTACCAAAAGCTGGCTCGTGTTCCCCCCTGCCCCGCTGCCAAAGCGGCGAGGTTACCGGGTGGTGCCCGCGCCAATTGCCCACAGCATGAGGTAGCCGCTTCCCCGGCGCGTTTCTGCGGGCGGCTGCAACTCTATGTCCGCCTGCGGCGGTCGTGCGCTATCCTGGGGCTCCTTTTCTTCAATCGGGAGTGGGGGTCCGGTGGCGTCGGCTTGTCGATTGTGTGTGGGTGAAGATGGCGTGATGAGGTCGATGATGTGGACGGTGGTGGGCAAGCGTGTCGTGATTGTGGGGGAGTGGATGTTGGTGCATGTTGTCGAGGATTCGGACGGCGGTGATGGTGTGGTGGTGGTGCGGTCGTTGTGGCGTGGCGGTGACTGGGCGAAGGATGTGGGCATGGCCGGCGTCCATGGCGTCGAAGGGTCCGGCGACGTGAAGGTGTTGGTGATGATGGATGAGGGGAGAGTAACAGAGGACGGCGTGATGAGGTCGACGATGTGGACGGGGGTGGCGAGGTGACGGGTTGGTGAAGGCGAAAGCGTCGGCGCCATGAAGGTGGTGTCGGTTGATGTGAGGACAGTGATGGAAGACGGTGTGATGAGGCCGATGATGTGGACGGTGGTGGGCAATGTGTTGTGATTGTGGGGCAGTGGATGTTGGTGCATGATGCTGTCGAGGATTCTGACGACGGTGATGGTGCGGTGGTGGTGCGGTCGGTGTGGCGTGGCGGTGGCTGGGCGAAGGATGGGCATGGCCGGCGTCCATGGCGTCAAAGGGTCCGGCGACGTGAAGGTATTGGTGATGATGGATGAGGGGAGAGTAACAGAGGACGGCGTGATGAGGTCGATGATGTGGACGGTGTTGGCGGCGTGTCTGTGTTAGTGGGGGGGTGGATGTTGATGTTTGTTGTTGAAGAGGTGGCGATGGTGGTGTTGTGCTGGTGTGATGGTGATGCAGTCGGTGCGGCGTTGTGGTTGCTGGGCGAGAGATGGGTATGGCCGGGGTCGGTGGCGTCGAAGGGTCCGGCGGTGTTAAGGTGGTGGCCGTGGGTGTGTGGGCAGTGTTGGAAGACGGCGTGACGAGGTTGGGGGTGTGGCGATGATGATGGTGTAAAGGTGGTGTGGTCGGTGTCGAGTAGCGGTAGCTGGGCGAGAGATGAACACGGCTGGGGTTGGTGAAGTCGAAAGTCCTGTCGCCGTGAAGGTGGTGGTGTTTGATGTGAGGACGGTGATGGAAGACGGTGTGATGGGGTCGACTATGCGGACGGCGGTGGGCAAAGTGTTGTGATTGTGGGGGAGTAGACGTTGGTGCATGTTGTCGGGGATTCGGACAACGGTGATGGTGTGATGGTGGTGCGGTCGGTGTGGCGTGGCGGCGGTTGGGCGAGAGATGGGCATGGCCGAGGTCTGTGGCGTCGAAGGGTCCGGCGACGTGAAGGTGTTGGTGATGATGGATGAGGGGAAAGTAACAGACGACGGCGTGACGAGGTAGATGATGTAGACGGTGGCGGCGACGTAGCTTTTGTTTAGGGGAAGTGGATGTTGATTTGTGCTGGTGGGGGTAGGGCGACGGTGATGATGTGACGGTGATGCAGTCGGTGTAGCAGGCGGTTCTGTGGTGGGAAGACGGTGTGATGAGGTCGATGATGTGGGCGGTGGTGGCGACGTGTTGTGTGTGTGGGGGATGTGGATGTTGATGTGCGTTGTCGAATATTTGGACGGTGTTGACGGTGTGATGGTGGTGCGGTCGGTGCGGCGTGGCGGTGGCCGGGCGAGAGGTGGGCATGACCGGTGGCGGTGGTGTCGAAGGGTCCGGCGACGTGAAGGTGGTGGTGATGTTGGATGAGGGGAAGGAAGGAAGGAAGGTTACATGTGTGCCCTGACGGAGCCTCTTGGCTCATGCAGGGACCCCAGCGGGGGCGACGTGCAACAGACAAACAAAGCTGAAAAAACAAACCAAGCCGACTAAGAACTAAAACAAAAACTGAACGAAAGTAAGAAACAGAAGAGTAACATTGAGCTGGAGCTGTTGTGGTGTGCAAGATCCCTGGGAGGGAAAACCCCACGAAAACTCCCAGTTGGCAAGGCGAGCGCACGTGCATAGGACTGTGGGGGCCCCGCGCTGGCACCGGCGCTAGAGCCGGGCTTCGCCTGCCCGACACCACACACAGCGACAACCAGCTCCTAAATCCCAAAGCAAAAGCAGACAAAAACCAACACTAAAAAAGATCCTGCAAACACATACACAGTTTAGAAACAAAAGTTCAGCTGTCCAGCACCGCCGCCGCAAACCCCGCAGAAACGAATGCTGCAACCTGCACCGACTCCTGCTCTAGGAAAGACCGAAGGTCTGCCGACACTGCAAACAACCCCATATGCTGCTCCCTGACCTCGTCCAACGCCGAGCACCCAAACACCATGTGCTGCTCATCATCAACCTCGCCTGACAAGCACCGCTGGCAGGTGCGCTCATGCCGCGCTAAGCGCGGCCTCTCCCACCGGCCTGTCTCGACCCGCAACCGGTGCGACCCGGTGCGCAGCTGAGCCAGGTGCCTGAGCTGCACACGGCTGGTGACTTCCTTCAAGTAGGCAGCCACACTGTAAGTGCCAATGCGCAGAGGAGGTGCGATATGCCCAAGATACATTTGCACTTTGGGCAAAGCAGACTCCTGCACAGATGTCATGTAGCGCCGCTGCAAAGCAGACAGCGCAGCCTTGATGTCGATGCGCCTCGGCCCGGCAGCAGGGAGCGGTGTCGGGGGGGAGTAACAGAGGACGGCGTGACGAGGTCGACGATGTGGACGGTGGTGGCGACGGGTTTATGGTAGTGGGGGGTGGATGTTGATGTTTGTTGTTGAAGAAGTGGCGTTGGTGGTGGTGTACTGGCATGATGGTGATGCAGTCGCTGTGGTGTTGCGGTCGCTGGGCGAGAGGTGGGCATGGCCGGGGTCTGTGGTGTCGAAGGGTCCGGCGACGTGAAGGTGTTGGTGATGATGGATGAGGGGAAAGCAACAGACGACGGCGTGACGAGGTCGATGATGTAGACGGTGGCGGCGGCGTAGGTTTTGCTTGGGGGAAGTGGATGTTGATCTGTGCTGGTGGGGGCGTGGTGACGGTGATGATGTGACGGTGATGCAGTCAGTGTAGCAGGCTGTTCTGTGGTGGGAAGACGGTGTGATGAGGTCGATGATGTGGGCGGTGGTGGCGACGTGTTGTGAGTGTGGGGGAAGTGGATGTTGATGTGCGTTGTCGAATATTTGGACGGTGTTGACGGTGTGATGGTGGTGCGGTCGGTGCGGCGTGGCGGTGGCTGGGCGAGAGGTGGGCATGGCCGGGGTCGGTGGTGTCGAAGGGTCCGGCGACGTGAAGGTGGTGGTGATGATGGATGAGGGGAGAGCAACAGAAGACGGCGTGACGAGGTCGATGATGTGGATGGTGGTGGCGACGTGTTGTGAGTGTTGGCGAAGTGGACGTCGGTGTGTGTTGTTGAGGGTGTGGCAATGGTGGCGGTGTAATGGTGATGCGGTCGGTGTGGCGTGGCGGTGGCTGGGCGAGAGCTGGACATGGTCCAGACCGGTGATGTTGAAGGTTCCGGCGACCTGAAGGTGGTGGTGGTGGTGGTTGATAAGAGGAAAGTATCGAAGACGGTGTGACGAGGTCGACGATGTGGACGGTGAAGGCGACGATGGACGGTGGCTGAGGATGTTTGGCGATGGCGATGGTGTGACGGTCACAAGTCGGGGGCGGGCGCAGCATCGATGTCGGGCTCAGCGCGGGCGTTCGCCTGGCTTGCTTCGACGCTGTCGCTGCCATGGGTTGGTGGTGCTGGTGATGTTGGTGATGGTGGCGGGTGCACCGGGTGGGTGGCGGTCCAGGTGATGGTCAGGTGATTGTTCCTGACAACGCACAGCCCGCTGGATGCCCAGACACGGTGGAACGCCTGTGCAGGCGTGTCGCCCTCGTCGTGCCTACTCTGCCGCTGTTGCGAGCCCGTCATGTGAGCATCGCACGACTGCGCCAGCTGGGATGGGCTCGTGTGGGCGGCAGTGAACTCGGCACGCATTCGTCTGATGGCGGAGTGGCGGGTGGCAGCTGCTATGGATGATGGGGTGGGTATGACGCCGCCGTGGTGGACGGCGCAGTGCGCGGCCCACGCACATGTGAGGAACAGACACCTCAGCCGCGTCCACAAGTCGGGCTCCCGTCTGTGTGGGGCCCATACGCGGAGGTCGCCGCCGATGATGACGTCCGGGGTGGCAGGTGGAGTGTTGCCACCATCGATGGCAGCCCAGAGTCGGCAGAGCCAGTCCACCGCGGGGTGGATCAGTGGGCAGTGGAGGAGGACGTGACTGGTGGTGGCGATAGTGCCGCCACATGCGTGCCAGCGGCAGAGCGCTTGCTCCAGTGGGCTGTCAGTGACGTGGCCGCGGGTACGACAGTAGGCGATGAAGGACGGGGTGCGAAGCTGGCAGTGGAGCGCCCGCCAGGCTATGGCCACGTCCGCCTTGTGGATGAGTGGGTGACACAGCTGTTCCCAGCAGCCACGATAGTGCCTGGCTTGGGCCTCGGTGATGTCCGCGGCATGGCGCGGCCCGTCGGCCGGTGGCGAAGCGTCGGCAGCGACTGGCCGGGCAACGGCAGTGCCGCTGGGGGAAGCCGCAGCGTCGCCGTGTGTGGCTGGGCCGCCGGTGTCGGCGGGGGTGGAGTTGGTGGCAGATGGCAGTGTGGCTCCCAGCTGTTGTGTCGCCCTCTCGGCAACTCGCTCATACACCGACTGCCGAGGCTGGCTTGGTCGGCCGAGCTGTGCCACCCATCGTGGATGTTGGATGCAGTCGGGCGGCCTGCGAAACGCAGCCTCTGCATCCCGGATGGCGCGCTCCTCTTTGGCCTCCACCTCGGTGTAGCCTGGCAGATACCAAGGTGGAACGACGGCAGGCTGTCTCGCCGCCACAGTGATTCGTCGCTGGGAGAGCAGCTCAGCGGTGAGCAGCTTGTCGGTGCCGAGGGCGACGCGATACTCCAGAAGGGTGTGGCCATCGCGGTGGTATGTGTAGGCGTTTGGGAGGATGGTGATGTGGGCGGTTTCGCCGTAGAAGTACGGACGGCCGGCAGTGGGTGCTGAGTCGTGAGTATCCTGCGCCTGCGAGATGCCGCCACTGTCTCCAGCGTCCGCTGCAGATTGTTTAACAGGCGGCGACCAGAGGAGGATGTGACACGGGCTCCATGGTGGCTGTGGGGGCGGGTGTGGGTTGTGCGGGCAGGCGGTGAGGGAGTGGTCGGGCCGAATAGCGAGCATGCGTCCGCTCCCAGGAGCACGCACGAAAGCGTGACCAGAGTCGACTTGCCAGCCGACCCAGGTGTCGGCGTCAGGGACGGCGTCAGTGTCAGGTTGCTGGCTCGACGGTGGGGAGTGGGGACGTGGCGGCTCGTATGCCCCCGTGAGCGCCGCTGCTGCCCGGAGGGCTTCCTCCCACGGTGGCGGACGTTGAGGTGGTGAAGCTTGGAGCGGCGGTCTGGGGAGTGGCGGTGGCGGTGGCGGCGGCGGTGGCGGTGGCGATGGCAGGCTGTCGCTGGAGGCAGCTCGTCGTGCCGGAACGACAAGGGTGGCAGTGGGGTCGACGTGTGGTGACGGTGGGGCCGGTAGCGGCGGTGATGGGGGCGGGGGTTGGGGTGTTTGCTGGTGCCCGCCGGCGTTGTTCCCTGCGCCGGTCGGTGCAGGTCTCGAAGACGCCAGTGCTTCCTGCACCAGGTTGAGGGCGTATATAGCTATGTGTTGGCCAAGGACCGGATCGAGGCTGAGCAAACGCTCCTGGTCCCGGGCCTCAATGTGGCTGTCGGCGTCGAAGCGGTAGTCCTGTCGCAAGGTGTGAAGGGTGATGCCGTGGTGAGCGAAGACGTCAGCGAGTTGGCGTACGTAGGCCGAGAAGGCAGCTGGCCGTGCGAAGGAGTGGGAAGCGGGGCGGCCGGACAGTGGCATGCCGACGGCATCGAGGATGAGGGGCATGTACAACCAGGAGTTGGTGGGGCGTCCGTGGGGTGGTAGCGACGAAGGCAGCCGTACGATGTCTGGTGGGGGAAACTGGGGCGGGTTCGGCCGTGTTGTATGGCGTCGGCGTTGGCGCGGGCGATGTGGGCTGGGCGACCGACTGGCAGGCCTCCTGCGCAGCGACGGCTGCCTGGGCAGAGACGCCTGTGTCCGGCCGGCAGCGGAGGCGATGGTGGGCGTAAGCACGGCTGGTGCCACTGACGGCGGCGTTGTGGTCGGGACTCGCGAGTCGTCGGGGGCCGCGGCAGCGTTGGTACGAGTGGTGGGACCATCGGGCGAAGAGTGTGGTGGTTCGCCGGCGGCGGGTTGGACACCGGTGGGCGGGTGGTCGTCGGCTGCTGGCGTGGTGCTGCTGGGACATGGGCTGGGCGGGGGGGCTGTGATGCGTGTAGCTGCAGAAGATCCGGGGAGAGCGAAGACGGTCGTGGTGCGGTTGCCTCGGCGGGCCGAGAGGGGGGACGGCGATGGCAGGGCTGCGATGGCGTCGTCGGGTGCGGCCTCGTCGAGAGCCAGCCGCAGGCCGGCGGACAATGTGGACCGGATTGTTGACAGGTCGGCGAGGGGCACCGTCGCGAACCTCGGATCACCAGTGATGGCGTCCAGCAGGTCCTGCATGCACCACAGGCCCGCCTGCGAGGCACGTGTCCATTGGGGCAGGTTGGCGTTGGGGTCTGAGATGGCCCTCCGGTTGAAGAAGAGGCGCTCGCGCATCGCCAGGTGGGGAGGCTGCTCGTCGGAGATGGGGTCACGGCCGACACGCTGCGCCGCTGCAATGGCTCCTCTGATGCGGTGGGGCAGCTCGACGGCAGTGCGCGTGTCGAGTGTGGAGACGATGGCGGCGAAGCCCAAGCCCCAGCAGTCGAGTTGGCGGCGGGTGTCCTGTCGGCGATGGGCGTAGAAGTCTGCAGCCCGCAGCAGCTGGAAGCTGCGGACGGACTTCCACAACATGGGGATGGGCTCCAGCATGCGGAACGCCTGCCTCGCCGCGAGGGCGGTGGCGAAGTGCTGCAGGCTGGGCGCCCCAGCGCCGCCCGCACGGCGAGGGAGTGCGGACACCCCCCTGCCTGGGTTGCAGGTTGCGGCGTGAGGGTCGGTGGTGAAGCGATTGCGGCTGATGTAGCCGTGGACGAGGGTTTGGAGTGCCGCCAAGTCAGTTGGGTCGGGGGGATCGATGCTCCAGATGTGGACGAGCCGGGACTGCATGTTCTGCTTGCCGACGTAGGCGCGGCCGAAGTGTGACAGGGTGTGCCGCGACCATTTCTTGACGGTGGCGCCCACTGACGTGATGGCAGCTGCTGCCTGCTGCCTTCGAGCCTCCTCTGCCTGTGGGCCGTACCCGACGATGATGCCGAGGTGTTTGGTGTGACGGGTGGCGGGCGTGTATGTGATGCCCGTGGCCGCACTGGTGTGTGCTGGTTGGCGGGCTGCGGAGCCAAACAGCATGGTGACTGTCTTGTCGGCATTGAGCTGAGCCCCTGAGGCGGCGCAGTAGGTGGCGACGGTGGTGGCGACAAGCCTGTCGCAGTCGGCGGGGGTCGCTGCATGGATGGTGGTGTCGTCGGCGTGCTGGTGGCAGACGGGAGCGTGGCCGCCGAACGGCAAGCTGATTGGGCGGATCACCCGCAGCTCGGCCATGTGACGGGCGTGCGACAACATCGGCTGCGCCTGGCAGATGTAGAAGAGGGGCGACAGGGGGTTGCCCTGTGGGCCCCCGTTGACGATGGGGAAGGGCTCGCTGGGCGATCCGTTGACGCGGATGCGGCCGATGGTGTGGGTGAGGAACATGCGGGCCATGCGACAGGCGGGGCCGCCGAAGCGAAGCGCCTGCATGACTCGCATCAGCCAGCGACGGTCCATGTAGTCGAAGGCTTTGCAGAAGTCGAGGAACAGCAAGGTGCCGTCGGCGTCGAGGGTGGCGAGCAGGTCCACGAGGTCGGTGTGGTTGAGGATGTTGTCGCCGATCCAGCGGCCAGGGAGGAAGCCGGTCTGGGTGCTGTGTGGTCGATGACGGAGGTGAAGGTGGTGTCGCTGAAGTGGCGAGGGTCGCAGCGCGAGTGGAAGTAGTGGGTGGGCTTCTCGAAGAAGAGGATCTCCAGAGCCTCGGCTCGCTCCAGGGCCCGCTCATGGAGGCTTCGTGTGTGTGCTTTGAAGGCGGCAGCGGCAGTGGTGTATGTGGCGATGGCGACGGGCCGGGTTGCCTCGGTGGCGGTTGGCAGCTGCGCAGCGGCAAGTGTCACCGCTTGCTGCAGTCGGCGTTCCTCGAGGTGTGTGCGGCGGCGGTCTTCGGCTTGGTGCCTCTGCGCATGAATGCGAAGGCAGGCCAGCAGGTCTTTGAGGAGGCCTCCAGGGTCGGCGTCGGCAGGTATGTTGGGCGTGGAGCCGTTGGAGCGGGGCACCGATTGTGAGGCCTGGAGCAGCCTGAGGAAGTCGGTGGCATGACGGGAGGCGTCCTGATGGTGGAGCCTGTTGGCTGTCAGCTGGTTGGCCGCGTCCGTGAAGGTCGCAATGAAGGCAGTGTCGGCCAGCAGGTGGAGGGGGAACCGCCATGTCGAACGAACCCTGATGGCCGAGCCGGGTGGGGTGAAGGCAAAGGCGACGGCGCGGTGATCACCAGGCAGGCCGTCAACCATGCGAGCCTCGGGTGAGTGGTCGAGCAGTGACGTTGTCACCAGCCAGCGGTCAAGCCGCGAGCAGCCGTGGTCGGTGGAGGCATATGTGAAGCCGACTGCAGGGGCCGGGTGGAGGTGTCTCCACGCGTCGGTGAGCCCGGCAGCCGTGCAGACCTGCCGGAGCTGGTCACGGCCAATGAAGCGATGGGAGCGCGAGGGTGGGGGCGGGCAAGCGTCGTGGACGGTGTCGATGCAGTTGAAGTCCCCGCAGAGGAGGACTGCGCGGTCGTCGGTGGGCATCATGGCTGAAAGAGTTGGCAGGAACTCTGTGCGAGGGTGATGTTCGCAGGGCGTGTAGGCGGCGATGACGGTGTAGGCGTGGTTGTGGAGGCTGAAATCGACACGCAGTCGGCGGCCACTGGGGTCGGTGTTGCCGACGACAGCAATGTCCGCGCAACCGGCAGAGTCGCGTATGAGGATGGCGACGCCTGCGGTCGTTCGCCGTCGACGGGAGGTGGAGGTGGGGCCTGTGATGGCAGGCGTGCCGCGCTGCCAGTGGGACCAGCCTGGCCAGTGCTGGCCCGGTGCCGCCCCCGAATGCGCCCACTCGTTGCCTTTGTCGGAGGCACGCTGATGTGTCTCCTGGAGGCAGATGACGTCGTAAGGCCCGCCAATAAGCGACGCGAATAGCTGTCGGCGCTTGTTCTTATCGGCGAGTCCGTTGACGTTGAGTGATAGTAGGCGCAGGCGGGGGCGGTCGGAGTGGGGATTCATGGCTCCCCGCCGCGGCGCCTTCCGGCGCCGCGGCGAGGTGCACAGTGGGCGAGGTTGGTGGTAGATGCTCCGTCGTTGCCGCGGGCGGCAGTCGGCGTGGCAGCGGGCGGTGAAGCGGCGGGGCGGAGGCCACGCATGGCGCGACCGACGCTCGTCCTGACAGCGTCCATGTCGGCGGGCATCCACCACTCAGTCGCTGGGCAGGGGCCCCGGAGGTGGTAGCGGCTGTTGCTGGGCGGCACAGAGTGCGGCTGAGGTGATGGCGGTCGGCTGCGGACGGTGACGCGCAGGACCGGGGGCGGGAGGGAGTGGCTGTCGGCGGACGGTCGCGGCGGCGGTGACGGCAGGGAGCGGTGCGATGATGATGTCGGCGTGGGAGGCGTGCGGGAGGGCGGCGGCCGGATGGCAGTGTCGGCGTGCGCAGCGGCGGACGCCCGGGTGCGGACGCCTGACGACGCTGAGGGGTTTGTGGTGGGGGAGGTGTTGGGGTTCCGGTGGGCGGTGGTCGGGCGTGGTGGTGAGGGGGGCGTGCGGTCGCTGGCACGTGTGGGAGCGGATGAGGCAGCAGCAACGGCAGCATAGGACGCGGTCGCAGGCGGGCGGCCATGGCAGCGCTCAAACCTCCATCCGTAAATGGCGGCGACGAGGCTCGTGCTCAGCGATTCGCTCAGAGGCTGCCGGGGGACTCCGTACGAGTCCCAGCAGTCGCGGTGCTCGGCCGCCCATGCAGCGACTATGGGACCGAGGCACTCCTCGAGGGAGTCGTCGAACTGGTCCGGCAGACCGTCGAGGAAGGCGAGGGCCGCAGCGGCCAGGTGGCTGCCTGGTGTGGATGCGGCGGCCTCGTCGCGGGATGTCGCCTCAAAGCCATAGTCGGCATCCGCTGCAGCGTCCTCGGCGAGTTGGCGCAGTGTGAGGGCGACGGCGGGGCGGAGGGCTGACGGCAGGTTGGCGGTGTTGGGAGGATGGGCGTCAAGCGACGCCTTCCACAGCAGCGGCTCCCGGTCGCGGACCATGTCGAGGGTCAGGCGTGCCGTCGGCAGGGGGATGTCGTGCTCGTCAGTGAGGTAACGCACGAACTCGGCTGGCACCTCGCAGAAGCCTGGCGGCACCGACGGCGATAGCCTGTGCGACGGCTGTGAGTGGGCCGCGGCCGTCGGCGACGCAGCCATGTCGGCAGGGCCGTCATTGGTGTCGGGGTCTGCAAAGCCGAGGCCCGTGCGGGAGGGGCCAATGCGGCCGCCTGTGGCAGCTGCAGTGGGAGCCTCGACGCCGCTGTGGACGAGGGCGTAGCCGGACACCTGGTGTCTCGCACGAGCCGTGGGATCCATGTCCTGGAGGTTGGTCTCCATGGAAACAGGCTGGCCTGTGGCTGCAGGCGGGCCAGCAGGCGTGGTGGCCACTGGGGACGCGCTGACAGGCTGGGGAGTGGTGGGCAGGGGGGAGCTCTCTGCGTCCATTGGGCAGCCGATGTCAGCAGTCGCCGTTGTGACGTGGTGGACTGCTAGGGTGGTGTCGCCAGGCTGACCGTCGGCGGGAGTTGTCATGTCAATGTCGGCTGGCGCGTGGGGAGTGGCGGTGACGGTGTCGACAGCGACGTGGTCGCTGGCGGCAGGCATGTCGGTGTCATGATCCGTGCCAGCGCTGGTGGTGGCAGTGTCGGCGCTGACGGCAGCGGCCATGCGGGCGGCAGAGTCGGTGTGGCGCACGTCGGTGTCCGCAGCGTCGGTAGCAGCGCCCGTGTGTGTGCTTCCACTGTGGGTGTTGGCGACGGGAGGGCGGGGCTGGGTGGGCGTGGGCCTGCGAGGGATGACGTCGGAGCTGTCGCCACCGAACTGGACGCTGACGGAGATGCCTCGCATGCCGCCGCCTCTCGGGATTTCCCGCAGCAGCGGACAGAGGCCATGGTCATACGACTGCATCTCCACCACGGCCTTGACAACCGTGGCGTTGCCGTGGTGGTCCTGCAGCGGTGTGGGCAGGCGGGCGCAGCCCAGGGTCTCTGCCTTCACCGCGAAGGCCTCAGGGCGGTAGCCGCTGGCCATGAGCGCCGCTGCGGTGAAGCCGGCCAAACAGTCGTGGTGGGCGACGTTGTGGAAGATGAGCAGCGAGTGGCCCATCGGCAGCAGGCTCTGCTTGGGTTGGGGCTGCGTGACGTCCACACGGAGCTGCATGCCGAAGGATGGCGATGCCAGTGGGAAGTGGCCAGCCCGCAGCAGCGCGTCGGCAGCGGCGGCCGCACTGGCGATGCCATGGCGGCAGCCATCTAAGAAGACGGTGAGCGTGAAGACGCCGTCGGTGGTGGTGGTGGAAGCGACGTGAGCGCGGCCGAGGTGGCTATCCAGGTGCAGAAGCAGCTCGACCTGGAGGCCGGTGACGGCAGCCTCAAGCTGGCGGGCGGGCAGCGCTGCCGCGGCTGCAGGCAAGGCTACCCCCAGTGCGAGCGGCAAGATGGCGGAGCTGCCAAGGGCACCCTCTGACCGCTGCGGCTGCAGTGCTGGAGCACCATCGGCGCGCAGGCGCCGCAGGCTCAGTGTCAGGTGCCTGGCACGCTGATCGCGGGGCGGCGGCGGCGGCGGCGGCGGCGGTGGCGGTGGGGGTGGTGGCGGTGGTCGTGGTGGCGGTGGCGGTGGCGTGCGGACATCGCAGTCGCCGGCAGCCCGCGTGAAGGGGGATGGGTGGGGAGCCCTGTGACCAGAATCCGGGCCGGAGCCGGTGTCTGGGCGGCTGAAGGCGGCGCGGGGGCGATGCCGGATGGCCCTGATCGTGGGCGAGCCAGGGCCCCGCCTGAAGAGGTCTGCGACGGTGCCAGTGGGAGCGGCGGCTGGGGTGTCGGCGGTGGGGTTGGCGGGAGGGTGGGTGGCGGGAAGATGGCGGGCAGCGCCGGTGGCGGGAGGGTGGCGGGCCACGTGGCACGTGCTGGATGTCGGCGCAGCACGTGCCGGCACGTGACCCGAGGGGTGGACGAAATGGGGGTGGGTGTCGGCCGTGTGGGAGGCGAAGTAATCGCGGCCGGTGGTGGCCATCATGTGGGGATGGCGTGCGAGTGGCGTGGTGGTGTGCCTGCAGCAAATTGGTGACAAGCCGCAACCCAAGGGTCCGGTGATGAGTGACGCGCAGCACGCGGCTGGTGTGCGGTACGAGACCGTACTGTCGCACAGAACCTCGGTAACGGCAAGCAACGCGCTATATTTTTTTTTTTTTTTTTTTTTTTTTTTTGGGGTTACAGGGTGACGGGCACAAGGCCAGGTCGGTGCGGCAACTCGAGACAAGAGCCCAAGAGCGGCGGCTATCATGCAACAACAATCATCACAAGTGTTCGAAAAGGCAGATGGAGCAACACTGAATCCATCAAAGGAATGCAGGCTGCAGGAGACTAGCGCTAAGCATAATCCCGGTGAGGTCAACAGAACTACCTAAGGCGGTCTTCCTAGCACCACAAGGGTTGCTGACAGCGTAAGCGGCTATGCCCCCCCGCGGCTGCAAACACCTTCCACATCAACTACCAATCTAGACAACAAACATGAAAAGCACTAGTCGGACGATGTACTATGGTAGCCGCTACTGATGCGGCCGCAACTAGCGGCAAACTGCGAAAGCGGCAGTTGCGGCAAGCTACGGAGGCGGCAGCTGGCACCGATGAGCTTGCGTGGCTGAGGGCGGCAGCACACGCTGATGAGGTGACACGATCGCTGAGATGGACGTCTGCAGTATAAGACAAAAGGTTTGTGAATTTCGGCTGTCGGCGGCAAGGCGGCGCTGAGTGTTGATGCCAGACGCCGGTCTGCCGTGGTCCCACCAAAAACCGCTGCAAACCGGATGCTGACAAGAGCTGAGGCGCTGCTGTAGCTATGAAGATGGCTGCTGTACGCTGCTGGACGCCAAATGGGTGCCTGGCCGCTACAGGGTGACCAAGCTTGTAGCGGCGCAGGCGCGCATGCGGCGCACGCGGCTGAAGCGGCTGCTATGAAGGCTGGAAGGAAGGAAGGAAGCTTACATGTGTGCCGCTAGCCTGCTGGTGGCAGGCTAGCGGCTCTCAAAGCGTATCATGAGGCCGTATGGGGTGGCTGCAGAGCTGTGGTGACGCCGGCCAGGCTGCAGAGGTTACTTCTGAAGGTGCTGTGCTGCGGGATCCCTGCTGATCGCCAAACTGAACTGCCGCCAAAGTCCGGCTAGCGAGGCGGGGCTGGCTGCAGACGGCTCCAATGATGGTGAAGAGGACGCTGAAGGTGATGGTGAAGGCGTAGAACCGTTGGTGGAGACGTTGAAGCGCTGGCTGGTGGAGGCGTGCTGGGGGGTTTGGGCGTTGAAGAAGGCGACCGGGGACTTTCCGCTTGAGCGCTTGCGTCGAGATGATGACCACGGAAGTGCTGAATGGCTGTGTGAAGGCTGGAGCCGTGGAGGTGCGGGGTTTGGCAAGGCGAGGTGCAATGCTGCTGGGATGGCAGCACTTTGGGCTGTGAAAGTGTGCCGCAAGGCTGGCTCGCTGCTCGTGGAGGCAAGCAAGAGTGGCGCAGGCGATTGTAATGCGTATGGGAGCAGCGGCATGCCGTGCCAGGGGGCCGCCTCCCCCTGGCACGGTGCAAACGGAAAAGTCCCACTGCCAGGGCAGATAGCGGTGTAACGCGCTATACAAGCAGCAAGTCGTGCTGGATCACGTCGTTGTCCTCCCCACGACGAGGTATATGGCCGTCGCTCAGTCAGCGACGCGCGCAAACTGCCGACGTACAAGCGCACAGCGATGCGGTACTACCAGGGGCAAGAAGCTACGACACTCTGTCAGACAATGAGCCGCCGGCCTCGAGGTATACGAACGAAAGCTCTCCGCAGGCACGCGCAATGCTCCTGCCAACTATCGGTCGGCTGCACGAGCCGTGCCACGTCGTATGAGCACAGAAATCGCGCGCAATGCCGTGCGGTACGAAAATGCGGGACAGATGTCTACTACGACCCGTCACGGTAAGAAACGTGTAAGCACAGACATGCGCAAGCAATCGCAACGACCTCTATCGACCACAGAGCATGTGATGACACTGCCTAGCGCTTCAAGAGCGCAAAGACGGCGTGAAACGGTGCTGCGGTACGGAAATACGGAAACGTCCCGTCACGCATGGTCAGACACGCAACCACGGATCATATGGCAATGCAAATCACCCGGATCTAAGCGCAATGGCCTTCGACAACTCAATGAAGAGCTCTGGATGCACTTTACGCTGTTTGTGGGGCGGGATCTAGGCGCGCCACGCAAGGGGTCAGATGCCAAGGGGTCCCAGCTTCCACAGAGGCTGCCGGTCGCCTATGGCGGCTGTTCCACTTGCGGAGCTCGCGGATTGCTCCTTACAGTCCGATGAACACGCCTGTGCAATTTCTGGGGTGCCCAAAATCGGAGTGCAAAAGAGGAATAGACGGCGCCTCTTGTGGTGGGGAAGGTGTTGGGGTTCCGGAAGGAAGGAAGGAAGGAAGCTTACATGTGTGCCCTGACGGAGCCTCTTGGCTCATGCAGGGACCCCAGCGGGGGCGACGTGCAACAGACAAACAAAACTGAAAGGAAACCAAGCCGACTAAGAACTGAATCAAAAAGTGAACGAAAGTAGTAAACAGAAGAGTAACATTGAGCTGGAGCTGTTGTGGTGTGCAAGATCCCTGGGAGGGAAAACCCCACGAAAACTCCCAGTTGGCAAGGCGAGCGCACGTGCATAGGACTGTGGGGGCCCCGCGCTGGCACCGGCGCTAGAGCCGGGCTTCGCCTGCCCGACACCACACACAGCGACAACCAGCTCCTAAATCCCAAAGCAAAAGCAAACAAAAACCAACACTAAAAAAGACCCTGCAAACACATACACAGTTTAGAAACAAAAGTTCAGCTGTCCAGCACCGCCGCCGCAAACCCCGCAGAAACGAATGCTGCAACCTGCACCGACTCCTGCTCTAGGAAAGACCGAAGGTCTGCCGACACTGCAAACAACCCCATATGCTGCTCCCTGACCTCGTCCAATGCCGAGCACCCAAACACCATGTGCTGCTCATCATCAACCTCGCCTGACAAGCACCGCTGGCAGGTGCGCTCATGCCGCGCTAAGCGCGGCCTCTCCCACCGGCCTGTCTCGACCCGCAACCGGTGCGACCCGGTGCGCAGCTGAGCCAGGTGCCTGAGCTGCACACGGCTAGTGACTTCCTTCAAGTAGGCAGCCACACTGTAAGTGCCAATGCGCAGAGGAGGTGCGATATGCCCAAGATACATTTGCACTTTGGGCAAAGCAGACTCCTGCACAGATGTCAAGTAGCGCCGCTGCAAAGCAGACAGCGCAGCCTTGATGTCGATGCGCCTCGGCCCGGCAGCAGGGAGCGGTGTCACTGCAAGCAAGGAAGCCACCTGAGCAGCCCATGAGGCTCGCACAGCAAAGCGAGAAGGTAAGTTAGCTAGCCTGACAGACTCCAAGAATGCCAAGCGAGCTAGCCTGCCGTCCTCCATTGCCATCAAGCGGTTCCAATACTTGCACACCTGCACAGTGGCCAACACCGTCAATGGGTACCGACCAAGCTCAGCCAACACGACAGCACTAGGAGTGGAATCCCTGACCCCTAGAATCCGCCGCAAAAAGCTCCGGTGCTCGCGCTCAAACTGAGCATCCATCTGACCCAGCGCGTGAGGCCCCCAAACCTCAACTCCATAAAGCATCACCGGACGCACAAGTGCATCGAAGAGCTGAAGTCGCATGACTGGATCCTGAATGCCCAACTCCCTGCACCGCCGGGCCATGGCCAACGTCGCACGGTGGCCCGTCGCAGCACGAACCAACCCAGCATCCGAGAATGGTGCTGTGCGATGGAAGACCACGCCTAGGTAGCAGAAAGAATCCACAACCTCGACAGCAGAGCCACGATACGTCAGGTCGAGCTGCACGGCCGCTGATCCCGCACGCTGAAACACTACGGCACGTGTCTTAGCCACATTCACAGTGAGCTGCCACCTCTCAGAGTAATTCTCGAGGAGATTCATCTGAGACTGCAGCCCAGCCTGCGAACCAGCCACAAGTGCGAGGTCATCAGCATAGAACAGGGGCGGGACTGGCTGCCCTCCCAACGATGGAGCCTGAAGGTCGACGGTGCTGCTGGCAAACATCAACTCGAGATCGTCAACGTAGATGCCAAACAGCAGTGGGCTGAGCGGGCAACCCTGCTTCACACCCAGAAGGGAGTGAAAAGGCAGCGTGTCCGGCGGTGTGCCCTGCACAACCAATGGAACATCTGCATACAGGGCCTGGATAGCCTGGAGGCACCACCCCGTAACTCCAAGGCTCTGCAGCTTCTGCCACAAGAGGCCCCTTGGAACGGAGTCGTATGCCTTCAGGAAATCCACAAAGCACACGAACAACGGCTCACGAGCGGCACGAGCAGACTCGATCAACGTGCGCAGCACCAGCATCTGATCAGCTGGGCTGTACCCCGCGCGGAACCCA
Organism: Tetratostichococcus sp. P1; assembly: GCA_036584455.1. NCBI lineage: Eukaryota > Viridiplantae > Chlorophyta > Trebouxiophyceae > Prasiolales > Stichococcaceae > Tetratostichococcus > Tetratostichococcus sp. P1. The sequence goes on from BTPI01000001.1 coordinate 4,652,587, forward strand.
GCCTGTCCTACTGCCCGCAAACGGTGTCGCTCACACCACTCAGAGAGTCGCGCAGTGAGAAGTGTGGCATAGAGCTTGGCCAGAACGGTGCTGACCGCAATGCCACGGTAGTTGCCTGCTACCATGGCATCGCCACCCTTGTGTATAGGGGTGATGCGGCAAAGTGCCCAATCAGGTGGCAAAGTGCCGACCCGCACACATGCATTGAACAAAGCCGCGATGCAACCCGCTAGAATGGCGGCTGCCGCCCGCAGTGCATCTAATGACAGCAGGCCAACCGATGCCTTGCATCGTTGAAGGCGGAAAATGCCATCAACGACCTCAGCAGCCATGAAGTGCCTACTCAAACTCGACCCATCTGCGGTGCGATGCTGCATTGCCGTCGACAGTGCATCGGTGGCCTCTGCAGCAGTCACTGGGCCTGCTCGACCAAAAAGCTGGCGGAAGTGCGCGGTCATGTGCTCAACGTCTATGGGCGGGGCGGTACTGCCACGAGGCGAGAAGCAACTCCAAAATTTCCGAGGGTCGCCTCGGAACTGGGTCGCCAGAGCAACACTGCGCCGCCGAATAAAGGCCCGTCTGGTGCGGCGCAGACATCGCTGGTATGCTCGGCGTAACTGGACGGCCTCCTCTGAACCCGAAGCCCTGTGCATTGCCCGAGTCGCATCGGCACGCATGCGCGCCAGCTCTGCTGTAAACCAACGTGCTGAGTGCTCCCTCGAGCGCTGACAAGGCTGCCGAGCCGCCTGCCCAGCAGTGGTGCTGTCTCTACTGGTGCTTGCCCAAGTCTCACTGATCAATGCATCAAATCTCGCACAAACTGCCAGCAGTGGCTGCCGATCAGAGGCTGTGCGAGCGGATGCAATGATATCAGCAAGTGTGTCTGAGCAGCCCTGAGATGACAGCACCTCTACCCACTGTAGCAGACGGTCATCGCCCATCATACGCGGAGGCGGTGCCGGTGGCGGACCACGCGACGGAGGGGCTGCCGAAAGAGACCGTAATCGCAGGTGCACTGCCAGGTGGTCAGACTCAGGCGCGGCACGGACGCGCAACTCCTGGATTAGAGGCATGATGTTCGGGCTGGCCAGCACGTAGTCAATCAGACTGCTGCCGCCGCCACACCCCACAAAAGTGAGTGCACCATGCTCATCTCCAGGAACGCGCCCGTTGGCGATGCGCAGGCCGAGGCGCATGCACAACGTCAACAACCGTCTACCCGAGGCATTCACCGTGCCCCTGGCATCCTGACTGCATCGGACAGATGACACTGCAGCAACGCCACGGGAGTGCAGACCACCGACAGAAGAGTCCGCCAAGTCTGCATCCGGCGGGAAGTCTGGCCGGTCACCAGTTCGGGCATTCAGGTCACCCACAATCATAGGTTCCCCAACTGCATAAGCCTCCCCCACCCGCTCCTCAAGCCGCTGCCAAATGCCACTGTCGTAGTGTGGCGAGCCGACAGGAGGAATGTAACAGGCTACAAGCATCAGATCTCGGCCAGAGGGAAGGACCCCAGAGACCCGCAGGATGGCAAAGCATGCCTGCGGGCAGATGTGCCACTCACCCACCCTCCCAGCCAATGCATCCCGCACATACACTGCAATGCCACCCTGAGCGCGGCGCTGATGCTGCGTCGGCCTAGAGAATGTGAACGCGGTATACCCAGCAATGCTAGGTGCCGATTGCCCCGCCCTCAACCAAGTCTCGGTGAACACAATGACATCAGGGTCGGAACCCCCAAGCATGCGCACAGCGACTGATGAGTCACGTGACAACCAGCCACCGACGTTCACATGAGAGACAGAGAGAGGTCTGCGCCCGGGCCGAGCCCCCGGGGCGGCAGCCCGGCCCCCGCACCCCTAGCTGTCCGGCTGCGGCGCAGCGGCGGCTGTCTCAGATCGACATCCAGACAATGGAACGGGAGAATGCTGGGAAGATGGGGTCGCTATGGCAGCAGTTTCCACAGGCATCCTGACCTGAGCAGCGTCAGAAGCAGTGGAGAGCGGCGTGCCGCCTCCACGCTGCTGCTGCCCAAGCTGAGATCGGCGCTCCTGCCGCATCTTGCTGCGCTCATGCCGCCGAGCTGTCGACTGGCTGAACTCGACGCTGATGGGACACCTTTTTTTTTTTTTTTTTTTTTTTTTTTTTTTTTTTTTTTTTTTTGGTTTTTACAGGGTGACTCAGCACAAGGCCTTGTCGGTGCGGCAACTCGAGACAAGAGCCCAAGTGCGGCGGCTATTTAGTCAAACAACAACAACCATTCTATGTGTTCGAGAGGCGAATGGAGCAACACTGAAACCATCAAAGGAATGCAGGCTGCAGGAGACTAGCGCTGAGCATAATCCCGGTGAGGCAAGAAGTACTAGCTAAGCGGTCTTCCGGCGGCGGGGGCTGCGTGCGGCTGCGGCGGCTGTACCCCCGAGCGGCTGCAGCATACCCCTGGCAGAACTACCCAACTACATGCAAATCAACCAAGGAAATCAAGCCTAAGTGTCTATGTGCCACAGCACCCGCGGGTAAACCCAGAAAACCCCGCGCAGGCCATGCAGGGACCGGTTGCACACGAGGTGCACAAGCTCTCTGGCTTGTCTGGGACCGGGTTCGCCGTGAGGCGCCCTACATGCTGGTGAAGCGACTAAACTCATGTACCAAAAGCTGGCTCGTGTTCCCCCCCTGCCCCGCTGCCAAAGCTGCGAGGTTACCGGGCGGTGCCCGCGCCAATTGCCCACAGCATGAGGTAGCCGCTTCCCCGGCGCGTTTCTGCGGGCGGCTGCAACTCTATGTCCGCCTGCGGCGGTCGTGCGCTATCCTGGGGCTCCTTTCCTTCAATCGGGAGTGGGGGTCCGGTGGCGTCGGCTTGTCGATTGTGTGTGGGTGAAGATGGCGTGATGAGGTCGATGACGTGGACGGTGGTGGGCAAGCGTGTCGTGATTGTGGGGGAGTGGATGTTGGTGCATGTTGTCGAGGATTCGGACGGCGGTGATGGTGTGGTGGTGGTGCGGTCGTTGTGGCGTGGCGGTGACTGGGCGAAGGATGTGGGCATGGCCGGCGTCCATGGCGTCGAAGGGTCCGGCGACGTGAAGGTGTTGGTGATGATGAATGAGGGGAGAGTAACAGACGACGAGGTCGATGATGTGGACGGTGGTGGCGGCGTGTCTGTGTAAGTGGGGGGGGGGGGGGGGGGTGGATGTTGATGTTTGTTGTTGAGGAGGTGGCAATGGTGGTGGTGTGCTGGTGTGATGGTGATGCAGTCGGTGCGGCGTTGCGGTTGCTGGGCGAGAGATGGGTATGGCCGGGGTCGGTGGCGTCGAAGGGTCCGGCGACGTTAAGGTGGTGGCCATGGGTGTGTGGACAGTGTTGGAAGACGGCGTGACGAGGCTGAGGGTGTGGCGATGGTGATGGTGTAAAGGTGGCGTGGTCGGTGTCGAGTAGCGGTAGCTGGGCGAGAGATGAACACGGCTGGGGTTGGTGAAGTCGAAAGTTCCGGCGCCGTGAAGGTGGTGGTGGTTGATGTGAGGACGGTGATGGCAGACGGTGTGATGAGGTCGACGATGTGGACGGCGGTGGGCAACGTGTTGTGATTGTGGGAGAGTGGATGTTGGTGCATGTTGTCGAGATTCGGACGATGGCGATGAAGGAAGGAAGGAAGCTTACATGTGTGCCCTGACGGAGCCTCTTGGCTCATGCAGGGACCCCAGCGGGGGCGACGTGCAACAGACAAACAAAACTGAAAGAGAACCAAGCTGACTAAGAACTGAAACAAAAACTGAACGAAAGTAAGAAACAAAAGAGTAACATTGAGCTGGAGCTGTGGTGGTGTGCAAGATCCCTGGGAGGGAAAACCCCACGAAAACTCCCAGTTGGCAAGGCGAGCGCGCGTGCATAGGACTGTGGGGGCCCCGCGCTGGCACCGGCGCTAGAGCCGGGCTTCGCCTGCCCGACACCACACACAGCGACAACCAGCTCCTGAATCCCAAGGCAAAAGCAAACAAAAACCAACAATAAAAAAGATCCTGCAAACACAAACACGGTTTAGAAACAAAAGTTCAGCTGTCCAGCACCGTCGCAAACCCCGCAGAAACGAATGCTGCAACCTGCACCGACTCCTGCTCTAGGAAAGACCGAAGGTCTGCCGACTCTGCAAACAACCCCGCATGCTGCTCCCTGACCTCGTCCAACGCCGAGCACCCAAACACCATGTGCTGCTCATCATCAACCTCGCCTGACAAGCACCGCTGGCAGGTGCGCTCATGCCGCTCTAAGCGCGGCCTCTCCCACCGGCCTGTCTCGACCCGCAACCGGTGCGACCCGGTGCGCAGCTGAGCCAGGTGCCTGAGCTGCACACGGCTGGTGACTTCCTTCAAGTAGGCAGCCACACTGTAAGTGCCAATGCGCAAAGGAGGTGCGATATGCCCAAGATACATTTGCACTTTGGGCAAAGCAGACTCCTGCACAGATGTCAAGTAGCGCCGCTGCAATGCAGACAGCGCAGCCTTGATGTCGATGCGCCTCGGCCCGGCAGCAGGGAGCGGTGTCACTGCAAGCAAGGAAGCCACCTGAGCAGCCCATGAGGCCCGCACAGCAAAGCGAGAAGGTAAGTTAGCTAGCTTGACAGACTCCAAGAATGCCAAGCGAACTAGCCTGCCGTCCTCCATTGCCATCAGACGGTTCCAATACTTGCACACCTGCACAGTGGCCAACACCGTCAATGGGTACCGACCAAGCTCAGCCAACACGACAGCACTAGGAGTGGAATCTCTGACCCCTAGAATCCGCCGCAAAAAGCTCCGGTGCTCGCACTCAAACTGAGCATCCATCTGACCCAGCGCGTGAGGCCCCCAAACCTCAACTCCGTAAAGCATCACCGGACGCACAAGTGCATCGAAAAGCTGGAGTCGCATGACTGGATCCCGAATGCCCAACTCCCTGCACCGTCGGGCCATGGCCAACATCGCGCGGTGGCCCGTCGCAGCACGAACCAACCCAGCATCCGAAAAGGGTGCTGTGCGATGAAAGACCACGCCTAGGTAGCAGAAAGAATCCACAACCTCGACAGCAGAGCCACGATATGTCAGGTCGAGCTGCACGGCCGCTGATCCCGCACGCTGAAACACTACAGCACGTGTCTTAGCCACATTCACAGTGAGCTGCCACCTCTCAGAGTACCTCTCGAGGAGATTCATCTGAGACTGCAGCCCAGCCTGCGAACCAGCCACAAGTGCGAGGTCATCAGCATAGAACAGGGGCGGGACTGGCCGCCCTCCCAACAATGGAGCCTGAAGGTCGACGGTGCTGCCGGCAAACATCAACTCGAGATCGTCAACGTAGATGCCAAACAGCAGTGGGCTGAGTGGGCAACCCTGCTTCACACCCAGAAGGGAGTGAAAAGGCAGCGTGTCCGGCGATGTGCCCTGCACAACCAGTGGAACATCTGCATACAGGGCCTGGATAGCCTGGAGGCACCACCCCGTAACTCCAAGGCTCTGCAGCTTCTGCCACAAGAGGCCCCTTGGAACGGAGTCGTATGCCTTCAGGAAATCCACAAAGCACACGAACAGCGGCTCACGAGCGGCACGAGCAGACTCGATCAACGTGCGCAGCACCAGCATCTGATCAGCTGGGCTGTACCCCGCGCGGAACCCAGCCTGTCCTTCTGCCCGCAAACGGTGTCGCTCACACCACTCAGAGAGTCGCGCAGTGAGAAGTGTGGCATAGAGCTTGGCCAGAACGGTGCTGACCGCAATGCCACGGTAGTTGCCTGCTACCATGGCATCGCCACCCTTGTGTATAGGGGTGATGCGGCAAAGTGCCCAATCAGGTGGCAAAGTGCCGACCCGCACACATGCATTGAACAAAGCCGCGATGCAACCCGCTAGAGTGGTGGCTGCCGCCCGCAATGCATCTAATGACAGCAGGCCAACCGATGCCTTGCATCGTTGAAGGCGGAAAATGCCATCAACGACCTCAGCAGCCGTGAAGTGCCTACTCAAACTCGAACCATCTGCGGTGCGATGCTGCAGTGCCGTCGACAGTGCATCGGCGGCCTCTGCAGCAGTCACTGGGCCTGCTCGACCAAAAAGCTGGCGGAAGTGCGCGGTCATGTGCTCAACATTTATGGGCGGTGTGGCACTGCCACGAGGCGAGAAGCAACTCCAAAATTTCCGAGGGTCGCCTCGGAACTGGGTCGCCAGAGCAACACTGCGCCGCCGAATAAAGGCCCGTCTGGTGCGACGCAGACATCGCTGGTATGCTCGGCGTAACTGGACGGCCTCCTCTGAACCCGAAGCCCTGTGCATTGCCCGAGTCGCATCGGCACGCATGCGCGCCAGCTCTGCTGTAAACCAACGTGCTGAGTGCTCCCTCGAGCGCTGACAAGGCTGCCGAGCCGCCTGCCCAGCAGTGGTGCTGTCTCTACTAGTGCTTGCCCAAGTCTCACTGATCAATGCATCGAATCTCGCACAAACTGCCAGCAGTGGCTGCCGATCAGAGGCTGTGCAAGCGGATGCAATGATATCAGCAAGTGTGTCTGAGCAGCCCTGAGATGACAGCACCTCTACCCACTGTAGCAGACGGCCATCGCCCATCATACGCGGAGGCGGTGCCGGTGGTGGACCACGCGACGGAGGGGCTGCTGACAGGGACCGTAATCGCAGGTGCACTGCCAGGTGGTCAGACTCAGGCGCGGCACGGACGCGCAACTCCTGGATTAGAGGCATGATGTTCGGGCTGGCCAGCACGTAGTCAATCAGACTGCTGCCGCCGCCACACCCCACAAAAGTGAGTGCACCATGCTCATCTCCAGGAACGCGTCCGTTGGCGATGCGCAGGCCGAGGCGCATGCACAACGTCAACAACCGTCTACCTGAGGCATTCACCGTGCCCCTGGCATCCTGACTGCATCGGACAGATGACACTGCAGCAACACCACGGGAGTGCAGACCACCGACAGAAGAGTCTGCCAAGTCTGCATCCGGCGGGAAGTCTGGCCGATCACCAGTTCGGGCATTCAGGTCACCCACAATCATAGGTTCCCCAACTGCATAAGCCTCCCCCACCCGCTCCTCAAGCCGCTGCCAAATGCCACTGTCATAGTGTGGCGAGCCGACAGGAGGAATGTAACAGGCTACAAGCATCAGGTCTCGGCCAGAGGGAAGGACCCCAGAGACCCGCAGGATGGCAAAGCATGCCTGCGGGCAGATGTGCCACTCACCCACCCTCCCAGCTAATGCATCCCGCACATACACTGCAATGCCACCCTGAGCGCGGCGCTGATGCTGCGTCGGCCTAGAGAATGTGAACGCGGTATACCCAGCAATGCTAGGCGCCGATTGCCCCGCCCTCAACCAAGTCTCGGTGAACACAATGACATCAGGGTCGGAACCCCCAAGCATGCGCACAGCGACTGATGAGTCACGTGACAGCCAGCCACCGACATTCACATGAGAGACAGAGAGAGGTCTGCGCCCGGGCCGAGCCCCCGGGGCAGCAGCCCGGCCCCCGCACCCCTAGCTGTCCGGCTGCGGCGCAGCGGCGGCTGTCTCAGATCGACATCCAGGTAATGGAACGGGAGAATGCTGAGAAGATGGGGTCGCTATGGCAGCAGTTTCCACAGGCATCCTGACCTGAGCAGCGTCAGAAGCAGTGGAGAGCGGCGTGTCGCCTCCATGCTGCTGCCGACCAAGCTGAGATCGGCGCTGCTGCCGCATCTCGCTGCGCTCATGCCGCAGAGCTGTCGACTGGCTGAACTCGACGCTGATGGGACACCTGCCATCAAGAAGCACGCTCTTAGCAGTGATGATTGAGTTCACAACGTACATGCTGTGAATCCGCACCACCACCGCAGAGCGCGCCCCTGTCCTGCCATACATGGACCGCACACTCAGATCCTGCGGGCGCATGTCAATCCGCAGCTGCGATGAGCAGAACTGGAGGACAGCACGGTGTGCAGGCATGAATGAGCGGCCAGCTATGACAGGAGGCAAAGGAAGTCCCACAAACACAAGATCGCGCCCAGCCTTGCGGCTGGGTGCATGCACCAAATCGCAGCCCTGCTGGCGCCCAACGGAGGCAGCAGGCGGAGAAGCTGCGGGCTCCGCTGGTGCCGTGGCAAGAGACGGCGTAGAACATGCGCGCCTTGCAGCAGAAGCAGCAGCCTGAGGCTCTGCTGGACCTGCTGGGGCGGGCAGTATCTGCGGCGCTGCCTGCAACTGCTGAACAATGCGAGTGAGTGAAGTGATCTGCGATGCAACCTCGACCTCGCGCTGCTGCAAGCATGCACGATGCTGCTGCAAACTGCTCAATGCAGACTGCATCTCAGACATCACTGCACCCAAAGAAGCAGAGGAAGGAAAGGGGGCGATCGCAGCCCCATCAATCGGGTCGATCGGCAGGCCGATCGGCTGCCCGACTGGCAGGGTGTCGGGGCTGGGTGCAAGCAGCTGAAGTCGCTGCAGCTGAGGCTGAGAAGCTCGTGCTAGCGGCTGAGGCGTCGTGCTGGGTGTCTGAGCGTCAGCAGCTCGCGAATCTGGCACAGCTGCTGCACCAGTTGCCGGGAGTGCTCCGACACCTGATGCAGCATGACTCTGGCCTGCCAGAACGGGCTGTGAGCCTGATCGCAGCCGAGGGCTGCTCATCTGAGCCTGATCATCTGCAGATGCACACCGAGCGGTCGCAGCAGCAGCAAGAACACGGGGAGACGAGGCTGCACATGGAGTCTGTGCAGGTGCCAACCCAGATCTGCTGTGCTGAGACTGACGCGGCTGTGCAGGCTGTGCAGATGACCTCTGGCTGGCCAGATGAACCCTCGAGAGCACTGTAGTCTGCTCTGCTGGACGCTGGGCGTCACGCCGTGATGCAACTGACCCAGCTGTCGAGTGCATCACGTGTGCAGCAGCCGACACCGACTCCAGCAGCGCAGAAACAAAGGTACGAGTGCGCACACTGCGAAACAGGCTCAATGAGACGACTGGAAAGACACGAGCGAGCTGTCGCTGGACTGTCTCGAGTGCAGCACCGGGCCGCACCCTGATACAGTACCTGGATACCAGACGACGGAGCTCCGACACCGCTGTCGCTGCAGCCAGCTCCTCCCAATCCCGTATAGAGCTAGAATCATCGGATACAACACCATAACTGCGCGTTCGGCGTGCCATCTGTTGCAGGCAGCGCCAAAATGCGAAAATTCGCACCCGACAGCTGCTGGTTGCAACAGGCGCACCAAAGGCGTGCAGAACGTCAAAACAAGTTGGCGTCCGTCAGATTCGCAACGTGAGGCCACAAGATGGCCTATAGAAGCGACTGAGAACGCTACGTGCAATAGCTTTTCCAACGTGCAAATGGAAAAGTGCATGGTGCGGTGATGGTGCGGTGATGGTGCGGTGATGGTGCGGTGGTGGTGCGGTCGGTGTGGCGTGGGGGTGGTGGTGCTGTCGGTGTGGCGTTGCGGTGGCTGGGCGAAGGATGGGCATGGCCGGCGTCCATGGCGTCAAAGGATCCGGCGACGTGAAGGTGTTGGTGATGATGGATGAGGGGAGAGTAACAGAGGACGGCGTGATGAGGTCGACGATGTGGACGGGGGTGGCGAGGTGACGGGTTGGTGAAGGCGAAAGGGTCGGCGCCATGAAGGTGGTGTCGGTTGATGTGAGGACAGTGATGGAAGACGGTGTGATGAGGCCGATGATGTGGACGGTGGTGGGCAATGTGTTGTGATTGTGGGGCAGTGGATGTTGGTGCATGATGCTGTCGAGGATTCTGACGACGGTGATGGTGCGGTGGTGGTGCGGTCGGTGTGGCGTGGCGGTGGCTGGGCGAAGGATGGGCATGGCCGGCGTCCATGGCCTTAAAGGGTCCGGCGACGTGAAGATGTTGGTGATGATGGATGAGGGGAGAGTAACAGAGGACGGCGTGATGAGGTCGATGATGTGGACGGTGTTGGCGGCGTGTCTGTGTTAGTGGGGGGGTGGATGTTGATGTTTGTTGTTGAAGAGGTGGCGATGGTGGTGTTGTGCTGGTGTGATGGTGATGCAGTCGGTGCGGCGTTGTGGTTGCTGGGCGAGAGATGGGTATGGCCGGGGTCGGTGGCGTCGAAGGGTCCGGCGGTGTTAAGGTGGTGGCCGTGGGTGTGTGGGCAGTGTTGGAAGACGGCGTGACGAGGTTGGGGGTGTGGCGATGATGATGGTGTAAAGGTGGTGTGGTCGGTGTCGAGTAGCGGTAGCTGGGCGAGAGATGAACACGGCTGGGGTTGGTGAAGTCGAAAGTCCTGTCGCCGTGAAGGTGGTGGTGTTTGATGTGAGGACGGTGATGGAAGACGGTGTGATGGGGTCGACTATGCGGACGGCGGTGGGCAAAGTGTTGTGATTGTGGGGAAGTAGACGTTGGTGCATGTTGTCGGGGATTCGGACAACGGTGATGGTATGATGGTGGTGCGGTCGGTGTGGCGTGGCGGCGGTTGGGCGAGAGATGGGCATGGCCGAGGTCTGTGGCGTCGAAGGGTCCGGCGACGTGAAGGTGTTGGTGATGATGGATGAGGGGAAAGTAACAGACGACGGCGTGACGAGGTAGATGATGTAGACGGTGGCGGCGACGTAGCTTTTGTTTAGGGGAAGTGGATGTTGATTTGTGCTGGTGGGGGTGGGGCGACGGTGATGATGTGACGGTGATGCAGTCGGTGTAGCAGGCGGTTCTGTGGTGGGAAGACGGTGTGATGAGGTCGATGATGTGGGCGGTGGTGGCGACGTGTTGTGAGTGTGGGGGATGTGGATGTTGATGTGCGTTGTCGAATATTTGGACGGTGTTGACGGTGTGATGGTGGTGCGGTCGGTGCGGCGTGGCGGTGGCCGGGCGAGAGGTGGACATGACCGGTGGCGGTGGTGTCGAAGGGTCCGGCGACGTGAAGGTGGTGGTGATGTTGGATGAGGGGGGAGTAACAGAGGACGGCGTGACGAGGTCGACGATGTGGACGGTGGTGGCGACGGGTTTATGGTAGTGGGGGGTGGATGTTGATGTTTGTTGTTGAAGAAGTGGCGTTGGTGGTGGTGTACTGGCATGATGGTGATGCAGTCGCTGTGGTGTTGCGGTCGCTGGGCGAGAGGTGGGCATGGCCGGGGTCTGTGGTGTCGAAGGGTCCGGCGACGTGAAGGTGTTGGTGATGATGGATGAGGGGAAAGTAACAGACGACGGCGTGACGAGGTCGATGATGTAGACGGTGGCGGCGGGTAGGTTTTGCTTGGGGGAAGTGGATGTTGATCTGTGCTGGTGGGGGCGTGGTGACGGTGATGATGTGACGGTGATGCAGTCAGTGTAGCAGGCTGTTCTGTGGTGGGAAGACGGTGTGATGAGGTCGATGATGTGGGCGGTGGTGGCGACGTGTTGTGAGTGTGGGGGAAGTGGATGTTGATGTGCGTTGTCGAATATTTGGACGGTGTTGACGGTGTGATGGTGGTGCGGTCGGTGCGGCGTGGCGGTGGCTGGGCGAGAGGTGGGCATTGCCGGGGTCGGTGGTGTCGAAGGGTCCGGCGACGTGAAGGTGGTGGTGATGATGGATGAGGGGAGAGCAACAGAAGACGGCGTGACGAGGTCGATGATGTGGATGGTGGTGGCGACGTGTTGTGAGTGTTGGCGAAGTGGACGTCGGTGTGTGTTGTTGAGGGTGTGGCAATGGTGGCGGTGTAATGGTGATGCGGTCGGTGTGGCGTGGCGGTGGCTGGGCGAGAGCTGGACATGGTCCAGACCGGTGATGTTGAAGGTTCTGGCGACCTGAAGGTGGTGGTGGTGGTGGTTGATAAGAGGAAAGTATTGAAGACGGTGTGACGAGGTCGACGATGTGGACGGTGAAGGCGACGATGGACGGTGGCTGAGGATGTTTGGCGATGGCGATGGTGTGACGGTCACAAGTCGGGGGCGGGCGCAGCATCGATGTCGGGCTCAGCGCGGGCGTTCGCCTGGCTTGCTTCGACGCTGTCGCTGCCATGGGTTGGTGGTGCTGGTGATGTTGGTGATGGTGGCGGGTGCACCGGGTGGGTGGCGGTCCAGGTGATGGTCAGGTGATTGTTCCTGACAACGCACAGCCCGCTGGATGCCCAGACACGGTGGAACGCCTGTGCAGGCGTGTCGCCCTCGTCGTGCCTACTCTGCCGCTGTTGCGAGCCCGTCATGTGAGCATCGCACGACTGCGCCAGCTGGGATGGGCTCGTGTGGGCGGCAGTGAACTCGGCACGCATTCGTCTGATGGCGGAGTGGCGGGTGGCAGCTGCTATGGATGATGGGGTGGGTGTGACGCCGCCGTGGTGGACGGCGCAGTGCGCGGCCCAAGCACATGTGAGGAACAGACACCTCAGCTTCGTCCACAAGTCGGGCTCCCGTCTGTGTGGGGCCCATACGCGGAGGTCGCCGCCGATGATGACGTCCGGGGTGGCAGGTGGAGTGTTGCCACCATCGATGGCAGCCCAGAGTCGGCAGAGCCAGTCCACCGCGGGGTGGACCAGTGGGCAGTGGAGGAGGACGTGACTGGTGGTGGCGATAGTGCCGCCACATGCGTGCCAGCGGCAGAGCGCTTGCTCCAGTGGGCTGTCAGTGACGTGGCCGCGGGTACGACAGTAGGCGACGAAGGACGGGGTGCGAAGCTGGCAGTAGAGCGCCCGCCAGGCTATGGCCACGTCCGCCTTGTGGATGAGTGGGTGACACAGCTGTTCCCAGCAGCCACGATAGTGCCTGGCTTGGGCCTCGGTGATGTCCGCGGCATGGCGCGGCCCGTCGGCCGGTGGCGAAGCGTCGGCAGCGACTGGCCGGGCAACGGCAGTGCCGCTGGGGGAAGCCGCAGCGTCGCCGTGTGTGGCTGGGCCGCCGGTGTCGGCGGGGGTGGAGTTGGTGGCAGATGGCAGTGTGGCTCCCAGCTGTTGTGTCGCCCTCTCGGCAACTCGCTCATACACCGACTGCCGAGGCTGGCTTGGTCGGCCGAGCTGTGCCACCCATCGTGGATGTTGGATGCAGTCGGGCGGCCTGCGAAACGCAGCCTCTGCATCCCGGATGGCGCGCTCCTCTTTGGCCTCCACCTCGGTGTAGCCCGGCAGATACCAAGGTGGAACGACGGCAGGCTGTCTCGCCGCCACAGTGATTCGTCGCTGGGAGAGCAGCTCAGCGGTGAGCAGCTTGTCGGTGCCGAGGGCGACGCGATATTTCAGAAGGGTGTGGCCATCGCGGTGGTATGTGTAGGCGTTTGGGAGGATGGTGATGTGGGCGGTTTCGCCGTAGAAGTACGGACGGCCGGCAGTGGGTGCTGAGTCGTGAGCATCCTGCGCCTGCGAGATGCCGCCACTGTCTCCAGCGTCCGCTGCAGATTGTTTAACAGGCGGCGACCAGAGGAGGATGTGACACGGGCTCCATGGTGGCTGTGGGGGCGGGTGTGGGTTGTGCGGGCAGGCGGTGAGGGAGTGGTCGGGCCGAATAGCGAGCATGCGTCCGCTCCCAGGAGCACGCACAAAAGCGTGACCAGAGTCGACTTGCCAGCCGACCCAGGTGTCGGCGTCAGGGACGGCGTCAGTGTCAGGTTGCTGGCTCGACGGTGGGGAGTGGGGACGTGGCGGCTCGTATGCCCCCGTGAGCGCCGCTGCTGCCCGGAGGGCTTCCTCCCACGGTGGCGGACGTTGAGGTGGTGAAGCTTGGAGCGGCGGTCTGGGGAGTGGCGGTGGCGGTGGCGGCGGCGGTGGCGGTGGCGATGGCAGGCTGTCGCTGGAGGCAGCTCGTCGTGCCGGAACGACAAGGGTGGCAGTGGGGTCGACGTGTGGTGACGGTGGGGCCGGTGGCGGCGGTGATAGGGGCGGGGGTTGGGGTGTTTGCTGGTGCCCGCCGGCGTTGTTCCCTGCGCCGGTCGGTGCAGGTCTCGAAGACGCCAGTGCTTCCTGCACCAGGTTGAGGGCGTATATAGCTATGTGTTGGCCAAGGACCGGATCGAGGCTGAGCAAACGCTCCTGGTCCCGGGCCTCAATGTGGCTGTCGGCGTCGAAGCGGTAGTCCTGTCGCAAGGTGTGAAGGGTGATGCCGTGGTGAGCGAAGACGTCAGCGAGTTGGCGTACGTAGGCCGAGAAGGCAGCTGGCCGTGCGAAGGAGTGGGAAGCGGGGCGGCCGGACAGTGGCATGCCGACGGCATCGAGGATGAGGGGCATGTACAACCAGGAGTTGGTGGGGCGTCCGTGGGGTGGTAGCGACGAAGGCAGCCGTACGATGTCTGGTGGGGGAAACTGGGGCGGGTTCGGCCGTGTTGTATGGCGTCGGCGTTGGCGCGGGCGATGTGGGCTGGGCGACCGACTGGCAGGCCTCCTGCGCAGCGACGGCTGCCTGGGCAGAGACGCCTGTGTCCGGCCGGCAGCGGAGGCGATGGTGGGCGTAAGCACGGCTGGTGCCACTGACGGCGGCGTTGTGGTCGGGGCTCGCGAGTCGTCGGGGGCCGCGGCAGCGTTGGTACGAGTGGTGGGACCATCGGGCGAAGAGTGTGGTGGTTCGCCGGCGGCGGGTTGGACACCGGTGGGCGGGTGGTCGTCGGCTGCTGGCGTGGTGCTGCTGGGACATGGGCTGGGCGGGGGGGCTGTGATGCGTGTAGCTGCAGAAGATCCGGGGAGAGCGAAGACGGTCGTGGTGCGGTTGCCTCGGCGGGCCGAGAGGGGGGACGGCGATGGCAGGGCTGCGATGGCGTCGTCGGGTGCGGCCTCGTCGAGAGCCAGCCGCAGGCCGGCGGACAATGTGGACCGGATTGTTGACAGGTCGGCGGGGGGCACCGTCGCGAACCTCGGATCACCAGTGATGGCGTCCAGCAGGTCCTGCATGCACCACAGGCCCGCCTGCGAGGCACGTGTCCATTGGGGCAGGTTGGCGTTGGGGTCTGAGATGGCCCTCCGATTGAAGAAGAGGCGCTCGCGCATCGCCAGGTGGGGAGGCTGCTCGTCGGAGATGGGGTCACAGCCGACACGCTGCGCCGCTGCAATGGCTCCTCTGATGCGGTGGGGCAGCTCGACGGCAGTGCGCGTGTCGAGTGTGGAGACGATGGCGGCGAAGCCCAAGCCCCAGCAGTCGAGTTGGCGGCGGGTGTCCTGTCGGCGATGGGCGTAGAAGTCTGCAGCCCGCAGCAGCTGGAAGCTGCGGACGGACTTCCACAACATGGGGATGGGCTCCAGCATGCGGAACGCCTGCCTCGCCGCGAGGGCGGTGGCGAAGTGCTGCAGGCTGGGCGCCCCAGCGCCGCCCGCACGGCGAGGGAGTGCGGACACCCCCCTGCCTGGGTTGCAGGTTGCGGCGTGAGGGTCGGTGGTGAAGCGATTGCGGCTGATGTAGCCGTGGACGAGGATTTGGAGTGCCGCCAAGTCAGTTGGGTCGGGGGGATCGATGCTCCAGATGTGGACGAGCCGGGACTGCATGTTCTGCTTGCCGACGTAGGCGCGGCCGAAGTGTGACAGGGTGTGCCGCGACCATTTCTTGACGGTGGCGCCCACTGACGTGATGGCAGCTGCTGCCTGCTGCCTTCGAGCCTCCTCTGCCTGTGGGCCGTACCCGACGACGATGCCGAGGTGTTTGGTGTGACGGGTGGCGGGCGTGTATGTGATGCCCGTGGCCGCACTGGTGTGTGCTGGTTGGCGGGCTGCGGAGCCAAACAGCATGGTGACTGTCTTGTCGGCATTGAGCTGAGCCCCTGAGGCGGCACAGTAGGTGGCGACGGTGGTGGCGACAAGCCTGTCGCAGTCGGCGGGGGTCGCTGCGTGGATGGTGGTGTCGTCGGCGTGCTGGTGGCAGACGGGAGCGTGGCCGCCGAACGGCAAGCTGATTGGGCGGATCACCCGCAGCTCGGCCATGTGACGGGCGTGCGACAACATCGGCTGCGCCTGGCAGATGTAGAAGAGGGGCGACAGGGGGTTGCCCTGTGGGCCCCCGTTGACGATGGGGAAGGGCTCGCTGGGCGATCCGTTGACGCGGATGCGGCCGATGGTGTGGGTGAGGAACATGCGGGCCATGCGACAGGCGGGGCCGCCGAAGCGAAGCGCCTGCATGACTCGCATCAGCCAGCGACGGTCCATGTAGTCGAAGGCTTTGCAGAAGTCGAGGAACAGCAAGGTGCCGTCGGCGTCGAGGGTGGCGAGCAGGTCCACGAGGTCGGTGTGGTTGAGGATGTTGTCGCCGATCCAGCGGCCAGGGAGGAAGCCGGTCTGGGTTGTGTCGATGACGGGTGCAAGGGCCTTGGCGAATCTGGTGGCGATGGCTCGAGCTACGATCTTGACGTCCGCGTTGATGCCAGCGATTGGTCGGCGGTTGTTGGGGTCGGCAGGGTCGCCACGCTTGGGGATGAGGGTGTAGTCCGAAGTGCGTTGGCGGGCGGACATGAGTGGGCGGTCGCTGGCGAGGGTGGCGGTGAATGCCTTGGTGAGCGGTGGGCCGAGCACGTCCCAGAGCTGGACGTACACCTCGGATTGGATGCCGTCGGTGCCCGGGCCGCGTGCGAGAGCTTTGGCGGCAGCCTTGAGCTCGCCCTCTGTCAGGGGCGCATCGCATTCTGCGGCGGCGGCGGCGGTGATTGTGGCGTCCAGAGATGCGAGGAGCTGATCCTGTGCGGTGGCGGACGTGGGGCGTGCAGCGAAGTGCGCTGTGAAGTGGTCGGCGAGGATACGCTGGGCGCGCGCGAGGCTGTCGGGGCTGTCGACGACGATGCGGGCGCCGTCTGCTGTGTGGTCGATGACGGAGGTGAAGGTGGTGTCGCTGAAGTGGCGAGGGTCGCAGCGCGAGTGGAAGTAATGGGTGGGCTTCTCGAAGAAGAGGATCTCCAGAGCCTCGGCTCGCTCCAGGGCCCGCTCATGGAGGCTTCGTGTGTGTGCTTTGAAGGCGGCAGCGGCAGTGGTGTATGTGGCGATGGCGACGGGCCGGGTTGCCTCGGTGGCGGTTTGCAGCTGCGCAGCGGCAAGTGTCACCGCTTGCTGCAGTCGGCGTTCCTCGAGGTGTGTGCGGCGGCGGTCTTCGGCTTGGTGCCTCTGCGCATGAATGCGAAGGCAGGCCAGCAGGTCTTCGAGGAGGCCTCCAGGGTCGGCGTCGGCAGGTATGTTGGGCGTGGAGCCGTTGGAGCGGGGCACCGATTGTGAGGCCTGGAGCAGCCTGAGGAAGTCGGTGGCATGACGGGAGGCGTCCTGATGGTGGAGCCTGTTGGCTGTCAGCTGGTTGGCCGCGTCCGTGAAGGTCGCAATGAAGGCAGTGTCGGCCAGCAGGTGGAGGGGGAACCGCCATGTCGAACGAACCCTGATGGCCGAGCCGGGTGGGGTGAAGGCAAAGGCGACGGCGCGGTGATCACCAGGCAGGCCGTCAACCATGCGAGCCTCGGGTGAGTGGTCGAGCAGTGACGTTGTCACCAGCCAGCGGTCAAGCCGCGAGCAGCCGTGGTCGGTGGAGGCATATGTGAAGCCGACTGCAGGGGCCGGGTGGAGGTGTCTCCACGCGTCGGTGAGCCCGGCAGCCGTGCAGACCTGCCGGAGCTGGTCACGGCCAATGAAGCGATGGGAGCGCGAGGGTGGGGGCGGGCAAGCGTCGTGGACGGTGTCGATGCAGTTGAAGTCCCCGCAGAGGAGGACTGCGCGGTCGTCGGTGGGCATCATGGCTGAAAGAGTTGGCAGGTAATCTGTGCGAGGGTGATGTTCGCAGGGCGTGTAGGCGGTGATGACGGTGTAGGCGTGGTTGTGGAGGCTGAAGTCGACACGCAGTCGGCGGCCACTGGGGTCGGTGTTGCCGACGACAGCAATGTCCGCGCAACCGGCAGAGTCGCGTATGAGGATGGCGACGCCTGCGGTCGTTCGCCGTCGACGGGAGGTGGAGGTGGGGCCTGTGATGGCAGGCGTGCCGCGCTGCCAGTGGGACCAGCCTGGCCAGTGCTGGCCCGGTGCCGCCCCCGAATGCGCCCACTCGCTGCCTTTGTCGGAGGCACGCTGATGTGTCTCCTGGAGGCAGATGACGTCGTAAGGCCCGCCAATAAGCGACGCGAACAGCTGTCGGCGCTTGTTCTTATCGGCGAGTCCGTTGACGTTGAGTGATAGTAGGCGCAGGCGGGGGCGGTCGGAGTGGGGATTCATGGCTCCCCGCCGCGGCGCCTTCCGGCGCCGCGGCGAGGTGCACAGTGGGCGAGGTTGGTGGTAGATGCTCCGTCGTTGCCGCGGGCGGCAGTCGGCGTGGCAGCGGGCGGTGAAGCGGCGGGGCGGAGGCCACGCATGGCGCGACCGACGCTCGTCCTGACAGCGTCCATGTCGGCGGGCATCCACCACTCAGTCGCTGGGCAGGGGCCCCGGAGGTGGTAGCGGCTGTTGCTGGGCGGCACAGAGTGCGGCTGAGGTGATGGCGGTCGGCTGCGGACGGTGACGCGCAGGACCGGGGGCGGCAGGGAGTGGCTGTTGGCGGACGGTCGCGGCGGCGGTGACGGCAGGGAGCGGTGCGATGATGATGTCGGCGTGGGAGGCGTGCGGGAGGGCGGCGGCCGGATGGCGGTGTCGGCGTGCGCAGCGGCGGACGCCCGGGTGCGGACGCCTGACGACGCTGAGGGGTTTGTGGTGGGGGAGGTGTTGGGGTTCCGGTGGGCGGTGGTCGGGCGTGGTGGTGAGGGGGGCGTGTGGTCGCTGGCACGTGTGGGAGCGGATGAGGCAGCAGCAACGGCAGCATAGGACGCGGTCGCAGGCGGGCGGCCATGGCAGCGCTCAAACCTCCATCCGTAAATGGCGGCGACGAGGCTCGTGCTCAGCGATTCGCTCAGAGGCTGCCGGGGGACTCCGTACGAGTCCCAGCAGTCGCGGTGCTCGGCCGCCCATGCAGCGACTATGGGACCGAGGCACTCCTCGAGGGAGTCGTCGAACTGGTCCGGCAGACCGTCGAGGAAGGCGAGGGCCGCAGCGGCCAGGTGGCTGCCTGGTGTGGATGCGGCGGCCTCGTCGCGGGATGTCGCCTCAAAGCCATAGTCGGCATCCGCTGCAGCGTCCTCGGCGAGTTGGCGCAGTGTGAGGGCGACGGCGGGGCGGAGGGCTGACGGCAGGTTGGCGGTGTTGGGAGGATGGGCGTCGAGCGACGCCTTCCACAGCAGCGGCTCCCGGTCGCGGACCATGTCGAGGGTCAGGCGTGCCGTCGGCAGGGGGACGTCGTGCTCGTCAGTGAGGTAACGCACGAACTCGGCTGGCACCTCGCAGAAGCCTGGCGGCACCGACGGCGATAGCCTGTGCGACGGCTGTGAGTGGGCCGCGGCCGTCGGCGACGCAGCCATGTCGGCAGGGCCGTCATTGGTGTCGGGGTCTGCAAAGCCGAGGCCCGTGCGGGAGGGGCCAATGCGGCCGCCTGTGGCAGCTGCAGTGGGAGCCTCGACGCCGCTGTGGACGAGGGCGTAGCCGGACACCTGGTGTCTCGCACGAGCCGTGGGATCCATGTCCTGGAGGTTGGTCTCCATGGAAGCGGGCTGGCCTGTGGCTGCAGGCGGGCCAGCAGGCGTGGTGGCCACTGGGGACGCGCTGACAGGCTGGGGAGTGGTGGGCAGGGGGGAGCTCTCTGCGTCCATTGGGCAGCCGATGTCAGCAGTCGCCGTTGTGACGTGGTGGACTGCTAGGGTGGTGTCGCCAGGCTGACCGTCGGCGGGAGTTGTCATGTCAATGTCGGCTGGCGCGTGGGGAGTGGCGGTGACGGTGTCGACAGCGACGTGGTCGCTGGCGGCAGGCATGTCGGTGTCATGATCCGTGCCAGCGCTGGTGGTGGCAGTGTCGGCGCTGACGGCAGCGGCCATGCGGGCGGCAGAGTCGGTGTGGCGCACGTCGGTGTCCGCAGCGTCGGTAGCAGCGCCCGTGTGTGTGCTTCCACTGTGGGTGTTGGCGACGGGAGGGCGGGGCTGGGTGGGCGTGGGCCTGCGAGGGATGACGTCGGAGCTGTCGCCACCGAACTGGACGCTGACGGAGATGCCTCGCATGCCGCCGCCTCTCGGGATTTCCCGCAGCAGCGGACAGAGGCCATGGTCATACGACTGCATCTCCACCACGGCCTTGACAACCGTGGCGTTGCCGTGGTGGTCCTGCAGCGGTGTGGGCAGGCGGGCGCAGCCCAGGGTCTCTGCCTTCACCGCGAAGGCCTCAGGGCGGTAGCCGCTGGCCATGAGCGCCGCTGCGGTGAAGCCGGCCACACAGTCGTGGTGGGCGACGTTGTGGAAGATGAGCAGCGAGTGGCCCATCGGCAGCAGGCTCTGCTTGGGTTGGGGCTGCGTGACGTCCACACGGAGCTGCATGCCGAAGGATGGCGATGCCAGTGGGAAGTGGCCAGCCCGCAGCAGCGCGTCGGCAGCGGCGGCCGCACTGGCGATGCCATGGCGGCAGCCATCTAAGAAGACGGTGAGCGTGAAGACGCCGTCGGTGGTGGTGGTGGAAGCGACGTGAGCGCGGCCGAGGTGGCTATCCAGGTGCAGAAGCAGCTCGACCTGGAGGCCGGTGACGGCAGCCTCAAGCTGGCGGGCGGGCAGCGCTGCCGCGGCTGCAGGCAAGGCTACCCCCAGTGCGAGCGGCAAGATGGCGGAGCTGCCAAGGGCACCCTCTGACCGCTGCGGCTGCAGTGCTGGAGCACCATCGGCGCGCAGGCGCCGCAGGCTCAGTGTCAGGTGCCTGGCACGCTGATCGCGGGGCGGCGGCGGCGGCGGCGGTGGCGGTGGGGATGGTGGCGGTGGCCGTGGTGGCGGTGGCGGTGGCGTGCGGATATCGCGGTCGCCGGCAGCCCGCGTGAAGGGGGATGGGTGGGGAGCCCTGTGACCAGAACCCGGGCCGGAGCCGGTGTCTGGGCGGCTGAAGGCGGCGCGGAGGCGATGCCGGACGGCTCTGATTGTGGGCGAGCCAGGGCCCCGCCTGCAGAGGTCTGCGACGGTGCCAGTGGGAGCGGCGGCTGGGGTGTCGGCGGTGGGGTTGGCGGGAGGGTGGGTGGCGGGAAGATGGCGGGCAGCGCCGATGGCGGGAGGGTGGCGGGCCACGTGGCACGTGCTGGATGTCGGCGCAGCACGTGCCGGCACGTGACCCGAGGGGTGGACGAAATGGGGGTGGGTGTCGGCCGTGTGGGAGGCGAAGTAATCGCGGCCGGTGGTGGCCATCATGTGGGGATGGCGTGCGAGTGACGTGGTGGTGTGCCTGCAGCAAATTGGTGACAAGCCGCAACCCAAGGGTCCGGTGATGAGTGACGCGCAGCACGCGGCTGGTGTGCGGTACGAGACCGTACTGTCGCACAGAACCTCGGTAACGGCAAGCAACGCGCTATACAAGCGGCAAGTCGTGCTGGATCACGTCGTTGTCCTCCCCACGACGAGGTATATGGCCGTCGCTCAGTCAGCGACGCGCGCAAACTGCCGACGTACAAGCGCACAGCGATGCGGTACTACCAGGGGCAAGAAGCTACGACACTCTGTCAGACAATGAGCCGCCGGCCTCGAGGTATACGAACGAAAGCTCTCCGCAGGCACGCGCTATGCTCCTGCCAACTATCGGTCGGCTGCACGAGCCGTGCCACGTCGTATGAGCACAGAAATCGCGCGCAATGCCGTGCGGTACGAAAATGCGGGACAGATGTCTACTACGACCCGTCACGGTAAGAAACGTGTAAGCACAGACATGCGCAAGCAATCGCAACGACCTCTATCGACCACAGAGCATGTGATGACACTGCCTAGCGCTTCAAGAGCGCAAAGACGGCGTGAAACGGTGCTGCGGTACGGAAATACGGAAACGTCCCGTCACGCATGGTCAGACACGCAACCACGGATCATATGGCAATGCAAATCACCCGGATCTAAGCGCAATGGCCTTCGACAACTCAATGAAGAGCTCTGGATGCACTTTACGCTGTTTGTGGGGCGGGATCTAGGCGCGCCACGCAAGGGGTCAGATGCCAAGGGGTCCCAGCTTCCACAGAGGCTGCCGGTCGCCTATGGCGGCTGTTCCACTTGCGGAGCTCGCGGATTGCTCCGCACAGTCCGATGAACACGCCTGTGCAATTTCTGGGGTGCCCAAAATCGGAGTGCAAAAGAGGGACACCTGCCATCAAGAAGCACGCTCTTAGCAGTGATGATCGAGTTCACAACGTACATGCTGTGAATCCGCACCACCACCGCAGAGCGCGCCCCTGTCCTGCCATACATGGACCGCACACTCAGATCCTGCGGGCGCATGTCAATCCGCAGCTGCGATGAGCAGAACTGGAGGACAGCACGGTGTGCAGGCATGAATGAGCGGCCAGCTATGACAGGAGGCAAAGGAAGTCCCACAAACACAAGATCGCGCCCAGCCTTGCGGCTGGGTGCATGCACCAAATCGCAGCCCTGCTGGCGCCCAGCGGAGGCAGCAGGTGGAGAAGCTGCGGGTTCCGCTGGTGCCGTGGCAAGAGACGGCGTAGAACATGCGCGCCTTGCAGCAGAAGCAGCAGCCTGAGGCTCTGCTGGACCTGCTGGGGCGGTGGTCGGGCGTGGTGGTGAGGGGGGTGTGCGGTCGCTGGCACGTGTGGGAGCGGATGAGGCAGCAGCAACGGCAGCATAGGACGCGGTCGCAGGCGGGCGGCCATAGCAGCGCTCAAACCTCCATCCGTGAATGGCGGCGACGAGGCTCGTGCTCAGCGATTCGCTCAGAGGCTGCCGGGGGACTCCGTATGAGTCCCAGCAGTCGCGGTGCTCGGCCGCCCATGCAGCGACTATGGGACCGAGGCACTCCTCGAGGGAGTCGTCGAACTGGTCCGGCAGACCGTCGAGGAAGGCGAGGGCCGCAGCGGCCAGGTGGCTGCCTGGTGTGGATGCGGCGGCCTCGTCGCGGGATGTTTTTTTTTTTTTTTTTTTTTTTTTTTTGTTACAGGGTGACTGGCACAAGGCCAGGTCGTTGCGGCAACTCGAGACAAGAGCCCAAGAGCGGCGGTTATCATGCAAAAACAATCATCACAAGTGTTCGAAAAGGCAGATGGAGCAACACTGAATCCATCAAAAGAATGCAGGCTGCAGGAGACTAGCGCTAAGCATAATCCCGGTGAGGTCAACAGAACTACCTAAGGCGGTCTTCCTAGCACAACAAGGGTTGTTGACAGCGTAAGCGGCTATGGCCCCCCCGCGGCTGCAAACACCTTCCACGTCAACTACCAATCTAGACAACAAACATGGAAAGCACTAGTTGGACGAAGTACAATGGTAGCCGCTACTGATGCGGCCGCAACTAGCGGCAAACTGCGAAAGCGGCAGCTGCGGCAAGCTGCGGAGGCGGCAGCTGGCACCGATGAGCTTGCGTGGCTGAGGGCGGCAGCACACGCTGATGAGGTGACACGATCGCTGAGATGGGCGTCTGCAGTATAAGATAAAAGGTTTGTGAGTTTCGGCTGTCGGCGGCAAGGCGGCGCTGAGTGTTGATGCTAGACGCCGGTCTGCCGTGGTCCCACCAAAAACCGCTGCAAACCGGATGCCGACAAGAGCTGAGGCGCTGCTGTAGCTATGAAGATGGCTGCTGTACGCTGCTGGACGCCAAATGGGTGCCTGGCCGCTACAGGGTGACCAAGCCTATAGCGGCGCAGGCGCGCATGCGGCGCACGCGGCTGAAGCGGCTGCTATGAAGGCTGGTGGCAGGCTATCGGCTCTCAAAGCGTATCATGAAACCGTATGGGGTAGCTGCAGAGCTGTGATGACGCCGGCCAGGCTGCGGAGGTTGTTCGGGAAGACGCTGTGCTGTGGAATTCCTACTGATCGCCAAAGTGGACTGCCGCCAAAGTCCGGCTAGCGAGGCGGGGCTGGCTGCAGACGGCTCCAATGATGGTGAAGAGGATGCTGAAGGTGATGGGGAAGGCGTAGAACCGTTGGTGGAGACGTTGGAGGGCTGGCTGGTGGAGGCGTGCTGGGGGTTTGGGCGTTGAAGAAGGCGACCGGGGACTTTCCGCTTGAGCGCTTGCGTTGAGATGATGACCACGGAGGTGCTGAATGGCTGTGTGAAGGCTGGAGCCGTGGAGGTGCGGGGTTTGGCAAGGCGAGGTGCAATGCTGCTGGGATGGCAGCACTTTGGGCTGTGAAAGTGTGCCGCAAGGCTGGCTCGCTGCTGGTGGAGGCAAGCAAAAGTGGCGGAGGCGATTGTAATGCGTATGGGAGCAGCGGCATGCCGTGCCAAGGGGGCCGCCTCCCCCTGGCACGGTGCAAACGGAAAAGTGTCGCGGGATGTCGCCTCAAAGCCATAGTCGGCATCCGCTGCAGCGTCCTCGGCGAGTTGGCGCAGTGTGAGGGCGACGGCGGGGCGGAGGGCTGACGGCAGGTTGGCGGTGTTGGGAGGATGGGCGTCGAGCGACGCCTTCCACAGCAGCGGCTCCCGGTCGCGGACCATGTCGAGGGTCAGGCGTGCCGTCGGCAGGGGGATGTCGTGCTCGTCAGTGAGGTAACGCACGAACTCGGCTGGCACCTCGCAGAAGCCTGGCGGCACCGACGGCGATTTTTTTTTTTTTTTTTTTGGTTTTTACAGGGTGACTCAGCACAAGGCCTTGTCGGTGCGGCAACTCGAGACAAGAGCCCAAGTGCGGCGGCTATTTAGTCAAACAACAACAATTATTCTATGTGTTCGAGAGGCGAATGGAGCAACACTGAAACCATCAAAGGAATGCAGGCTGCAGGAGACTAGCGCTGAGCATAATCCCGGTGAGGCAAGAAGTACTAGCTAAGCGGTCTTCCGGCGGCGGGGGCTGCGTGCGGCTGCGGCGGCTGTACCCCCGAGCGGCTGCAGCATACCCCTGTCAGAACTACCCAACTACATGCAAATCAACCAAGGAAATCAAGCCTAAGTGTCTATGTGCCACAGCACCCGCGGGTAAACCCAGAAAACCCCGCGCAGGCCATGCAGGGACCGGTTGCACACGAGGTGCACAAGCTCTCTGGCTTGTCTGGGACCGGGTTCGCCGTGAGGCGCCCTATATGCTGGTGAAGCGACTAAACTCATGTACCAAAAGCTGGCTCGTGTTCCCCCCTGCCCCGCTGCCAAAGCTGCGAGGTTACCGGGTGGTGCCCGCGCCAATTGCCCACAGCATGAGGTAGCCGCTTCCCCGGCGCGTTTCTGCGGGCGGCTGCAACTCTATGTCCGCCTGCGGCGGTCGTGCGCTATCCTGAGGCTTCTTTCTTTCAATCGGGAGTGGGGGTCCGGTGGCGTCGGCGTGTCGATTGTGTGTGGGTGAAGATGGCGTGATGAGGTCGATGATGTGGACGGTGGTGGGCAAACGTGTTGTGATCGTGGGGGAGTGGATGTTGGTGCGTGTTGTCGAGGATTCGGACGGCGGTGATGGTGTGATGGTGGTGCGGTCGGTGTGGCGTGGCGGTGGCTGGGTGAGAGATGGGCATGGCCGGGGTCTGTGGCGCCGAAGGGTCCGGCGACGTCAAGGTGGCGGCCGTGGGTGTGTGGAGAGTGTTGGAAGACGGCGTGACGAGGCTGAGGGTGTGGTGATGGTGACGGTGTAAAGGAAGGAAGGAAGGTTACATGTGTGCCCTGACGGAGCCTCTTGGCTCATGCAGGGACCCCAGCGGGGGCGACATGCAACAGACAAACAAAGCTGAAAAAACAAACCAAGCCGACTAAGAACTAAAACAAAAAGTGAACGAAAGTAAGAAACAGAAGAGTAACATTGAGCTGGAGCTGTTGCGGTGTGCAAGATCCCTGGGAGGGAAAACCCCACGAAAACTCCCAGTTGGCAAGGCGAGCGCACGTGCATAGGACTGTGGGGGCCCCGCGCTGGCACCGGCGCTAGAGCCGGGCTTCGCCTGCCCGACACCACACACAGCGACAACCAGCTCCTAAATCCCAAAGCAAGAGCAAACAAAAACCAACACTAAAAAAGATCCTGCAAACACATACACAGTTTAGAAACAAAAGTTCAGCTGTCCAGCACCGCCGCCGCAAACCCCGCAGAAACGAATGCTGCAACCTGCACCGACTCCTGCTCTAGGAAAGACCGAAGGTCTGCCGACACTGCAAACAACCCCATATGCTGCTCCCTGACCTCGTCCAACGCCGTGTAAAGGTGGTGTGGTCGGCGCCGAGCAGCGGTAGCTGGGCGAGAGATGAACACGGCTGTGGTTGGTGAAGTCGAAGGCGTCGGCGCCGTGAAGGTGGTGTCGGTCGATGTGAGGACAGTGGTGGAAGACGGTGTGATGAGGTCGATGATGTGGACGGTGGTGGGCAACGTGTTATGACTGTGGGGGAATGGATGTTGGTGCATGCTGTCGAGATTTCGGACGATGGCGATGGTGCGGTGATGGTGCGGTGGTGGTGCGGTCGGTGTGGCGTGGGGGTGGTGGTGCGGTCGGTGTGGCGTGGCGGTGGCTGGGCGAAGACTGGGCATGGCCAGCGTCCATAGCGTCAAAGGATCCGGCGACGTGAAGGTGTTGGTGATGATGGATGAGGGGAGAGTAACAGAGGACGGCGTGATGAGGTCGACGATGTGGATGCATGGTGACTGTCTTGTCGGCATTAGGGTTTGTTCGAGGTTTGTGACATTTTCACAGTCGCCGAGTTTCTTCAGCAGGATGCCAGCCAGCTGGCAGCCTTTTTGCGCCATTGCCATAATCAGTGTGCAGAGCTGGACAGCTTGGGTTCCAGCACGGAATAGGAGGGGACAGTTTTTTTCGTTTGGCTTTCCTCGGCAGTCTTGCTACCCGCGCACTCAGCACATCGAACCTCCGTTTCGAGCAGCATGTTTGTTCCTTCATAGGAGCCTGTGAACAGGCCATGTATGGCCTACCACAGTATGTAAGCAATGTCAATGTCAATGGCATTGAGCTGAGCCCCTGAGGCGGCGCAGTAGGTGGCGACGGTGGTGGCGACAAGCCTGTCGCAGTCGGCGGGGGTCGCTGCATGGATGGTGGTGTCGTCGGCGTGCTGGTGGCAGACGGGAGCGTGGCCGCCGAACGGCAGGCTGATTGGGCGGACCACCCGCAGCTCGGCCATGCGGCGGGCGTGCGACAATATCGGCTGCGCCTGGCAGATGTAGAAGAGGGGCGACATGGGGTTGCCCTGTGGGCCCCTGTTGACGATGGGGAAGGGCTCGCTGGGCGATCCGTTGACGCGGATGCGGCCGATGGTGTGGGTGAGGAACATGCGGGCCATGCGACAGGCGGGGCCGCCGAAGCGAAGCGCCTGCATGACTCGCATCAGCCAGCGACGGTCCATGTAGTCGAAGGCTTTGCAGAAGTCGAGGAACAGCAAGGTGCCGTCGGCGTCGAGGGTGGCGAGCAGGTCCACGAGGTCGGTGTGGTTGAGGATGTTGTCGCCGATCCAGCGGCCACGGAGGAAGCCGGTCTGGGTTGTGTCGATGACGGGTGCAAGGGCCTTGGCGAATCTGGTGGCGATGGCTCGAGCTACGATCTTGACGTCCGCGTTGATGCCAGCGATTGGTCGGCGGTTGTTGGGGTCGGCAGGGTCGCCACGCTTGGGGATGAGGGTGTAGTCCGAAGTGCGTTGGCGGGCGGACATGAGTGGGCGGTCGCTGGCAAGGGTGGCGGTGAATGCCTTGGTGAGCGGTGGGCCGAGCACGTCCCAGAGCTGGACGTGCACCTCGGATTGGATGCTGTCGGTGCCTGGGCTGCGGCCGCGTGCGAGAGCCTTGGCGGCAGCCTTGAGCTCGCCCTCTGTCAGGGGCGCATCGCATTCTGCGGCGGCGGCGGCGGTGATTGTGGCGTCCAGAGATGCGAGGAGCTGATCCTGTGCGGCCGTGGACGTGGGGCGTGCAGCGAAGTGCGCTGTGAAGTGGTCGGCGAGGATACGCTGGGCGCGCGCGAGGCTGTCGGGGCTGTCGACGACGATGCGGGCGCCGTCTGCTGTGTGGTCGATGACGGAGGTGAAGGTGGTGTCGCTGAAGTGGCGAGGGTCGCAGCGCGAGTGGAAGTAGTGGGTGGGCTTCTCGAAGAAGAGGATCTCCAGAGCCTCGGCTCGTTCCAGGGCTCGCTCATGGAGGCTTCGTGTGTGTGCTTTGAAGGCGGCAGCGGCAGTGGTGGATGTGGCGATGGCGACGGGTCGTGTTGCCTCGGTGGCGGTTGGCAGCTGCGCAGCGGCAAGTGTCACCGCTTGCTGCAGTCGGCGTTCCTCGAGGTGTGTGCGGCGGCGGTCTTCGGCTTGGTGCCTCTGCGCATGAATGCGAAGGCAGGCCAGCAGGTCTTCGAGGAGGCCTCCAGGGTCGGCGTCGGCAGGTATGTTGGGCGTGGAGCCGTTGGAGCGGGGCACCGATTGTGAGGCCTGGAGCAGCCTGAGGAAGTCGGTGGCATGACGGGAGGCGTCCTGATGGTGGAGCCTGTTGGCTGTCAGCTGGTTGGCCGCGTCCGTGAAGGTCGCAATGAAGGCAGTGTCGGCCAGCAGGTGGAGGGGGAACCGCCATGTCGAACGAACCCTGATGGCCGAGCCGGGTGGGGTGAAGGCAAAGGCGACGGCGCGGTGATCACCAGGCAGGCCGTCAACCATGCGAGCCTCGGGCGAGTGGTCGAGCAATGACGTTGTCACCAGCCAGCGGTCAAGCCGCGAGCAGCCGTGGTCGGTGGAGGCATATGTGAAGCCGACTGCAGGGGCCGGGTGGAGGTGTCTCCACGCGTCGGTGAGCCCGGCAGCCGTGCAGACCTGCCGGAGCTGGTCTCGGCCAATGAAGCGATGGGAGCGCGAGGGTGGGGGCGGGCGAGCGTCGTGGACGGTGTCGATGCAGTTGAAGTCCCCGCAGAGGAGGACTGCGCGGTCGTCGGTGGGCATCATGGTTCTCTTTTCCATCGCTATTTGCAACTCCCCTTACCGCTCTCCAGTCCAATCATGGCTGAAAGAGTTGGCAGGTAACTCTGTGCGAGGGTGATGTTCGCAGGGCGTGTAGGCGGTGATGACGGTGTTGGCGTGGTTGTGGAGGCTGAAGTCAACACGCAGTCGGCGGCCACTGGGGTCGGTGTTGCCGACGACAGCAATGTCCGCGCAACCGGCAGAGTCGCGTATGAGGATGGCGACGCCTGCGGTCGTTCGCCGTCGACGGGAGGTGGAGGTGGGGCCTGTAATGGCAGACGTGCCGCGCTGCCAGTGGGACCAGCCTGGCCAGTGCTGGCCCGGTGCCGCCCCCGAATGCGCCCACTCGCTGCCTTTGTCGGAGGCACGCGCACTCAGCACATCGAACCTCCGTTTCGAGCAGCATGTTTGTTCCTTCATAGGAGCCTGTGAACAGGCCATATATGGCCTACCACAGTATGTAATCAATGTCAATGTCATGTCATGGCACGCTGATGTGTCTCCTGGAGGCAGATGACGTCGTAAGGCCCGCCAATAAGCGACGCGAATAGCTGTCGGCGCTTGTTCTTATCGGCGAGTCCGTTGAGTGATAGTAGGCGCAGGCGGGGGCGGTCGGAGTAGGGATTCATGGCTCCCCGCCGCGGCGCCTTCCGGCGCCGCGGCGAGGTGCACACTGGGCGGGGTTGGTGGTAGATGCTCCGTCGTTGCCGCGGGCGGCAGTCGGCGTGGCAGCGGGCGGTGAAGCGGCGGGGCGGAGGCCACGCATGGCGCGACCGACGCTCGTCCTGACAGCGTCCATGTCGGCGGGCATCCACCACTCAGTCGCTGGGCAGGGGCCCCGGAGGTGGTAGCGGTTGTTGCTGGGCGGCACAGAGTGCGGCTGAGGTGATGGCGGTCGGCTGCGGACGGTGACGCGCAGGACCGGGGGCGGCAGGGAGTGGCTGTCGGCGGACGGTCGCGGCGACGGTGACGGCAGGGAGCGGTGCGATGATGATGTCGGCGTGGGAGGCGTGCGGGAGAGCGGCGGCCGGATGGCGGTGTTGGCGTGCGCAGCGGCGGACGCCCGGGTGCGGACGCCTGACGACGCTGAGGGGTTTGTGGTGGGGGAGGTGTTGGGGTTCCGGTGGGCGGTGGTCGGGCGTGGTGGTGAGGGGGGTGTGCGGTCGCTGGCACGTGTGGGAGCGGATGAGGCAGCAGCAACGGCAGCATAGGACGCGGTCGCAGGAGGGCGGCCATGGCAGCGCTCGAACCTCCATCCGTAAATGGCGGCGACGAGGCTCGTGCTCAGCGATTCGCTCAGAGGCTGCCGGGGGACTCCGTACGAGTCCCAGCAGTCGCGGTGCTCGGCCGCCCATGCAGCGACTATGGGACCGAGGCACTCCTCGAGGGAGTCGTCGAACTGGTCCGGCAGACCGTCGAGGAAGGCGAGGGCCGCAGCGGCCAGGTGGCTGCCTGGTGTGGATGCGGCGGCCTCGTCGCGGGATGTTTTTTTTTTTTTTTTTTTTTTTTTTTTTTTGTTTGTTACAGGGTGACTGGCACAAGGCCAGGTCGTTGCGGCAACTCGAGACAAGAGCCCAAGAGCGGCGGTTATCATGCAAAAACAATCATCACAAGTGTTCGAAAAGGCAGATGGAGCAACACTGAATCCATCAAAAGAATGCAGGCTGCAGGAGACTAGCGCTAAGCATAATCCCGGTGAGGTCAACAGAACTACCTAAGGCGGTCTTCCTAGCACAACAAGGGTTGTTGACAGCGTAAGCGGCTATGGCCCCCCCGCGGCTGCAAACACCTTCCACGTCAACTACCAATCTAGACAACAAACATGGAAAGCACTAGTTGGACGATGTACAATGGTAGCCGCTACTGATGCGGCCGCAACTAGCGGCAAACTGCGAAAGCGGCAGCTGCGGCAAGCTGCGGAGGCGGCAGCTGGCACCGATGAGCTTGCGTGGCTGAGGGCGGCAGCACACGCTGATGAGGTGACACGATCGCTGAGATGGGCGTCTGCAGTATAAGATAAAAGGTTTGTGAGTTTCGGCTGTCGGCGGCAAGGCGGCGCTGAGTGTTGATGCTAGACGCCGGTCTGCCGTGGTCCCACCAAAAACCGCTGCAAACCGGATGCCGACAAGAGCTGAGGCGCTGCTGTAGCTATGAAGATGGCTGCTGTACGCTGCTGGACGCCAAATGGGTGCCTGGCCGCTACAGGGTGACCAAGCCTATAGCGGCGCAGGCGCGCATGCGGCGCACGCGGCTGAAGCGGCTGCTATGAAGGCTGGTGGCAGGCTATCGGCTCTCAAAGCGTATCATGAAACCGTATGGGGTAGCTGCAGAGCTGTGATGACGCCGGCCAGGCTGCGGAGGTTATTCGGGAAGACGCTGTGCTGTGGAATTCCTACTGATCGCCAAAGTGGACTGCCGCCAAAGTCCGGCTAGCGAGGCGGGGCTGGCTGCAGACGGCTCCAATGATGGTGAAGAGGATGCTGAAGGTGATGGGGAAGGCGTAGAACCGTTGGTGGAGACGTTGGAGGGCTGGCTGGTGGAGGCGTGCTGGGGGTTTGGGCGTTGAAGAAGGCGACCGGGGACTTTCCGCTTGAGCGCTTGCGTTGAGATGATGACCACGGAGGTGCTGAATGGCTGTGTGAAGGCTGGAGCCGTGGAGGTGCGGGGTTTGGCAAGGCGAGGTGCAATGCTGCTGGGATGGCAGCACTTTGGGCTGTGAAAGTGTGCCGCAAGGCTGGCTCGCTGCTGGTGGAGGCAAGCGAAAGTGGCGGAGGCGATTGTAATGCGTATGGGAGCAGCGGCATGCCGTGCCAAGGGGGCCGCCTCCCCCTGGCACGGTGCAAACGGAAAAGTGTCGCGGGATGTCGCCTCAAAGCCATAGTCGGCATCCGCTGCAGCGTCCTCGGCGAGTTGGCGCAGTGTGAGGGCGACGGCGGGGCGGAGGGCTGACGGCAGGTTGGCGGTGTTGGGAGGATGGGCGTCGAGCGACGCCTTCCACAGCAGCGGCTCCCGGTCGCGGACCATGTCGAGGGTCAGGCGTGCCGTCGGCAGGGGGATGTCGTGCTCGTCAGTGAGGTAACGCACGAACTCGGCTGGCACCTCGCAGAAGCCTGGCGGCACCGACGGCGATTATTTTTTTTTTTTTTTTTTTTTGGTTTTTACAGGGTGACTCAGCACAAGGCCTTGTCGGTGCGGCAACTCGAGACAAGAGCCCAAGTGCGGCGGCTATTTAGTCAAACAACAACAACCATTCTATGTGTTCGAGAGGCGAATGGAGCAACACTGAAACCATCAAAGGAATGCAGGCTGCAGGAGACTAGCGCTGAGCATAATCCCGGTGAGGCAAGAAGTACTAGCTAAGCGGTCTTCCGGCGGCGGGGGCTGCGTGCGGCTGCGGCGGCTGTACCCCCGAGCGGCTGCAGCATACCCCTGTCAGAACTACCCAACTACATGCAAACCAACCAAGGAAATCAAGCCTAAGTGTCTATGTGCCACAGCACCCGCGGGTAAACCCAGAAAACCCCGCGCAGGCCATGCAGGGACCGGTTGCACACGAGGTGCACAAGCTCTCTGGCTTGTCTGGGACCGGGTTCGCCGTGAGGCGCCCTACATGCTGGTGAAGCGACTAAACTCATGTATCAAAAGCTGGCTCGTGTTCCCCCCTGCCCCACTGCCAAAGCTGCGAGGTTACCGGGTGGTGCCCGCGCCAATTGCCCACAGCATGAGGTAGCCGCTTCCCCGGCGCGTTTCTGCGGGCGGTTGCAACTCTATGTCCGCCTGCGGCGGTCGTGCGCTATCCTGGGGCTCCTTTTCTTCAATCGGGAGTGGGGGTCCGGTGGCGTCGGCGTGTCGATTGTGTGTGGGTGAAGATGGCGTGATGAGGTCGATGACGTGGACGGCGGTGGGCAGCGTGTTGTGATTGTGGGGGAGTGGATGTTGGTGCATGTTGTCGAGGATTCGGACGACGGTGATGGTGTGGTGGTGGTGCGGTCGTTGTGGCGTGGCGGTGACTGGGCGAAGGATGTGGGCATGGCCGGCGTCCATGGCGTCGAAGGGTCCGGCGACGTGAAGGTGTTGGTGATGATGGATGAGGGGAGAGTAACAGACGACGAGGTCGATGATGTGGACGGTGGTGGCGGCGTGTCTGTGTGTGTGTGTTGGGGGGGGGGGGGGGGGGGGGGGGGGGGGGGGGGGGGGGGGGGGATGTTGATGTTTGCTGTTGAGGAGTTGGCGATGGTGGTGGTGTGCTGGTGTGATGGTGATGCAGTCGGTGCGGCGTTGCGGTTGCTGGGCGAGAGATGGGTATGGCCGGGGTCGGTGGCGTCGAAGGGTCCGGCGACGTTAAGGTGGTGGCCATGGGTGTGTGGACAGTGTTGGAAGACGGCGTGACGAGGCTGAGGGTGTGGCGATGGTGATGGTGTAAAGGTGGCGTGGTCGGTGTCGAGTAGCGGTAGCTGGGCGAGAGATGAACACGGCTGGGGTTGGTGAAGTCGAAAGTTCCGGCGCCGTGAAGGTGGTGGTGGTTGATGTGAGGACGGTGATGGCAGACGGTGTGATGAGGTCGACGATGTGGACGGCGGTGGGCAACGTGTTGTGATTGTGGGAGAGTGGATGTTGGTGCATGTTGTCGAGATTCGGACGATGGCGATGGTGCGGTGATGGTGCGGTGGTGGTGCGGTCGGTGTGGCGTGGGGGTGGTGGTGCTGTCGGTGTGGCGTGGCGGTGGCTGGGCGAAGGATGGGCATGGCCGGCGTCCATGGCGTCCACTTTTCCATTTGCACGTTGGAAAAGCTATTGCATGTAGCGTTCTTTGTCGCTTCTATAGGCCATCTTGTGGCCTCAAGTTGCGAATCTGACGGACGCCAACTTGTTTTGACGTTCTGCACGCCTTTGGTGCGCTTGTTGCAACCAGCAGCTGTCGGGTGCGAATTTTCGCATTTTGGCGCTGCCTGCAACAGATGGCACGCCGAACGCGCAGTTATGGTGTTGTATCTGATGATTCTAGCTCTATACGGGATTGGGAGGAGCTGGCTGCAGCGACAGCGGTGTCGGAGCTCCGTCGTCTGGTGTCCAGGTACTGTATCAGGGTGCGACCCGGTGCTGCACTCGAGACAGTCCAGCGACAGCTCGCTCGTGTCTTTCCAGTCGTCTCATTGAGCCTGTTTCGCAGTGTGCGCACTCGTACCTTTGTTTCTGCGCTGCTGGAGTCGGTTTCGGCTGCTGCACACGTGATGCACTCGACAGCTGGGTCAGTTGCATCACGGCGTGACGCCCAGCGTCCAGCAGAGCAGACTAGAGTGCTCTCGAGGGTTCATCTGGCCAGCCAGATGTCATCTGCACAGCCTGCACAGCCGCGTCAGTCTCAGCACAGCAGATCTGGGTTGGCACCTGCACAGACTCCATGTGCAGCCTCGTCTCCCCGTGTTCTTGCTGCTGCTGCGACCGCTCGGTGTGCATCTGCGGATGATCAGGCTCAGATGAGCAGCCCTCGGCTGCGATCAGGATCACAGCCCGTTCTGGCAGGCCAGAGTCATGCGGCATCAGGTGTCGGAGCACTCCCGGCAACTGGTGCAGCAGCTGTGCCAGATTCGCGAGCTGCTGACGCTCAGACACCCAGCACGACGCCTCAGCCGCTAGCAGGAGCCTCTCAGCCTCAGCTGCAGCGACTTCAGCTGCTTGCACCCAGCACCGACACCCTGCCAGTCGGTCAGCCGATCGGCCTGCCGATCGACCCGATTGATGGGGCTGCGATTCCCTTTCCTTCCTCTGCTTCTTTGGATGCAGTGATGTCTGAGGTGCAGTCTGCATTGAGCAGTTTGCAGCAGCATCGTGCATGCTTGCAGCAGCGCGAGGTCGAGGTTGCATCGCAGATCACTTCACTCACTCGCATTGTTCAGCAGTTGCAGGCAGCGCCGCAGATACTGCCCGCCCCAGCAGGTCCAGCAGAGCCTCAGGCTGCTGCTTCTG
The DNA here is from genome assembly GCA_036584455.1 of Tetratostichococcus sp. P1. NCBI lineage: Eukaryota > Viridiplantae > Chlorophyta > Trebouxiophyceae > Prasiolales > Stichococcaceae > Tetratostichococcus > Tetratostichococcus sp. P1. The sequence continues at coordinate 4,687,314 of BTPI01000001.1, forward strand.
CTGCAAGGCGCGCATGTTCTACGCCGTCTCTTGCCACGGCACCAGCGGAACCCGCAGCTTCTCCACCTGCTGCCTCCGCTGGGCGCCAGCAGGGCTGTGTTTTGGTGCATGCACCCAGCCGCAAGGCTGGGCGCGATCTTGTGTTTGTGGGACTTCCTTTGCCTCCTGTCATAGCTGGCCGCTCATTCATGCCTGCACACCGTGCTGTCCTCCAGTTCTGCTCATCGCAGCTGCGGATTGACATGCGCCCGCAGGATCTGAGTGTGCGGTCCATGTATGGCAGGACAGGGGCGCGCTCTGCGGTGGTGGTGCGGATTCACAGCATGTACGTTGTGAACTCGATCATCACTGCTAAGAGCGTGCTTCTTGATGGCAGGTGTCCCATCAGCGTCGAGTTCAGCCAGTCGACAGCTCGGCGGCATGAGCGCAGCAAGATGCGGCAGGAGCGCCGATCTCAGCTTGGGCAGCAGCAGCGTGGAGGCGGCACGCCGCTCTCCACTGCTTCTGACGCTGCTCAGGCCTGTGGAAACTGCTGCCATAGCGACCCCATCTTCCCAGCATTCTCCCGTTCCATTGTCTGGATGTCGATCTGAGACAGCCGCCGCTGCGCCGCAGCCGGACAGCTAGGGGTGCGGGGGCCGGGCTGCCGCCCCGGGGGCTCGGCCCGGGCGCAGACCTCTCTCTGTCTCTCATGTGAACGTCGGTGGCTGGTTGTCACGTGACTCATCAGTCGCTGTGCGCATGCTTGGGGGTTCCGACCCTGATGTCATTGTGTTCACCGAGACTTGGTTGAGGGCGGGGCAATCGGCACCTAGCATTGCTGGGTATACCGCGTTCACATTCTCTAGGCCGACGCAGCATCAGCGCCGCGCTCAGGGTGGCATTGCAGTGTATGTGCGGGATGCATTAGCTGGGAGGGTGGGTGAGTGGCACATCTGCCCGCAGGCATGCTTTGCCATCCTGCGGGTCTCTGGGGTCCTTCCCTCTGGCCGAGATCTGATGCTTGTAGCCTGTTACATTCCTCCTGTCGGCTCGCCACACTACGACAGTGGCATTTGGCAGCGGCTTGAGGAGCGGGTGGGGGAGGCTTATGCAGTTGGGGAACCTATGATTGTGGGTGACCTGAATGCCCGAACTGGTGACCGGCCAGACTTCCCGCCGGATGCAGACTTGGCGGACTCTTCTGTCGGTGGTCTGCACTCCCGTGGCGTTGCTGCAGTGTCATCTGTCCGATGCAGTCAGGATGCCAGGGGCACGGTGAATGCCTCGGGTAGACGGTTGTTGACGTTGTGCATGCGCCTCGGCCTGCGCATCGCCAACGGGCGCGTTCCTGGAGATGAGCATGGTGCACTCACTTTTGTGGGGTGTGGCGGCGGCAGCAGTCTGATTGACTACGTGCTGGCCAGCCCGAACATCATGCCTCTAATCCAGGAGTTGCGCGTCCGTGCCGCGCCTGAGTCTGACCACCTGGCAGTGCACCTGCGATTACGGTCTCTTTCGGCAGCCCCTCCGTCGCGTGGTCCGCCACCGGCACCGCCTCCGCGTATGATGGGCGATGACCGTCTGCTACAGTGGGTAGAGGTGCTGTCATCTCAGGGCTGCTCAGACACACTTGCTGATATCATTGCATCCGCTCGCACAGCCTCTGATCGGCAGCCACTGCTGGCAGTTTGTGCGAGATTTGATGCATTGATCAGTGAGACTTGGGCAAGCACCAGTAGAGACAGCACCACTGCTGGGCAGGCGGCTCGGCAGCCTTGTCAGCGCTCGAGGGAGCACTCAGCACGTTGGTTTACAGCAGAGCTGGCGCACATGCGTGCCGATGCGACTCGGGCAATGCACAGGGCTTCGGGTTCAGAGGAGGCCGTCCAGTTACGCCGAGCATACCAGCGATGTCTGCGCCGCACCAGACGGGCCTTTATTCGGCGGCGCAGTGTTGCTCTGGCGACCCAGTTCCGAGGCGACCCTCGGAAATTTTGGAGTTGCTTCTCGCCTCGTGGCAGTACCGCCCCGCCCATAGACGTTGAGCACATGACCGCGCACTTCCGCCAGCTTTTTGGTCGAGCAGGCCCAGTGACTGCTGCAGAGGCCACCGATGCACTGTCGACGGCAATGCAGCATCGCACCGCAGATGGGTCGAGTTTGAGTAGGCACTTCATGGCTGCTGAGGTCGTTGATGGCATTTTCCGCCTTCAACGATGCAAGGCATCGGTTGGCCTGCTGTCATTAGATGCACTGCGGGCGGCAGCCGCCATTCTAGCGGGTTGCATCGCGGCTTTGTTCAATGCATGTGTGCGGGTCGGCACTTTGCCACCTGATTGGGCACTTTGCCGCATCACCCCTATACACAAGGGTGGCGATGCCATGGTAGCAGGCAACTACCGTGGCATTGCGGTCAGCACCGTTCTGGCCAAGCTCTATGCCACACTTGTCACTGCGCGACTCTCTGAGTGGTGTGAGCGACACCGTTTGCGGGCAGTAGGACAGGCTGGGTTCCGCGCGGGGTACAGCCCAGCTGATCAGATGCTGGTGCTGCGCACGTTGATCGAGTCTGCTCGTGCCGCTCGTGAGCCGTTGTTCGTGTGCTTTGTGGATTTCCTAAAGGCATACGACTCCGTTCCAAGGGGCCTCTTGTGGCAGAAGCTGCAGAGCCTTGGAGTTACGGGGTGGTGCCTCCAGGCTATCCAGGCCCTGTATGCAGATGTTCCATTGGTTGTGCAGGGCACACCGCCGGACACGCTGCCTTTTCACTCCCTTCTGGGTGTGAAGCAGGGTTGCCCGCTCAGCCCACTGCTGTTTGGCATCTACGTTGACGATCTCGAGTTGATGTTTGCCAGCAGCACCGTCGACCTTCAGGCTCCTTCGTTGGGAGGGCAGCCAGTCCCGCCCCTGTTCTATGCTGATGACCTCGCACTTGTGGCTGGTTCGCAGGCTGGGCTGCAGTCTCAGATGAATCTCCTCGAGAATTACTCTGAGAGGTGGCAGCTCACTGTGAATGTGGCTAAGACACGTGCCGTAGTGTTTCAGCGTGCGGGATCAGCGGCCGTGCAGCTCGACCTGACGTATCGTGGCTCTGCTGTCGAGGTTGTGGATTCTTTCTGCTACCTAGGCGTGGTCTTCCATCGCACAGCACCATTCTCGGATGCTGGGTTGGTTCGTGCTGCGACGGGCCACCGTGCGACGTTGGCCATGGCCCGGCGGTGCAGGGAGTTGGGCATTCAGGATCCAGTCATGCGACTTCAGCTCTTCGATGCACTTGTGCGTCCGGTGATGCTTTATGGAGTTGAGGTTTGGGGGCCTCACGCGCTGGGTCAGATGGATGCTCAGTTTGAGCGCGAGCACCGGAGCTTTTTGCGGCGGATTCTAGGGGTCAGGGATTCCACTCCTAGTGCTGTCGTGTTGGCTGAGCTTGGTCGGTACCCATTGACGGTGTTGGCCACTGTGCAGGTGTGCAAGTATTGGAACCGCTTGATGGCAATGGAGGACGGCAGGCTAGCTCGCTTGGCATTCTTGGAGTCTGTCAGGCTAGCTAACTTACCTTCTCGCTTTGCTGTGCGAGCCTCATGGGCTGCTCAGGTGGCTTCCTTGCTTGCAGTGACACCGCTCCCTGCTGCCGGGCCGAGGCGCATCGACATCAAGGCTGCGCTGTCTGCTTTGCAGCGGCGCTACTTGACATCTGTGCAGGAGTCTGCTTTGCCCAAAGTGCAAATGTATCTTGGGCATATCGCACCTCCTCTGCGCATTGGCACTTACAGTGTGGCTGCCTACTTGAAGGAAGTCACTAGCCGTGTGCAGCTCAGGCACCTGGCTCAGCTGCGCACCGGGTCGCACCGGTTGCGGGTCGAGACAGGCCGGTGGGAGAGGCCGCGCTTAGCGCGGCATGAGCGCACCTGCCAGCGGTGCTTGTCAGGCGAGGTTGATGATGAGCAGCACATGGTGTTTGGGTGCTCGGCATTGGACGAGGTCAGGGAGCAGCATATGGGGTTGTTTGCAGTGTCGGCAGACCTTCGGTCTTTCCTAGAGCAGGAGTCGGTGCAGGTTGCAGCATTCGTTTCTGCGGGGTTTGCGGCGGCGGTGCTGGACAGCTGAACTTTTGTTTCTAAACTGTGTATGTGTTTGCAGGGTCTTTTTTAGTGTTGGTTTTTGTTTGCTTTTGCTTTGGGATTTAGGAGCTGGTTGTCGCTGTGTGTGGTGTCGGGCAGGCGAAGCCCGGCTCTAGCGCCGGTGCCAGCGCGGGGCCCCCACAGTCCTATGCACGTGCGCTCGCCTTGCCAACTGGGAGTTTTCGTGGGGTTTTCCCTCCCAGGGATCTTGCACACCACAACAGCTCCAGCTCAATGTTACTCTTCTGTTTACTACTTTCGTTCACTTTTTGATTCAGTTCTTAGTCGGCTTGGTTTCCTTTCAGTTTCGTTTGTCTGTTGCACGTCGCCCCCGCTGGGGTCCCTGCATGAGCCAAGAGGCTCCGTCACGGCACACATGTAAGCTTCCTTCCTTCCTTCCATGGCGTCAAAGGATCCGGCGACGTGAAGGTGTTGGTGATGATGGATGAGGGGGGGGGGGTAACAGAGGACGGCGTGATGAGGTCGACGATGTGGACGGGGGTGGCGAGGTGCCTTTTGCTTGGGGGAAGTGGATGTTGATTTGTGCTGGTGGGGGTGTGGCGATGGTGATGGTGTAAAGGTGGTGTGGCCGGTGTCGGTTAGCGGTAGCTGGGCGAGAGATGAACACGGCTGGGGTTGGTGAAGGCGAAAGCGTCGGCGCCATGAAGGTGGTGTCGGTTGATGTGAGGACAGTGATGGAAGACGGTGTGATGAGGCCGATGATGTGGACGGTGGTGGGCAATGTGTTGTGATTGTGGGGCAGTGGATGTTGGTGCATGATGCTGTCGAGGATTCTGACGACGGTGATGGTGTGGTGGTGGTGCGGTCGGTGTGGCGTGGCGGTGGCTGGGCGAAGGATGGGCATGGCCGGCGTCCATGGCGTCAAAGGGTCCGGCGACGTGAAGATGTTGGTGATAATGGATGAGGGGAGAGTAACAGAGGACGGCGTGATGAGGTCGATGATGTGGACGGTGGTGACGACGTGTCTATGTTAGTTGGGGGGTGGATGTTGATGTTTGTTGTTGAAGAAGTGGCGTTGGTGATGGTGTGTTGGCGTGATGGTGATGCAGTCGGTGCGGCGTTGCGGTCGCTGGGCGAGAGATGGGTATGGCCGGGGTTGGTGGCGTCGAAGGGTCCGGCGGTGTTAAGGTGGTGGTCGTGGGTGTGTGGGCAGTGTTGGAAGACGGCGTGACGAGGTTGGGGGTGTGGCGATGATGATGGTGCAAAGGTGGTGTGGTCGGTGTCGAGTAGCGGTAGCTGGGCGAGAGATGAACACGGCTGGGGTTGGTGAAGTCGAAAGTCCTGTCGCCGTGAAGGTGGTGGTGTTTGATGTGAGGACGGTGATGGAAGACGGTGTGATGGGGTCGACTATGCGGACGGCGGTGGGCAAAGTGTTGTGATTGTGGGGGAGTAGACGTTGGTGTATGTTGTCGGGGATTCGGACAACGGTGATGGTATGATGGTGGTGCGGTCGGTGTGGCGTGGCGGCGGTTGGGCGAGAGATGGGCATGGCCGAGGTCTGTGGCGTCGAAGGGTCCGGCGACGTGAAGGTGTTGGTGATGATGGATGAGGGGAAAGTAACAGACGACGGCGTGACGAGGTAGATGATGTAGACGGTGGCGGCGACGTAGCTTTTGTTTAGGGGAAGTGGATGTTGATTTGTGCTGGTGGGGGTGGGGCGACGGTGATGATGTGACGGTGATGCAGTCGGTGTAGCAGGCGGTTCTGTGGTGGGAAGACGGTGTGATGAGGTCGATGATGTGGGCGGTGGTGGCGACGTGTTGTGAGTGTGGGGGATGTGGATGTTGATGTGCGTTGTCGAATATTTGGACGGTGTTGACGGTGTGATGGTGGTGCGGTCGGTGCGGCGTGGCGGTGGCCGGGCGAGAGGTGGGCATGACCGGTGGCGGTGGTGTCCGGCGACGTGAAGGTGGTGGTGATGTTGGATGAGGGGGGAGTAATAGAGACGGTGATAGCCTGTGCGACGGCTGTGAGTGGGCCGCGGCCGTCGGCGACGCAGCCATGTCGACAGGGCCGTCATTGGTGTCGGGGTCTGCAAAGCCGAGGCCCGTGCGGGAGGGGCCAATGCGGCCGCCTGTGGCAGCTGCAGTGGGAGCCTCGACGCCGCTGTGGACGAGGGCGTAGCCGGACACCTGGTGTCTCGCACGAGCCGTGGGATCCATGTCCTGGAGGTTGGTCTCCATGGAAACAGGCTGACCTGTGGCTGCAGGCGGGCCAGCAGGCGTGGTGGCCACTGGGGACGCGCTGACAGGCTGGGGAGTGGTGGGCAGGGAGGAGCTCTCTGCGTCCATTGGGCAGCCGATGTCAGCAGTCGCCGTTGTGACGTGGTGGACTGCTAGGGTGGTGTCGCCAGGCTGACCCTCGGCGGGAGTTGTCATGTCAATGTCGGCTGGCGCGTGGGGAGTGGCGGTGACGGTGTCGACAGCGACGTGGTCGCTGGCGGCAGGCATGTCGGTGTCATGATCCGTGCCAGCGCTGGTGGTGGCAGTGTCGGCGCTGACGGCAGCGGCCATGCGGGCGGCAGAGTCGGTGTGGCGCACGTCGGTGTCCGCAGCGTCGGTAGCAGCGCCCGTGTGTGTGCTTCCGCTGCGGGTGTTGGCGACCGGAGGGCGGGGCTGGGTGGGTGCGGGCCTGCGAGGGATGACGTCGGAGCTGTCGCCACCGAACTGGACGCTGACGGAGATGCCGCGCATGCCGCCGCCTCTTGGGATTTCCCGCAGCATGTTTGTTCCTTCATAGGAGCCTGTGAACAGGCCATGTATGGCCTACCACAGTATGTAATCAATGTCAATGTCAATGTCAATGTCAATGGCAGCAGCGGACAGAGGCCATAAAACGACTGCATCTCCACCACGGCCTTGACAACCGTGGCGTTGCCGTGGTGGTCCTGCAGCGGAGTGGGCAGGCGGGCGCAGCCCAGGGTCTCTGCCTTCACCGCGAAGGCCTCAGGGCGGTAGCCGCTGGCCATGAGCGCCGCTGCGGTGAAGCCGGCCACACAGTCGTGGTGGGCGACGTTGTGGAAGATGAGCAGCGAGTGGCCCATCGGCAGCAGGCTCTGTTTGGGCTGGGGCTGCGTGACGTCCACACGGAGCTGCATGCCGAAGGATGGCGATGCCAGTGGGAAGTGGCCAGCCCGCAGCAGCGCGTCGGCAGCGGCGGCCGCACTGGCGATGCCATGGCGGCAGCCATCTAAGAAGGAAGGAAGGAAGCTTACATGTGTGCCCTGACGGAGCCTCTTGGCTCATGCAGGGACCCCAGCGGGGGCGACGTGCAACAGACAAACAAAACTGAAAAAACAAACCAAGCCGACTAAGAACTGAAACAAGTCCGTTTGTGAAAGTCCGTTTGCACCGTGCCAGGGGGAGGCGGCCCCCTGGCACGGCATGCCGCTGCTCCCATACGCATTACAACCGCCTCCGCCACTCTTGCTTGCCTCCACGAGCAGCGAGCCAGCCTTGCGGCACACTTTCACAGCCCAAAGTGCTGCCATCCCAGCAGCATTGCACCTCGCCTTGCCAAACCCCGCACCTCCACGGCTCCAGCCTTCACACAGCCATTCAGCACCTCCGTGGTCATCATCTCAACGCAAGCGCTCAAGCGGAAAGTCCCCGGTCGCCTTCTTCAACACCCAAACCCCCCAGCACGCCTCCACCAGCCAGCCCTCCAACGTCTCCACCAACGGTTCTACGCCTTCACCATCACCTTCAGCATCCTCTTCACCATCATTGGAGCCGTCTGCAGCCGGCCCCGCCTCGCTAGCCGGACTTTGGCGGCAGTTCAGTTTGGCGATCAGCAGGGATACCGAAGCACAGCACCTTCAGAAATCACCTCCGCAGCCTGGCCGGCGTCACCACAGCTCTGCAGCCACCCCATACGGCCTCATGATACGCTTTGAGAGCCGCTGGCCTGCCACCAGCCTTCATAGCAGCCGCTTCAGCCGCGTGCGCCGCATGCGCGCCTGCGCCACTACAAGCTTGGTCACCCTGTAGCGGCCAGGCACCCATTTGGCGTCCAGCAGCGTACAGCAGCCATCTTCATAGCTACAGCAGCGCCTCAGCTCTTGTCAGCATCCGGTTTGCAGCGGTTTTTGGTGGGACCACGGCAGACCGGCGTCTAGCATCAGCACTCAGCGCCGCCTTGCCGCCGACAGCCGAAACTCACAAACCTTTTGTCTTATACTGCAGACGCCCATCTCAGCGATCGTGTCACCTCATCGCCGTGTGCTGCCGCCCTCAGCCACGCAAGCTCATCGGTGCCAGCTGCCGCCTCCGTAGCTTGCCGCAGCTGCCGCTTTCGCAGTTTGCCGCTAGTTGCGGCCGCATCAGTAGCGGCTACCATAGTACATCGTCCGACTAGTGCTTTTCATGTTTGTTGTCTAGATTGGTAGTTGATGTGGAAGGTGTTTGCAGCCGCGGGGGGGCATAGCCGCTTACGCTGTCAGCAGCCCTTGTTGTGCCAGGAGGACCGCCTTAGGTAGTTTTGTTGACCTCACCGGGATTATGCTTAGCGCTAGTCTCCTGCAGCCTGCATTCCTTTGATGGATTCAGTGTTGCTCCATTTGCCTTTTTGAACTTTTGTGACGATTGTTGTTGCATGATAGCCGCCGCTCTTGGGCTCTTGTCTCGAGTTGCCGCAACGACCTGGCCTTGTGCCAGTCACCCTGTAACCCACCAAAAAAAAAAAAAAAAAAAAAAAAAAAAACAAAAAGTGAACGAAAGTAAGACACAGAAGAGTAACATTGAGCTGGAGCTGTGGTGGTGTGCAAGATCCCTGGGAGGGAAAACCCCACGAAAACTCCCAGTTGGCAAGGCGAGCGCGCGTGCATAGGACTGTGGGGGCCCCGCGCTGGCACCGGCGCTAGAGCCGGGCTTCGCCTGCCCGACACCACACACAGCGACAACCAGCTCCCAAATCCCAAAGCAAAAGCAAACAAAAACCAACACTAACAAAGATCCTGCAAACACATACACAATTTAGAAACAAAAGTTCAGCTGTCCAGCACCGCCGCCGCAAACCCTGCAGAAACGAATGCTGCAACCTGCACCGACTCCTGCTCTAGGAAAGACCGAAGGTCTGCCGACACTGCAAACAACCCCACATGCTGCTCCCTGACCTCGTCCAACGCCGAGCACCCATCAAACACCATGTGCTGCTCATCATCAACCTCGCCTGACAAGCACCGCTGGCAGGTGCGCTCATGCCGCTCTAAGCGCGGCCTCTCCCACCGGCCTGTCTCGACCCGCGCAACCGGTGCGACCCGGTGCGCAGCTGAGCCAGGTGCCTGAGCTGCACACGGCTGGTGACTTCCTTCAAGTAGGCAGCCACACTGTAAGTGCCAATGCGCAGAGGAGGTGCGATATGCCCAAGATACATTTGCACTTTGGGCAAAGCAGACTCCTGCACAGATGTCAAGTAGCGCCGCTGCAAAGCAGACAGCGCAGCCTTGATGTCGATGCGCCTCGGCCCGGCAGCAGGGAGCGGTGTCACTGCAAGCAAGGAAGCCACCTGAGCAGCCCATGAGGCTCGCACAGCAAAGCGAGAAGGTAAGTTAGCTAGCTTGACAGACTCCAAGAATGCCAAGCGAACTAGCCTGCCGTCCTCCATTGCCATCATTGACATTGACATTGATTACATACTGTGGTAGGCCATACATGGCCTGTTCACAGGCTCCTATGAAGGAACAAACATGCTGCTCGAAACCGAGGTTCGATGTGCTGAGTGCGCGGGTAGCAAGACTGCCGAGGAAAGCCAAACGAAAAAACTGTCCCCTCCTAATCCGTGCTGGAACCCAAGCTGTCCAGCTCTGCACACGGATTATGGCAATGGCGCAAAAAGGCTGCCAGCTGGCTGGCATCCTGCTGAAGAAACTCGGCGACTGTGGAAATCTCACAATCTTCGAACAACTCAAAGTGCTGAAGCCTCTGGTCCAGCAATGCTGGGCACCCCCAAATCATGTGTGCCTCATCATCCACCTCCCCACAGCTGCACCGCTGACACAGCCTGTCCTCGCGCCGCAAGCCCTTCCATCTGCCCGTCTCCACACCCAAGCGGTGAGACCATCAGACGGTTCCAATACTTGCACACCTGCACAGTGGCCGACACCGTCAATGGGTATCGACCAAGCTCAGCCAACACGACAGCACTAGGAGTGGAATCTCTGACCCCTAGAATCCGCCGCAAAAAGCTCCGGTGCTCGCGCTCAAACTGAGCATCCATCTGACCCAGCGCGTGAGGCCCCCAAACCTCAACTCCATAAAGCATTACCGGACGCACAAGTGCATCGAAAAGCTGGAGTCGCATGACTGGATCCTGAATGCCCAACTCCCTGCACCGTCGGGCCATGGCCAACATCGCGCGGCGGCCTGTCGAAGCACGAACCAACCCAGCATCCGAGAAAGGTGCTGTGCGATGGAAGACCACGCCTAGGTAGCAGAAGGAATCCACAACCTCGACAGCAGAGCCACGATATGTCAGGTCGAGCTGCACGGCCGCTGATCCCGCACGCTGAAATACTACGGCACGTGTCTTAGCCACATTCACAGTGAGCTGCCACCTCTCAGAGTACCTCTCGAGGAGATCCATCTGCGACTGCAGCCCAGCCTGCGAAACAGCCACAAGTGCGAGGTCATCAGCATAGAACAGGGGCGGGACTGGCTGCCCTCCCAACGATGGGGCCTCAAGGTCGACGGTGCTGCTGGCAAACATCAACTCGAGATCGTCAACGTAGATGCCAAACAGCAGTGGGCTGAGCGGGCAACCCTGCTTCACACCCAGAAGGGAGTGAAAAGGCAGCGTGTCCGACGGTGTGCCCTGCACAACCAGCGGAACATCGGCATACAGGGCCTGGATAGCCTGGAGGCACCACCCCGTAACTCCAAGGCTCTGCAGCTTCCGCCACAAGAGGCCCCTTGGAACGGAGTCGTATGCCTTCTGGAAATCCACAAAGCACACGAACAGCGGCTCACGAGCGGCACGAGCAGACTCGATCAACGTGCGCAGCACCAGCATCTGATCAGCTGGGCTGTACCCCGCGCGGAACCCAGCCTGTCCTACCGCCCGCAAATGGTGTCGCTCACACCACTCAGAGAGTCGCGCAGTGACAAGTGTGGCATAGAGCTTGGCCAAAACGGTGCTGACCGCAATGCCACGGTAGTTGCCTGCTACCATGGCAACGCCACCCTTGTGTGTAGGGGTGATGCGGCAAAGTGCCCAATCAGGTGGCAAAGTGCCGACCCGCACACATGCATTGAACAAAGCCGCGATGCAACCCGCTAGAATGGTGGCTGCCGCCCGCAGTGCATCTAATGATAGCAGGCCAACCGATGCCTTGCATCGTTGAAGGCGGAAAATGCCATCAACGACCTCAGCAGCCGTGAAGTGCCTACTCAAACTCGAACCATCTGCGGTGCGATGCTGCAGTGCCGTCGACAGTGCATCGGCGGCCTCTGCAGCAGTCACTGGGCCCGGTGATGCTTTACGGAGTTGAGGTTTGGGGGCCTCACGCGCTGGGTCAGATGGATGCTCAGTTTCAGTGCGAGCACCGGAGCTTTTTGCGGCGGATTCTAGGGGTCAGAGATTCCACTCCTAGTGTTGTCGTGTTGGCTGAGCTTGGTCGGTACGCATTAACGGTGTTGGCCACTGTGCAGGTGTGCAAGTATTGGAACCGTCTGATGGCAATGGAGGACGGCAGGCTAGTTCGCTTGGCATTCTTGGAGTCTGTCAGGCTAGCTAACTTACCTTCTCGCTTTGCTGTGCGGGCCTCATGGGCTGCTCAGGTGGCTTCCTTGCTTGCAGTGACACCGCTCCCTGCTGCCGGGCCGAGGCGCATCGACATCAAGGCTGCGCTGTCTGCTTTGCAGCGGCGCTACTTGACATCTGTGCAGGAGTCTGCTTTGCCCAAAGTGCAAATGTATCTTGGGCATATCGCACCTCCTCTGCGCATTGGCACTTACAGTGTGGCTGCCTACTTGAAGGAAGTCACCAGCCGTGTGCAGCTCAGGCACCTGGCTCAGCTGCGCACCGGGTCGCACCGGTTGCGGGTCGAAACAGGCCGGTGGGAGAGGCCGCGCTTAGAGCGGCATGAGCGCACCTGCCAGCGGTGCTTGTCAGGCGAGGTTGATGATGAGCAGCACATGGTGTTTGGGTGCTCGGCGTTGGACGAGGTCAGGGAGCAGCATGCGGGGTTGTTTGCAGAGTCGGCAGACCTTCGGTCTTTCCTAGAGCAGGAGTCGGTGCAGGTTGCAGCATTCGTTTCTGCGGGGTTTGCGACGGTGCTGGACAGCTGAACTTTTGTTTCTAAACCGTGTTTGTGTTTGCAGGATCTTTTTTAATGTTGGTTTTTGTTTGCTTTTGCATTGGGATTCAGGAGCTGGTTGTCACTGTGTGTGGTGTCGGGCAGGCGAAGCCCGGCTCTAGCGCCGGTGCCAGCGCGGGGCCCCCACAGTCCTATGCACGCGCGCTCGCCTTGCCAATTGGGAGTTTTCGTGGGGTTTTCCCTCCCAGGGATCTTGCACACCACCACAGCTCCAGCTCAATGTTACTCTTTTGTTTCTTACTTTCGTTCAGTTTTTGTTTCAGTTCTTAGTCAGCTTGATTCTCTTTCAGTTTTGTTTGTCTGTTGCACGTCGGCCCCGCTGGGGTCCCTGCATGAGCCAAGAGGCTCCGTCAGGGCACACATGTAAGCTTCCTTCCTGCTCGACCAAAAAGCTGGCGGAAGTGCGCGGTCATGTGCTCAACGTCTATGGGCGGGGCGGTGCTGCCACGAGGCGAGAAGCAACTCCAAAATTTCCGATGGACAGCCTTCCGGTCAAAGGTTCTCTTTTCCATCGCTATTTGCAACTCCCCTTACCGCTCTCCAGTCCAGATGGTCGCCTCGGAACTGGGTCGCCAGAGCAACACTGCGCCGCCGAATAAAGGCCCGTCTGGTGCGACGCAGACATCGCTGGTATGCTCGGCGTAACTGGACGGCCTCCTCTGAACCCGAGGCCCTGTGCATTGCCCGAGTCGCATCGGCACGCATGCGCGCCAGCTCTGCTGTAAACCAACGTGCTGAGTGCTCCCTCGAGCGTTGACAAGGCTGCCGAGCCGCCTGCCCAGCAGTGGTGCTGTCTCTACTGGTGCTTGCCCAAGTCTCACTGATCAATGCATCAAATCTCGCACAAACTGCCAGCAGTGGCTGCCGATCAGAGGCTGTGCGAGCGGCTGCAATGATATCAGCAAGTGTGTCTGAGCAGCCCTGAGATGACAGCACCTCTACCCACTGTAGCAGACGGTCATCGCCCATCATACGCGGAGGCGGTGCCGGTGGCGGACCATGCGACGGAAGGGCTGCCGAAAGAGACCGTAATAGCAGGTGTACTGCCAGGTGGTCAGACTCAGGCGCGGCACGGACGCGCAACTCCTGGATTAGAGGCATGATGTTTGGGCTGGCCAGCACGTAGTCAATTAGACTGCTGCCGCCGCCACACCCCACAAAAGTGAGTGCACCATGCTCATCTCCAGGAACGCGCCCATTGGCGATGCGCAGGCCGAGGCGCATGCACAACGTCAACAACCGTCTACCTGAGGCATTCACCGTGCCCCTGGCATCCTGACTGCATCGGACAGATGACACTGCAGCAACACCACGGGAGTGCAGACCACCGACAGAAGAGTCTGCCAAGTCTGCATCCGGCGGGAAGTCTGCCCGATCACCAGTTCGGGCATTCAGGTCACCCACAATCATAGGTTCCCCAACTGCATAAGCCTCCCTCACCCGCTCCTCAAGCCGCTGCCAAATGCCACTGTCATAGTGTGGCGAGCCGACAGGAGGAATGTAACAGGCTACAAGCATCAGGTCTCGGCCAGAGGGAAGGACCCCAAAGACCCGCAGGATGGCAAAGCATGAGCATGAGCATGGGCAGATGTGCCACTCACCCACCCTCCCAGCCAATGCATCCCGCACATACACTGCAATGCCACCCTGAGCACGGCGCTGATGCTGCGTCGGCCTAGAGAACGTGAACGCGGTATACCCAGCAATGCTAGGCGCCGATTGCCCCGCCCTCAACCAAGTCTCGGTGAACACAATGACATCAGGGAAGGAAGGAAGGAAGGAAGGTTACATGTGTGCCCTGACGGAGCCTCTTGGCTCATGCAGGGACCTCAGCGGGGGCGACGTGCAACAGACAAACAAAGCTGAAAAAACAAACCAAGCCGACTAAGAACTAAAACAAAACCTGAACGAAAGTACGAACCAAAAGAGTAACATTGAGCTGGAGCTGTTGTGGTGTGCAAGATCCCTGGGAGGGAAAACCCCACGAAAACTCCCAGTTGGCAAGGCGAGCGCACGTGCATAGGACTGTGGGGGCCCCGCGCTGGCACCGGCGCTAGAGCCGGGCTTCGCCTGCCCGACACCACACACAGCGACAACCAGCTCCTAAATCCCAAAGCAAAAGCAAACAAAACCCAACACTAAAAAAGATCCTGCAAACACATACACAGTTTAGAAACAAAAGTTCAGCTGTCCAGCACCGCCGCCGCAAACCCCGCAGAAACGAATGCTGCAACCTGCACCGACTCCTGCTCTAGGAAAGACCGAAGGTCTGCCGACACTGCAAACAACCCCATATGCTGCTCCCTGACCTCGTCCAACGCCGAGCACCCAAACACCATGTGCTGCTCATCATCAACCTCGCCTGACAAGCACCGCTGGCAGGTGCGCTCATGCCGCGCTAAGCGCGGCCTCTCCCACCGGCCTGTCTCGACCCGCAACCGGTGCGACCCAGTGCGCAGCTGAGCCAGGTGCCTGAGCTGCACACGGCTGGTGACTTCCTTCAAGTAGGCAGCCACACTGTAAGTGCCAATGCGCAGAGGAGGTGCGATATGCCCAAGATACATTTGCACTTTGGGCAAAGCAGACTCCTGCACAGATGTCAAGTAGCGCCGCTGCAAAGCAGACAGCGCAGCCTTGATGTCAATGCGCCTCGGCCCGGCAGCAGGGAGCGGTGTCACTGCAAGCAAGGAAGCCACCTGAGCAGCCCATGAGGCTCGCACAGCAAAGCGAGAAGGTAAGTTAGCTAGCTTGACAGACTCCAAGAATGCCAAGCGAACTAGCCTGCCGTCCTCCATTGCCATCAGACGGTTCCAATACTTGCACACCTGCACAGTGGCCAACACCGTCAATGGGTACCAACCAAGCTCAGCCAACACGACAGCACTAGGAGTGGAATCTCTGACCCCTAGAATCCGCCGCAAAAAGCTCCGGTGCTCGCGCTCAAACTGAGCATCCATCTGACCCAGCGCGTGAGGCCCCCAAACCTCAACTCCATGAAGCATTACCGGACGCACAAGTGCATCGAAATGCTGGAGTCGCATGACTGGATCCTGAATGCCCAGCTCCCTGCACCGCCGGGCCATGGCCAACGTCGCGCGGTGGCCCGTCGCAGCACGAACCAACCCAGCATCCGAAAAGGGTGCTGTGCGATGGAAGACCACGCCTAGGTAGCAGAAAGAATCCACAACCTCGACAGCAGAGCCACGTTACGTTAGGTCGAGCTGCACGGCCGCTGATCCTGCACGCTGAAACACTACGGCACGTGTCTTAGCCACATTCACAGTGAGCTGCCACCTCTCAGAGTAACTCTCGAGGAGATTCATCTGAGACTGCAGCCCAGCCTGCGAACCAGCCAGAAGTGCGAGGTCATCAGCATAGAACAGGGGCGGGACTGGCTGCCCTCCCAACGATGGAGCCTGAAGGTCGACGGTGCTGCTGGCAAACATCAACTCGAGATCGTCAACGTAGATGCCAAACAGCAGTGGGCTGAGTGGGCAACCCTGCTTCACACCCAGAAGGGAGTGAAAAGGCAGCGTGTCCGGCGATGTGCCCTGCACAACCAGTGGAACATCTGCATACAGGGCCTGGATAGCCTGGAGGCACCACCCCGTAACTCCAAGGCTCTGCAGCTTCCGCCACAAGAGGCCCCTTGGAACGGAGTCGTATGCCTTCAGGAAATCCACAAAGCACACGAAGAGCGGCTCACGAGCGGCACGAGCAGACTCGATCAACGTGCGCAGCACCAGCATCTGATTAGCTGGGCTGTACCCCGCGCGGAACCCAGCCTGTCCTACTGCCCGCAAACGGTGTTGCTCACACCACTCAGAGAGTCGCGCAGTGAGAAGTGTGGCATAGAGCTTGGCCAAAACGGTGCTGACCGCAATGCCACGGTAGTTGCCTGCTACCATGGCATCGCCACCCTTGTGTATAGGGGTGATGCGGCAAAGTGCCCAATCAGGTGGCAAAGTGCCGACCCGCACACATGCATTGAACAAAGCCGCGATGCAACCCGCTAGAATGGCGGCTGCAGCCCGCAGTGCATCTAATGACAGCAGGCCAACCGATGCCTTGCATCGTTGAAGGCGGAAAATGCCATCAACGACCTCAGCAGCCGTGAAGTGCCTACAGCATTCGTTTCTGCGGGGTTTGCGGCGGCGGTGCTGGACAGCTGAACTTTTGTTTCTAAACTGTGTTTGTGTTTGCAGGATCTTTTTGAGTGTTGGTTTTTGTTTGCTCTTGCTTTGGGATTTAGGAGCTAGTTGTCGCTGTGTGTGGTGTCGGGCAGGCGAAGCCCGGCTCTAGCGCCGGTGCCAGCGCGGGGCCCCCACAGTCCTATGCACGTGCGCTCGCCTTGCCAACTGGGAGTTTTCGTGGGGTTTTCCCTCCCAGGGATCTTGCACACCACAACAGCTCCAGCTCAATGTTACTCTTCTGTTTACTACTTTCGTTCACTTTTTGATTCAGTTCTTAGTCGGCTTGGTTTCCTTTCAGTTTTGTTTGTCTGTTGCACGTCGCCCCCGCTGGGTCCCTGCATGAGCCAAGAGGCTCCGTCAGGGCACACATGTAACCTTCCTTCCTTCCTTCCTTCCTACTCAAACTCGATCCATCTGCGGTGCGATGCTGCAGTGCCGTCGACAGGGCATCGGTGGCCTCTGCAGCAGTCACTGGGCCTGCTCGACCAAAAAGCTGGCGGAAGTGCGCGGTCATGTGCTCAACGTCTATGGGCGGGGCGGTACTGCCACGAGGCAGGGTCGGAACCCCCAAGCATGCGCACAGCGACTGACGAGTCACGCGACAACCAGCCACCGACGTTCACATGAGAGACAGAGAGAGGTCTGCGCCCGGGCCGAGCCCCCGGGGCGGCAGCCCGGCCCCCGCACCCCTAGCTGTCCGGCCGCGGCGCAGCGGCGGCTGTCTCGAATCGACATCCAGGACTGGAACGGGAGAATGCTGAGAAGATGGGGTCGCTATGGCAGCAATTTCCACAGGCATCCTGACCTGAGCAGCGTCAGATGCAGTGGAGAGCGGCGTGCCGCCTCCATGCTGCTACTGACCAAGCTGAGATCGGCGCTGCTGCCGCATCCCACTGCGCTCATGCCGCAGAGCTGTCGACTGGCTGAACTCGACGCTAATGGGACACCTGCCATCCAGAAGCACGCTCTTAGCAGTGATGATCGAGTTCACAACGTACATGCTGTGAATCCGCACCACCACCGCAGAGCGCGCCCCTGTCCTGCCATACATGGACCGCACACTCAGATCCTGCGGGCGCATGTCAATCCGCAGCTGCGATGAGCAGAATTGGAGGACAGCACGGTGTGCAGGCATGAATGAGCGGCCAGCTATGACAGGAGGCAAAGGAAGTCCCACAAACACAAGATCGCGCCCAGCCTTGCGGCTGGGTGCATGCACCAAATCGCAGCCCTGCTGGCGCCCAGCGGAGGCAGCAGGTGGAGAAGCTGCGGGTTCCGCTGGTGCCGTGGCAAGAGACGGCGTAGAACATGCGCGCCTTGCAGCAGAAGCAGCAGCCTGAGGCTCTGCTGGACCTGCTGGGGCGGGCAGTATCTGCGGCGCTGCCTCAGACATCACTGCATCCAAAGAAGCAGAGGAAGGAAAGGGAATCGCAGCCCCATCAATCGGGTTGATCGGCAGGCCGATCGGCTGCCCGACTGGCAGGGTGTCGGTGCTGGGTGCAAGCAGCTGAAGTCGCTGCAGCTGAGGCTGAGAGGCTCCTGCTAGCGGCTGAGGCGTCGTGCTGGGTGTCTGAGCGTCAGCAGCTCGCGAATCTTGCACAGCTGCTGCACCAGTTGCCGGGAGTGCTCCGACACCTGATGTAGCATGACTCTGGCCTGCCAGAACGGGCTGTGATCCTGATCGCAGCCGAGGGCTGCTCATCTGAGCCTGATCATCTGCAGATGCACACCGAGCGGGCGCAACAGCAGCAAGACCTCGGGGAGACGAGGCTGCACATGGAGTCTGTGCAGGTGCCAACCCAGATCTGCTGTGCTGAGACTGACGCGGCTGTGCAGGCTGTGCAGATGACACCTGGCTGGCCAGATGAACCCTCGAGAGCACTCTAGTCTGCTCTGCTGGACGCTGGGCGTCACGCCGTGATGCAACTGACCCAGCTGTCGAGTGCATCACGTGTGCAGCAGCCGAAACCGACTCCAGCAGCGCAAAAACAAAGATACGAGTGTGCGCACTGCGAAACAGGCTCAATGAGACGACTGGAAAGACACGAGCGAGCTGTCGCTGGACTGTCTCAAGTGCAGCACCGGGTCGCACCCTGATACAGTACCTGGACACCAGACGACGGAGCTCCGACACCGCTGTCGCTGCAGCCAGCTCCTCCCAATCCCGTATAGAGCTAGAATCATCAGATACAACACCATAACTGCGCGTCCGGCGTGCCATCTGTTGCAGGCAGCGCCAAAATGCGAAAATTCGCACCCGACAGCTGCTGGTTGCAACAAGCGCACCAAAAGCGTGCAGAACGTCAAAACAAGTTGGCGTCCGTCAGATTCGCAACGCGAGGCCACAAGATGGCCTATAGAAGCGACTGAGAACGCTACGTGCAATAGCTTTTCCAACGTGCAAATGGAAAAGTGATGCCAGCACCACTGCTGGGCAGGCGGCTCGGCAGCCTTGTCAGCGCTCGAGGGAGCACTCAGCACGTTGGTTTACAGCAGAGCTGGCGCGCATGCGTGCCGATGCGACTCGGGCAATGCACAGGGCTTCGGGTTCAGAGGAGGCCGTCCAGTTACGCCGAGCATACCAGCGATGTCTGCGCCGCACCAGACGGGCCTTTATTCGGCGGCGCAGTGTTGCTCTTGCGACCCAGTTCCGAGGCGACCCTCGGAAATTTTGGAGTTGCTTCTCGCCTCGTGGCAGTACCGCCCCGCCCATAGACGTTGAGCACATGACCGCGCACTTCCGCCAGCTTTTTGGTCGAGCAGGCCCAGTGACTGCTGCAGAGGCCACCGATGCACTGTCGACGGCACTGCAGCATCGCACCGCAGATGGTTCGAGTTTGAGTAGGCACTTCACGGCTGCTGAGGTCGTTGATGGCATTTTCCGCCTTCAACGATGCAAGGCATCGGTTGGCTTGCTATCATTAGATGCACTGCGGGCGGCAGCCACCATTCTAGCGGGTTGCATCGCGGCTTTGTTCAATGCATGTGTGCGGGTCGGCACTTTGCCACCTGGTTGGGCACTTTGCCGCATCACCCCTATACACAAGGGTGGCGATGCCATGGTAGCAGGCAACTACCGTGGCATTGCGGTCAGCACCGTTTTGGCCAAGCTCTATGCCACACTTGTCACTGCGCGACTCTCTGAGTGGTGTGAGCGACACCATTTGCGGGCGGTAGGACAGGCTGGGTTCCGCGCGGGATACAGCCCAGCTAATCAGATGCTGGTGCTGCGCACGTTGGTCGAGTCTGCTCGTGCCGCTCGTGAGCCGCTGTTCGTGTGCTTTGTGGATTTCCAGAAGGCATACGACTCCGTTCCAAGGGGCCTCTTGTGGCGGAAGCTGCAGAGCCTTGGAGTTACGGGGTGGTGCCTCCAGGCTATCCAGGCCCTGTATGCCGATGTTCCGCTGGTTGTGCAGGGCACACCGTCGGACACGCTGCCTTTTCACTCCCTTCTGGGTGTGAAGCAGGGTTGCCCGCTTAGCCCACTGTTGTTTGGCATCTACGTTGACGATCTCGAGTTGATGTTTGCCAGCAGCACCGTCGACCTTCAGGCCCCATCGTTGGGAGGGCAGCCAGTCCCGCCCCTGTTCTATGCTGATGACCTCGCACTTGTGGCTGGTTCGCAGGCTGGGCTGCAGTCTCAGATGGATCTCCTCGAGAGGTACTCTGAGAGGTGGCAGCTCACTGTGAATGTGGCTAAGACACGTGCCGTAGTGTTTCAGCGTGCGGGATCAGCGGCCGTGCAGCTCGACCTGACATATCGTGGCTTTGCTGTCGAGGTTGTGGACTCCTTCTGCTACCTAGGCGTGGTCTTCCATCGCACAGCACCTTTCTCGGATGCTGGGTTGGTTCGTGCTGCGACGGGCCACCGCGCGACATTGGCCATGGCCCGACGGTGCAGGGAGTTGGGCATTCAGGATCCAGTCATGCGACTCCAGCTTTTCGATGCACTTGTGCGTCCGGTGATGCTTTACGGAGTTGAGGTTTGGGGGCCTCACGCGCTGGGTCAGATGGATGCTCAGTTTGAGCGCGAGCACCGGAGCTTTTTGCGGCGGATTCTAGGGGTCAGAGATTCCACTCCTAGTGCTGTCGTGTTGGCTGAGCTTGGTCGGTACCCATTGACGGTGTTGGCCACTGTGCAGGTGTGCAAGTATTGGAACCGTCTGATGGCAATGGAGGACGGCAGGCTAGTTCGCTTGGCATTCTTGGAGTCTGTCAGGCTAGCTAACTTACCTTCTCGCTTTGCTGTGCGGGCCTCATGGGCTGCTCAGGTGGCTTCCTTGCTTGCAGTGACACCGCTCCCTGCTGCCGGGCCGAGGCGCATCGACATCAAGGCTACGCTGTCTGCTTTGCAGCGGCGCTACTTGACATCTGTGCAGGAGTCTGCTTTGCCCAAAGTGCAAATGTATCTTGGGCATATCGCACCTCCTCTGCGCATTGGCACTTACAGTGTGGCTGCCTACTTGAAGGAAGTCACCAGCCGTGTGCAGCTCAGGCACCTGGCTCAGCTGCGCACCGGGTCGCACCGGTTGCGGGTCGAGACAGGCCGGTGGGAGAGGCCGCGCTTAGAGCGGCATGAGCGCACCTGCCAGCGGTGCTTGTCAGGCGAGGTTGATGATGAGCAGCACATGGTGTTTGGGTGCTCGGCGTTGGACGAGGTCAGGGAGCAGCATGCGGGGTTGTTTGCAGTGTCGGCAGACCTTCGGTCTTTCCTAGAGCAGGAGTCGGTGCAGGTTGCAGCATTCGTTTCTGCGGGGTTTGCGGCGGCGGTGCTGGACAGCGGAACTTTGTTTCTAAGCTGTGTTTGTGTTTGCAGGATCTTTTTGAGTGTTGGTTTTTGTTTGCTGTTGCTTTGGGATTTAGGAGTTGGTTGTTGCTGTGTGTGGTGTCGGGCAGGCGAAGCCCGGCTCTAGCGCCGGTGCCAGCGCGAGGCCCCCACAGTCCTATGCATGCGCGCTCGCCTTGCCAACTGGGAGTTTTCGTGGGGTTTTCCCTCCTAGGGATCTTGCACACCACCACAGCTCCAGCTCAATGTTACTCTTTTGTTTCTTACTTTCGTTCAGTTTATGTTCCAGTTCTTAGTCAGCTTGTTTTTCTTTTTCAGTATTGTTTGTCTGTTGCACGTCGCCCCTGCTGGGGTCCTTGCATGAGCCAAGAGGCTCCGTCAGGGCACACATGTAACCTTCTTTCCTTCCTTCCTTCCTCAACCTGGTGCAGGAAGCACTGGCGCCTTCGAGACCTGCGCCGACCGGCGCAGGGGACAACGCCGGCGGGCACCAGCAAACACCCCAACCCCCGCCCCCACCACCGCCGCCACCGGCCCCACCGTCACCACACGTCGACCCCACTGCCACCCTTGTCGTTCCGGCACGACAAGCTGCCTCCAGCGACAACCTGCCACCGCCACCGTCACCGCCACCGCCACCGCCCCTCCCCAGACCGCCGCTCCAAGCTTCACCACCTCACCATCCGCCACCGTGGGAGGAAGCCCTCCGGGCAGCAGCGGTGTTCACGGGGGCATACGAGCCACCACGCCCCCACTCCCCACCGTCGAGCCAGCAACCTGACACCGAGGCCGTCCCTGACGCCGACACCTGGGTCGGCTAGCAAGTCGACTCTGGTCACGCTTTTGTGCGTGCTCCTGGGAGCGGGCGCATGCTTGCCATCCGGCCCGACCACTCCCTCACCGCCTGCCCGCACAACCCACACCCGCCCCCACAGCCACCATGGAGCCCGTGTCGCATCCTCCTCTGGTCGCCGCCTGTTAGGCAATCTGCAGCGCACGCTGGAGACAGTGGCGGCAGCTCGCAGGCGCAGGATGCTCGCGACTCAGCACCCACTGCCGACCGTCCGTACTTCTACGGCGAAACCACCCACATCACCATCCTCCCAAACGCCTACACCTACCACCGCGATGGCCACACCCTTCTGGAATATCGCGTCGCCCTCGGCACCGACAAGCTGCTCACCGCTGAGCTGCTCTCCCAGCGACGCATCACTGTGGCGGCGAGACAGCCTGCCGTCGTTCCACCTTGGTATCTGCCCGGCTACGCCGAGGTGGAGGCCAAAGAGGAGCGCGCCATCCGGGATGCAGAGGCTGCGTATCGCAGGCCGCCCGACAGCATCCAACACCCACGATGGGTGGCACAGCTCGGCCGACCAAGCCAACCTCGGCAGTCGGTGTATGAGCGAGTTGCCAATAGGGCGCCGCAACAGCTGAGAGCCACACTGCCATCTGCCACCAACTCCACCCCCGCCGACACCGGCGACCCAGCCACACACGGCGACGCTGCGGCTGCCCCCGGCAGCACTGCCGTCGCCCGGCCAGTGGCTGCCGATGCTTCGCCACCTGCCAACAGGCCACGCCATGCCGCGGACATCACCGAGGCCCAAGCCAGGCACTATCGTGGCTGCTGGGAACAGCTTTGTCACCCACTCATCCACAAGGCGGACGTGGCCATGGCCTGGCGGGCGCTTCACTGCCAACTTCGCACCCCGTCCTTCATCGCCTACTGTCGTACCCGCGACCACGTCACAGACAGCCCCCTGGGGCAAGCACTCTGCCGCTGGCACGCATGTGGCGACACTATCGCCACCACCAGTCACGTCCTCCTCCACTGCCCACCGGTCCACCCCGCGGTGGACTGGCTCTGCCGACTCTAAGCTGCCATCGATGGTGGCAACACTCCACCTGCCACCCCAGACGTCATCATCGGCGGCGACCTCCGCATATGAGCCCCACACAGACGGAAACCCGACCTGTGGACGCGGCTGAGGTGTCTGTTCCTCACATGTGCCTGGGCCGCGCACTGCGCCGTCCACCACGGCGGCGTCACACCCAACCCATCATCCATAGCAGCTGCCACCCGCCACTCCGCCATCAGACGAATGCGTGCCGAGTTTACTGCCGCCCACACGAGCCCATCCCAGCTGGCGCAGTCGTGCGATGCTCACATGACGGGCTCGTAGCAGCGGCAGAGTAGGCACGACGAGGGCGACACGCCTGCACAGGCGTTCAACCGGGTTTGGGCATCCAGTGGGCTTTGCATTGTCAGGAACAACCACCTGACCATCACCTGGACCGCCACCCACCCGGTGCACCCGCCACCATCATCAACATCACCAGCACCACCGACCCATGGCAGCGACAGCGTCGAAACAAGCCAAACGAACACCCGCGCTGAGCCCGATGTCCATGCTGCACCCGCCCACGACTTGTGACCGTCACACCATCGCCATCGCCAAACATCCTCAGCCACCGTGCCATCGCCACCACCGACCGCACCAGCATCACAGCATCACCGTCGTCCAGATACTCGACAACATGCACCAACATCCACGTCCCCACAATTACGACGCGTTGCCCACCACCGTCCACATCATCGACCTCATCACACCGTCTTCCATCACCGTCCTCACATCTGCCGCCAACACCTTCGCGGCGCCGGAACTTTCGACTTCACCAACCCCAGCCGTGTTCATCTCTCGCCCAGCTACCGCTACTCGACACCGACCACACCACCTTTACACCATCACCATCGCCACACCCTCAACCTCGTCACGCCGTCTTCCAACACTGTCCACAGACCCACGGCCACCACCTTAACGTCGCCGGACCCTTCGACGCCACCAACCCCGGCCATACCCATCTCTCGCCCAGCGACCGCAACGCCGCACCGACTGCATCACCATCACGCCAACACACCATCACCAACGCCACTTCTTCAACAACAAACATCAACATCCACCCCCCAACTAACATAGACACGTCGTCACCACCGTCCACATCATCGACCTCATCACACCGTCTTCCATCACCGTCCTCACATCAACCGACACCACCTTCACGGCGCCGACGCTTTCGACTTCACCAACCCCAGCCGTGTTCATCTCTCGCCCAGCTACCGCTGCTCGGCACCAACCACACCACCTTTACACCATCACCATCGCCACACCCTCAACCTTGTCACGCCGTCTTCCAACACTGTCCACACACCCACGGCCGCCACCTTGACGTCGCCGGACCCTTCGACGCCACAGACCTCGGCCATGCCCATCTCTCGCCCAGCCACCGCCACGCCACACGGACCGCACCACCATCAAACCATCACCGTCGTCCGAATCCTCGACAACATCCACTCCCCCCACAATCACAACACGTTGCCCACCACCGTCCACATCATCGACCTCATCACACCGTCTTTCATCACTGTCCTCACATCAACCGACACCACCTTCACGGCGCCGACGCTTTCGACTTCACCAACCCCAGCCGTTTGCATCTCTCGCCCAGCTACCGCTGCTCGGCACCAACCACACCACCTTTACACCATCACCATCGCCACACCCTCAACCTTGTCACGCCGTCTTCCAACACTGTCCACACACCCACGGCCGCCACTTTGACGTCGCCGGACCCTTCGACGCCACAGACCTCGGCCATGCCCATCTCTCGCCCAGCCACCGCCACGCCACACCGACCGCACCACCATCACACCATCACCGTCGTTCGAATCCTCGACAACACGCACCAACATCCACTCCCCCACGATCACAACACGTTGCCCACCACCGTCCACATCATCGACCTCATCACACCGTCTTCCCACCACAGAACCGCCTTCTACACCGACTGCATCACCGTCACATCATCACCGTCGCCACACCCCCACCAGCACAAATTTACATCCCCTTCCCCCAAGCAAAAGCTATGTCGCCGCCACCGTCTACATCATCGACCTCGTCACGCCGTCGTCTGTTACTCTCCCCTCATCCATCATCACCAACACCTTCACGTCACCGGACCCTTCGACGCCACAGACCCCGGCCATGCCCATCCCTCGCCCAACCGCCGCCACGCCACACCGACTTCACCACCATCACACCATCACCGTCGTCCGAACCCTTGACAACATGCACCAACATCCACTCCCCCACAATCGCAACACGTTGCCCACCACCGTCCACATCATCGACCTCATCACACCGTCTTCCATCACTGTCCTCACATCAACCGACATCACCTTCACGGCGCCAACGCTTTCGACTTCACCAACCCCAGCCGTATTAGTCTCTCACCCGGCTACCGCTACTCGACCCCGACCACACCACCTTGACGTCGTCACCATCGCCACACCCTCAACCTTGTCACGCCGTCTTCCAACACTGTCCACACACCCACGGCCGCCACCTTGACGTCGCCGGACCCTTCGACGCCACAGACCCCGACCATGCCCATCTCTCGCCCAGCCACCGCCACGCCACACCGACCGCACCACCATCACACCATCACCGTCGTTCGAATCCTCGACAACACGCACCAACATCCACTCCCCCACGATCACAACACGTTGCCCACCACCGTCCACATCATCGACCTCATCACACCGTCTTCCCACCACAGAACCGCCTGCTACACCGACTGCATCACCGTCACATCATCACCGTCGCCACACCCCCACCAGCACAAATCAACATCCACTTCCCCCAAGCGAAAGACACGTCGCCACCACCGTCCACATCATCGACCTCGTCACGCCGTCTTCTGTTACTCTCCCCTCATCCACCATCACCAACACCTTCACGTCACCGGACCCTTCGACGCCACAGACCCCGGCCATGCCCATCTCTCGCCCAGCCACCGCCACGCCACACCGCCTGCACCACCATCACACCATCACCGTCGTCCGAATCCTCGACAACATCCACTCCCCCACAATCACAACACGTTGCCCACCACCGTCCACATCATCGACCTCATCACACCGTCTTCCATCACTGTCCTCACATCGACCGGCACCACGTTCACGGCGCCGACGCTTTCGACTTCACCAACCCCAGCCGTTTTCATCTCTCGCCCAGCTACCGCTACTCGGCACCAACCACACCACCTTTACACCATCACCATCGCCACACCCTCAACCTTGTCACGCCGTCTTCCAACACTGTCCACACACCCACGGCCGCCACCTTGACGTCGCCGGACCCTTCGACGCCACAGACCTCGGCCATGCCCATCTCTCGCCTAGCCACCGCCACGCCACACGGACCGCACCACCATCAAACCATCACCATCGTCCGAATCCCTCGACAACACGCACCAACATCCACTCCCCCACACTCACAACACGTTGCCCACCACCGTCCACATCATCGACCTCATCACACCGTCTTCCCACCACAGAACCGCCTGCTACACCGACTGCATCACCGTCACATCATCACCGTCGCCACACCCCCACCAGCACAAATTTACATCCCCTTCCCCAAGTAAAAGCCACGTCGCCGCCACCGTCTACATCATCGACCTCGTCACGCCGTCGTCTGTTACTCTCCCCTCATCCATCGTCACAACACCTTGACGTCGCCGGACCCTTCGACGCCACAGACCCCGGGCATGCCCATCTCTCGCCCAACCGCCGCCACGCCACACCGACCGCACCACCATCACACCATCACCGTCGTCCGAATCCTCGACAACACGCACCAACATCCACTCCCCCACAATCACAACACGTTGCCCACCACCGTCCACATCATCGACCTCATCACACCGTCTTCCATCATTGTCCTCACATCAACCGACACCACCTTCACGGCGCCGACGCTTTCGACTTCACCAACCCCAGCCGTGTTCTTCTCTCGCCCAGCTAATGCTACTCGGCACCAACCACACCACCTTTACACCATCACCATCGCCACACCCTCGACCTTGTCACGCCGTCTTCCAACACTGTCCACACACCCACGGCCGCCACCTTGACGTCGCCGGACCCTTCGACGCCACAGACCCCGACCATGCCCATCTCTCGCCCAGCCACCGCCACGCCACACCGACCGCACCACCATCACACCATCACCGTCGTTCGAATCCTCGACAACACGCACCAACATCCACTCCCCCACGATCACAACACGTTGCCCACCACCGTCCACATCATCGACCTCATCACGGCATCTTCACCCATACACAATCGGCACGCCGACGCCACCGGACCCCCACTCCCGATTGCAGAAAGAGAGCCCCAGAATAGCGCACGACCGCCGCAGGCGGATATAGAGTTGCAGCCGCCCGCAGAAACGCGTCGGGGAAGCGGCTACCTCATGCTGTGGGCAATTGGCGCGGGCACCACCCGGTAACCTCGCAGCTTTGGCAGCGGGGCAGGGGGGAACACGAGCCAGCTTTTGGTACATGAGTTTAGTCGCTTCACCAGCATGTAGGGCGCCTCACGGCGAACCCGGTCCCAGACAAGCCAAAGAGCTTGTGCACCTCGTGTGCAACCGGTCCCTGCATGGCCTGCGCGGGGTTTTCTGGGTTTACCCGCGGGTGCTGTGGCACATAGACACTTAGGCTTGATTTCCTTGATTGATTTGCATGTAGTTGGGTAGTTCTAACAGGTGTATACTGCAGCCGCTCGGGGGTACAGCCGCCGCAGCCACACGCAGCCCCCGCCGCCGGAAGACCGCTTAGCTAGTGTTTCTTGCCTCACCGGGATTATGCTCAGCGCTAGTCTCCTGCAGCCTGCATTCCTTTAGTGGTTTCAGTGTTGCTCCATTCGCCTCTCGAACACATAGAATGGTTGTTGTTGCTTGACTGGATAGCCGCCGCTCTTGGGCTCTTGTCTCGAGTTGCCGCACCGACAAGGCCTTGTGCTGAGTCACCCTGTAAAAACCAAAAAAAAATATCTTCAGCAGGATGCCAGCCAGCTGGCAGCCTTTTTGCGCCATTGCCATGCTCAGTGTGCAGAGCTGGACAGTTTGGACTCCAGCACGGATTAGGAGGGGACAGTTTTTCGTTTGGCTTTCCTCGGCAGTCTTGCTACCCGCGCACTCAGCACATGAACATCCGTTTCGAGCAGCATGTTTGTTCCTGCACAGGAGCCTGTGAACAGGCCATATATGGCCTACCACAGTATGTAATCAATATCAATGTCAATGTCTGGGAGTTAAAACCCCACGAAAACTCCCAGTTGGCAAGGCGAGCGCGCGTGCATAGGACTGTGGGGGCCCCGCGCTGGCACCGGCGCTAGAGCCGGGCTTCGCCTGCCCGACACCACACACAGCGACAACCAGCTCCTAAATCCCACAGCAAAAGCAAACAAAAACCAACACTAAAAAAGATCTTGCAAACACAAACACAGTTTAGAAACAAAAGTTCAGCTGTCCAGCACCGCCGCCGAGGAAATGGACGGTGGTGATGGTGTGATGGTGGTGCAGTCGGTGTGGCGTGGCGGTGGCTGAGCGAGAAATGGGCGTGGCCGGGATCGGTCGTGTCTAATGGTCCGGCGACGTGAAGGTGGCGGTGATGGATGAGAGGAGAGTAACGGAAGACGGTGTGACCAGGTCGATGATGTGGTCAAATTGATTCCCAAGAGACTGCACGCCATTGGAAACCACTGCCGTCAGTGCTGCCGCCTCTATGGCGGCCAGCCGGGCGGCCACATCCGGCTGCCGCAGGCGCGGCGCTGCTGGTGCTGATGGCTGCGGGCTCTGTGGTGTGCCGCTTGTCAGTGACGACCACTGCCAAATGATCCGTCTCCGGCGCTGGCAGAATCTGCAAAGATTGGATTCAAGACATGGGGTCAGGGCTTGCAAGAACGTAGTCAATCAGGCTGCTGCCTTCCTGGCCAACGCTCGTGAAGATGACCTCGCCCGCCTCATCTCTTTTTTGGTCGGTTATAGGGTGACTCAGCGCAAGGCCTAGTCGGTGCGGCAACTCGAGACAAAAGCCCAAGCGGCGGCTATTATGCAACAACAATCATCACAAGTGTTCGAAAAGGCGGATGGAGCAACACTGAAACCATCAAACGAATGCGGGCTGCAGAAGACTAGCGCTGAGCATAATCCCGGTGAAGGAAGGAAGGAAGGAAGGAAGGAAGGAAGGAAGGAAGGAAGGAAGGAAGGAAGGAAGGAAGGAAGGAAGGAAGGAAGGAAGGTTACATGGTGAGGTTAACAACACTACCTAAGGCGGTCCTCCTGGCACAACAAGGGCTGCTGACAGCGTAAGCGGCTATGCCCCCCCGCGGCTGCAAACACCTTCCACATTCACTACCAGTCTAGAGTTCAGACATCAAAAGCACTGTACTATGGTGGCCGCTGCTGATGCGGCCGCAACCTCCAGCTTCGACCTGCCAACCCTGTGTGGAGTTGTGGCGCCGGCGCTTTTTTGTGCAGATGACCTGAACCTAGGAAGGAAGCTTACATGTCTGCCCTGACGGAGCCTCTTGGCTCATGCAGGGACCCCAGCGGGGGCGACGTGCAAGAGACAACAAAATTGACATTGATTACATACTATGGTAGGCCATACATGGCCTATTCACAGGCTCCTATGAAGGAACCAACATGTTGCTCAAAACCGGGTGTTCACGTGCTTAGTGCACGGGTAGTAAGGCCGCCGATCAAGTCCCCTCAAAAAAGTATCCACCTCTAATCCATGCTGGAGTCCCAACTGTCCAGCTCTGCACACTGATCATGGCAATGGCGCAAGAAGGCTGGCATCCTGCTGAAGAAACTCGGCGACTGTGGAAATGTCACTGTCCTCAAACAACTCGAAGTCACCCTGTAAAAAACCAAAAAGAAACAAAAAGGATGGTCAAGGCACTCTGTGAGGAATCTTATCGTACTCACTGAACTGCAGCATGAGTATTGATACCCAAACTTTGAACATGATACTCAAAGCATTAGGTTTTCCGCTTACCACTCGTAAACACAACGTCATCAAACGAGAGTGGCCTGCAATCTTAGATTTGTGGCACGTCCTGCACTCCGAACGCTCACTGGTCGTGACCGAGTGAGAATGCGATGAGTAAAGGTTGTACCTAACAAATGCTCATACTTGGTGCAGCGGCGAAATGTTCAACGGCACTTGTTCGGCCATAGTTCGCATGCGGTATGAACAAACGTTCATATTTGGTTCGGCTGCTAAGTATCCAAAGCCACCTTGTTTAGCTATAGTTTGCATGCGTCTCAGCAATCGAAGACGACAATGAAGACAGAATTGTTGCCACTGGGATCGGAGTCTCGTTCTCAAAGTAATCACCGTACCTGTTTACAGGATGCCAGCCAGCTGGCACCCTTCTTGCGCCATTGCCATGATCAGTGTGCAGATCGGGACAGTTGGGACCCAAGCATGGATTAAGAAGGGACAGTTTTACGATTTATTTTCCACGGCAATCTTGCTACCCGCGCACTCAGCACGTTGAACACCCATTTCGAGTAGCATGTTTGGTCCTCCATACAAGCCTGTGAACAGGCCATGTATGGCCTACCACAGGATATAATCAATGTCAATGTCATGTTCGTCGTCCGGAACCACATTGACCTCGTTTCATCTTGTACGGCATTCAGTATTTTGGCTTTGAGATTTTGGGGGCGCTTGGGATTGCTGAATCCGAGGCTGCAACACTTTGCTTTGTTTGAGGACCGTGACATTTCTACCGTAATTGAGTTTCTTCAGCAGGATGCCACCCAGCTAGCAGTCAATCTGCGCCATTGCCATGACTGTATCAGCGTGCAGAGCTGGACAGTTGGGGTTCCCACATGGACTAGGTAAAGGTGTATGGCTAGATAGAGGTGGCTGACTTTGGATTAGACTTGTCTTTTGAATTCTCGCGCTCTCAACACATTGAACACCCAAATTTTCGAGTAGCATGTTTATGTCTGCAAAGGAGCCTATGAACAATGCAAGGGGTTTTTGGACAATGCGAGGCCATGCATGGCCTCTGTCACAGTATACCGTATATGTGACCAATGTCAATGTCTACACCGGTGCACCATAGTAATGTGATTGAGCATTGACTGTGGTTTGATCGGTAGACTCCATGAGATGTAGTCACCATCGATGTCAATCACATTGACAAGGCCGTTTCACCCCGCCGCATCAATTGCTGCAAACACAGTCTCTTGTTGTTAGCAGAGACAATAGCTGGTGCGAACCGATTGCAATGTATTCAGGTATGTATGGTACTGTAGATGGCGGCCAACGAAGGCGACGTTGACAAGTCCCTATCCTAGTAAAGTTGCTTGACGATCCTTGCTGGCACCGTTCCTTCAATGTAGTGACGCCATTACACGGCCAAATGTCAAAAGATATCGTTTTGTGTATGTCAAAGAATTGGAACGAAAGTACATGTGGACCACGAGGCTCGGAATCTATTGCAGGAGTGATCACATCGCGATGTGATATCAAAACCCGCATATGTGGTTGAATGTGGGTGTTGAGTACGCACAGACGTATGCAGGGAAAACTTCTTGGCGGCGATTGTAACTTGTGTGTGTGACTTGCAGGCTGTAATCGAGTGATGACAAGGCTTCGCTCTGAATAATAAGATTCTCGAGTGTTCAAAGTGAGTGATGTTGTTCGTGTGTGACGTCGATTTGTCTGGAAAACACCAACACCTCGTCCAACAAACTCACTTACAGCTGTAACATGCTCGCTCATGTGTGACGTGACCATGCGGAACTTGCCTGAATGAGCTGCAAGCAACTGGACAAAGTTTGCAGAGAACAAGAAATCGGCAGTCAGTCCCATCTCGAAAACACTTCAAGACATGCAGGTGCAAGATCATCAATAGCTTACGACAAGATTGGCATCATCGTCGCGCCTGTAAGTATGGTTATAAGCTTGGGTGTGCATTAAGCCGCATACAATAACCTTGTACACAGATATGATCGTCAGACCTATTCGTCGTTTGATGTACAGTTGCATGTGACAAATCGGTAGGGCGACGTTGGCCTGTTGTGCAATGATTTCCGTAGGACGCTACATCTGGACCAAGTAAAAATGGACTGACCGGGGTCGTACGCATTTGGGCTGAGTGGGAGTACAAGTGGTATGGGCTATGTGACAGTGGAAATAGACTCAATGTTCAAAGTCGTGTCCATCAATTACTCACACTCGCTTTATTTGTTGGGGTTCAGCCCAGCGGTAGCGGGCAAACTACCTGCTCGAATCAGTTTTAGCACAACGTAAGACACGATAGAGGTGCACGCTGCTACTCTGACTGTGAACAGGATACAGTCACCTTCTTGCACGGCATATTCCTTACAAATGCAAATTTGTCACCCACGTTTTGGCCGCCGTTGTCCGCCGAATTTCACCAGTCAGAAAGTACAAGTGTCGATCTTGCAGAAATCTCACACAGGCGTGTTTCCGATAAACTGTTGCTGCGAGTGTACGACATCCTGACGTATTACTGAGCTGCATATCGCTTTGCTTGTCGGAGTGAGCTGTCGCAGCGTGAAACTTGGAGGAGTCTTCGATGCAATTGAGACCCTGCTCTGTCAGCGCGGCCGTCGGGTGTGCTCAAGGCAGACTGCAGGCATCTCTACGGACTCGCGACACACGTCGAAGACAACAGTGTCAGCCGCGGCAGCCCTCCAGCGTTGTGAGACTGCGATGCGCGCCGCAGCCATGCTGCGCATCTAGCTCACCTGACAATGACGCTTCAGAGGTGACACAAGCTGCCAAGTAGACAGCTTGTAGCAATTTTGGTGCGTTGTTCTGCTTCAAAGCACGTGTGAACGGGCGCAGGGCGACCAGACTCGCGATCAAGGGGGAGCGGTGCCACTCGAACCCTCGACGGACTGGCGAGCTTTCAGAGCCAGGCTAGTAGCTGCCGAGAGCAGTGAAACGAGGGATCAGAGGTCCGACGTAGGGTTGCAAAAGGTGTGGCATCTCAAACATGGCAGTGTCTGCCGCAGATGGGCTCGACCGCAAATCTTGTTGCGAAAGGGGGTGACAACTAATCTCGAATGATGTGTGCAGGTCGGAGAGGTACAGTGGGCACACCGGTTGGCAGCGCCGGAGGCAGGCATGTGACTCTGAAAAGGCACATTGCTGTTGCATTGGCTGAGCAGACTCGACATAGAAGGATGTGCGACTGGGTCACTTGCTGGTCTGTGGGTATACAGGTTGCCTTCTGATAGGCAGGCAACCTGGCATGGGCATATTTGAGCGCTCGATCATCCTCATGCTGGAGCACAACGACAAGCATCGCAGCGTCGGCCTGATACTGAACCTGCCAGCCCCGCTTCTTGTCAAGGACGTAGCCGCAAAGCTGCCAGCCGTCAAAGGTGAGTGCTTGCTCTCTTGTAAATGTCCCACTGGGATCCAGAGGAAGGCATGCACAGCCTGTAGCCCTGTGTCACCAATGCGCACTCACATGCATGCGTGCAGCTGTATGAGTCTGAATACTGCACCTGATGAAGCTTCCTCATCAACTGCAGGCATATTTGGGCAGCACAGGCTGTATGTGGGCGGCCCACTGCACACGAACATCATGCACATGCTGCACGCACATGACGGGATGCGAGATGCCACAGAAGTACTGCCAGGTGTATTTCTCGGCGGGGAAGAGCACCTGATGGAGAAGATGCTTTCTGGAGGGATTCCAAACCCGAGGGTCAGGTACGCTGCTGGCCAGTCCACCATGCTGCAGTCTGAGCATTACATGCCGCTTCATTGTGCATGCGCAAGGCAAGTTGCCAGGACAATCTGTGCTGCCCAGTGCGCATGATCCTTGAACAGGGTTTCTGCTCCGCTTCTCGATGCAGGCTTCTAGCCGGCATCGCAAGCTGGGGAGCATATCAACTGAGCAGTGAAATCCTAGAGGAGTCATGGTGGGTTGTCTCGGCGTCCAACAACACAGTCCAAGACCTCATCTCGGCCGGGGCTGGAGACCGAGCCGCAGATGTTGTGAGGGATATGCTGTGGCTAAATTTGCTGAGCCTTGCGCAAATTGAGCCGAATCTGCGATTTGAGTGATGTAGTGGCTTGCTAGAGCCTCCTCTTGTATATTATGTATTTCTTGGAGCTCGTCAATGCTGTTAAATGTTGAGATTCGTTTGCCACAATTTCATGTGCAATGTGTGCTATGATTTCCGGGCATGGCAGCAGATGTTGGATGGTGCTGGAATCACATCTGACAGATCTTGGTACGATACAAAGGTCCTTCCATGCTGACACACTCCTGCCGGGTTGTTTCATACCGAGCCAATGTGCCGAAGTGCAAGCAAGGTAGCACCATTGTTCTGCAACCCCAACAAACTAACCTTGGTACTCTTGCAAATTTGGGAGACCTTTCAAACACTGCTGCTTCCAAGCAACGTACAATTCTCAACCGACGACATGGTGCAGCATCGGCGCCGGTGGTGCGGCAGGCGGAGGTGTGGAACCTCCTGCAGCTATGCGCGCCGCCTCAGCTGCAGCGGCTTGCATCTGCTGGCGGTACATGGCGCGTACAAAGAGAGTGTACCTATGCAATGCAAACATGGGAGTCGGTCACTGCTTCTGCACACAAAATGCAAAACACTGCACGTTCCCGCGGCACCACAAGCAGCCAGGGGTCTGAAGTCATGCGCAGATGTTGATACACCCTACCCAATGCCGGCAATGATGCCACACCACAGTGCCGTAGAGAGCTGCATCTCCAGGAATAGGATACCTGCAGCAAGACCATGGGGATTGACCAGATAGCGATACCAAAGTGTGGACTCACCCAGACCTGGAGTACCAGGAGCCGCTAGAGGTGAAAAAGGCGTACCAATGATCATGAACACCCAGGTAACACGGATGCAGTCGAACAGCATGTCTGCATTGCCCGGCATCGCATCCAGCCCCATTGGGATGCCGCCATGCGTGGCATAGTCCTCGATGGTGATCTCCACATCACTGCCGCTGGGAGTGGATGCCCGTGGTGTCGGCGTCGGCAGGTTGGCCACCTGCAAGCAGCATTCAAATTGCATGGAGAGCCTGGCAGTGTGGAGATGTTGCTGATGTCAGCGCCAGGGCAAGCTATGGAGGAACCCTGCGCATTAGATTCTACATCATCATGGGGATGTGTCACTTGCAAAATAACAACAAAGTGGAACAGCTTAGCCTTACCGGCGACTTGCAGATGTCGCACACAGCGTCGCCCTTCACACGACTCCACTTGATGGCGCAGGCCTTGTGCCGCAATGCAAGCTCGCCTCTGCACTGGCAGTCTAGCGAAATGGCCTCTCCGCTCTGCAAGTCCCAAAAGTCAGGTTGTCCAACTGATTTGCACCCTGCAGGACAACACGCTTGCAGAGGAACAAACTCATGCAGTAAAAAGTACACTTGCAACACTTTCTGCAATCTGCAGATGGGATGACGCCTCCACACAGCAGACCGCACCATGAAGTCTTCGCTGGTAAGTGGCTCGAGGCAGATGAGGCACATGGGCTGCGAGCCGCTGCTGCTGCGGCTCAGGCCACGCACTGCGCTGCCGTCCATCGAATTGCTGTTGAGGAAACGCTTCAGGCCGCCTGATGCCGCCTTGGTGCTGCTGCTGCCACCCTCAGCAGAGGCGTCCGCATCGCCCGACGTCTTGCTGCCCAGGCCGAGCAGGTGGCCCAGGTTTGCTACCCGCTCGCCGAGGGTGAGCCCGGTGCCTGTGCTGCGCTCTGAGGTTTCCACAGATGGACTGGCCGCTGCCGCCTGCGGCACGGCAACTGATGACGCCTCACCCGCCTCTGCGGCCTCCAACGGAGCTGCTGTGATCTCAGATGTGCCTGCTGCCGGCTCTGCTGCGCTGTCTGCAGCATCAGCAAAGCACCTTTCAACACACTCAGCACAAAGACACAAAGCAAATCACAGCAATTTTGGGACCTCTGCTGGGAACTCGGCTGTGCAGGGCTGTGATAATGCACTCCAGCGCTCACCTCGGCTGAGAGGGGTGGCTGGCATGCTGCTGACTGTATCGCGGCCCGCAGCAGCAGCAGCAACAGCAGCAGTAGGCAGTGGCGCATGGCTGGTGCAGCCTGCAGACTGCTGCGCTGAGTGCCACGAGTCGGCAACCGCAACAGGCTCGCCTGACTCAATGTCTCGCTCGCCATCTGTCTGGCTGCCTTCCGAAGATCTGGTGGGACCGCGCTCCGACTGATCCCCACCGCGAGACAACCAGCGCCTAAGACACAGCAGAACGATGCGCTGAGGTGGAGATACGAGGGTGCAAGCTATGAGCACGGGCAGGGTAAGCAGCTGCAACGCGACCTGCACGGCGCACAGCTCACCTCCAGGTCCGCGTCGGCTGCAAGCCGCCTACAACGCGTCGCAGCAGGCTATTGTCTGACTCTGCAGGGCACAACAGGATTACATCAGCACGTCTGGCAATTTGGGGTAGACCTGCCGCCATGACAACGCGTACAAGCTCGTATCTGCAGTGGATGTTTCTGAAATGCACCTCAAACACTAGACATCAGCGCCGAGCCACGGGCACACGTTGCTACTCCCTGGAACCTTACACGAGTGCCGTCCTCCCAGCGACGAGGCAGGCAAGACCAGCAGCCAGGCGCCAAGCATGCCTGTCTTGCCGCTTTGTGGCTGCCTGCTGGCGAAACGCAGGCACCGCAAGCCGAAAGCAGAGCGGGCTTCCCCCAGATGCGTATCAAAGCTGTGCAAGCCTCTGGCGAGACTTGCACAACGGCGTGACGAGCACGCACCTGGTAACAACGGCTCAGAGTCGCCAGCTGTTGTAGAGGCCGCATCGGGCCGTGACGCCATGCTCTGCAGCAGGCTGCGGTGGCGCAGAACAGGTCGGGTGTCTCGAGGTTGCAGAGATTCTGGGTTGTGGGCTCCGCTGTCTGTGTGGCGCAGTTGAGCCCGAGCTTGAGCAGATGATAATATATGTCTATTACAACGCGGCCATCGAAACAATAAAGGCCAAGCTTACAAACACGGGATCACAGTCCCAACTCGCCCTTCCACCCAAAAAGGTTTTTGCCTTGTTCCTTTCAGTAAAAATGTCCAGTTGGCAAGCAGCTTGTCGCGATGTCGCCTTGAGACGTCTCTGCAACACTCACTTTCAGTTTGCATCGGCTGCTGATACTTCCATAGCCCCTTGCCGCTGTGATCAACATCGCTGCCATTGCCGGTACCATCTTCTACAAGGCTGTGCCCGAACGAGTTGCTGCTCACCGACGGCCACAACAAACCTGGCAGCTGCAAGGCAGCAAACCGTGCACACACATCCTCAAGTCCGGCATAGTGATGCCCCTTGCAGCGCCAGGCGCCTGAGGCGGCGATGCAGAAACAGCGGCGCTTCCGCCCGCGACGCCCGACTGCGGCGGATGATGAGGATGAAGATACAGGCATGCCAGCCGTCCAGCTGCCAGCTCGCAAGGCGGACAGGAAGAGCGCAGACAGGCAGCAGGAGCGGCGCAAGGCGGAAGTGCTGAAGAAGGCAGGCTTGCTGAGCTTTGAGGACGACGAAGATGGCGCTCCATTGGCGCCGCCGCCGGCCCGCACTGTCACAGCGCAGGCGGCATCGGACGTGCGGGACGAGCGAACATCAAACACGCAGCAATCTGCACCAGGTAAGGTCGAGAATCATTCCAGGGGAAGTGTGTAGATCGGCTGGTGAATACGCTTGGATCCTTGGCAAAATCAGCTGGTTTGGTGAGCGCTGTGTGGGAATTGCACATACAGGCGAGTACTCGAGCGAGAAGCTCCAGCAGCTGCGGCAGCAGACAAAGAGCATGCCGGGCGCGTCAGCTGCCGCAAAGCCAATCGACACTGGTGGCTTCAAGCTGTCCGGAAGTTTCAAGGCTGCAAGGAAGCCTGCCGACGATCGCTATGAGGTCAACGCCCGTGACATGGTGCGCTGTCAGGGAGGTAGGGTGTGAGGATGCCTGTGCATTCTTCTCAAGTGAGAGTGATGCATGCCTGTGGCAGCAGCTGATGGCAATAGTATGGCTCGAGCATCCCGCTGCATCGCTGCGCAGATGAAGCGCGCCGAGCCGAAGCAGGCGAAGAAGCAGGCGCCATTCCTGCCTCCTCCGCCACGTGGAGCTGCACAGCAGCCAGCTCCAGCACCTGCAGCCGAGCCTGCGTCTGCAGCCACTGCACCTGCTGCAGCGGAACACGATGACGACGGCCCCAATGCCTTCAGCATCCCAACTGCAGACGCCATCAGGTTGAGACCTTGCCCAGCTTGGTCAGTCGTGCTGCAAGCCCTGCGCCGTATCTCGAGTATGAGACACAGGCAGCCTCTTGATGCGAAGACGACCATTTGGAGGCGGTGAATGCAGGTTTCCTGGACAGGCGACGGTTTGTGAAGCTAGTCTTTCCAGTGCTCCCAGATCAAGTACTTCACAACCTGCAGGCGAGCAAAGGAGAAGCGGGAGCGGCTGCGCTCGGCACACCTCGCGCCAGACTATGTGCCGCTCGGCGGCGCAGCGGCGCTGACCAGCAACCAGGATGCGGCGGCGCGCCTGCGCGGCGACAAGGGGGGCGCTAAGGCCGCTGTGGGTGCCGGAGGTGACTCGGACGACGAGCGTGAGGCGGAGGCGGACATGCGCATGCAGTTTGTTGGTGGCGATGCCAAGCAGTCGAGCCGCGCCAGCGTCTTTGCTGCCATGAACGCCGAGGTGAATGCAGTCTGTCTGCTGTGTCTGACAGCCTGGTGTCCCCTGTAGATATTCTTAGAGGGGTTTCTGCCAATGTTGGCAACGTTGTGGGACTGCAGCAGGATGGGGAGGAGGGTGACGAGGATGAGGACGACGCATGGGTGCGGCAGCAGCTGCAGAAGGCCGGCGCCGCCAGCTATGCGCGCGCCCTGCACCAGCCCAGCAGCAGCGGCGCTGCCGACAGGGATTACGGCCTGGCACGAGCGCCCACGCAGGCGCAGGCTGCAATCGATCCTGTCGCCCAGGCCGCTGCGACAGGGCAGACCGTCATGGGCTCGCTCCAGCAGGGCCTGCGGCGGCTGCAGGAAAAGCAGCAGCATGTGAATCGGCAGCAGCAGCAGACGAAGGCCAACCTTGCGGACGCGCTGCAGGTGAGGTCCTGAGCAGAACGTTGTCTCTTCGATGTCGTACTGCTTGCTTGCGAGGTCGTCAGTATGGAGATCGCTGGTTGATTTGATGCCATTGTTTCACCCTTTGACAACAGGCTGTCACACAGCTGGAGAGTGATGTGGCGGCAGCTTCGCAAAAGTACACATACTTGCAAGAGACGCGTGGCTTTATTGCGGACATGTGCGACATGCTCCAGGTGCACAGTGGCAATCTGGTTGCAAACTCCGAACACTTTGTCAGTGTGCATACATTCTGCCTGTGTGTCAAGCTTCCGTCAGACATGGGTCCTTAACATATCGACTCCATTCTTGCGTGTGCACAGGCCAAGTCGCCGATTGTTGAGGTGCTCGAGGAGCGCCTTATGAAGGCAGCAGAAGACCGCGCCAATGCCGCAGCTTCAGCTGCAGATGCTGATGACCGAGAGGCGCTCGAGGCAGCACAGGTTTGTGCATGTCGCAGCTGCTGCTGCCGTTATACAGAGCAGACAGATCCCCCCCCGTGCAGACGGTCGCAGTCAGTTGACAGGATGTCGAACCTTCACTAACGCACAGGCAGCAGTTGGCGCAGCAATCGGGGTGCTCTCCAGTGGCGGTGCCATGCCAGAGGCACAGCAAGCTGCTGATGCGGCGGCCTCGGCAGCAGACGCAGCGAGCGTACAAAATCTGCCCGAGGCGCTGGACGAGTTTGGGCGCGACATGAATGTGGAAAAGCGACGTCAGGTGATTAGTGTGAGCTGCACACGTTGCCGTGGGCTGCAGGCGACATGCATTGCATCCCACGTGTGATGCATGGTCACAGGGAGGTGTGCTCTGTGGAAGAGAGTATGGTAAGGACATCTGTGAAACATGCAGGCTGAGGAACGGCTAGCAAAGCGGACAGCCCGCGCTGCAGCGCAGGCAGCGCAGCCAGCTGGCGATGCGTCTCAAGAGGACGAAGCAGACGTGTCCAGCTACGACAGGGAGCGCGGCCAAATCCTGGAGGTGAGTGAATGTTTGACAGCATGAGTGTATCAG
This sequence comes from Tetratostichococcus sp. P1, assembly GCA_036584455.1. Taxonomy (NCBI): domain Eukaryota; kingdom Viridiplantae; phylum Chlorophyta; class Trebouxiophyceae; order Prasiolales; family Stichococcaceae; genus Tetratostichococcus; species Tetratostichococcus sp. P1. The sequence continues at coordinate 4,727,776 of BTPI01000001.1, forward strand.
ATAAATAGTTGTCACCTTGCGACCTGTCATCTCTCCAACGGCAAGATCAGTGTGCCAGTGCCCCACTGCTGATTTGACATTAAATTGCTGATATGTCACCAATTCCCTGTCTGCAGGTGGCAGCGACAGTGTTTGCGGATGCCAGCGAGGACTACAGCACTGTGGAGGCCATTAAGCGGCGGCTGGAGGACTGGCAGAAGTCCTACCCTGCAGCATACCGGGACGCGTACATGCCTCTGTCCGCTCCAGCCATTTTTGCGCCGTTCGTGCGGCTGGAGCTGCTGCATTGGGACCCACTCTTCAGCAGCAGCGCCACTGGTAGGTTGGCTTGATGCTGAGAGGAATCTGTGACACCTGCTGCATTGCTGGAGATGCTCCAGGGAAGTCCAGACGCAGCTGCAGTCACATTCGGACTGTGTTCCACCAGGTATTCTCACTGTCACTGTACAGGCTTCGAGTCACACGCATGGTACCAGCAGCTGTACGAGTTCTCAGCGCCGCAGGACGGCAACGCTTCAGCCGAGGAGGAGGCAGATGTGGTGCCAGTCCTGGTCCGCAACATCATCGCCCCGCTGGCGCTGCACATGGCGGAGCGGGTGCGTCCTCATGATCGTGCCATGCAGTTTGCACTGTCAGCAATCTGAGGAAAACCGTCTATTGAGCAAATTCATCCAGCTTTGCCGATAGTGTCACCTTCAGCCGTTCAAGCTCCGTCCTCGTGCTTAGGTGTGGGATCCAGCCAGCAGGCGGCAGACACGCGGCATGGCCGGCGTGCTGGAGAACCTCGTGGAGGTGTACCTGCAGCCTGACGACAAAAACCTGCAGGTGCACGGTTTGCTGTACATCTCTGACGCCATATTAGTGCGCGCACAGCAGCAGTCCAAGCCTGTGCCAATCTAGAGGTTTTGCTGCATTACAGTTGATGGTCAATGCTTACGGTGCTTTGAAACCTCCGCACAGGAGGCATTGCAGGCGGTTTGGAAGCGGCTGGCAGATGCGGTCAGCTGCAACACAGTTGATGGTCATAGCTAATGCTGAAATCACGACATCTGCACAGGAGGCGCTGCGGGCGGTGCGGAAGCGGCTGGCAGAGGCGGTCAGCCGCGTCGCCGTGCCGCGGTGGCCGGGTGAGGCGCTGGCAGCGTCGCCGTGGGCTGCGGCGTATGTGGCACGCCAGTTCCGGCGGGCCACCGCGCTGCTGTTTGCCGTCGGCACCTTCGCCAGCGTGCTGGAGCCCAAGGTGGTGCAGCATCTGGCGGTGGAGCAGCTGCTGCTATGTCAGGTGAAAACATCTTCGCTCTTTCTGTTTCTCTGCCGACCTGCCCTTGTCAAATGCTTATGGGACTTGCGGTTGCAGCAAGTTTTCAGCTTGGGGTGTGTGCTTGATGGAGATGCTTATGTGTCACGAATGCAGATACTGCCCCGTCTGCGCTCTGCAACAAACGACCTGCCGAGGGCCGTGGAGCTGGCAGAACAGGCTGTGGCAGCGATGCCGTCAGTGTGGCGCAGCAAGGGCTTGCCAGAGGGAGCGGCGCCGTTGGCCAGCTTCGTGGAGGACTTGAGTAGCCGGGCAGAGGGCTCGGAAAAAGGCGATTCCAGCATTGCGAAGCGCTTGGCACAGCTGTCGACGCAACTCCGCAAGGCTGTCAAGTAGTGTTTTGGGACGTGTGCCATCATAGGGGACTTTCAGACGACAGTAGGCTTGTCACATCGTGCAAAACCATCAAACAAGACACAGACAAAAGAACAGCATTCTCTACACGAGACCCGCAACCCTGCAGCAACGCACCGCTGCAGCACACGTCCAAAGAGAGGTCACTTCGTATCCCAGAGGCGACCTTCCAAGCCGATCTCCCTATTTGTACAAGTCCTACTGATTGTTCACCAGGACGAGCCACCCCCGCCACCACCAAAGCTGCTGCCGCCGCCAAACGAGGTGGTCGCCCCAGCCGAGCCCATCTCGTTGTGCGAGTGCCGGACGCTAGGGTCGTGCAGCTGGGCGTGGCGCGCCGCGTCCCAGGTGACGGTGCGTCCCTGACCAGTGCAACTCAAGCTGATGTCGAGCAGAGGGGTGCAGACCACACCAGTGGCATGCCTGCGAGGGTATGCAATATGATCAAGTCGCATTGTGTTTGCAGACAGTGCAATTGCGCTTCTGCTCACCGCCTGCACGTCCTGGGACCAGTCGTCCACCATGCTGGGCCCGATGTAGCTGGGGTAGCGCGTTTGCAGCATGTTGAGGCGGAAAAGGAAATCTGGCACGAAGAGGTCCTGGTAACCTCCCGCCGCCCGCTGATCCTGTGCATCACGAGATTGCACTTCTGCAAGACTTCTGAGCATGTGTTCCTTGTGTGCAAGTGAGAACAGGGTGTGCATGCAGCACACGTCAAAAAGCGACGACATGCAAAGGCAGCACCTGCTGTGAGGGCAGCGCTGCTGCCTCTGGCGGCTGCGCGTCATCGCTGCTGATGGGCTTGCGGCAGATGGGGCAGGTCGTGCTGCTGTCCACCCATCTGCACACATTCGAGGACACCTGTGAACTCATTTCAATGCACTAGCGCAAAACGATGTTTCAGACCAGTGGCAGCAATAGTTGCAAGTTGAGAAGCTGTAGCACCTGGAGATGCAGGGCGTGCAGAAGCGGTGGCCGCACGGCAACGTCAGCGGCCGGCGGACGACGTATTCGCTGCCGCCGCCGGTGCTGCCGCCCCGCTGGTCCCGCAGCAGCGGTGCGCCGGCGGCTGCATCGGATGCGCCGCTGCTTGGCCCCGCCTCGCTGCTGGTTCCTCTGCCACCCGCTCCTTTGCCGGCTGCTGGCTTGCTGGTCTGGCCCTTGCCGCCAGATGCGGCATGATCAGTGTCACCTTCTGGAGTGAAATCCTCCAGGCACACCGGGCAGGACTGCAGGATGAACACAGATGTCACTTCAGTTCGCAAACAAGGTCACAACCATAGTACATATTGCAGACTGGGCCATCAGGAAACATGCGAGCAGTGAGTCTGCACCATAGGCTCACCGTGGTGTGGTACCGATTGCTGTGCAGAGCAGTCCGCTGGTCTGCCTTGAGCTTCTCCAGCAGCTGCTTGCACTTGCTGCAGAGCATGAGGTTGCCACAGGTGGGAGGTGTCCATGGTGAGACGCTAGCGAAGCGAGAGCGGGACGCAGCATATGACACGGCAACACAGCAGAAGCGCACCTGTACTCCCTGCGCTGCTTGCGCGCCTTCCACCAGGTAAAGCCGAAGCAGCCGCCGACAAGCGACACAAAGCCGATGAGCACAGGGTCGAACCAGCCGTGGCCGCCGTCGTCCATGTCTGTTCAATGACATGGCTGCATTCAGCTCGGAATGGGAGGTGCACTTGAGTCGCGAATTCCACCAGGGGCAAGCAATGCAGCAGACGCTGCGAGCAGAAGCGGCCTTGCCTACGCCGGCCAGGCCCAGGCCGATGTCGATCACAGCCTGCTCGACAGCCTCGTCATACTCTGCAGCGCGAAGCGCTGGGCGCATGCGCGCCAGCACGGCCTGCACCTTGCTGTTGGGCAGCTCGCGTACAGCGCCCGCGCCTGTCGAGATGTACACCTGCAGACACCAACATATGCACGTCGGCGGGAGGCGTGCCGGCGGCGGGGCAGCAACACATGGGTGTCTTACAGCGCAGGGTGAGCAATGCGCACAGTGCACCTGTCGGTCGTCGATGGACAGCAGTAGCAGCACGCCGTTGTTGCACTGCACGTCGCCGACGCCCCAGTCATCGTGCAATGCCTTGGCGAACGACTGGGCTGCCTCGGCTGGGTCCTGGGCTGGAGCCATCGCCATACGCTGCATGAGCGCCACTGCCACCTGGAGAGACATGGCCGAGGCTCGCATTTTGCCAATGTTGTAGACATGGCCGGATTGGACTCAACTACGACAAACACCTTGGCCTGCTGTTGTAACGGGAAAAGCCAAGCGACGTTGTCGTGACTTGCGTGAATGTGCGTCAATGCATCAGAGGAGCACGGTGCAAAAGGATATGCGTTCTGCATGTGCTCGAGCCTGGCTGGAGCTGGCACCAACCTTGTAGCCGGTCGGGCCCTTGGCGCCGCACTGCATTAGTGCGTAAGGCTCGCGCCCAGCCTCGATGTCCTGGATGATGCCCTCCACAACATTGCGACTCTTGAGCACGCTGTCCGGGTCGCAGATGCGTGACACGCCGGTCTTGACTTCACCTCTACCACAGGCCTTTGCATCTTTGCCCGGGTTGGGGTAGTCGCTCGGCTGCCAGGGCGTTGTGCCCTGTGCAAGACAACAAAGCGCCAGCAGCACCAGCACCAGCGCAGGCGCACGTCGTGTCATTTTGCTGTGTCTTTGCATGTTGTTGCTTTACAGAAACGCCAAAACGCGCGATGGGCCGGGGCCCTGCAGCAGCTGGAGTAGCTGGGGGAAGGTGCTTGCTGGATTTGCTACAGGGGGGTGAAGCGAAATATCAAAGAACGCTCAACTTGGCAGCATCTGCGACCACACCACGCTGGAGCAATCCGCCGATGAACCTGGGCGTTCACACAGTATGTCACAGGCACACAAGCCAATGCTATTCACTGAGCCGCCTGAACAGCTGCAGCGGGTGCAATACCCTACAAAGGCTCCTCGGTGCGGTTCAGAGCACGCCAATCTGGTGAGTTTTCAGCGCATCCTTCACATGGAGATGCTTCAGCTCCTGGGTCGCCTGCGGCTCTGGTCGCGGCACGTGTCTAGGCTGCGTATCACCCTGCAGCTTCCGGGCAGACCACAGCATACGGGCTTTGCGTATCCTGTCTGGCAGCTCCAGGTAAAGCTTGCCGAGCACCTGGCGTCATACGAGCGGAGCTGTTGTTGCACACCACGACCACTCACATAATGTCAGGCAATGACGAAATGGAAGATAGAGATCTGCGGAGCTCAGCGAAAAGCGAAATGTAGACTCGGAACACCTTGCTGGTCTCGTGCAGCACACGCTTGTTGTCAGGGTCGTTATGGGCCCAGCCGTACAGCCCGAATCTCTTGTCCCACCCATCTGCACATGTCCAAATGCCAGTCTGTTAAAGGCAAAGGAATGAAGTAAACGTTTGTCTCTGCATCAGATGTACATCGCACAGCCTTCAAAGGTAATGCAACAGGACTGCCAGGGAGCGCAAGCTGCAAGGACTCACATGCCCACTCGAAGTTGTCGATCAGAGTCCACATCGTGATGCCGCGAACATCATGGCCATCCTCCACCGCCTTGACGATCTGCACGGATGCCGGCGTGTGGACATGTCACGATATGACATGTCGTATGTTGCATAGACCGCCAGCTTTAAAACAAGTTTCTTGACCACGGTGCGCATCTTGGGCAGCGACAGCAACCGCACCTCGTCCAGGTACGCCCTGAAGAAGGCGGGCCGCTTCAGCGTGGTGTGGTCGCAGATGCCCGTCTCTGTGATGTAGACGGGCAGCCCAATCTCCGCCATGGAGGCAATTGCGTGGTACATGCCGGGCGGGTATGCTGGAAAGGGCATGTCGGTGGTCATGTCGCCCCTGCGGTGGGTGGGCTGCAGCGTCCAGTCCAGGAACGCCCTGCACGAGCAGTAGTAGGTGGTCTGCACCTTATAGCTGCACCACAGTGCATTGCATGGCTGCAACAAAACCATTGCTGGCATGGGGATCCAGCCTGCAGACCTGCCATAGTAGTTCAGGCCAACGAAGTCGCAGGGTGGCCTGCCGCCTGGGTGCTGCCAGGTGAAGCCCTCTGTGAAGTACTTGGGCCACACAAAAGATCCTGTCCTAAAGAACTCCACCGTCAGGTCGTTGCCCTGCATCACGTCAATGCACGTTTTGAGCCGCTCAAAGTATGCACAGTCACCACAGGTTCCCAAGCATTTAAACGCGCGACAGTGCTGCAGGTTCTCTGGCATACATTGACACGTACCCACGCTTGGTTAATGACCTTTACGATCGGGCCAACCCATGCAGCTGAGAAGGCCAGCGGGTGCTTGGGCTCGTAGATCATGTGATTGTGCACGATGCCCACTTGCACCTGGTCCCCACCTGCATGTGTACAGACTGAGCTTGAAGCCGGCGAAATTTGCAAATCGCTGCGTGCCAACATGTGGACAGTGAGATATGCCGCGCACCGGTGGCAGCCTTGATCGCCTCATAGGCAGCAATGTGTGCCTGGTACATGTGCAGGAACACCCTGCCGGCTGCGTTGAACCTGAAATGCCTTCCCGGCGGGAAGCTACAGAACAGCATGACAGTAGCGGTCACAGATGGACGCGTGATTTGTAGAAATATTAGACATGTACGACATCTGCATGGTGGTGTGCTGGTCTCGAGAAACACCTTCACTCGCCTGCCATAGACATATCCGCAGAAGACCTGCACATTGACCTCGTTGAATGTGGCCCACAACTTCGTGCGTCGGCCAAAGTGCCTGCGCACATGGCAGCCATGCTTTGATGCCCAACCGAGTACGCTCAAACACCAACACAATGCTGTGCAAAAGGTGAGCACCCGTGCTACGAGCAGCCCTGCACCCACTCACTTGAAGGCGATCTTCACAAAGTTGACGAAGTGCTGTATGTTCTCTGCCCTTTCCCAATGCCCCAGCTTGTCGAACCACAGGGGGTGCACAAAGTGCATCAGTGTCACCGTAGACTGCATGCCCAGCCTGCGCAACATGCACGGCAGAGTGTTCGGAAGCCCGGCTTGCCACGCGAAGATGCACATGGCAACCTTGGAAATCTGATGAGGTTGAAGCCGACAGCACAGGCAGCGGCACCTATCCATAACGTCAAACATCTGGTGGTAGCGCTGAATGGCGGCGAGGTCCACTTCGCCCTGCCGCGGCTGGATGCGCGACCACTCAATGGACAGCCGAAACAGCTTCACATTGAGCTTGGCCGCGCGCTCAATATCATCCTCATACAGGTTCCAAAAGTCGTTGGACACCCCGCACTTGTCGCCATTCTGCAGCGGCAGGGTGTGAACGTCGGCAGCGGTTCCGACCGTCGGCAATCAGGATGCATGCCGCGTTTGTCTCATCATTGTGGCACCCCAGATGCCCATGTAAGAGGCAACAGCGACAGCCGCGCACCGCGACGGTGGGACCAAACAGCGTCCGCTTGTTCTCCCAGGCCTCCCAGTTGGTGTCGCTGCCGCCGCCTGCATTCTGGTACACTGACAGCGCGACGCCGCACAGGAAGTCTGGCGCAGCAGCGGCGGCGTCATCGGTGTTGTCTGCCATCGGCAGCGCAGCAGCAGGGGCGGCGGCAGCAGCGTCGCCAGTGTCGCCTGTCGCCGGCAACGCGCCGTTGGCATGCACCTCGTGTGACCGACTGTCCGACATCAGCCTCTGTTGCTCCTCCAGGTTCTGCAGCTCCATGCGGCGCCCAGCCCTCGCTGGGCAGGTCAGCGTCACTCCACCCTGATCACGTGCCCTCGCGCGGCATCTGGACGTCAGGATTGGACAGGAAGACTCGACACCACACAACAGCAGCTGCACTTGCAGCCGAAGGAAACTTCGATCGATGGTGCAAATACCCTTCCACCGGCCTCTGGATCCGATTTCAGCACCAACAATGCCCACGGCGTTCAGAAAGCACTGGTCTCAAGCGTATATTGTCGCAGCTTCTCAACGCTGGTGTTAGCTCACGAGCTACACCTGCACCTCGGTGGTCATGCACATTGACCCAGCGCAGCTGAGGGGAAGCTCAGGAGCTAATTAAACTAGCATGCAGTAGGTGCAGCACCCTAGTCAGGGGGTGTGGAGAGGCTGTGGCGGGCTTCGCGCAGTAAAGCGGCGAAGGCAGCATGTGTGTCTTCCTCTTCGAATTCAGGCACCCTGCGCCCGCGGCAGCTTGTGCAAAGCAGCCAGCATGGGGCACAACGAGGTCTGGAACTCGCACCCGAAGGGTTACGGCAAGGGCAGCCGTGAGTGGTGAGCATGGTTTGGATTGCTGCTGCAGTGACAGTCAGCTCTATGGCTCGGCTGCTGCTCGTTACGCGCCCCTGTGACTGTGGCTGCTGTGTGTCTGAGCTGCTGGGCACGCTTGATGTTGCCAATCCAGATAAGTTTGGCTCCTGCTGAAACTCGGATGCTGCCGAGGCCTGTGTGCACACTTTCACATCCAGCGGCGCCAGCGTGTGCATCTGGCCGCTCTGCACATGTCTTGCACTGAGCCTGCTGCCGGAGCATGGTGGGCTTAGACGCAGCAGGCCGTACCTGGTCGCCTTGCCAGTCCACTGCTGCTGCCGCCACGGCCGCCACCAGCTGCGCCTTGCCATCATGCTGCCAGCACGGGCCAGCCGTTGCCGCTGGATCAGAAATAGCCGCTTGCATCTCACCATGGGAGTCTTCTGCTCTGCAGCCGCGTGTCGGGCAGCCACTGGGGGCTCATCCGCAAGTACGGCCTGAACATCAACAGGCAGAGCTTCCGCGAGCTGGCCAAGGACATCGGATTCGTCAAGGTGAGTGCCTGGCATGTCAGGGCTGTGCTGGGTCGTGCACGGCATGCACAAGCCCATGCTGTTCAGAAACTGTTTTCAGAGGGCACCCCGGCGGACGCTGTGCATTGACGGTTGTCATTGCTTTCTGCAGTACCGATGAGCTGGGCGGCACGGATGGCTTTAGAGGGTGCCAGCGCGGGAGGTACATCAGCGCAGGCAGTGTGCCGGCCGTGATGTGGGCAGCGCTGTCTTGAGCGGCGCAGCCACAGGCCGCATGCGTCTGCGTAATCTGCTTGCACCTCTTGCAGTGCTGTGTGCCTGACTTAAATTTGCACTGTAAACACATCAGGTGATACCACCTTCCAACGTCGCACACGTCCACCACTGTCGCGTCAAGCGCTTTCCCTGCGGTCCCGTGGCCATGATGTTCCGCTGTCAAACATTCCACTGCAAACAAGACGCACTTACGAGGCAGTCTACACACGAAGCAGACATACACGCCTTCCACTGCCGCTCCTCAAGGCTCCCTCACTTGTTCCATAGCCTCAACAAGGCTCCTGTCTGACAGGCTGCCAGCTCAGCCGCCATGAGTAAACAACCAGATCGAGAGTGCACCAGATGTGCAGACGCCACTTACGCGCTCGCATGTGCTTTCTGACGCTTCCTCACTTTGATCCATTCGATCCTGCGTTGAGTGACGGAGCGACGGGCCATCGGTGTCGAGCACAACAGCCTCTTCAGGCTTCTCTTTCGTACAACATCGGAGCTACACTCGGCAAAAACCTTAAAACATGAGCTCGAAGCGTCTGTGGGTGAGCGGTGTCAGCATACATTGCGCAGCAGCTACATTGCGCATGCACATCGGTGCTTGCGGCATCGCAGCACTGTGCTGTGCGCTCTGAACAGAAAATCAGAGATATCACCATCTGGCTGCAAGGCGAGTGCACAGGTGACAACATGCCGCATGGAATCTTGGCAACCCTGCGTGCTCTGACTCTGGCCTGCGCTTGGTTGTCGCAGCTGGAGGAGGAGCTGCAGGACGACCTGAAATGGTGCATGATCACAAAGCAGATCCTGCACGTGGAGAAGAGCAAGTTCCAGGACGTCGAGCTGATCGAGAGCGGGCCCTTTGGCAAGGTGCAAATCCACAGTGGCATGATTGGCGCATGCGTACGCATGCAGTGCGCAGCGGCTGCCCCAGCGTCTCATCAGGCAGGCAGTCTCGGCTGCATGTGTCTCAGCTGCGTACGACAATGGAAAAGCTCGTGCATCTCAGGTGCTGCTGCTGGACGGCAAGCTGCAGAGCGCAGAGGCGGATGAGGTCGTCTACCATGAGTGCCTGGTGCACCCGGCCATGTTGCACCACCCCAACCCCAAGCGGGTCTTCATCATGGGAGGTGCACAGTCATGAACAAGGCACTCAGCACAGCAACCGCATCCTTGGATCATGTCAACGTGGCCCCTGCTGCGAACTGCATGCTGAGGGATAAGACTCATGAATTACTTGAAGGCGGCGAGGGCTCCACGGCGCGGGAGGTGCTCAGGCATAAGAGCGTGGAGCAGTGCGTGATGGTGGACATCGACGAGGTACTGTACCGGCAATGTGACGACAGCGCTTGAGGGCTTTGCCGCATCCAGTGTGAATCTTGCAGGATGCGTATCACCTTCTGGCTCATCGCATCATTTGGCTGCTGCAGGTGGTGTGCTCTTTCTGCGAAAAGCACCTGGAGGCCAATCAGGCTGCCTTCAAGGACAGCCGGCTACAGCTCATCATCGATGATGCGCGAGCGCAGCTGGAGAAGGCAGCAGACGGCTCCTTTGATGTCATTATCGGTGACCTGGCAGACCCCGTGTTTGGCGGCCCCTGCTACCAGGTCAGCTGACGCTGCAGGTTTCCCAGCCGAGCCCTCCTTTCATGTTCGTGCAAGGATCGGCATAGGACTGGTTCATTGATTGTCTCGCTGGAAGACATGGACGACCACCCATTGATCTGAAGTGTCACTGCCTGTGTCCGCCATGCAGCTGTACACCCAGGAGTTTTACCAGACGGTGGTCAAGCAGAAACTTGCGCCGGGCGGGGTGTTTGTCACCCAGAGCGGCCCTGCTGGAGTGCTGTCAGCCACACAGGTGCGGCAGCTTTTGGTGAATGCTCGCTGTCAGCTTGCACGATCGACGAACAATTCGTCCGCGACACTGTGCAACTCCTGCACCCAGTGCTTCGTGAGATTTGGTGTGTGCTGGCAGGTGTACACAGCAATCAATCACACGCTGCAGTCGGTGTTCCCCACCGTCACCCCATACCTGCAGCACCTGCCATCCTTCGCCGACTGCTGGGTGGGCCTGCCTGCTCTGCTGCCAATGGAAGCCTGTCTGAAGCAAACCTGCTGTCTTCTTACCCCATGAACCCCTTCGATGACAATCCCTCAAATGCATCATCCATCCAAAGGTGCTGCACACTTGACTTGAGTATGCTGAGCTGCAGGGCTGGAACATGGCGTTCACAGACAAGTCGCAAAAGGTGCTGACAGCAGAGGAAGTCGATGTCCGCATCTCTGAGCGCCTGGCAGCCGGCCAGTCGCTCCAGGTGAGAACGGTCGCAAGCAGCGTTCGTGCACTGAGGTTTGCATCCAGTCCTGCCGTGCCATGCGGGAACTCCTCTCCTGCCTGGCTGCAGTTCCTGGATGGTGCAACCCTGACGGGCATCATGGCGCTCAATAAGATCACGCGGAGGGCAGTCGCCGAGGAGACGCACATCTACACGGTCGACAACCCCAAGTTCATCCATGGCGACGGTGCACAAGCTTGTGCATGCTTGCTGTCATGCTTGCTGTTTGCCTGCTGTATGCCGGAGCTTGAAGCTCTCCGACTATGCCACTGCGCATGTTGGCAACCGCAGGCATCAAGACGTTGGTGTGAGGCCCGGTGCATGTAGGAGCCTTGCAATTGTCATACGGTATCTCAGCAGTTGGTCCTGACGTTGTTGAGACCACGCAATCAACTATGAGTTTGTGTGGTGTTCCGCTGCGTGCCTGTGCTGTTAGAGGCCCTCAGATACCTGTTGTCTCAAGGCCAAATGTCTCATGGCTGTGCTGTCGCAGCCTTCGATGCCTGTCGTGGTTTGTATCTGGTTGACGGCTTATGTGACAGTTATCGGCACGATCGTTGTTCCGTTGAAACCACAAATGTGCTTTAAGCTGCTCCTGGTCATGCGCGGGATCTCTGGCGTGAACCTCCATCTGCCATCGCCACCGATTCGTGCGTAGAAGATCAGCCTTGCAGTCACCTGCTCTGGGTTGAAATTGATGCCTTGCATTCCCTGTGGTGAGTTCCACAAGCTGTGCTGATCGATTCAGGTTGTATATAGTTGGATTGCAGACAAGCCAAGCTGCCGCTGCCGCCAGTGGCATGTAGCTGGAATGTGCAAAGTTGTTGACACATTCGGCTGCCTTGGACCGTGCAGGTAGCTGGGTGTGAATGCATGTGTTGAAACACTGTCAGCCTGACTGATCAACGGCAGCAGGAAACACAGACACCACTCCACCTGGAATCTCCGCCAGCCTACCCGCCGATGTCAAAATACTCGCGGAGCCAGCTATGATTGCCAGGAAGATGAATGCTGCTTTCAGTGAGTCAAGTGAGTCATGCTGGGAGGCTGACGGCCGAGCTTAGATGATCCGTACATGCCTCGCACACTGCGATTGGTGCACAACCTCTCTCGAAACTCGCACGCTGCGAACACAGCCGCTGCCAGTCACATTGTGTGACTGGGCTGCTCTTTGTGTGCAATACATGAACCAGCGTCTACCTATGACGGTCGTGTGAATTTTGCTCACCGCAAGCGGTGGTTGTGCACACCCACCTTGTGCACCATGGCAAAGCCAGCTCTACGCTTCGCTGCGTTTGTACTGTTTGCTGCCGGCATCGTCGTCTCGGCGCGCGCCGTGCAATACATACAGGTGTGCTGCGCTGATGCTGTGTTCGCATTGTGCGCCGCATAAAGTCATGCACAGGAAATGACACCGGGTGCTGCCGCAGGATGAGTACCTGTGGACAAAAGGGACCTGGCGCGAGTTCAAGCTGAAGTTCCCGCTGCAGCACTTCGGCTCCAATCAGCCTGCTGATGATCCCAGCAGAGGCGACCCTGCCGCAGCAGGCGCTGCAGAGGCTGCAGAAGCCAACCGCACCGTGCATGGCGAGGCAGCATCACAAGGCGATGTGTACAGCGCTGCAAGGCAGCGGCTCCCCGCAGAGGTCAGCACGCATGAGCTGGAAGCGGCGTTGGAAGCCTATGAAGGCGTCAGTCTGGGCGGTGCTGTGCCAGCGACCTCAGGCGGCGGGTCGCCGCACACTGGCGCAAAAGCTTCCACAGGGTGAGTGTACGCGTGAGGATGGCAAGCCATTTGCTGCAGCAACTTGATCGCAAGCAAAGGCACGACCAACGCATGACAGCATGTTGTGGGGCATGCATCTGCATGCATGCATCTCCGAACCACCTCCAGGTTGGGAAATGCTCTGCATGACCGCAAGTCAAGGGGCATACATCTGGACACATGGTGCCTGACGTCTACCACACCGTCACATGCGCAGGCCGCCCATGAGGATTATTGAAACAGACGCCTCGGTGCCGAAGGCCGCGGCAGTCATAGAGTGCCAGGTCTGCGCTCACTTTGCAGAGGAGGCATGGAAGGTATGGCCCGACAGAAGTGTTAGTTTTGGTGATGATGCCTCAAGCAGCTTCCAGGTTGCAGCATTGAGCATTGCCCAATACCAGAGATGGATGCGTTTGGGAGGCCCATGAGTTGTCCATGAGTTTGCACACTGTCGATAGGGGCTGGTCCAGTGGCTTCTGGGTGGGCCAGGACAGCGGCTGTCGCGCCAGCGGTTGATCAAGTACCTGCCGGAGATCTGTCACTGGGAGGTGCGGCATGCATTGCACAGTTGTGTTGTGGAGTGGAGAGCATCGCATATTTCATGTCTGCTGCTGAGCTGTCTGCACTGGTGCTGTAGGGGCTTGTTCTGCTCAATTGCTGTCGGTTGGTGCTCGTACAGGTGCCGCAGGTTTTCCTCCGGGAGCATGTCATCATGGAAGGGGTGCCACAGCAGGGCAGAGTGGCTGCGATTCCGGATACGGCATTTGTTGGGCGCCGCCACGAGGAGGTCACCAAGATCCAGGAGCTCAGGACCGTCCGCGCCGCCTGCAGCAGCATCCTGAAACCCCTAGTGAGAGGCCGTTCCAGTCTGCAAACTTGCAGCGCCCTTGTCCCCTGACCGCGATGATTAAGCTCCAGCCGCACACTCATGTTCACCATCACATGGACCTTGCAGAAAGACGCGTACCCAGGGGCTATCGATGCCTCGGCATCCACCACCGGGCCAGGGGAGGCAACAGCATCAGCCGCGGGGCCATCATCCGCCAAGCAGGATGCAGACGCCATGATTCAGGCCTTCATGACCGCCCTGGATGCCATGGTGAGCCCCCCTGTGTCCTGCTGTGGATGGCATTGCTGGCGGTACAGTGTCCTGCAGCTATCAGGCCCTGGATTGAAGATAGGGTCTCTGGTATCAGAGTACTTCATGTTTGATCTCCGAGGAAATTGTCCCTGTAGGTCTTCTTGAGCCTCACCACACAGTGGATGTCCGACACACATGCAACACGTAGTTTGCGGCCGCTGCGGCACTTAGCACACATATGTGCACAATGAATCAATGTAAGCCGCTCCTTGATCTTGCACTCGCAGGTGCTGGAGCTCGAAAAGATACCCGGTTTGGGGTACAAGAAGGGGCGCGACAATGGCATGGTGGAATCGGAGAATGTGGACGATGGCCCAGTGCTGCAGGACAGTTGCCAGGACCACCATCCTGGCTGCATCAACTGGGCCAAATGGGTGTGCTGTTGTACAAGAGACATGCTGGCGCCAGAATGGCGCCGACCCCACTCGAATGAAAGCTTGCATGCTGTTGCAAGGACATTAAGAATGGCAGCAGCCTGAACAAATGCTTTCCAATGCCTGGTAGGGCGAGTGCAGTCGCAACTCCAAGGTATGCACGTGTTGTGTTCGTTCACCAATCTGTACTCATTGCTGAGATTGGCATGCCAGTGCCAAAGACGTTCAGCATCCTGCCGAGCATGAGGCAGGCACAGTCTCAAAGCCGATACCACTTTAAAGCAACCCACTGCGGCTTGTCACTTGACCGTAGTACATGCTGGGAGCTGACGAGTGGCCAGGCAACTGCAAGCTGTCGTGTGGCGCCTGCTCCCCACCGGCGCATGTGCGGAACCGTTTCTTGTCGGAGCAGACATCTGCTGCCCTCCTGGCAGCGGCAGAGTCACTGGGTGGGTGGCCCTTGCCGGCACAAGTGATCGATGAGCTCTGCAGATCATGATTTGTCCTAACAGCTGGCTCTACACAACTGCGGGATCCGAGGTACTTGCCATGGTGGCACTGTGCACTCTCAACGGGATTTCGTCTCATAAGGTGACGATGTGCCAGCAGCAACTGCTGCTGAGTTTGTACACCGTGCCAAAGTGCTTAAGCTGCTTCCAAAAACAGTGTCGAAGCTAGAGCGGCGCCTCTGCTCGGAGGCGCGCCCCTGCCAACGGAAGGTGGCGCAGCTGCTGCAGCGCGAGTTTGCCAACATGCGCATCGCGGCCCGGGGGGGCAACGCCTTTGCTGTGGACGAGCATGGTGCGCAGCTGCCGCTGCCACCCACCAGGTACACAGGCAGGAGCTGTCTATGTGCTGTGCACTGGATGAGTATTCATATGCATTGACCTGCAGCCCTGCTGCCAGGCTCCTGACTGCCATGATGACAGCGTAATGTGCATTGCATCGTGGCACTGTTGCAGCAATCCCCACGCTCTGTGAGCGGTAGAGTGCGGAGTGTCTAAATTTGGGTTTAACAGGTGGCCAGCATCTCGGGTGGCGCTGGTGCGGCGGGCTTCAGAGGCACTGACAGGGCGGCCAGAGGCGCCGGCGGCTCTGCCAGAGGATGTTCGAGAGGCCTCTCCTGCCGAGCAGGTCGGCCTAGTTGCCGTCCCCAGCGCGTCGCAGCACAACATGCTGTGTGTGACACATCTTCAGCATCGTTGTCGTGGTGTACTTGCCGCACATCACTGAGAACCAGCCTGAAACCTGCAAGCAGGCGCTGGCGCGGGCGCTGCACGACCGCTGCCTGTACGCCGACGCCGGCTGGTGGGCATACGAGCTGTGCTGGCAGCGGCACCTGCGGCAGTTCCATGCTCCAGAACTGGACGCCGAGCAGAAGCTGGAAACCGTCAATCTGCTGGGTGAGCGCAGCAACCGGCATCACGGAGTTACCACATGTGGCACACATCTTTGCTGTTATGCACGGCCACAGATGTGCAGAGCCGTGACATGAAGCTGACGTGCAGTATGCACTTGTTTCTCAACTGTAGGTGTTTATGACGCGGAGGCAACGGCCGCGCCAGATGCGGAAGCAGTTAGCGAGGACGGCGGCCTGCCGGCGTTGCCGCCCAGCCAGCTGCTGCAGGGCACCAGGGGCAGCCGCGTGCCCTACTTGCGGCACTCTGTGTACACCAGGTATGTTGTCTTGCACGTGCAATGATAATGATTATCATGCAAACAGGGTGCTGCCTGCTGACACCTTTCATGTCAGCGGCGCCATCTCGAAACACAGAGTTCAGGGGTGGCTCAGGAAAGCCTAGGCCTAATTTACCAATTCTGCTTTCCACTTGTTTCAAAACAAGTGGAAAGGTTTGTGCATCATGCACGGCAGGGGTGCGCCATGCGAGGTGCCGGGTGCAGGAGGGAAACCCCGCAGGGCTGAGGTGCGACTGCACCCATTTCGTAGCATCTTTCCCTTGGAGTTGAGTGCACGAGAACTGAGGCCACGCTTGCCAAATGCAAAGAGTGCAGTGAAGGCGCAAAGCACAGGTCAAGGTGTGTTGCGTGCAGGTGCGTGTGGCATGCTCGCCGGATGCAGCCATGCACCTGACGGTGCACGAGCCGCAAGCATGCCGCTATGTCGTGGTGCTGTTCACGCCGATGCTGCGCGGCGTGCCGGAGTTCCAGCCAAAGTGGGAGGGCGCGGCCAAGCCATGTGCGCCTCACATCTGCCTCTCTCGCCTCACTGGGCTCTGAAACAATTGTGACCTGAATTGGCTGACGTTTTATCAAGCAGAGCGCACATCGATGTCATCATTGACCTTCGCTCGCATCTTGCAGGGGCGGGCGCGGGCGCGGCAATGTCAGCAGAGATGTTGGCGCAGGTGGCAGGGGCGCTGGGGCTCCCGGGGCTGCAGTTCAGCTGGGTGGGCGAGCCTCAGGGCGGGGCGCAGCCTGCAGCAGGCACGGGCAGTGAGCCTGCCAAGCATCACGGCACAGCAACAGAGAAGGCGGAGGCAGTGGTGTCAGGTTCCAGCGGGCGAGTCCCCACCCTGCTGCCCGGCAGCGGCGCTGCAGCAGGCGGTGCTGCACCAGGTCCAGCGACGCAGGGCGGCGTGGGAGGCGGTGCCGGGGCTGGCGATCAGCCTGCTGGTGGATCCCAGGAGGCTGCTGCGGTGCCTGCCTCGGATGCCGGCAGCGCAATCAGCGCCGCAGATCCGCAGCAGCAGGCTGTAGACCCAGAGTCCTCGGACCAGTCGGACCTCTGAGTTCTGCAGCATGGCGCTGCTGGCTGTTCGAGTAGCAGTGTCGTTCGTGACCAGCTTTTGATAGTTCGGTTCAAAAACGTAACAATCTCAACTTCATAGCATTTCCAGAGCATCGCGCACAATCGAAATGCTGCTAGGGTCTTGTCAAGGTCATGGTCGAGTTCAGCACATCGTCAATGAATGGTCGTGTTGCCGGGTCGCTATTCAGGCAAAATTTGACCAGCGACCGCAGCTCTTCCGGGTATGTGTCATGCGGCGGCCATGACAGCGCATTGTTTACGACCGCCAGCATGAGGCTGCCGCCGGCCTCGTTCAGCACGCGCTCGAATGGCGACACGCCATACATCATAAAGTACCTGCAGGATCCAGAGCACACGTACAACATCACACATGAAGAACATTCCAGCCGCATATCAGCCGCCACTCATGCTTCTATTATGTGACAGCTTGGCACGCATTGCAACAGACAAGACAGGGGGCTCACAGTAGGCAGCCGAGGGACCAGATATCCACACGCTCGTCGATAGTGCATTCGGATGGCACGTCCCACAGCTCAGGCGCTCGGTATGGCGCTGTGCAATGCCGCTCTGCCTCCTCCTGCATTTTGCAACTATGTGCTTAGCGTGCATTGTGGCAGCATGCCGTGTTGACCGGCAGCATGACCCGGGACAGTCGGTGAAAGAAAACACATTGAGGTCATCAGCTGCTCACCTGGATCGCGAGGGCTTCTGTGCGCGAGTGTATCTGTCGCCGCCCCTCCTGCACGCTGCCAAAGTCTATAAGGACTGCCTGGTACCTGGAGGGATGAGTTACCATCTATGAGTGTTGCATATACTGTGCAGGGTGGCGACTTCATGTGTCTGGCCTTGCGCAACATGACTGGTGGCATGCAGTGACACACACCAGCTGCTCACCTTCCACGTCTTCGGCTGTGGCCACCATCTGATGTGCGGGGTCGCAGCAGCACATTGTGCGGCTTCACATCTCGGTGTACGAGCGGGTGCGGCTGCAGCCCATGCATGGCCTGCAGCGCCCTGGCAACCTGCATACCAGGTTGCCAGGGAGTGTGCCTCAGTGCCGTCCGCCTATCCCTTCATCGCCATCATAATTTTCTTCTGGCAGCTGCTCGGTGCTCTTTTGCAACAGGGCCATCGCCATAACAACGCAGTGTGCGCAACAAATTTGCGACCCACAGCCCTTCACAGCAGACACCTGTTGAATGCAGTCCCACCTGAACGAAGATGTGGATGACCTCGGACGCCGGCAGCGACCGGCCCTCGGCCGTGAGACGCTCCGCCAGGTCCGTCAGCGAGCCGCCAGCATACAGCGGGAACAGCATGTGGGCCACATGCTTAGCGGGGCCGCCCTCCGGCGCCGCCGAGATCTGCGACGCCAGCAGCGGCAGCAGGTTCGGGTGCCGCAGCCGCGACATGACCGCGATCTCGAATCGCGCCGCCTGCAGCTGGTCCGGCGACGCAGCCTGCACCTGCAAGGCATATTGAATGCTGGCGTCACTGCCATCTGCAAACAGGCGCATGCGATCGCCACACATGCCAGCAGTGTCAGCAGGCTGACCTCCATAGAGCAGCTGTCATGAAGTATTTTGCCCCTGACCGGTGCCAGGTGCGATGCTGCAGACCTTCTTCAGTGCGTAGTCGTTGACTCCCGGGTTTATTTCATCGTCATGTTGCTGGGAGTTGTTGTAGATCAGCACGTCCGCATCCGTGCGCTTTTGCTCCCTGACGTGGTAGACAAAACTGAATCCTCCCTCCCCCAGCATCCTGATGATACGGAAGTGTCTCGTTCCCAGCACCACCTCCTCTGCGGCCAGCTCTGGCAGCCACTGCCTGCAGCTGGACAGCACGGCGGTGGACACGCCCTCCCAGCAGCCCGTCAGGTTCTCAAGCCAGCTCATGGCTGCCAAAGCAGCCTCGTGCTGCTCGCAGTTTCACAATGCTACAGAGCGCGTCTTGCGAATCAGGAGTGCAGGCGACCATCAACTGCATATGCTCGTCAGATCACTTCGAAAACAGAAGCTCCTGCTGAGCGCGGTGAAATTGTTCACAGTTGATGCGAGCTTACAGATCGGTTTTAGCTTACTGAAAATGGAACACATTCACAGTCCTAGCACATTGCATACGACGTTGTGCGAACATGCGGGCATTCTGGCATTGTCCACCTCGCAACAACTTGAGATGGCGTCGAATCAGCTGCAGACTGCTGTCCTACATGACACTGTGCACCAGCATGAAAATTTCGCTGCGTCGAGACCGTGTGTTGAAGCTATTGCGATCAGCGGTTGCTGGTGTTGTACCAGTGACAACCAAACAGATGGTCCGAAAGCTTCAACGCTGGCCAACGACTGCTATACTGCTCATACTACTGGCAGGCACATTGCTGAATCTTCTGCTGTTGCCTACTCGGAAGGTAGAGGGATTCGTTCGGCGCCACCCTCGCGCCCTGCGGCACTTGGACAGGTGGGAGGTGCACCGCCCACTGAATAGCGGCATCTCAACATTTGGCTGATGCCTCAGCTGTGACTCAGCCTCACTCCTTATGCCGCAGACGAGCTGTGCTACAGCCTACAGCACTGCCGATCACCCCGCCGCTGCCAGCAGAACCGCCCCCTCAGGAGCCCGCAGTGCCCGGCAGGATTTGGATACCGGGCTGCCACGATACAGACGCCAAGTGTGGGACGTACAAACGCCTCCGCCAGGAGGGGTGCCTGAGCAAACCAGGTGCGGCTGATGTGAGTCAAGGCGCTGTTGGACGCGTGAACAGCTGTGGAATGTGCCATAGTATTTGACGCAGGCTTCATGCTCGCGAGCTGCCGAGCAACATGTGGCATCTGTGAGCGCTTGACCCTGACAGACGTCCCTGACGAGGTGAGCAATGCGGTTAGACAGCTTCTGTTACTGTATCACAGCTGCATCTCAGCAGACTGTGTGATTGCATTATGACCTTCTTCGCTTGCCTGCAGGTGTTGATTGCAGACAATGTCACCATGCCACTAGTTGGATTCGGCACCGCCGGGCTGGGAGGCAACACACAGAGGGCAGTGCAAATGGCGTTGAATGCCGGCTATCGCCTCATAGACAGTGCTCAGGTGGGTCCATAATCAGTTGTGCCTTGGCACGCTCCCATTGCTCAGCTTGGAATCCGAAATGTGCGATGGTGCAGCGTAACTTCATGACCTGTAGAGGAGTGCATATGCAGGCAAGAGAGTGGTACCGGGAGGATCTGGTGGGTGCAGCTCTCCGGCAGGCCAGCATCAATCGGCATGAAATCTTTCTCACATCGAAGCTGCACCCGCGGCACCACGGCTATGATGCAGCACTGCGGCAGCTGGACCAGGTGAGAAGGTGCAGCGACTCTGCACCCGCGCACATGGCACTTTGCTTGCCGTTGCCGCATGCCGCAGGAGCATCAAGTTTGTCTCCTGAATGATTCCTTAATCGTGCAGTCGCTGGTGGACCTGCATGTCGACTACCTGGACCTCATGCTGCTGCACTACCCAGAGTGTTGGGGTGCGCTGTGCGGCAATGAGCAGCCCCAGGGCACCTGGAAGGACAGCTGGCGCGCGCTTGAGCACGCTGTGGACCTGGGCAAGCTGCGCGCCATTGGTGATGCTGGCTGACATTGCGATTCTGCGAGGTTGCCTCTGCCGCGGTGCGTGCCTGCCGACTGCGTCGTCCATCTCACGGTCTAGTGACTGCCAGTGGAAGGTATTCCATGCCTCTGTAGGTGTCAGCAACTTTGACATGGCGCAGCTGAACGAGCTGCGAGCATTTGCAAAGATCCAGCCAGCGGTGGTGCAGCGCAACAGCGATCCTTTCAGCCAAGATACGGACATGCGGTCATTCTGCCGACTAGCGGGAATACAGTACCAGGTGCAGTTCAGCTGTGCTTCGGCTCAGTCCCTCGTGACAACTTGATGGATGCAAATGATGCACAGCAACAGCAAGTAGACAGAAAGAGTCGTCCTGCATGACGGATATCGATTGTTGCATGGCGTCACTGCAGGCATACAGCAGCCTTGGTACACAGTGGCGGATGAGAGGGCGCCACATCAATCCAGTCTTGACAGATTCTGTCATTGATGTGAGAATCCAGCGCTGCCATGCATTTGATTGCGGCATCTGCATTCTGTAAGTGCTGCAGTATGTTCACAAGTGCAGTTTCGATGTGACTCTTCATGTTCCCGCAGCTGATTGCAGAGGAGGTGGGCCGCACAACAGCTCAGGTCATCTTGAAGTGGGCCCTGCAGAGCGGCATGGTGCGCGTTCCTGCTCCAGCTGCCGCAACCTTTCACTGCTCTGAGCATGACGCATCAACTGCAAATTATGGCCAACTATCATGGAGATTGGTGAATGGCTGTAGATCTTTACACAGCCATATGTGGTATGTGCATGGTGCAGGCCGTCATCCCCCAGTCTGGCAACAAGGCTCACATCGAGTCCAATCTGGACCTTGACGGCTTCACGCTGTCAAAGGAGCAGCTGATCAAGATGGACGCCCGGGATGGAGCACTGCAGTAAATGTTGGTGGCTACGATGCACTTTTCATGCCAGCATCGGCTGCTGGCATGTTGCAGATGAAGTGCACAGCATGTGCGGGCGCATTGGAGACTCCAATCTCTGCCTCATGACATGCACATGCTCGAATCAGGCTTATTTGGAAATACAGCATATAGTTTTCACAGGGTCCTTGTGTACAGTATTTGCAGGTGCTGCAGAATGCACATTGTGGCTCAAGTGGGCCAATGCCGATCCTTTGAACGGACCGTCTGTTTCGGCGGAGGTCGACTGGCTGTGTTTGCCTACAGTCTATCATGATTCGACTACGACTTGTAGCTTTGTGTAATCGTGATACTGTTCACACCGGGGTTGACGACGATTGCTGTGGCAGCGGCGGTGCTCCTTGTATGTTTACCGCTGTCTGACCAAATTTCACTGTGTCTATAGCTTCCCCTCGACCTCTTCACCGACGCATCTGAGACGGCAGAGCATGTAACAGGGCGACGTGAAGCCTGAATCGCCTCGACATGCTATCCCCGCCAAAATCACCGCCGCTGAACTTGAGAACCTCGACTTTTCGACGCCTTGCAAGATTGCATCGTACATGTGCAGATTGCAATTGTAGTGTGACTCCAATTGCGTTTCAACGCGGAGTCTGAGCGTCGTGCAGGCCAGGCTTCTCGCTTTCCTTTGGCGAATCATATTTAGCAGTTGCAATTTGCAGTCGAACAATCGCTCAATCAAAAACAATCGCTTATCGAAGTGCCTTGTACCTACGTTCCATATCTGTGTTGTTGATTTGTCGACCGTTGTCGAGCGACTTTGGACAGCAGTCTAGCGGCACCGGGGCCGCTGCAGTCCAATGAAACGGCTAGCAATCAGTACCCAGCGTCTGCAGCGACGCAGCATCCAGTGCGCAGCTCATTCAGCGGCCTTGTTGAGAGGGCAGTCGCGCACCTTGCGCAGTTGCTGCCAGAAACGGTGCAGCGCGCAGCAAGAGGAGGGACCGCACAGGCTGGTACTGGAGGCAAGGATAGCCACTGCTGACAACTTTGCTCCGTTTGGACAGGTGTGGAGATGGTAATGATTTGCATCTGGGGCTCACCCTGCCATGCTCACCCGACAATCAACCTGTATTGCGCGGCATGGACCTAATCACATTTCGTATGCCGAACACGGTTCAGATGGCACGCATTCTGATTGCAGCTAATCAGTGCGACTGATGACGGCAAGGAATTCGATGAAGAGGACGCGCAGCTGGTGCTGGACAGGGGTCCATCACCGCCACGCTTTTACATCATGAAATTGCCGCGGCGGGGCCTCACTTTTGACCGCATCACGTACCACAACAATGTCACACAGTGCCTAGGTGAGTTTGTAGTGATTCTGCTCGTCGTATCTTCGCCGTATAGCAACGTAAGTCCAGTATGTGAATGTTGTCAACATGAGGGCCTCTGCTGTGCGCAGGCTCCGTGCAGCCCGAGCCATGGTACCTCGTCGTTGCGGAGCCCACCGGCTCAGTTGAGGAGTTCCCCACCGTCACCAACCTGCACGCCTTCAGGGTGCGCTGGAGTCACAGATACCGTCTTCGATTGCAAGCTGCCTATCTTGAAGGGAGTGCTCATCGGACCTTTGCTGGCCGCCTTGCATTCAGGCTTCTGTCGCTGACACCTGATGCATGGCTTGGCGCAGGTGCCACACGGATCATTTGTGAAGCTGCACATGGCCACCTGGCATGGTGAGTTCTTTTGATGAGATGCAAGTCAGTCGCACAAGTATGCCAGACTACACAATACGCAAGACCCCACTGGCGCCCGCGAGCGCCTGGCATGTGTCTGTGCAGCTGGTCCATTGTTTGATGGTGCAGACAGCATGAGCTTCTTCAACCTGGAGCTTGCAGACACGAATGTCGTGGTGCGCTGTCTCTCGCTCCCCCTGCTGTATGATAGCTAAACACGACTGTGCATATTGAACACATTCTATACCCTTTTGCCCCTTTGAGCATGTGTGAAGTGGGTGGCTGTCCCATACAGGACCACAACACGCATCACTATGACAAGCAGAATCAGCTGTTCGAGGTGCGTGAGACGGGCAAGAAAGTGCGGTGGTGGACAGACACGCTGCGGGAGTGCTGACGTTGTCAGACATCAAATTTGAGGGCTACCATTGATTCTTTTGCGATACTTCATTCTCTTCACCAGTCCACCACAATATCGGTGTTTTCAAGCGCAAATCACGTCAATGCAACAGGCTTCAACACTTCAAGTCCACCGACCGACGCATTTCACGGCATATTGTTCGCTAGAGCGTTTGCAGCAGCGTCTCTTCAGTAGGCTGTTTGCACTGCTGAATCAGCATGCGGGCTGACCTCCATCGCACCAGCGGCATGCTACAGCTTCGACTCGTCATGTCAGCGGGCAGTATTTGCGGCAGAAGCCTGCCAGGAGCGCCACCATCCGCGCTGTCGTGGCCGGCAGCCTGCGGAGGTGCATGAAGCTTCATGCTTGAACCCAGACGAGCCCGCCATGGACTCTTTGGAAAACTCATGCGCCCACTTCCGGCACTGATACTCACTCAAAGGTGATGGCTATGTACACTGGCTTGCCACCGATCGCCCCTTGGCACACAGCCGCGCCGGTGCTAGTCTCCGGGTCGCCCTGCATGCTGCGGCCCCACACCAGCGACGGGTGATGCTGGTGCACCTGCTGGCCATGGTGTGGCTGTCAGGCAATATCTACTGAGGTCCTGGCTGGACTCGGCTCTTGCATGAGCTGGCAGTGTATTGCTGGCACTGCGCTGCTTGCCAAGCCAGCACAACAAATATGCACGTCTCTGTAGCGCAGTGGACAGTTGTTGTGCGCCCTCACCTCATACCGCCTGCCCTGAATGTGCAATCCTTGTCGAATGGCCTGCTCCCGTGATCCCACAACTGCCGCTGTCAATGATTGTGCGTCTTTCTTCGACACGCCCTGCAGCAGCCAGGCCCTCATCAGCTTCGATGCACCAGAGGACACATCCGGTTGCCTGGGCATGCTGCGGCGGGCAATGACTTGGCTGACCTCGAAGCTGGCATGCAGCACCGTTCCTGCCGCATCGAAGATCACAACCCTGCTGCAGCCCCGTAGTTGCGACCGCGCGGCGCCGACCAGCTGCTCAGCCTGGCTTGCCGGCATCACCTCAAGGGTTGACCGCCCCTCGGGACCAGGTTGCCAAGCCTGGCCTGATAGATGTGCCCTGACTGTTGAGCTGACTCAGAGTCGCGACACTGCGTCTGCGCGTCCCTCGGCGTATTGACTCTTCGTATATGCTCTATTGGAATGCTGACGACGTCCAGACGCTGCGATCGGACACAATGTTCGTGATAGGGTTCGAGTTGCAGCATATGCTGGTGGCCTGATTGTCTGTGACAACAGGCGGGCGCGAGCACGGTGTGTGCGCTGATCAGTCTGCGGTCACATGCAACAGGGAAAGCAACCGGAACTGTGGCACACTTGGGAGCCGCTGCGGATGGTGTCAGGATCTCCAGGTTATTGGCCAGTCCCAGTGCTTGCACCCTGGCGTTGGTGTCTGCACAGCTTTCGGGCCGGTCTTGTGTCGCTGTACCTGCACGCCGGAACACAGCAGTATTGTTTCGTGATTCCCTTCGAATCTGCCCGCCTTCAGCCTGAAATCGCGGTCCAGCGCACGAGTCCACCCGTGCAAGCGGGAGGCACGGTCACGCGACAGCCGACAGCATCTGTGCTGCAAAGTCAGTCCATGCGATGCTAAAATATGATATCTACAGCATTTGACCAAGGTGGTCGCGGCAAACACAGCTGTATGGGTCAGCACCTGCTTGCCGACCATCGGGATCGACCTGTGAACGGCACTGGTCTTACACCTTTCCCTGGCAGCGTGGTTGGGCACTGCTGTCACTAGCAAGTATCTATGGATGGAGCGCACAGCCCACCACCGCGTAAACCCCAGCGACACCGCCTCTCGGTCAGGACGTCCAATGCGGACTCTGAAGCGGAGAGCATGGCAGCGGCAGTGGCAGCGCTTCCGGACTCTCCGCTTGGATCAGCCCCACCGGAATCGCCGCAGCTCCATCAGCAACTCATCATCCCGTTCGGCGCTGCTGCAGAAGCAGAGCAGGGCACCTCAGCACAGCAGCAGCAGCATGTCCTGCTGCGCACCGCCTATGGCGGGTTCAGCACGCCTGAAAGGAGCGCCGATGGGCAGAGCGCCGGGCAGCCACCGCCACAGAGCCGTACATCCTTTGTTGCCGGCAACCCCCTATGGATGGACGGCAGCGGCAGCATCCCGGCCATCGTGGTCAACAGCCAGCCGGAAGATGTGCCAGCCAAGGCAGGATTCAAGGTGCCGCCGCCCGCGGCTCGGAAAATGCCGCTGGTCGCAGTGAAGCAAAACTCCGTGCTGCCCCTCGACGGCGATGTGCCCCTCAGGACGGTGAGCATATGTGAGCCACATTTGGTTCTGCACGAACAACTTCAGACCGTCTGCCTGGTGCTTGCCTGGTGCTGACTTATGCATTCCCTGCCTGTGCAGAAGCCGGAGCGGTCGATCTTTGAGAACAATGCCACACTGGCAGCGCTGCCGGTGTGGAAGCAGCGCTCTCTAGTGTTTTTGAACAGCATACCCTATCTGGTGTTTTCGACATTCGTGACTGTCATTGCAATCTTTCTCAGCGATGTCCGGCTGGCTGTGACACCACGTTCAGCCGACAAGTTCTTCACCGTCTTGGCGTCCCTGTGCTTTGTACAGTTCGCCATCGAACTGGTAAGGAGAGGATCTGCATGGCTTTCCTGCAATGCTGTTTGCTATCGGCCTTGTCGTGTCTCCCTCACCCTGGCAACTGTGAAAGTGCAGGTGTGGACTGCAGCAGTGAAGCCCAAGTATTTTCTGGGATTTTGGTTCTGGCTGGACCTGATCTCCACAGCGTCCCTGCTACTGGACATCCCAGCAGTGCAGTCGGCTTTCACCTCCGCCGGCTCCAGCCGTGAGGACAAGCAGGCGTCGACCCTGCGGGCCGCAGTGCGGGCATTTCAGCTCATCAGAATATCACGCCTGCTGAAGGTGGGTTGTGTGACAGCTTGGTGTACTTGACAGTGCATCTCATCCTCATTGAGGTCCAACATCGCTCCATGCTGATGCTGATCGCTCATGCTTGCGCTGCACAGGTGCTGCAAATTGTGCAGCTTCTGAAGGCACGGCGGGAGCAGCGGCGCATTGAGGAGCTGCGCATGATTTCCGATGACAACGGCGGGGACTACGACCCAGTGGCGGAGGAGAACCAGCCGTCGCGGGTGGGCCAGAAGCTGTCGGACCTGACAACCAGCCGCGTGGTGCTGCTGGTGCTGGCGATGCTGTTCGTGCTGCCGGTGTTCAACATCGGCAGCGGCATCTATGGCACCGCGCCATCTCTTGGCTCTGCCGGCATCAAGGTCGGCTATGTCTTGATGACAGCATGCCAGAGTGCTGTATCCTGAACAGTTTGCTGTTGGCCGGCAGCAAAACAGCCTGTGGACATGCAGGTCACTGTGTCACATTGTGCGTCGCCTGCACACTGGCAGCCCTGCGACTCTGGACATGCAGGTGCTGCACGAGCTGTGGATCCAAGAGGGCTACACCTCGCCAGCCTTCCTGACGGCAGCCACGGTCGCTTTCCCTTCAGCAGCTGTTGCATCAGAGCAGCTGATCCTGCAGGTGCCACATCGGCTTAACTTCTTGTGTGTGAGCTTGCGTGCTGCCCGGCGAGTTTTGCTCAGTGCCTTATCGACAGCCTGGGACCCATGAGTCCGCAGGACTCACCCTACATTCTGGGGCTTGGCGCTGCGGGGTCACATGAAACCTTCCGGCCGCTAATCCTGAAGATATGCAACTCAACGTTCCTTCCAGCCTCAGATGCAGCGCTTGCAGCAGAAGAGGTGCCAACCAATATTGCAGCCAAGCGTTTAACCCCTTTGGCGCAGCTCACTGGCCATTGAAGTCCACTGTGTGCGAGTGAGCATGAAGTAAGCATCTGGATGACTGTCTGATCTGCAGGCGCGGATTCAGCAGCACTGGCGGCCCGATGAGCTCACGAGGGAGATCATCAAAACGCCGGGGTGCAGTGATCCGTCACAGGGCCAGTGTCTCATCAGCACCGGGGTGTTCGACCTGAAGTGGGAATCACAGCTGCAGGTGCCGGCGTCTGATAGCATAACGCCAGGACAGTATCATGCTCTGTTTACTCAGTTCCTTGCAGCAAAGTGATGTGTGCACACACGTTGTTCAGTACTCTGCAGACACGCTCAGCCCAACCTGCGCAGGCCGTGTTGGACATGTTGCGCATCATAACAGCCATCATCCTGCTGGGGCTCGGCGCCTACATCTTCAAGCGCGACACAACAGTCCTGGTGCTGGTGCCCATTGAGCGCATGTTCAAGAAGGTGCGTGGCTCAAGCCTCTTGTGTGCATGCCAGTCGCTGCTTCTGGTAGATCTGCCCTGCACCATCTGCAACATGCATGTTGCAGACCACCAATAGCATGTCAGCAGACTGCGACTGCTGCAGGTGAAGCTGGTGTCCCTGAACCCGCTTGCAAAGCATGCAAAAGTGAAGGCGAAGACAGAGGAGGAGCAGCTGGAGACGCGGCAGCTGGAGAATGCCCTCGACAAGATTTGCAGGTCTGGATGGACTCAATCCGATACAGTGCTCAGCACTGTGTATATGCACTGTGCGTGTGGCAGCATCTCAATGCTGCTTCACATCTATTTGCCATGGCTGAAACGTCCCTTCTGCACATGTAGCCTGCTGGCAGTTGGGTTCGGTGATGCCGGTGCGGAGGTCATTGCCAACAATATCAAAAGCGGCGGCGACATCGACCCCATGGTCCCGGGCCAAAAGGTCACCGCCATCTTTGGCTTCTGCGACATCCGGCAGTTCACAGACACCACAGAAGTCCTGCAGGTCAGACAGGCGGCCAATGTTGTACACGGTGCTTGATTTTCTTGTGCTGCAAATGGATCATGTTCTCTGTCATGGCGCCGCATGAAGTCCATCAGCTCAACATTGTAGGAGGACATCATGGAGTTCGTCAACTCCATCGCCAGGATCGTGCACTCAGAGGTGGACAAGCACGGCGGTGCAGCAAACAAGAACATTGGCGACGCCTTTCTGCTGGTGAGTATGTTGTCAGCTGCCGTCCTCTCATTCGGCATGGCAGCCTGCTAGGGTGTAGTGAAATGGTCTGGAATGCATCGTGAAGCATTGAACACGATTCATTTGCAGCATCGCCATTTTGCAAGTCCATCCACCCATGTCAGATTCGTCAATTGACGGTCTGAAATTACAGACATCCAATGGTAGAACGGTGGTTGCTGCTGTGAAGGGCTTGGTCTTTGCAGCTCAATGCCAGTAAGAAGGAACCACATGTCCGGGACATGTCGCTGGACCACCGCTGGCTGGACACTGAGATATGCAAGAAGTGGTGGTTGCTGAGCAGCTCTGCGATTGTTGTCTTTCAGGTATGGAAGTTTCCCAGCTCAGCAAAGCTGGCAGCTGCACGGGCGCGCGTCGGCTCTGGCGGCTCTAACGGCAGCCCGGGCAGCAGCCGCGGCGGCAGCTTCAGCGCGGCGCAGCGTGACGGCAGCAGCTTCCTGGGGCGCCCGAAGTCCCGCAGCCTCGGCAGGAAGCTGGACCTCAGCCAGCGGGTCCTGCGCAAGCACAGCGTCCAGGTGCGAGGCCTGGGTGGTCATGCAGCATGCAGAGTGTAATTACACCATGGTTGTGCTCGATCTGCTTTGTGCAATGCTTGGTGGCCTCTGGTGCCATGGCGGCGATTTGCATCGTTTTGTTCACAAAGCGCACACCCAGATCGCGATTTAAGACGGTGAAACCTGCCATGCTGCTGCAGGTGTCCAGGGCGGGCAGCGTCAGCGGGGTCACGGGGCGGCCGCCGCTGCTGCGGGGGGAGGAGCTGGCGGACAGGGCGCTTGCGGCGTTCATCATCATCCAGGCGCTGCTGAAGCTGTCGCCGCGGCTGAAGCAGTTCAGCAAGCGAGCAGACCTGAACGCGCGGATGCCCGACTACACGGTGACAAGTTGCTGTCTGTCAATTTTGAGTCCAAATGTACTGGATCGTGTCTTCGTGTGTACCTCATTTCTGATGAGCATTGGACCTGCAGTGCGATCTGGTGTGAGCAAGGGCAAGCTGACCTGCTGAGTACAATGTCAGCACTCTGCAGGTCCGGATGGGGTTTGGGCTGCATGTGGGGTGGGCCATCGAGGGCGCCATTGGCTCGGAGCACAAGATCGATGCCTCCTACCTGTCGCCGAATGTCAACATGGCATCGCGGCTGGAGGCGGCCACTAAGCAGTTTGGCACCACAATGCTGCTGTCGGACGACTTCGTGTCCTTGCTGTCGCCAGCTGTGCGCCGCCGCGTCCGGCAGGTGAGCTGCTGCTTGATTATGTCAACTGAGCGAATCTCTTGCCATGCATTGGTCGGTGTACACACCATCAGCATAGGCTGCTGTCGATAACATCGTGGAGCGCCTGCACTACCGTGTCATATGGAATCAAAAGACAGGGTACTGCACGTCCTGCATGCAGATTGACTGCGTGACGGTGAAGGGCAGCAACCAGCCGATGGGGCTGTTCACCTACGATGTGACGCTGGAGCACATCCTCAGCCCGCCAGATGCGTCAGGCGCTGAGATGGCCGACCTAGAGACCTTCTCTGC
This sequence comes from Tetratostichococcus sp. P1, assembly GCA_036584455.1. Lineage (NCBI taxonomy): Eukaryota > Viridiplantae > Chlorophyta > Trebouxiophyceae > Prasiolales > Stichococcaceae > Tetratostichococcus > Tetratostichococcus sp. P1. Next base: position 4,758,100 of record BTPI01000001.1, read on the forward strand.
ATCCGTGTACGAGCACGAGTTCGAGGAGCACCCTCACCTCGTGAAGTGAGTATGCGCTCACCATTATGCTTATGTTACAACACATTGGTGCATCAGGTACACTGGTGCATCAGGTTCATCAGACACATGTCTAGCAGCTCATGATTTCTGCGTCACAATGTCAGGGTTGCCTGGGTCTACAGGAACACAGTGTGATGATACCATGCCTACCCCCAACCTGCAGGACATGGGCGGTGAAAGACGCCTTTCTGGAGCGCTTCAGGGAGGGCTTCAGGGCGTATCAGTCCGGGCGGTGGGGTGCCGCCCGGGCGGTGCTGGAGGAGTGCGCCACGGCGCGGCGCACGCAGTCCGGGGAGATCGTGCCGGACGGCCCCTCCATCACGCTGCTGGAGTTCATGGCGCGGACAGGGTATGTGGTGCCGGAGGACTGGCAGGGCTGCCGGGAGCTAACGGACAAGTGACTGGGAGCAAATGGGGAGGAGCAGTATGTTTCTGAGATAAGCGTGCACCAGCAGGTAGCTTCAGGCAGGTGTCTACAGTAGGAGGTAGAACAGATAGAGCAGATGAAGCTATTTTGTAGTGCTAGCACAAATATTCGGCTGCACCTACGTTCTGCCTGATCCCGCCGCCGATTGGGAATGTCTACGCTGTGCCCTCCTTCCCTGAACATTACATTGCAATAAAAGTCACTAGCGGTGCTGCACCCTTCACCGCTGAATATCCCGTTCCTCTGTCTTGCTGTTTCCTTTTCAATTCCTATCGCGCCTTTCCCATTTGTTTCCGTACTAGGGTTTCGTGCCGTCATTCCACAGTCAGCTTCCACGCCAGTGCAGCGCATTTTGCTCGCCACATGTCTCACCATCAATGTGATCAGATGCAACATATCCTTGCAGCATGATCAGGCTCGCACTTGTGGCAATCGGTCTAAATCGCTGCCAAAATTTGGGCGTTAAGCAATTTGACGTGAAGATTCAGCAACACCTCACATAGCCACTCAGATGGGCCCTGCAAACGACGCTCGAATGGCAGCATCTCCCGTTGCGCGTATCTCATCCTTATCTAAAGCTCACTGGAGTTGTAAAGCTTTCAGCAGGTCGCTTGATCATTGAGACATCCAGCCATTCGGTGGACACATGGTAAATGCTTCGGCTCTCCATTGTGAGTTCAGCAGGAGCTGGGCTGCTGGTCATTTCGAGTAGGCGCTGATCGCACATGCTCCTGCAGCAGTTCTTGCCGTCTCCACTATCGGATCTGGGACTTCTGCCGCAGCAGCCGTCCGCTGACCCTGCCGACCACTGACCCTGCCACTCCGTTCACACCTGCTGGCAGCCTGCAGCGGCATCAGCGGCAGCCATGGCCGAGGAGGTGCTGTTTCAGATGGAGTCGGAGGCGCGCGACGCTTCCAGGCGCGTGTCGACGGCCAACATCGCGCAACACTCTGTGCCCCGCCGGCGCAACTCCAGCGGCAGCGACATCGCCGCCATGGACGCAGGCACCACACCTGTGACGTCTCAGTGTAGCTGCTCATATCAGTGACTTGCATGGCGGCCAGCATCCGCTGCTAGTCCCTCTGAGGCTGCTCCCGGTCGCGTGTGCCATGCACAACTGCTATCAATGGTGCCTTGCAGGCAATGCTGCTGCAGATGGCCGAGCGAATGGCTTTAAAGCGGGCTTCACGAGTGGCCACACAAATGGCGCTGCCATTGGCTGTCAGAACGGCGACGCCGGTGCCTCCGCAGCAGCGGTGCAGTGGGATGGGCAGCGGCTGTACTGGTTTGATGAGGCCCCGCCAGTGCTGCAGTATAACAAGTTCGTGCGCAGCGGCTACCGCGCGGGCATGAGCTACAGACAGTGCGCCTGCAGCATTTTCAGCTACCACAACGAGATAGGTGCGCTTGCATGCTGCATGACGCGTGCAAGCCTGCAGTCTGCTCTGTTCCATTAAGGTCGTGACATGGCACACCATTGCAATGCCCGATGACTGAGTGCCTCTAGAATCGTTTGCAGGCAACATTTGGACGCATCTGCTGCCACTGCTGGCGCTGTTGGCAGCTCTGCTGCTGGGGTGGCTGCCAGCTTGGCCGGGCGCATTTCAAAACTTTTATGGCCAGCTGGGCGGCATCCTGGTGTGCCTGTGTGGCTCCGTCACATACCATACCCTGATGGCGCACCACCAGAACTACCGCACATGGCTGGCGGTCGACGTGAGCCACCGCCTTCCCCTTCATCCTGTGTGTTCCTGTGTACGCCGTGTTGCTGGGTGTGGATGGTTTTGCACGGTACTTCCATCCGCTCGATAAAATCTCCTTTGAGCAGGCTCCGGCTCCCCATGCTGCTGGCACTTGCAGGTGTGCGGCATCTTTGTGCTGTTTCTGAGCGGCGTCCAGGTCGTGGCATGGTGGGGCTTGCGGTGAGGTGTTCTCTTGGGAACTTGGTCACATGCAAATCTTACCGCTGGTGAAGACTGCTCGCTCGGCGTCGATGCACTATGGGCGCATGGAGACCGCGGCTGTGGTGCACTGCAACAGGTGCTGGCCCACGCTGCGTGCCGTCTACGTGACGGTGTACTACTCCCTTGCCTTTGTCTCTGCAGTCTCGGCTGTGCGCGCCAAGAGCGTCGTGATGCGAGCGCTGCCCATGCTGGTGGGTGTCTGATCCAGCAACAGCCTTTGGTGTGGCAGGCTTGAGTGCTGGTCGCCTGCACGTCCATATATCCACATCTCTGGTTGCGGTCACAAGCTCAACATGGCACTGGGCATGTCAACGCTGCAGGTGCTGTTCCTGGTTCGCATGAGTTTGACGGTGCTGCGATATACTCTGCCTGCCGGCTCACCAGCTGCGACGCGTCACTACTTCGTGATGGAGGTGCGTGGCTGACAGGGCATGGTCAGAGCACACCTCTGATGTGCCTCATCCCAGCTTTCGTGGTATCTCACGATCGCTTGGCACAAGCAACTGTCGCCACCACGGAAATAGTTCAAAGTTCGATTGTCGAGAGAGTGTGCCAGGAGAGCTCGCTTGGTTGACCCCACAGGTGCTGTCACTGCTTGGGGGCACAGTCAACGCAATGCGGTGGCCAGAGCGCCACTTCCAGCCCAAGCCGGGGCAGCCAGGGCGCTTTGACTACTGGCTCAACTCGCATCAGGTGCTGTGCTGGACGCCGGTGACATTTCGCAAGCACATGTGGATGAGGCATGCCTGTGCAGTGGTTGATGCATGCTCTCCAAGCCACCTTGCACAAACCATTCCCAAGATGCATGCGGTCGATCTGTGTGCTCAGATGCAGCTGTCACAAGACCTGCTTCAGCCGATGCACAAGCCACACACATGAGTGCGTGGTGTGCTGCAGCTCATGCACATCTTGGTCGTGATCGCAATGGCGCATCTCCACCGGGGCGCCACGCTCGACTTCTGGGACTTCAACAGTGGCGGTGCCTGCCCCGCCTAAGCAGCAGCGCGCGTGGGCGGCACTGCCGTGCTGTAAATCACTGTACACTGCATAGATCACATTGCGGTAGCGTAACGCCGGTATGCTGAAACAGGGAGCGTGTTACACACATGGCCTCGGCTGCAGGTGGTTGATTGAAATCGCTCTGAATCAGGACACACAGGTGATTGTATTGCGTGATTCAGTTGCTGCATTCTGTTTGATTCAGGCATTTGAATACGGTTTGCTCCCGTTTTCGGCAAGGTCATTGGGTTTGCTCTGCAGTTTCAGCAACTTCCCGGTTTATTACAACAGAGCGCACTTGACACAACAGCGCCAAAGCACGTCTACCTACTTCAGTCATGCAGACCAACAACAAAGGCAAAGGACAGACCAAACCAAACGACGAAATTGGTACGAGATCGCTATGTGGGTGGATAACCAGATCAAACCTTCAAGGACACCGAGCATGTGCCGCCGTATGTCCCACTCTGCAAACATTATCGCAGCACGGCCATACGATTGCCTCCTGCCCCTTCAGCAGCACATTCCAACGCATCCCTGCCCGCTGTAATGTATTGAAAGCTCATCATGCATGCACCGCTCCTGCCGCCGCTGCGCCCGAAGATTCAAGTTATCGGCTGGCCGTGCGCCCTCACAAGCACAGACCCCGCTTGAGGGGATACTATCAAGTCTGCTGCATTTTCCAGCTGCTGCTGGGGCGAGCCCTCCCTCGCTTCACTTGCCGAGTGTCAGCATGTCGCAAAAATTGCGCAGCTTGCGGGACAGAGCTGGCAGCCGCTTTTTGGGGCGGCCATCTGCTGGTCCGGCCAGGCCCTGGGCTGCCGCTGCCGCTGCCGCCGCTGCCTCCGGGCTGCCTGCCGCTGCTGTGAACGACGTGCCTGAGGGCGGCATGTCGGGTCTGCAGAGCAGCCACGATCATGCAATCTTGACGGGACATCTGAAGAAAGATTGCTGCCAACCCGTGCAGATGGGGTCATGCCTACACGAACTGCAAAATGCTCGAAGATTCTCATCGTGATGTCATCACAGCGGACTTCTGCAATCCAATCCTGGCAAGCACATGCACGAGCGGCACCTGAAGGTGCCGGAACCAGCGGTCAACGGCACGCCATCTGACATGTACCGCTGCTGCAGCATGCGGCGCGCTGCTGAGACTGATGCGCAGTGCACTGCTGCGTCATAGGCACCCGCGCCCTGGAGCGTGAGCAGCGAGCCCGCGATACCGCCAGCATCCGTGTAGTGCACTGCACAGCAAGCGTGGGCAATAATCAGCATACCATTGGCGATGACATGCTGATCAGCACTCATGTTTGAATGTCCAGTGCACTTCGAGCAAGACCCCTGAGGAAGAAGCAAGTCAGGAAACAGTGGGAAGCATGTCAACATGACACAGCCACAGGTGGAGCAGGGCTGCAGCACCACAACAGGGGGAGGAAGCCACCTGGCGGAGGGGGAGGGGCTGGGGGCTGCACTGGAGGCGGCGGCGGCGGCGGCGGCGGCGGCGCGACGGGCACCACAGGCAGTGAGGCCAGGGGCTCTATCGCCGTCGGCTCATCGCATGTGAACGTGATGTTCAGCTCGCTGTCGTCTGGCAGTGAGAATGCGCGGCGGATGGCGTCTGTGAACTGCGCATAGCCCTCGGGCCCTGGGCGCACCTGCACAGCGGCACTCAAAATCTTAAGGAAATGCACTGAGACCCCCCTTGCCACTCACCCCACATTGGCCAAGGGGGGCATGATGCGCATAGCTGCGAATGGTCAGAGATTGCTCATTGGACAGGAGTTATGAAGGGAAGATGCAGCAAGGAGCATGACTCAATACTAACAGTGTCCTCAACAATGAGGGCTGCTCACCTCGAAGCTGTATGTGCGGCCATCAAAGTTCACGTTCATCACCGCAGGCGCATTGGCGCCGCACGTCGGCGTCAGCGTCTTCTTCCAGTCCGGCAGCATGCAGTCGCAGAACTCGCAGTGCGTCTCCCGCCTGCCCAGATCAGGGAGCCGAAACGTTCGGTATGTTTGGCCACTGCCAGCACATGCTGGCGCATCAGGTACCGCAGATTGCAAAAACCAGCGGCACAGACTCCTACAGCTGCCACAATTGCCGCCTCAGCTGCACGGCATGCACGAAGGATACACGCTCCATGGAACGCTCACCTGGAGCCGGCACTCTGTAGCTGCCACCGCGCCAGGCATGTCGCATGGGCGAAGCGCGGGCACGCGCATGGCCGCATGAGCCCTGGCGGCTCGCCCAGGCATATCCAGCACACCGGCAGATCCTATGCCACCAGAGCATTGACGGTCACCTCCGATACAACCTCAGGGCCATGGGCTGGCAAGGCACAGGCTTGAGGTTGGAGCATCCCTGTGCTCCACGGGAAGATTAGGGCTGACGCCTGCGCCCATGACGTGCCTAGACAGAGATGAACTTTGCTGCGGGTCCATGGGCAGCATTGCAGCCTGCACACTGCACGAATGCTCGGGCAAGAGCGCTCCATGACGCCCTTGAAGGGGTAAGGTGCAGGCTTTACTCCCACGGCGCCCCGCGCCGGCCGCTGGCAGGCATATGCATGCTGTGCAGGTGGTGTGCTGCACCTGCATCGGCTTACGAGCAACTGCATTGAAACAGGCGATCAATCATCAGTAAGGCCCCTCCGACACCACCAGGAAGCCCAGCGCACACGGCGCTGCAGCAAACGCTGCGACGCGTCCATCGCAAGCAGCACGCATGATTACTTGATAAAGCAGCCCGTGCATTTTCTCCAGCCACGGCGTCGCACAGCCATCGCGCAAGCTTGTCCCCTGCCCTGCATCGACCTTTTGCGGTAGCGTGCGCAGCGTCGCGCACGCGGGCCATGGGTGTACGCCTCCGCACCAGAGGCCGATGGAATCTTGCATCATGTGCACCATATCTCTAGCTGGAAGCGGAGCGCAGGGTGGCCGCGGTGTACCTCTGAGCTCGGGGAGCCAAGGCTACGCTGCTCGCTGCTGGCTGCCGTCACGGAGATTTCGCTCTGCCTCCGCGTGCGCTTGCAGACGTCGCCGACGACGGCGTCCATGGCCGGCGACCAGACCGCGGCACTCTGGCCCCCGCCCAAGTGTCGTGAAAGCTGAGCTCGAGACCGTGCAAGAGAGCGCCACCGCACACCCCGCTGCCGTACCCGCCCGCCAGCGTGCTGCATGTGCTACACACGCATCCTGCAAGACAAATTCGTCTCAAAGTGCCACAGCGAGCAACGCGGGGGTGTTCAGCCATTTTCTCGTGCATGCTAGGTTCCCCTGTCCTTGTCCCGGGAGTCTCGAGTAAACCCTGGCTGATGGTGGTATGTTAGGAGCCCCTTGTGCCCTTTGGGGAAGGCACTTGGTCTTTAAATGCAGCACCGATTCAAACAGCTGCATAAAATCACACGTAACGCTGACTTCACAAGAGGCTTGCAAATGGGACAGTGCTGCTGGAAGAGCCAGAAGCAATGACGTGTGCTGCCGAGACTGAGGCCGCGCGACGCAGCGCAACGGTTCAGAAAATAACCCAATTGATTCTGCCCATATGACACAGCCCTTCGTCGCAGCTCACGAAGCGGCTGCACCCTCGGCCGCCTTCCGCAGCTGCGTGGACGAGATGTCCTCCCGGAAGTCGCTCTCAGGAACGTCAACAAACAGGCCCTGCATGCACATGTGCGCAAACTTTTAGAAAGCCACATGTGCACCTCGCGCGACGTGTCAGCACTTGCACACGTTCGCATGCACCCCATGCATTGCAGCGGCATCAGGTGCAAGTCAGAGTTACACACCAGCTTCTGCAGGTCCGCCGGCATGTCGACATCTGCCAGCGTCAGGAACTTTGCAGCGGCTGCGGCGCCATCCCCGGCGCTGGCGTCCTCGACTCGCCCTCCCACGAAGACGCGGCACCCGGCGCCGTGCAGCGACGCCATGGACAGCAGCATGCCGTTGTTGCCGCCATAGTAGCGCGGCGCCACGAGCCGCACGGCGGTATCGTAGCCGACGGCAAAGATGGATTTGGGGAATAGCGCCGCCTTGTCCGAGTACAGCGGCGCCTGCAACAGGATACGTCAGATCACAAGCAGTCTCCACATGGAAGCATGCGTCGATATGGGTATGGACTGCGTCGGGCATCAGCTATTGCTGCGGACCTGCGTGACGACGATGGGCGTGCCGGTTTCGAGGAAGGGCTGCAGGCGGCGCTGCACCTCCGCCAGCGGCAGCTGCCCCTTGTCGGGGTGGCCCACTGTGATCTCGTAGCACCCCGGCAAGCCGCCGGCCGATTTGCATGCCGCTGCCAGCAGCCGCCTGCACAAAAACAGCTCCAAGGATTGGACAACGCAATAGCTGAGCGCACTGTAGCCATGCAGGGGCGGCTTGCATCAGGCTTTAGTGGCCTGCCGGTATGCACGTCATACGCAAAGACCATGCCCACCTGTGGCCATCGTGCAGGGGATTGAAGGAGCCGGGCAGGTACACCCGTCGGCGGCGTGGGGCATCCACCACCACCTGCCCACCTGCAAACTCCACGGTGCGCAGCTGCCCACCCAGCAGCGCCTGAAGCGGCTCCAATGCCGCGTCCTCCTGGACCTGCAGCAGACAAGAGCGCTGTGACCTCAGACACGAGATAGACCAACACACCGCTCCGGTTATTCCAGAAATCAAATTGCATTACATGTGCAGGCCTCGATCAGTAAGACAGCAACATTTGGCACCTGTAGCGCGCCATCAGCGCCATCTCTGAGCCCGACGCTGAACAATGCTGTGGACACCCCTGACGCATGTGCCAGCGCCCTCAGCAACAGGCGTGATGCCACAGCATCCTCCTCGGCTCGGTTTCTGCACCGAGATCCTTCCCATGCTCAAGACGGATTTGTTGTCCCAAAGCCGGCAGTTATGACACGATTGAGCAGGCAAGGAAAACGAATGAGGGATTGGGTGGTGATGCAGCTTCCACAATCACAGCTCACCTCGCACCCTTTTCAAGACTGACCGCCCAGTGCGCTGCAGTGCTCCCGCTGTGTGCTGCAACGATGACCTGTCCTGCAGCAACATGCACCACGTCAAAGTGCTGATCTGCTGCTCAGTGGCCCTCTATCCATGACCGACCCGTCTGTGTTGGCACAATGTGCAGTTGCTCATCGACTTGCCTTGTGGTCGCCGCGCTTGGGGCGGTCAGTCGCCAGAGCGCAGCTGCAGCCCAGACCGACGACGGGCGTGCCATATGGCGCCACCTGGACCGCTGCGCGGTATGCTGCCGCCGCCATGCCGCGTGCTGTCTCTGGTGAAGCGAATGTGGCGGGCTCGGTCCCGCCCAGCACATCCGCCAGCGCTTGCGTGGCATAGGGCACGCGGGCATCAAGCACTGTGCGTGATGCGCCCGGGACAGTCAGGAGCCAAGACAGGGCCTGCGTGGTGTTGCGTCACATCAGCCATAGGATTGCGCAGCGGCGACACTGAATGCATGCCTTCAGCAACCAGCACACAGCAACAGGTTCAACCACCACACCTGGAAGCCGCCGCCTGTGGCATACAGAACTGCCTGAGCAGCGCTGTCGTGGATCTGGCGGATCAGCTGATGAACGTCCTCATCCATTGCAGCTGGCGCTCCGCCCGCAGCTGCCAACCTGCCGTGGCCAAGGGAGCGGCAGCCGCGCGACGAGGCGCCGAGGCTAAGTCCAGAAGGTTGTGCACCCCAAAGCTTGTGCAGCCTTCTGGCGACGCGATTGGCTGCACTCGAAGGCGGGGTTTGCAGTGCTGACGCTGAAGGCAGCAGCGCAGCAACTTGTAGATTGCAGACCTGCCGCACGGCCATTCAAGGGGTGCAAGAATGAGCAAGCACGCAAACAGTCTCACGGACAACCAAATTGGCCTGCATGAACGTCTCAGGTCATCGCTGCAAAGTGCCTCCGGATTGCTGGCAGTATCACAACTGGGGTGAACTGATCCAAACAAAGACAAGGCCCGCAACGCATGCAAAGCTTTTGCACTTTTCGCCCTTCAAGCATGCGGACTGCGACCCGCATGGAGGTACCAGAAACTAACAAGCGCTGACGAGCGAGGAATAGGAACGTGGCCAGCCCTGCTGTACTTTGCAAAACCTGTTCAGTAATGTAAATCTACAACGGAAGCCCTCCAACCTACCTGCACGGGGTGCAGCACGGCTCGTCATACAGCTAGGCGTTGCGAACATTACAGCCCGTCCTAGATAGCTGTGTATCCTCCAGATCCGCGGCGCAACAGCGCTGGCAGAAGCGGCAGGCGCGCAGAGGCGGCAGAGACGTTGGCTGTTCAGCCCGGGCCGGAGAGCGGATCGCTGCCAGCGATTCTATCGTCTTGCCTGCCAGATCACCTTTCCGAGCTGATTGGCTTCCTTAGCAGCTGGAACCGCGACCACCGCTGCAGCTTTGCACCCACTGCACCAGCGCTTCGTTGTAGCCGGTCTGGAGCAGGCATTGCGCCACGGCGTCAGGAGGCACCTGGTCGTCTGGGCAGTGACATGCCGTTCCTGAACAGCAAACGCACCCGGAAGGCTGAGGTGCGGCAAATATGCGTGTTTCGCCCTCTTGGCGCTGGTGCCCCCTTCGCCCGTCGTTGACCCCTCACCTGCTCCGACGATTGGCACGATGAAGGCCGTCGATCTTTGCATATGTCAACTTTTCTGCTCCAATGCGTCATGCTTGATGCGTCAGCTGCGTGCATGACCGCGCGAAGCTGATCGCTATAGTGAGTAACGGACGAGATAGGCGCACATGCTTGGATGCGTGGCGCCGCAACCCGTCTGTGATCCCGTCTGAAACGGCGATATCACCATGAATTTCCTGATGTGTTCGGCGGAAGATTGTCCCGCTGACGGCTGGTTGCAACAGATGTTGGTTCCTTTGATCCCACCCGAATCTGTTGGCTGCAGCAGGGGCTGGGGCTGCCGAGAGGGGTCGCTGGGCCCTTCAATCAATCGCAGCAATTGTTGAAGCGAATAAACCTTGGGTCATGTGAGTCGTCGCATGCTGCAGGAACCGTGCTGGGTGTGCTTGGATGCGGCAGAGGACGGGGGCAGGAGCCTGGTGCGGCCCTGCAAGTGCCCGCGAGTGGTGCACCCGCTTTGTCTGGCGCGGTGGCAGCTGCGATCAGCCGGCAAGGGGTGAGCCGCCCGCGGAGAATGAATGCTCCTGCGTTCACCCTCCGCATCATGCTGACTGAGGGTGCGCAAGGAGCAGTGGTTGCAATGGCATAATCTGCCAGAAAGCCGAGTGTCTGCAATTCGTGCACACCAGGGAGGAGACCCACTGCCGCTTCTGCTCGGAGCGTCTCCCAGACTGGCGGCAATCCCTGACGCCACAGGCAGCCATGGAGGTCCGCCGCTGCGGCCTCTCGCCCCCAGCCACCATGACTGTCGCCTTCAATGGACAGGTATGAGGCATTACACGACATGACTGTGTGTGTGTGTGCGCCTCTGCGAGTGTGACGCACACATGTGTTGCATTACAACAGCAGACCCACAAGGCCCATTGCTTGACAAGCTTGTGTGTATGATATTCTAGCTTTGCTCTTGGTGTGCAGTCGCACGAGCTGGAGGTGCACAGCGGGCCCGAAGGCTTTGCCGACTTCCTGGCCAGAGTGCGCAGCCTATTCGGCCTCGACACCAAACAGCAGATGGACCTCACCTTCGACTGCGCAGAGCCGGCAACAGGTACTCACTCTCCCCAACGATCTTGCATGCAACTTAGCCCTACAAAGCCTATCTTGTGCCACCAGCACCACGTCTGAGCCGCTCTCATCCTCGATTGTGCAGGCCAGCCGCTGCAGCTGAATGGCAGTGGCGCCTTTGATGCTGCAGTGCACTGCGCGGCAATGGCTGCGGCTTCCCGGGCACGCAAGCGGCTGAAGCGCTCTGCCGTCGCACGGCGGCTGCTGGCGCCATTCGCACGCAGCGCATCGTGCCCCTCGTGCCCCATCATGGAGGCAACTGGCGACAGCGATGGCATGTCAGCCGAGGCAGATGACAACATGGAGACCACCGTCATGTCTTCAGCCGCGTCATCCTCTTCACTCGCCTCAACAGCATTCGCAGGCCCAGATGCACACATCAACGTGCAGCCGGCGACACTGGCGGCAGCGGACAGCGGCGGCGTGCGGGATTTCGAGCTGCCGGACATCGAGGCGGCAAAGGCGCCACTCAGTCCATTCGCACAGCCGTCAGCGCGATGGGGACTGTCGCCAGATTGCGAGCGCCTGCTGTGGCGCTAGTACTCCGCAGATAGACGCTCAGCTGGGATGCGCTATTGATTGTCACAATCTACGGCCGCAACGGCGCCCCACCATAGTCTTTGGTTGACTTGATGGCATGCCATGGGGGGCACAATCTTGCAGGATGGTCGGGCAAACCACTGCAGACTGCTTTCATCTTCGTTTTGTGCATGGTTTTTCTACTTAGCTTGTTGCAGGGGACCTCCTCGTGGCTAAGTGTTGCTGACTCGGCGACCGCGCTGTATGTCACCTTTCGTGCAAGTTCATGCACATTCGAAGTCGTGCAATGCCGATCCGTGTGGAGCCAAGAGAGTGTTATATGATGTGCTCGACCCTCGTCACCATCATAGAACCACATCATTTTCATTGCCACGAAGCAAACTGGTCAAAACTGATATGCATGCCCGAATACAAGTGGGGGCCTCGGGGTGACAGCTGGGGTGGCTCGCAGTGTTTCAGATAGCGCAGAATCATGCGGCAGGAAAGGCAAACCGAGCGGCTGGTGGTGTGACGATCAAATCTCACACCACCTTCACAGCCACGAACACACCAAACTGACAGCGCGGCCAGAACTGGTCGTATGGATTTGCCGTCTGGCTAGGCGTCGACTGTCCTGGTTTGCGACCTGAATGCAGATAAAACGAAACTTAGCTCTGCACCCTGGATCATGTATCATCACAGATTGCACATCATCAATCACAACTGCTCCTGGTGACACTCACCGTATGTGTCCCAGAAGTACACTACCCCCTTGGAGCTCAGCTTCACAGAGTATCTCGACTTTGTTTTCGCCAAGGTCAGGTACGTGTAACGTCCCTTCGTGATGTTGCAGACTGCACCATCACGACACACATGTCTTGCGGTGCGCAATGAGGTTTCGGCAGACAACACCATCGTCACGCAAGTCGCGCGTGGCAATGCCTACAATGCAGCAACAGATGTGGCACCTGATATACGCGACGTTGCGACGCCGCGGGACTGTGACGCCTTGGACTTGTTCGCAGGGACAGTCCAGTCGAACGTCAGCGTGCAGCCTCTCTTCAGCGTCAGTGATTTGTAGTCCCATTGGCCTGTTGACGGGTCCTGCTTGACATACTTCCGATAGGGGTAAACCACCGAGGACGTCTTGACGAGGTCTCCTGCTGGCGTCCTGACTGTTTTGGGCACTTTGTATACGGCCAACACATCTGGGTTCGCCCATGGTAGCGTGTACCCTGCGTGCATGGAGGAGTATGGTCTGCAGACGAGTATCTGGCGCACACGTCAACATGAGGAGACTCATCATCACAGTGCTGAGGTTGACCCTGCAACCTTCCGTTTATGACACGCAATTTTGAGCTCGACTCACTGCATGCAGAGAGCAGTCTGCGGGCTGTTGCGCCTGAAGCAGCGTCATGCTCGGGTGTGGCGCTGGCTGGTGGAGAAAATGACAGCACCACCGCCGCCGCTAATACTTGCACGAGCCTGACGTACATATGTCACAGATCCTGCGGCGGCACGTCACACGGATGTTACCCATGTCCACAACATCAGCCTGAAGGCCTGCAAGTGCGATGTCATGGTGTTGTATCGCTATTGCCGCACTGCGTGGACCATACCCACCTGGTAGATCGTAGGCGATCAGAGATTTCCAGTTAGCTGTCTCTGGGACGACAGCAGCTGAGGTTAGCCCGTTAGTTAAGGACGTCCAGCTGCAGTATTCGGGAGGCGCTGACAGTGCAACAATCGGAGAACGTATGACCTCTTATACGGCCGGCGACCTGACAATCGACTGATGTGACTTTCAGCAATATTACATCAGCTGGGGTGTGTCGTCTCGCTGTGATTGCGGACCTTGCACGCGTTGAGTCGTCATGTGCAGCACGATCGTACGGGGGTGATTCCCACGTCAGAGTCAGTCAAAACCCTATTTCATCGGCATGCCAGAATATAGACGGCAACTGTGAAAGGAGCATTTCGCCGACTGGGGATTGCATTTCTGGACGGCCGTCTATATTCTTGGCGAAGCCTTGACGTTCAGTTCCATGCAACAACAATGGGACGGAACGTTGGCATGCCTTTGACGAGAATTGTGCACAAAGCTGATTGCTATTATGTGCCTCCATGTCAGGGGCTATTGCCGAGCAGCAGTCGAGCCTGTTGGAAGGGTATATTGCCTTTGACATGTCGGGCTGTCCAATCAATGCATCTTTCCGATCATCACAATACCCCAGCCGAGTAGAGTGCATGCGTATATGCAAAATAATCATGCATGTAATTCGCGTGCCTAGGACCACCTATGGTGTGTAAGATAGAGTGGCATGTAGAGCAGGCTGCAGCCTGCAGCGCAGTGCCCAGGGCAGCTCGGCTGCAGTCTCTAAAGGTTCAAACTCGTGTGATTATTGCATCCTAAGAAAAACCACGAGCGCAGCCGTAGATACCTGCTTCAGTTCACAGCATGGCGATGGATGGGTCAGCGTCGCGGCGCGTTAGACGCGTCCTGGGGCCAAAGCGATCACCGGGCCAGCGCGATTAGACGCGTGTCGGCAGCGTTGCAGCCTTCGATGCTAAGATATCCAATGTCAAATGTGTTCAGCTGGACATGTCAATGCATCAGCTTTGCGGGGCGCGAAGGAAGCATCGTGGGAGTCTGCAGAATGCCTGCAGTCTACGAATCGGAAGTTTGCGTGCAAGCAGAGTTTTGAGCAGACTGCAATGCGACAGCCCAGCGTAGTATTTCCAGGCATGCATCAGACGCTCGGACGCACAGGACATGCTTCTTGTTACCGAGATCAACCAGCGCCAAATTTGAAAGGCAGTCCGTAGGGGGGATCGGTGGGATGGGTAGCCACAGATGGGACCACCAATTTGTTGATTGGCAGCAACATGTTTAGGAAGGCATGCCACCATTCGCTCTGCGAATGGCTCATTGTTTTTAGTGCTTGCCAGAGCCAGAGCATCTGCAACAATCCGATCCAACCAAGATGCTATTCCTCAGCACGACTGATTGAACCGGTGAGGCGTCCTGCACGCATCTGATCGAAATCGCAATTGGGCGGAAGAATGGGCATCAGAGCACCAAATGGATGATCGTTGCAGCGTTGTTCCACGCAGGCGTCTTCACAGCGTCGAGCCTCCTCCCTCATCTCAGACGGCCATGCTTGCATGTACTTTGACGCCAGAAGAAAGCTCACGGTATTCACAGCACCAGCGCGCCCTAAGGCGCAGACATGCGGTGCAGCGAGAGCAGCATGATCAAACGTGCAATTTGGCCTGGTCCTCAAGCCACCTAGCAGCCACAGGCACACAGTGAGACGCGTCGCAGCCCGACAGCATGAAGAGCTTCTTCACAAAGGCGCTGAGCGCTGCGAGCCCGAAGGGCAGCGCGGATGCGGAGGCCACAGCGGCGGTCAACGGCGAGCTGCTCAGCAGAGCAGAGGCGCTGTTGAAGCAGCTGCGCACCGGACAGGGCGAGAACTTTCCGCTCCTGAACGAGGCCACCCGCTACGGTGAGGCGCTTGCTGAGGTGTCTACATATGGTGGGACTCCGGACTGCCATAGGACCCTGCCTTCAACGGCTGCTTCAGTTCAGATCCAGTTGCAGGAGATTCTATGTATCTACTGGCGTG
This sequence comes from Tetratostichococcus sp. P1, assembly GCA_036584455.1. NCBI lineage: Eukaryota > Viridiplantae > Chlorophyta > Trebouxiophyceae > Prasiolales > Stichococcaceae > Tetratostichococcus > Tetratostichococcus sp. P1. The sequence continues at coordinate 4,773,405 of BTPI01000001.1, forward strand.
GGCAAGGACATTCACTGTACTGAAAGTTGTGGTTTGTGGGGTGATGCAGTTCAGCAGGTGGAGGGCGGCGTCATGAAGATGCCGGACGGTGACATGAAGGCGGCATGGCGGGAGCAGGTCACCGAGTTGCAGCGGGAGCTGCAGATGGCGACCGCACGCATGCTATCAGACACCGAAGATCACCCCTCGAGGTGCGCGAAGATAGCTGTCTTTCACAAGCAAGGCTGCATCCGAGCATGCAGTGACATCCTCTCCGCATGCCGAGCAGAGGTCGAGGCATTGACCACACAGTCTTTGCAGCGCAGTTCGCCCAGTGCCTTCGCCAAGGCTCGTGCTGCTGGCATGGCCGGGGGCGCCCAGCAACAGCCCGCCACCGAGAGTCAGGATGCAGGTGAGGTGCTCTGCAGCCAGTGCAAGGTAATGCATGCATTGGAAGGCAGTGGCATGGGAATGCACAGCAACCAATGCGAGGCGTGCGGGCAGACGACCTTTGGGTGGCGTTTGCATGCACAGGTGACTCTCTGTTTGCCGGCCTTTCTGTGGTGGCGCCGCAGCAGGGCACTGCAGCCGGTGCCAGTGCCAGCGCGATGCCGGCACAGCGGCAGGCCAGCACCACAGCAGCTGCAATGCCGCCAGCTGCCAGCGGTGGCGGCGGCAGCATTGGCAGCGGCAGTGACTTGTTCAGCGGGCTGGATCTTGCAGGAGGTGGAATGTCATTTGGATCTGTGGCTGACTCTGAGCCTGGGCCGACAGACGGCAGCGCCAGGTGCTGACAGGATTCTTCATGTGGAATGCTGCTGCCACTGATGCTAGTGATCACCGCTCACCATGTTTCTCGAGACATTGGATAGCCTGTTGACCAATGCTTCACAACTCTGATTTGTATGTCTTGCAGGGCGTCACAAGTGCCACCGAGCATTACAGGCGCGCCCTTCGAGTCATCTCTGGCACTGAGCAGCGCCCTGGCTGAAAATGGTGGGTCAAGCGCGCTGCCCTCTGGTGTGGCTGACCTCACAGCTGCAGCCCCAGCTGCAGGCGCATCAGCAGGTGGGAGTATGCTACTCTGCAAAGGGGACAGCGTCCTCTTGTGACCCACACTCATGCCTCCTCATCGTCTGCATGCACAATAAGCTCATCATGTTGGAATCCCGTGATCTCCTGATCCAGTGTTGGTTGTTTATCTGCAGCAGAGTCACCGAGGCCACCTGCGCGGCGAAAGCGGCCTGGCTTCAGGGTTGGCTATGCCCGTGCCAACGAGGAGCAGCAGACGCCGCCGCCACAGCCACTACCGCCGCGGCAGACTCAGCCAGCCACACCAGCAGTCCTCGCCTCTGGCCCGCAGTCTCAGCCCAGCACACCCGCTGGCTTGTCCCAGGCCGTCTCACTTGCGGCGACAGAGGACCGTGCCAGCCCGAAAGCCGCCAGGACCCCGGAGTCGCCGGTCGCGCCTGTGTCGGCAATGGGCCAGCCCCCGCAGCGGCTGCGCAGCTCCAGTGGCGGTGGCGGCTCTGCAGCTGCGGCCCTCGGCGCTGCGCAGCCGGCATCCGAGCCGCCACACCAGCAGCCGGCACCTCAACCGCCGCCAAATCAGCAGCCGCAAGCCCAGCAGCCACTGTCGGACCCTGGGCTGGAATGGGCGGTGCAGGACGTGGTGCAGGACTTGTCCGGAGGGGCGCCAGAAGCTGCTCTTGCGCCAGTCTCTCCTCCAGCGCCGCCGGCACTGTCGACATCATCTGCAGCGCTATTCAACCTGCTGGACGAGCCCAGTCTGCAGGTGCTGCATGCTTGGTCCTTGCTGGTTCGGACTTCACACGACATCTGCACAGCTTTGATCACATGCTGTCGCTAGCACTACTGCCTGGCCATTCTAGATAAGCATGCTGAGGAGTCTCGAGGCTGCCAAGCTCACTTGTCCAGCTATGACTGCAGGCGGCGCCGTTGTCGCTGTTCACAGCCGGCCTGGATGGGCGCAGCTTTGCGGAGCAAGTGGCCATGGTGCGGCAGCGGGCTGATCTCGAACACCAGCGTCTTGGTGAAGGTGCCACACCCAATGCAGTACTTTGAAAGCAGTACTTCGAATGCAGCATGCAGGGCGTGATCTGAGGTCTTACCTTATTTTGGCTGAACTTTGCATGGCCGCGGGGATTCCAGGAGATTCCCGGATGACAACACTCATAAGACAGCATTCATGTACTGCAGGGCTGGCGGCTGCAGTGCAGGTGGAGCAGGAGGCGAAGCAGCGCCGCCGGCAGCTGGCTGCAGACGCTGACGCAGCCCGGGGTGCGCTGCTGGCGACCTGTTGCATTGAATCTGCGGTGCTGTGATTACCCATTGTGATCACATGCACATTGTGAGACGGGATGGTCAGAGCCGTGACGCATCTGTTCTCCTGGACATGCAGCCGCGATCCAGCAGGTGCGTGACAGGGAATCGGCCGCAGTGGAGGCCGAGGACTTCGAGGCCGCAGCGGACCTGAGCGCGCAGCTGGATGCCGCGGACCGGCACGCTAGCGCCGCTGCAGAGGTGGCTCGAGACGCCGAGGCCAGCTGCGAGTTGGCGACGCGCCAACGCGTCGAGGTGGGGCCTCCCGCCATGAGTGTAGTCAACACGGTGCAGATGTGCAAGGCAGTGTGACGGTGCCAAGGCTGCTCGTTGACGTTGCACTGTACACAATGCACCATCCTCAGCGTACTGTGTTGCCTGGACCCAAGTAATGCCTGCCAGGCAAGCACACTGTTACTCTCACCTGCAGGCAGCAGCGCAGCAGGCGCTGGCATGGGAGCGTGCTGCGCAAGCACTGCAGGAGCTGGCGGCCCGGCAGAGGGCCGAGGCGGTTGCTCTTGTAGAGCGAACGATGCAGGTGTGTCCCAAAGCTGTGCTTCTGCGCAACGCGCATGCTTACATCCCATATTGACAGGCACCGACAGTGTTTCTGTCAAATGACACGACATGCTTGGCTCTTGTATGTGAGCAGCACACGAGCACGAGAGATGCAGCACACGAGCACGAGAGATGCCATGGCCAACAATTGCTTGCACAATTTCAGGATACTGCTGCAGCTGAGGCGGCTGCCACTGCAGCTCGCGATCATGCGGCCAAACTCCAGCGCCACTTTGATGAGCGGTCCGCTGCACTGGAGGCCGAAGCGGCAGAGCTGGAGGCAAAGATGTCTGAGGCTTCAGGTCCCCTGGCCGAGGAGCGCACAGCGACGGCATCTGAGCTAGAGACCCTCGAAGCTGAGGTTGCAGAGCTGAGGTGTGCAACTATGCTTGCAACCTGTTGTGCGAGTCCTTGGTCGAAAAAAGCATGGCCCTTTGGGATGTCCAAACACTCTGTGCTGGCAATTTGGATGTTGAGGAAGGAATCAGTATTTGTGGTGGATAACCCATCATGACACATGACATTAAGTGTGTCTCCGATAAACAGACGCCAGCTGGCGGCAAAGGAGGCAGAGGCCGCGGCCGCCGGCGCGGCGCTGGCGGCTGTGGATGGCAGGGTGGCTGCCGCAATGCAGGAGTACGAGCCGGAGCTGCAGCGGCTGGCGGCTGCTCGGGAGGCGCTGGCTGCCGAGGCCGCTGAGCGCGACGGGGCGCAGGCGGCGGCGGACGCTGAGGTGGCGGCGGCGGCCGAGGCCGGCCGGCAGGCCGCAGAGGAGCAGACCCTCCTGGAGCAGCACGTGAGGCCCTTGCACTGTATGGGTTGCATCCGCAACACAATTGATGATGCTGGCCATCAGTCTGCAGTATGGTTTTGTGGCATGCCACAACATTGTCAAGCTTTCAGTGACACCTCACTGCTGGGGAACAAGATCGGCTCGCAAGCTAAAACAACCAGTCATGTGATGGTGTTGGCAGTCGACTGAAGCGCTGGCGGCGGCTGCGGAATTTGGTGGCCAGGCGGCGGCGCTGCGGGCGCAGGTCGAAGCGGAGCAGCGCCTCGGCGGCCTGCTGGCTCGGCTGCGCGCCACTGAGCAGGCCGCGGAGGCCGACCTGCAGGTTTGTGCTTATACCGTGCCTCGATGTCAAAGACTGGTCGGGGTATATGTGTCCAGAAATGCAACTCCAGCTGGCTAGATTGTTGATGCGCGCTGCAATGGAATGCTTTGGGCGCAGCAGCGCCCTGTGTCACAAGAGAATGTGTCCTGGTCGATGAAAGAAGGTCCCATATCTGCAGGAACTGGAGCAGCGGGTGTCGTCGGCGCAAGCGGCGGCACGGGAAGCAGCTGCTACCGCCAGCTCTCTGCGGCAGGAGGAGGCTGCTGTGCAGGCTGCTGCTGCAAATGCCAGTGCTCGCTTATCAGAGCTGGAGGCAGCAAAGAAGGCAGCCGCTGCACGCAGGGTGCGGACTCAATCCCCTTGCACAGACGACTGATCCCACACACATCTCCGCATCCTCATGCTCTGTTCATGATAGATATGGAGCTGTATGCAGTGCCATGCAGACAGTGCTGCAGGTCGATGTTGCGCTGCATCTGGCGGGTTGCAAGAACGAGATTCCGTGCACACGTGCAAGTTGACCTGTGCAAGCGCAGCTTGTCATGCAGGTTGATGGCAGCACGCCCACGCACGAAAGCCAAGGCGCTTGCCACCAAGGTGGCGCTAACAAGACGGCGGTGGACACCACTGTCCAGCGGCCCTTCTCCTCAAACCGTTCTCATGCCTCATCGTCCTCTGCAGGACTTCAAGGAGGCGGCGCGGCTGTCAGCAGAGGCAAAGGCGCTTGCCGCCAAATCGGCAGCGGAAGCAGCAGCGGGCGGCGGCCGCGCGGCCCGCCTGGCTGTCATGCAGCAGCAGGAGCAGGAGCAGCTGGCCGAAGCGGCGGCCGCAGCCGAGTCCGCTGCTGCGGCGCGCAAGCAGGTGAGGAGTTGGCCGATGTTGGCCGTCCTTGGCATTGTGCTCTTCATCTGGCCGTGACTAGCATTGCCTCTGCCACATGTGTGAGGTGCATGCACAGCAAGTAGCAGGACACTGCTTGTGCCCACAGCATCTGTAGCCGAAGATGCCAGCGACTGTACGACAATCGGACTCCAACAGGGCTGATTGTGGGCTGCAGGCTGCGCACGCTCGGTGGCGGCGGGCGTACGCCACAGCCGCCGCCCTCATACAGCAGCTGGAAGCCGCTGCAGCTGCCGAACAATTCGAGGAGGCTGCCGCTCTGCAGGTGCACCCCGAAACTCCCCCAGGATCACAGTCGTCTCAGGATCTTCACAGGCTGTATGCGTAGTCAATCTGCCTGTTGCATCCCGGCTGCTGATTGTCAGAAGTACTGTGTACTATCCCATTGGCAGCTGGCCACGTCACACATCAAATTTGATCGCATTCTCAGGTGGAGGTGGAGGCAGCGACTGCTGAGGCGGACGCCCTGTCGCAGCAGCACGCCTTCTCAGAGGCGGATGTTGCTGACATCCTGTCAGACGTTGCTGCCGCTCACGCCGCTTCAGCTGCAACAGAGGTGCCGACGGCGCCGGCAGGCCAGGCAGCTACAGCAGCCGAGTCGCCTGCAGAGGCGACAGCAGAGCCAGCCGCAGGCGAGGCAGATGCAGAGCAGGAGCCAGCAGACGCACCGCAGCAGTCTGCGGACGTGAGCTCTGCTTCGGAGCATGCAGCAGGCGTGGCGGAGGAGGGTGCGGACGCAGAAGATGCCGCTGCTGGGCAACCCGGCGACGCCATAGCATCAGCAGAGGCTGTGGAGGCGCCAGCGGCTGCAAATGGCCACACAGATGCTGCTGATGTTCTTTCCGGCCATGCTGCTGTCGAGGCAGTAAAGCCGCAGCCGCCGGGCATCGGTGAAGATGCAGCTGCTGACAATGAGGCCGACACTGTTGGGGACGCAGCCGCAGCCGAGGCAAATGGTGCGCCAGTATCTGAGCAGGCCACTTGATGGCACGGTGAGTGCATGAAGACATAAGAAGAGGAGTGGACTGAGTAGTGCTCTGCATCGCCTTCTTGATGCACGGATCGGCGATTGTGGAAGTGGACATCGTGTGTCACATTGGCGCAAGCGCACATTGCGTTAGTTGTGCATCCAGGTCGCCAGGAAGAATTGTAAGATGTAATTCCGAATGCGCAACAGACAACCGCAGCCTGCTGACATCTCACACCAAGGAGCTGCCACGCCCGTCTGCCACGCGATATGGTGCAATTTACGCTAGTGTGCGATACAATTTCGTGTTCTCGTCCCCGGGCGTGAGTGCAACATGGTGCGGCACTCCCAGCACTCCAGCCTTCTCAATGTTGTGGTAGACCACATGCGGTTTGCCGTCGCCCTCGAGAGTGCCATCACCATTGCTCGGGAACATGACCTGCAAGCACCGTCCCCTACTGCGCTTACAAGGACTAGCCTGGCAACTGCAGTTGCTGTATTTCCTGCGCAGTTGCATTTTTGCACCCACAAGATGCACCATTGCACCACGTGGTTGAGGATGTCAAAGTTGAACTGCCCAGCAAGTCATCCATCTCACCTCTGCAAGGAGCACATGCTTCTTGGCTCCAAGCGCGCCTCGCCGTGATGCTGACAAGATCACATGGCTCCGCACGTCCATGTCGTGCTGCAGTGGGCACAGCTCCAGCACATAGAAGACCCGTGGCGCAGAACTGTGACTGCAGACTAGACAATCCAATGATTGAGCCTTTCACCGTTTGCTCCGCACAGCGGACACATGCTCACCTGCACGCGGATGGTGTACTGGGCGTGAAACATGTGCGGGTCGCCCTGATAGGCCAGGAAGTCGCCGCCAAACTTGTGGCCGCTCGTCACGTGAAAGCTGCACGTCAGCATGCATTGCATATCAGCCAAGAAGGCCGCATCTGTCCTGTATGGCCTGCGGGCGGGTGCAGCCAGGACTGTCTAGCAGTTACAGACAGGAAGCGCTTTCAGGCCGGAAGCCCGCACCCTCGGTTGTACAGGTCCCGAAACACAATGTGCCGGCGCCGCAGACGCAGCTGCTGGGCGGCGCTGGGTGGCGGTCCATGCGCGGTGCTGCCAAATGGCTGCGCCCCCGGCTGCTGCGACACCACCGGCATCTCGTATGCCTTGCCACCAGCCAGCGCCTTCTTCCAGTCTGAGGCCGGTCTCGCCTGCACATGTACTTGGAAGTGAGATGCAAATCAAGCGTGAACACTTGGTCGTTGACGCCATCTCTGGCTGTGATTGGACATGGTACTCAGCTGGGCACCAGTGCTGTTCTTACATTACCTGCGTCTCTGGCGAGTTGACCGCTGATGCAACTGGACTTCCAGTCGCTTCGCTTGATGTCAGCCAGCCTGCATATATGCAATGCGCATGCACCTCGGAGATCTGCCACCAAGCCATGTCCTGGTTGGTGCCTGGGCTGACGGCTGATGCAGATGCTTGCGACATCCCGCTCACCTCGTTCCAACACCAGGCCTGCTTCATAGGGGCTGAGCTCCAGCGGCAGCTCCAGATCGGCGTTCTGCTGCATGTGCCCTGCATGCCAAAGGAACAGGCTGGCCAACGACCTGGACAAGGCATCTGAACTTGACGTGCAACTTTGCATGCGGCACTGTGAATGCAGTCCACACCACGCACCGAAGCTTGTCCCGATCAATGCACCCACGATGCGATGATTTCTCCTCAGGTTGATCGCAGCTGCAGACGGATGGACAAGAGGCTTTGACGCTGCGGTCTTCGCAATGCGACGCACACTGATGCGACAATGCCATGCTCAGCTCCTACATCCGCCGTCAGTCGAGCATCGCACGGTGAGTCATTCATATGCGCACCTTCTGCGTCCCACACGTATACCGACGCGCTTGGATACGTTGGAGCACCGGCAGTGTATGCTGCCATGGCGCTTCTGGGCTGGCGCCGCCGCGCGGTCGGCCACCGTCTGTTGCCGAGTTTGATCCAGGTGCCAACCTTGAGCAGCAGCGATTCGTGAAGACAGATCTCAGTTCCCTCGGACGCAAATGACTGCAGTTCCAGGCTTTGCTGAGGTTCAGGCCTGTAACCTGATTGCACCGGATATGCAGTTCGGTGTTCACACACCTGGGCGTCCAAGAGGTCAACTGTCCAAACACTAAAAGCGCAGGAGCTGTTACAGAAACTGTGTTGCGAAGGCGTCGTGCAGGCTGCCATAAATCGTTCGTTTACATAAGCAGTGGCGGCCAGAGTGGCGGATAGCCGAAATATTTGCAGATCAACATAACGATTAAATTTCAGGGTGCACGATTGCAGTCTCGACAACGTTCCCTGATGTAACGAAATTGGAATACCAGTATTAAACAAATGTACAACGTGCAAATTGAGGTGGTGCAGCGCAACTGTGCTGCTTTCGTTGGCTCAGACACGTGCGACATCCGGCAGCCCCCGCCGCCAGGTGAGCCAGCCTTGGTAGTCCCCCGGAACGTACATCCCTGGCATGTCGCAGCATTTGTCGGCGAGCCTCTATGTTCCATTCACCTTATGCAATGCCACGTCTAGACAGATCTGGAGGTGATGCACCAAGCCGCGTCAAGCCGTATTGGTGGACAGCAATCGATGGCGGGTGCACGAAAGCAGCATTCATGAATGGACATCCGAGTGTGGCACCTGTTGAGCACTGTACGGTCTTGTATGTCCACAAATCGGTGGCCTCCTGCGCCGCCAGTCCGTCCATCAGCAGCGGTGCGTCCACGTCCAGGTGCTTCACTGCTGTGTCGTTGGTGCAGCTGCGCCACGCCGCCTTGAAAGCTGCTCGAGCAAGTACTTCAATAAATTTCGCAATGGACACTGCCAGATGCATCCTGGTGCATTCATGCAGTCGGGCACTCAGCACCTATGAGCACTGCAATGGACGTTGCTGTTTGCTGAGCAACTCGTCAGCTATCCCTCAAAACACTCACCGCCATTGGTGATGGGAATTTCCACAATGTCGTCCACCAATAGACCAATCATCACGTCCTCCCATTGCAGAACCGAAAACCACGCTGCATTCGACAGCTGGTGCGGACTCAGTAATTGCTCGCCTTGGTCCGGGTTTCGTAGAAAACAATGGAAGGACTGGCACACAGATAGCCTAGCTGGAGGACAGCGATGTGGCGGTGCTGCCAAACATAGTCAATTGCCTACCAGGCTGGGTTTCGGGATGCATCCCAAAGCCGGTCACCATCGCCACGACAGCTTCAGCAACATCCCTGCAATTCACGTACATTGCATTCAGACGTGGTGTTAGCTCTTGACATGTGACCAAATGGCGCGCTCACAGTGCTCACCTTGACAGGATGTATGCCCAGCCCGCCAGATATGCCTTGTGCATTGGCACGACACCATCTGGCAGAGCCTCCCTGGAGATGTACCACTTTGAAGCTGCAGTCGTGTAATGAAAAGGAAACAGAACAAAAGTCAGTCGTGCAGCATCAATTGTCAATGGTCCACTCTCCAAAGAAACTTGACCCCGAGCGATAATTTCATCTATGACATGAATGTCATGAATGCCGTCCAAGTTGATCTGCACACATTGGTATCAAAGTCAGCAGCAAGACATTGTGAAGCTTAATGTCTCAAGTCAGTTTAGTACTGTCAAACGACAGCACAACAAAGACGACAAGAGAACAGAGTGCAGTTAACAGGAATACACCTCAGTGGCGTGCCCGTTTGAGGTTGTTGAGGTGGGCATCGCGGTTTAGGTAGCGTTGCTGAATGGTGGCCTCGGTTTTGTTAATCAATGTTATCTAGCGCTTCAGGCGATGTCATCAAAGCGATACCTGGGTCACGTATCGGTATGAAACCGGCTGCGTTCTCCATAATTCCAAGATACAGGCCCCTGTTCCACGTCACCTTGCTGAATGGATTCTGCATGGAGACTCATCTTATTCAGAGGCAATCGCCAAGCGAGTGAAAACGCTTTGGATCTGTACATACGTTTCATCTGCGGATGGCGCTGCTCACCTGGATACTCCGAATGACTTGTGGCAGCCTTACATAACAGTCGTCATCGGTCTTGAGCACATGGGTCCACTTGAGAGGCAGACTGGTCACATACTCAAGCGTATGAATCTGCAGCGTCATGAAAGCCAGCTTTTAAAGACCTTGCAATGCTTGTGCAACAAGCACACGTCAGGCATGGACAGGCAAGCTGATGCAGCCTGTGGGGTCTACGATGCTCACCGTCTTGTTTGGCAGCCTGGTGTACAAGTCTTCGCCTCGCAGCATCACCATATCGTCACCGTACATCCTCGCCTCTTCCTGTCACAAGTCGTTCATGCAGAAATTAGGCAAGGCCTGCATCACGTATCTGCACAAAACATCATCTTGCAGTCAGCTGCGACAACGCAATCTTACCTGCAGAAGCGCATATGCAGCCTTTTGAGCGGCACCAGCATTGCCGCGGGCAGGCGGCTGCGCCAAGAAGAACCGAATCATAGTTTGCGGCGCATGCTCGACAGCATGCCTCGCCCAGGTGCGGCGGATGGCCGCCCTCCGTTCTTGCGCCTGATGAGGTCAGCGCCGTGATGGTCAAACACAACAGCTGCACTTGAACATTCACCACCTGGCGCGTCACATAAGCCACATCGGCTTGCCCGGCCGCCTTCAACTCGCCTCACCAGCCTGGTACAACATGTGGACATGATCGCGATGAAGAAGCTGACAGGCTGCTGCTGTTGAGAGAGCTTGTCCAATCGGACGAACACCTGCACTAGAAATAGACACTGTGAAACACATTGTGAAGGGAGGAGAAGACAGACTCCTCAGCGTGTAGGCAACATTGATTATGAATTTGTTTTCCATGATGCACTCCCTCACTGGGTCTGGCTGCCGTGGGTCAAGTCGCCTTGCTCCACTTCCTTCAGACTCGGGCAGGATACTCTCAGTGAGGTCGGAAGCCGCCAGAATTCTCCTCGCGGAGGCACCTGTGCGGCCTTTGCTGCGCTCGTTCGCATACGTCACAGCAGCCTGCTGCCGTACATCCTGCTGCTGCAGTTCAGCTGGCTGCATTGGCAGTGCGACATCCAGAGCGTCCAGCAGAGGCAGCCGCAGACCTGTTCACGAGCTTGCATAGCATCCTTCATCACATGTGACATGCAAGGTTCATCTCCAGTTGCAACAGGGTTTGACAACAGCGCACATGTCCGGCAGGCACGGCTTGCACCTGGAACGGCAAATTCGATCAAAGATTCTCTCCCAACTGTTGACACCTGTTCATCGGCAAAATAAAATTGTTGCTGGCGGAAGATGTGCGTGGTTTATGACACACATTTAGCACGTCGTTCGAGTTGCTCCAACCCCAACATCGTACCTCCATAAAATCTGCAGCTGCATGGCCTGCTGTGGTTGCAGCTGGCACTTTCTGCGCTCCACTGCACAGTGCAGACGCAAGCAGTCCCATCCGAAGCCTTCCTTGGGGTTCGGTCAACCACAGCAGCGCCAGTAACGCCACAACAGTCAGGACAATGGCGAGCAGGCGGCTCCGCGGCCGCGGCTGCTGCGACTGCCACGCATGTCGGTGCTGCAAGGGCCGCGCTGGCAGACTGCGCTGCGGACGGCAGGGAAGCCATCTGGCAGCAGCATGCGACATGAAGATGGTGGAGACCTGTACAACAGGCTGTAATGGTTGGGTCTCCGACCCGTGACCCTGAACCCCTCATGCAGGTGTACCGCCGTTGCAGCGGCCCTGTACAACGCAGCACTCATGCACTCATTGCGCTGCTGCAAGCGGCACACTATGACACAGCAGGGGGGAACGGAAGAACTGCTGCAGCGCTCGTCTGCCCGGAGGCTGCGCGGCAAAAACCCTGGTTAGGTCGCCGGAATGTATGCCTTCCCAGTCCGCGGAAAATTCGGCGGTGTTGACCACGATCTGGCTTCGCCGTTCAATAACCAATGCAGCTATTCGCGGAGTCTCAGTGCAGCAGATATTAAAGGAGCAATGGTGAAGTTGATCCGTGAGCGAAGTCAGGTCAGTCTGGGAGGCAAGGTCAATTCTTGTTTGGCACAGGGTGGGTCAAAGCGTGTCAGCCAATGACCACCTCATTGGTCAGTCAACATCACTATCACTTCCTCCAGGACTGCTTGCTGCTCGCTGATGCCACTGTCAGCTGTCCATTTCGCAGGCAGCCGCTGCACGTTTTGCTCGCAGAAATCGGCTCTGAGGTACATGCAGTCGGCGCCGGCACGCTGCATGCTCTTCAGCTCCTCAAAGCTCCTGAAAATGCAACCGGACCACATGACATCCTTCTGTTGTCGGCCCATGGCTCATGAGGGCACTGCGTTTGTCACTGCATTTATCACGCCAAGCAGCTTGACAATGCAGCAATGCAGTGTATGTCGAGCTACAATGCACCTGACGCCCACGAGGGTCAAGTTGCCAAAGGGCTGGTCTTTGACCAGTGCCTCTGCAAGCAAACATCCGAAATCGAAACTCGTGTGCAAGCATGTGTAACACAAGGGGCTGGCAGCACTGCTTACTCACCTGCTATCTGTGTGGCAATGCTGGGCATGCTGAGTGACAGCCCGACGGCCAGATTAACTGCCACAAATGGGCAGCCCAACTGCTCCACCGCATCGCTCTCCTGCTTGTTGACTATCTGCAGCGGATGCACGTGACAAGCAAGTGAGCAGATTGTCTGAAGTTTGCATAGTGTCTGGCAGGCTCTGCTGTGATGTGGTATGCATGCTCACCTCTACAGGCGCCTCAAGCCCGAGCGCTGAAGCAAAGCTGCTGAGGACCGCTGCAGATCAAGCAGAGAGCCGTCGATTGTGTGTAGGGTTTGACATGCCGGCCTCTGCACAGAAACATGCTGCGAACTCGTCTGCAAACAATGCGTTGTGCAGGCGGCTTGAGGATGCCCTGGTGTGACATCATCGCCCGGCATCGCACCGGTGCCATTGCCTGTGACGGACGTGATGATGCCCAGCACCCCTGAGGCACCGGCCTCCTTTGCATCGCATATCTGGAGCGGGTGTAGGACCCAGTCGCGGACCAGCACCGGCGCCTGCACCGCCTGGCACACTGCAAATAAATCCGCCAAACCTGCAAAACACACACAATGAAAGATGAGCCTGCAGCTCCCTCCACATGCAGCAGGCTTGGCAGCTGCCAGTTCCTGGGAGCGCGAATGTCCACTAGTCTTGCAGCTGCGCCCGCCCAGCCATGCAAAGGGGAACAACTGGCCTGTCGGCGTTGCCTCCGAGTCTGTCAGCACAGCCACTGCATCGGCGCCCGCAGCCAGAGCAGCCACCGCCGCCTCCGCGAGCCGCTTGGGGCTGTCCACCTGGTCGCCGCGCCGCAACTCCACGATGATCGTCGGCCGCCCCTGCGACGCTCGCACATCCTGTGCGATGCAGCATACTGTCGGCTGAGCAGGTTATCCACACACTTACAACCAGGCGCCTCAGCGTGCAGGTCTGCTTGCAACAGCATGCATCTGCACGGACTCCTGACATCTTCCTGCTGCGTGGCAGTCCAGATGGCGCTCACGCTGATGAGCCGGGTAAGCCGGAAGTCGAGCGTGGCCCGCTGCTCCTCGCTCTCCATCGCCGTCTGCAGCTGCTCCTCCAGCGACTCTGTGCCCAGCTCGGCGATGCGGGCCTCCAGCTGCCGCATCTTCCGCCTGCAGTGCACCTGCATCTGTGGCGCCCACCTCCACAGCAGAGTGCGGATGAATTGTAGCAGCCAGATTGTTGCAAGCAGAGTTGCAGCACCAGAAGCTCGGAGCGCCCTCACTTGATCGTTGCGCTGAGGCCGCCGTTGGCAGGGGCAGCGTCGCCTTCCGCAGCACTGCGCACACTCTGTCCCATCCGTCGTGGCAATCTGGCACTTCAAAACAGCGTAAATCATCCGTGCATACATTATGGCGACTTCGGGCACTTTGGAGTCACGTTGATGGCACCATGCGGCGTTTGGCGCACCGATGTAGTCGGTGTGGCGGCCGCGGTGGCCGCCAAACGGGGCCACTGGAGCGCTGCGGTTGCATTGCATGTCCGCTGGAATAATGCTGTCCCGTCAGCATCTCTTCCTCGGCGTGTGCAACCTGATTGACTGTACATGCGGTCTGCGGCTGCCGCCGCGGCAGTCCCCACTTTTGAGGGCGTCACCAGTCAACACGAGCTGACTGCAGCACCATGCCGGCTAGCGGGCTGCACGTGATCCCGTACACCCAGAGTTTCGCGAGAGGTGAGGAATGCCGAAAGCGTATGCAGAGTTACGGAGGTGCATGCCAGATCATCGTTTCTCAGCTCTCAGTTGTGCATTCTCAAGCTTTGCTACGCGACGTTGGACACGACCATCAAAAAATTTCCTAAGGGAATCGTGGTCGCACCCTTCTGCAATTGTGAGGAGACTCAGGTGCTGTGCTACAGGATCCCAGAGGGTTGCACACCGTCCTTGCGGAGGGACGAATCAGTACTACCTGATCAAGTACAAGGTATGGTGCACAGAGTCAGCTCGCTGTTGTGAGATGCAGCTTCTGCAGTTGCCACAGGTGGGCTCGTGGGCGGATGTGCGCATGCATTCAGGTTTGCAATGCGCACCGGACGCTCACTGTTGATGATGACGCAGGCTGCCCAGCATGGCTTCGGCCGCTGCAAGCGAGCCCAGGCCAAAACGGAATGTGGGCATTGGATCGGGCAGGCCTAGCGCGCCTGTCGACTGGGAGCGCGAAACCCGCAAGTGAGTTTGTTCCTGATGTTGTATGGCACTGTGTTGTGATTGCATGTGCCAGCAGCTAACACGTGATAGCCGCTGCGACCATGCAGGAAGCAGCTGGTGCAGTACACAATGATGGGCATCACAGCCATCTTTGGCGGCCTGGCCATGTTTGCACGCCTGCGTGACATGCAGCCTGCCAACAGCAGGATGCAACAGCTGCTAGGGGCGGCATCAGCCTTCTGGTGAGACTCTGTTGGTGCCCCGAAACCCTTTGAAATGAATTCAGGCCGCACCTTCTGCACTTGTTTCCCACTGCTGTGGAAGTGAGCCGAATCTGGGGAGGGTTGATGCAGACTGCACCCACTCCTGAGGTGATTGCAGGAAGGTACGAAGTTCGCCCGTCCTGACTGCAGGGTCGCACTGGTGATGCGAGTGTTGTGGAGTTTCGTGTGGTTCCCCAAGAAGCCCAGCGGTGGCGGCGCAGCGACGGCGGCCGGCGGCAATGGGACCAATGCCGCTGACAGCGGCAGCGATGATGACAGCGGGGCAGGCGCAAGTGCTGCGCAGCGGCGGCGGCGCGTGCGGCGCGAGACATGACGCTGCACTGGGCAGCCAATGCTGCATCGGTGCTGCCAGCAGCCGATGGGTCTAAATGGCCAGTCTGCCGCAACGCTAGGGGGCTCAACATGCGCAGGTTCGTGGCCTCGCCTCAGGCAGGCTGGAGGCGCCAGATGGAGTGATCAGTTGTTAGCAGGTCGCGACCCACAGTGTCCGTACGCCTCCACAACAGAAGAGCGCTCGAGTATCGGGTTGGGCTGCTGGACGGGATTTCAGGCATTCGAGCTCTCAATCAGGACAGGCCAGCTCATAGCATCACACCGTCTTGGTTTCATGCACAACCACCATCACATATTCGGGTCCGGTGTCAGCATCAGGCACGGCGATCATGATCTCGTGCTTGGCAGTTCGCAAGCGCACGTGTTGCAGCTCGTCTGGCTGTGTGCCTGCGGCGGCACCAACCATGCTCAGGACATCGGTTCATGAGGTTGGTCCAGCGCATGTGGATGTCCATCAGCTGATTATGTCGGTGCAATGCGATGATTGCAGGAAGGATGCCTTCAGTATCGCACATGCAGTGTCAAAATAAACAAGATCCTTGAGTCAGCTCGTTCGCACGCCAGCATACTGCCCAAACAGATCACATCATTCACAGTGGCGCCATTTGCACCTACCTGCACTTGCTTTCTTTTGCTCCTGCTCAACCTCCCCGTAGCTTGCATGACTCAGCTGCTTAACCGTCCGACGAGTTACCTGGCTGACGTTGAGCGTCAGCGCCGCGTACTGGATCGCTAGCTGTGGCTCGAAGGTGGTGCGGATCGGAATGCCGTCGATCGTGCAGATAAGCACCCCAAGGACGCCAGGCAAGCTTGAGAGTCTCGTGAACGTCTCTTCTACGAGCTTGAGATTCGCAGCGGCCATGTTGGTGCCAGGAGCAGCCGGACTGCGGCTCTCGACGTTGCGGTGTTGAGGCGCGCGCTGACAACACTGGGGAAACTTGTGGGCCCGATCAATGTAATGGCTTCCGATTGATACGCTGCCCAGTCCCCAGTGTGCACCCTTCCCTTCGGACATTGCGGCATCAAGAAGAGTTTTCCAGTACCTAAAGACGGCGGCGTCTGTGACGCTGATCAACATAGCATTACAAGCCTCGAGCAGATAGACGTCCTAAACCCTGTACAATAATCAACTTGGATGAAGAAGGCACAAATATGCCGCTCGCCGCCTCTGTCTGCCATTATGGCTGTCACAACCACAAACAGAATGCTGCTGCATGCAGGACAGCAATGCAGAAAATTCCTTGCAGAACGCAAATACTTTGACTGAACTCTGCGACGCGACCCATTCTCCGTGCAGCGTGGCTCAGTCTGAACTCCCATTAACAGACAAAACCGCCGCCGACACCGATGATATTGAAGTGGATGCACAAAAATCACTCAAAACTCATCGTTCGCATGCATGTGCTCGAGTTGCAAACTGGTCAGCGACTCGCAGTCTGCTCTCACTCTTCGGACCGCGTCGCTGCTGCCAGCTGCTTGGTGCTGGAGCCGTTGCTGTTGCCGTTGACAGTGGTGATATGACCATTGTCCAGCATGGCTGTGTTCTTCGATGGCCGATACCCCAACTGCAGGGGGAGTATGACACAGCACACACTCAGCCAATTGGAGAACGGCAATGCCCTTTGCAGTGCAACGAGACTGCTACTTTTTTCATGCCAAAGGCTATTCCAGCTTTGGGATCCGCACCCAGCCAAACGAGGACTGTCCACAGGGAGCAGCCCTGAAGGGTGCCGAGTGGACAGACGAAGGGCCTGGCTACGTGCCGACACAATGAGGCATGCATCAGAGGGGAACTATTCCGAGAAGATCCAGCAAAGCAAGCGCACCAGGTGGTTCGCCTTGATCTCATCAGCAACGTGGCGCGGGACGAGCTCTGCCAATGAAGCATTGTTATGAGTCACACATCACATTTGTAGTGTGGCGTTGATGCACACACGAGTGCAAACAGCATCAGCCATGCAGCCAACGGCAACGCAGCTTGGTGTGACAAAAAGCAGTGGTTGTGTCGAAGCACTCACTCTCCCACAGCGAGGTGCCGGCGCGGATGCTCTCCGTCACAGCCTTGCTGACGTCGCCGTGCATCAGCAGCTCCCTGCACAGTGCACGCAGGTGCATCAGTGCTTTCCCCACACATGCACGGTGTAGAACACTCAGCAAAAGAACCACCTGTGCTTGAACGACGAAACTGCAAGCCAGAAGAGGCAATGCGCTTCAAAGGGCTGGTCGAAATCCCTGTCTCCGCCGGCGGTGCAGGGAGGCAAGGGCGCACTTGTTGTAGTTGGTGATGGGCACCAGGGTGCCGCGGTCACGGATGTACTCGAACAGCTTCTGCACGCTCGGCGCCACCGTCACCGAGTCAATCGACTCCAGCTCTCCAGTCTGCACATGGACCATCAGCACTATGGACTCATGCTTCGGGTGGGATCAGCGTCTGCTGGGCGGGCAGTGGCAAGTGGATGTGGCAATCTGGTCGACTGTAAAGACTGGGTGCCAACGGTTCAAGGCTCAAGTCTTTCCACATGTCTTGTGAGCTCGCCGTCTCGTTGACGGTGGGGTACACATAGATCTTCAGGTCGAACTTCAGCAGGCGGCCAAAGCCCTCCAGGATGCCGCCGTCCAGATCTGCGTAATGCCGCTCCGAGAACAGCTCCTGTCAAGCAGCCACCACAGCGTCAAACAGGAACAGGTGCAAAGGTGGCGAGAATCAAGTCTGGTGTGGACGACAGCAGACCAGGACAACGCCGCATTCCTGAGCACGATACAACAGCGGAGATACACAGAGTACGGCAGATGATACGGTGCAGTGGGGTGCTCACTCTGAGGGACGGCACGCCCATGGCGATCACGATGGACTGGTTGGTGTGCGTGGAGATGTAGCTGGCCAGCTTGAAGTAGCGCCGGAAGTTGGACAGCAGCACCGTGTACCTGCCACATGCACTCAAATGTCAGACACGCACTTGCGGGCATCATGTTCCATCAAGCTGCACCTCAGACAAATCGATCTAGCTGGAACCACAACCCAGGGCCATCGTGAAGATGATGCTGCCAAGTGACCGGGGTAGTAGAGGTTAGTAGCTCAGATGGCTGAGTAACATATGACACAGAGGATGGCAACCTTCCTGTTCACCTTGGTCCCGCCGCCCCACAACCTCTGTTCGGTGGCATACTGCCACGATACGATACTCATCATGCTGTATCAATACACTCTGCTGCAGCAATTGAAGCGAGGTCGACCAGCAAGCTCACCCCATGGTGGACAGTGCATCGATGCGCTGGATGAAGGCATCCATCTGGATGCCCTTGTCGCTGGTCCAGTCCAGCAGGTCGCCGCCCTGCACTTGAAACAGGTGCCTTTCGTGTGTCACGGCCACTCTGGACATCTTATGGGATATGCATGGCGCCAGAGATTGGCCACGTCAAGCCTGCCAACAGGGCATGCCACACACTCAAGCGAGGCAGTGAGATGGCACAGCCCAGCGCACCTCCATCATGTCACGCGTCGTCATCTCCAGCAACACCAGCGTGTCATCCCGGAACACGCACTCGTCATATGTGTCCGACACCTGCAGCAATTGCACTACAGAATCAGGAAGCCGCCACACCCACGACCGAGGTCCTCTTGGATTGACTGGTAGCGTCGGTGACGTTGTTTTCACGGCAGACTTGTGAAAGTGTTGGCTTTCATATGTGCACAGCGGCAACACCAAATGCTAGGCAGCACTGCTCACAAGATCAATTGCTTCGCCGTCCTCGGGCTCGCAGAAGAACTGGGCCGCGGCGCCCTGCAGCATGTCGTTGTGCAGCAGTGTGAAGGGGCGGAAGCGGCCGCGCACCATCATGACATTCTTCTTGTACCTGAATGCAGCAAGGAAGTTCATGAGCCGCAGCTCTGCTCAAGTTCTAGCTGCTTGCTCGAAGCACGCGCAGGAATCATTGCAGATGGCGCTGCAACAAACTTCTAAGTGGAGAGGAAGAAAGCTCGACTCACAATGTCTCCTGAGGGATCAGCATCGATCCTGCGGAGAGATCACGAAATCATTCAGCTGCATCACCAACGAAGTCAACAGCTAAAAACTAGGCAAGCAGCACTGCCAGGCTGACGGCCAAGTGCTCACCCTGCGGCGAAAACAGGGCGGCATCGCACAGCCCCTTCTGCACCAGCGTCAGCGCCGCAAAGCGGTTGTCCACGTGCTCGAAGATCGGGCCGCTGAAGTCCACCAGGTCCACCTGTGTGCATGATGCACAATGAGGATCAGCACCAAGGAGAACACAAATGGGGAAAGTACAAGTCCAGGTACAATTCACTCTGTTGAGGCACGACATGGCCCTCCAGTGCACAGCTTGCACAACAAAGCATTGTCAATGAGCATACAGAATGCCTCGCATCCCCCCTCTGGATATGTTTCAGCAACAATAACCTCATGAGGCAAGCTACCTACATGTGCATTGCCAAATTGGGAAGCGGGCGCAGCTGTCTGTGAGGCGGGACAATGTGCACTGCCCATAATGCACCTGTGTTCTTCAGCAGGGAAACTTGAGCGCACCTCGACGCGGGCGCGGCTGAGGTCGTCCATGAGGCTGGACACGATGGCGTAGTGGTCCCCGCCCTTCGTCAGGGCGCTGTGAATGAGGTTCACGCCCAGGATGCCCAGCGCCTCTGCCTGAAAGCGTCACAAGCCATGGAGACATTAGTACATATGTTCTGTAGGCTAAGCACCACTATGCATGAAAGCAATACCCAAACTGGCACCGACAAGTGATGTAATTCTGACGTGCATGGGTGGCTGACCTGGGCCTGGGCTGTGTTCTCCAGCATACGCGTGTGGATGAGGACCTGGCTGGGCTCCGTCCTGCAGTAAGAAAGCCCGGGATGATGGCAGTTAAGGTACTGCTGTCAAATTTAAGGGTTGCAGTCAGAGGCATGACCTGCAGAGGTCAAGGTGACACCCGAGTGACTCACTTTGGTTTGTCCTGGTACTTGACTCCCTGCAGAGGTGGAGCAGCATTTAGCGATGGGCAGGGGGTCTGATGGCATTGCACAGCAGTCAGGAGTGCGGTGCGGCAAGACGTGCGGTGTCATGTTCTGGGAAGCACATCTCTTGACGCACCAGCCAGCCATGGCACTCGTTGTCACGGTTGTACGCCTTGGCCACAACCTGCAGAAGATCACATCATTACCAGAAGGTCACATCATGCTCTCAAAATTGCAATGAAGGCGACAACACCAATGCGCAAGAGTGTCTTTTGGGCAATTGAAATTATTCATGCCTTCTGGCAAAACCTGAGGGTTTGCTGACTGACTCAGAAGCTCATTCTGAGGTGACTCACCGTGTCAGCAAATGCAAAGAATGCAGTGTCATTTCCCCTCTCCTTCCGCAGCGTCAGGTTGCACTGCAGGTACTCGTAGTCCAGCATGGCCTCCAGCCGTTCCCTCGTCACATATCTGCAGGATACCAGCAAGGTTGGGTGACGGCGCCGAATGCCACACGTGACCAAATACGAGGCCGAGCAGACTTACATGACCTGCCGTGCTGCAGACGCAGCTCACCTGGCGCACGCTCCATACATCGAGTCGCTGATGCTCATGTCATAGGCGGAAATTGACTTTGCAATGGTGCCCGCCGCACCCCCCACCCTGGCAAACAGATTCGATTGCATCAGTGCTTCGCAGTGATGCAGGAGCCTCAAGCAGTGCCATGCCGTCACCCTGTGTGCAGCTTGGCGAGAGCGCAAAGCTCTGACCTGAAGAACCACCGAGCCACCTCCTGCCCGGCGCCAATCTCAGCGAATGAGCCGTAGTTGAGCGGGTCCAGATTGATGCTCAGTGCCTTGCCCGCGGTCTTGCTGTACGTCTGCTCCAATCCCTGATATCAATAAAAGGAGATTATCATACACACATGCCCTCACGAATGCTCCAGGCTCGTGCAAGGCCTTCCTGCATAGGGTAACATGCGGTGTGCAGGCCAGCTTGACAGATGATGAATGGTGCAACACCAGGTGAAAGCATAGTTGACTGAAGCATATGGTGCTGTGATGATGGTCTTTGACAAGCGTGCCAATGGGACAACCTGCAAGGGTGCCGCGGCCCGGCATTGCAGCCTGCTGCCCCTGGCGCTGCAGAGCGTGAATGCATTCCTGCCGCGAAGCAATGTAGGTGCGCTCTCGCCGAAGAATGACGAGTCTCTCACACCCCGGTGCCCAACATGTTTTGCGGGGTGCTGGTGCGACACAGCCGGGCGACCGGAAGTGCTGCAGGCTTGTGTTGAACAGGCGCGCGTATTTGCCGAGGTCTGCGCCATCATCTTTTCAGACGGCGCTTACACCACCGAAATCATCACGCGGTTGCAAGCAAGCTTTGTGAGCTGCGCAATAGGCAAATCAAGGGTTGGTTTCGTCAGGTTTACATCATGGTCGATGGCCAAGGTACAGATTTGTCTCATTGTGCCGCTTGCATCACATGTGACGAAAGCCAGCGGAGTGAGTCCGTTCTCAGTAGTTTCCGGGCCGCGTCACAGCCTCCGTGCAGCGATGCCATCGGGTCTGTAGCTCAGCGTGCTGCGGCGCAGCGCTCATCATGGCAGGCAGAGGTGCGAGGCTGCAGTTTCCCTTTGCATGTGTGGCTCAGATAAACTGAGCTTACACGAAAAGGATGTGATGTCATGATGCTGCACAGGTGCCTGGGGCAGCGGGTACCGGCAACAGGACCAAGGCCGTGGCGGCGGTGGTGGCGGCCGAGGTGGCTGGGGGTCCGGCTTCAGGGGTGCTCAACCAACTCAGCAAGGTTAGACCGTACAACAGTCTGCGGGTGAAGAAATCACGCAACGTCCGCGTATCGTGGTGCTGCGGCCAAGTAGCAGCATCATGCGGGGCGCCATTTGCTAGTTGCAACCTTTGTCCACATGTGCAGGCCGTGGCCGCGGCCGCGGCCGTGGCGACAACCGCTTCCAGCAGCTCAGCCAGCAGGAAGACAACGATGCTGCTTTCGACCGCTACAAGGCCGGCGGGCGTGGCGGCGGCGGCGCGGGCGGCGGCGGTCGCGGCCGTGGCAGGCAAGTCCACCTTTTCGTGACCATATGGCTTGATATGTGACCGACAGGGCTGACCAAAGGATGCACTTGGAGCACACAGTCTGCATTCCGACGATAGTTATGTGGTTTCGCATGCAGACAAGGCCGTGGGGGCGGCCAGGTGTCGTGGCGGGAGGCGGTGCAGTTTGATGACGAGAATGAGCGCCCGGCCTGGCGCCTGACCTCGTACGGCCACGAGCGCGAGGGTGCGACGGACCTGATGGGCGACACGTCCTTCGAGGAGCTGCGCTGGCAGCAGCTGCAGGCCGCCCGCAGCGGCACCCCTGCAGCACAGGTATGATGACCATGCAATCTTTGACAGCTTGTCCAGTTGAATGGCCCGGGAATGCATTGCACGATGAAACGATGACGCTAACCGAAAACTTGTCAAGGCTGCAAGGTGTCTCAAAATGATCGCAGTTCTGTGCGTGCAACTGCAGATCCAGCAGCAGTACATTGCCGCTGTTCGAGCAAAGCAGCAGCAGTGGGAGGTGAGTTGTTGTATGGTGACATCGCCTTGCATGCCACCGCTGACCCCGATAAGATGATTGCAAGCCTCAGAACAGCATTTATCAAAGCTCCACGAGCTGCATTGACTGGTGCAGGCGCTGCTGAAGGCTCAGAGGCCGCCGTCTCAAGGCGGTCCTGGCATCCCAGTGCCGGATGCAGCCAGCGGCGGCAGGTTTGGCGCAGCAGCTGGGCCTTTCCAGCGGCTTGGCGGCCCCTTCCAGCAGCAGCAGCAGCAGCAGCAGCAGCAGCCTGCACCAGCTTTCGGCCAGCAGCAGCCGCCCACCTTCGGACAACAGCCCGCCGCTGCGCCGAAGATCGCCTTCGGGCAGGCGGCGCAGCCGGCAGCAGCGCAGCCGGCACCAGCAGGCTTTGGCGCCGCTGCCACTGGCGCGCAGCCTTTCGGCGGCGGTGGCGCCAGTCGGAGCCCCTTCGGCGCAGCGCCCAGCGCCTCAGGTTTTGGCGGCGGCGCCGGCGCTTCGCCATTCGGCACAGCCTCGGCCGGCGGCGGGTTTGGCGGTGCAGCTGCCAGCACCGGTCAGTCTCCATTCGGGCAGCCAGCTGCTGCGGGCCCTACTGGCTTTGGCGCCACCATTGGCGCCCCCACCGGACAGTCGAATCCGTTTGGTTTTGGCGGCGCCGGCGCGCAACCGCAGCAGCCGGACGGGGGATTCAGCTCCCCATTTGGCGGCACCCCTGCGGCAGCCGGCGGGCAGGCGGCAACCCCGCCAACCGGGGCATTTGGCCAACTGGGTTCTGCATTCGCACAGTCGCTTCCGGGCGCGTCTCCTGCACAGCCTGCAAGCAGCCCGATCCCCACAGGTGAGGACCCGGGATGTACAATCAGAGGATCGTAAATGCATACATACTTGGTGAGTGTCATGACGGGTGATGATGTTACCCTGCGGACAGGTAATGGCGTGCTGTGATGTATCACCCGTGCGCACACATGCACTGGGCCAACATTGCTCGCGACCATACTGGATGTAGCCCATTGAGCCATCTCCTTTCTACCACCACGCCAGCCGTCCCACAGCCTCTTGCTGGTGGCGGCCGCTGGTATGCGAGAGTGGCAGGCGAGACAGGATGACATCAGTGTTTCACGGCTGTGGGTGCGCATGTGACGGGGTTTCCTCCGCGTCTGCCAGGTGGTGCAGTGGCTGCTCAGCCACAGGCAAGTGGCGATCTGGCAGTGTGGCAGGCGCCTGCCTTTGAGAAGGGCAAGGTTCCTGAACAGCCCCCGCCGCCGGAAGTTTGTGTATGATCCAGCCACATCGATGTTGCGCATGTGTCAAGCTCGGCAACTATGAACGAGACAGCGACAGGTGAGCTGTTATAAGTGCGGAGAATTGCTTAATCTACGTCCATATCGTATGCTGCAAAGGTGCAAGTTCATCACTCTGCATCCCGCTTCTCACAGCATCGCATTTTAGGTGTGCCGAAACAAAGGTCTGTCACAAGGTCAGAGCTTGACGATGTTCTTCTTGCTGCAGCATACCGTACGCGCACACAAGGGAGCCCATGGATCAAGCAGGTGACGCCTGAGGCACCCAAACCAAAATCACTGTCTATCAACCTGTGAAAAGAGGAGCAAATTTCGCATCAACCGCAACCACAGGGTCTGTCTGAAGCTGCTTGACGACTTCAGGCCTTCGTGCCGCCCATGCAGTGTATCCAGAGGGTGCATGCCTCTGAATGTGGTGTGTGTCCCACTCGCAGGCCATGCCATGTGCTGCAACCGGGGTGCAGCATGACAGCAACCGCCCTGCCGGCCAGCAGTTACTCCAGTCGCTCTGGAACAGAGCGAAGTTGCATGCAGGGTGGCAATGGCAGCGCTGCCCACGGGAAAGCACGACTGATGTACAGCGACTGCGGGCAGTCGGCATCTGGCGCTGCCCAGCTTGCCCTTTGGGCACCGTCGCTTACACAGCCGCTGGCAGCGGCTTGCGGGCCACAGGGACTGCAGGGCCTCGAGTCGGGCTGGCCCAGACGCTTGGTATCTGCCATGCTCAAATCGCCCCGGCCGGCTTGACCTCAGCTGACGCGGGTGCTGTGCTGGTGCCGCCTGCCGTGAAACCGCCAATGGCCGGGATCGCAGACAGCTGCCCGACGAGGCTGCCGCCCGTCATGACACCTTGCTGCACAAACAGCGCGGCAGTTGCCTGCGGAATGCAGCAAGTGCGTGCCTGTGACACTCAGCTGTGTTAGCCTGCATGAAGCCTGGCTTGGGTTTTTCAACGAAACAGACGGTGCCCATTTGCAAGGCAGGAAGCATGGTGTTCCCTGAAAGCTCCGCACCATGAAGGCAAGATGGCAGACGCGTGGAAGATGTCTGACGCAGCGGCCGCTTCGAGGCTGAATGAGACAGGCACAGCTGAAGCTCACGATATGCAGATGCTGGCCCAAGAAGAACACCTGGGGCAGGGATGCCAGGTTGATCCCAGGCTGCAGCTGCGCATCAGAGGCAAGCAGCTCCACCAGCTGCGTGCCGTCCACGAAGAAGGGGTACGAGTGCACCACCGCCTTGCCAAACTGTTTTGGCGTCAGCACCTGCGGCAGGCATTTGCACATGTTAGATGGCTTCGGGGAGCGGTCCGCTGTTCAAACGCCACTACAGCACACCGCCACTAGAAGCCGAAGTACAAGTAGAAGCATGGAGGATGTGCCGGGCATCTTTTACAACAGCGCCCACAACATTGCACCTTTGTGTAGATATTGTGCAGGAACTCCACATTGGCTTCTGCCTCCTGCTGCAGGCTCTGCTGCAGCTCGGCGGTGGCTGACTCCATCTGCGTGCATGCAAAGACACTCGGTTGTCACACGTCCAACAGGCTGGTCTTGTATCGTCTCTTGACATGATGACCAGCAGCAGACCCCAGGCTTGCAGCCTGCCTGTATTCCACATGCTTGCACACTGGCGACAAACTCGTCCGCTGGCGCCCCCAGACCAGCAGCAGCAGCAGCCTGCGTGGGCACGACCGGTACATGTCCAACACACACACCTGTGAGCTGTTATTGGCCTTCATGCCAGCGGTCACGTTGGCGGTCACCTGCTGGCGCGCTGCCTGCAGGTTGGCGATGCGGGCGTGGTGCGCCGCCCGCAGCTCCTGCACATCCGCCCGCTGCTTTGGCGATGCCCCCAGGTTGGCCTGTCAATGCGCAGGTGCAGGGCAATGCATCCTGGTTTTCCGATTCGCTTTTCAATCATCAGCAGGGCATAGTGTGGGCAAGGATGCTCACGCAACATGCAACTGAAGCCGGCGTCTTATAAGCTGGTGGTCTCGCTGGCCTTGTTGAGGCTGGACCAGGCCTCAGCACCGACTCTAAACCCATGGGCTTCAGTCAGCGAGCGGGAAGCATGCGCACCGCGACGCTCTGCCATCGGTGGGGATCCACCGAGCCACTGACCGGCTCCTTCTTGCCCTCGGGCGAGTACGGCGCGCTGCGGGCTGTCAGCTGCGCCTGTGCACCAGCAAAGGATGCCCATCTCAGACACACCCGAACATTCGAAATGTGCTCGAAAAGCTGTGCATTACTGAGCAAGCATACGGGCTGCACAGGCTCGTGGCAGAGGCAGGCAAGCAGGCAGGGCGAGCGCTGCTGTCTTGAAAGCCAAACCAAGCCAGGGGGCGCACCGCACTGAGAGCGACCTCTGCGAGGCGGCGCTCTGAGGCAGCCGTCACCTTTTCCTCTGTCAGCTGGGTCAGGTCCCGCACATATCCCGTCAGTGCCTGCACACATTCGCATATGAATGGAGTTTCTGTTGACGTCAGCATCCAGACATGCCTTCCGATGAAGGACCCAAATTTGATCAAGACCGTCACTAACATCATCGTGTACAATGCTGGGGGACGATATGCCCTCTGCAAGCATGTACTGAGACAGTTGCCCTCGGCAGCATCCTGGGAAAAGCACCTGGTTATCTACACCCCGCGCAGCCCCGCCGGACCCGCCTGTCACAAGTCCAGCAGCCTGTGGCAGCGACAGCGGCACCTGTGGTCAGAGCGAGAACTCACGTCAGCCGGCACCTCACTATTCATATGCAGACCTCGATGCAAATGAGGCTGTGCGAACCAAACACGCCATGGGTGCTGACCACGGTCGACCTTGGCGCTCACACAGCGTGCCTCCAAGAGAGTGCAGTACAACAAACACCTGTGCGCTCGCCGGAGGCAACACCAGCAGGCCGCTGCTGGCGGGCGGCCCCGCCGCTGACAGCGCCAGCGCCGCTAGCGCAGCTCCCTGCAGCACAGCGGAACACAGCCTGAACTTGATAATTTGGATACGCTGCCCATGCATGTCCCTGAAAGGTGTCAGCCACGGAACACAACAGCAGTCGTGGGCACACCACCACTGTGCACGGGCCTTCCCACACGATGCCCCAAATATGGCATGTTACCAAGCAGTTCTGAGTTTACAAAGTACTCCTGTTGTCAGCACACGTTCTTCAAACCCCGAAGATTTTCTCTCTTCTCACCTGGTTCACTTCGCCACCGGCGCCGGGCTGGAACGACTTGAGCTGCTCCTCCCGGAGCGCCAGCACCTTCTCCAGCACAGCGTTGCGGCCCGCCAACGAGCTGTTCTCCTCCCGCAGGGTTGTGATCTCCTTGTCCTTTGCCTCGAGTTGCTGCTCCATTGAAGACATCTTCTCCTGCGGGGCGCGGCGGTGCACGGTGAACGACTGCTTACCTGTCGGCCGCCCCATGGCCGCAACGTTGACAGGTGTGTCCTCCCTGCTGGAGATGCTCAAGCGATACAAGGTGGTTTTGAAAAATGCGCAACAGCTGCGGGTGCGGTGTGGGTGGCTCGCAGTGCTGCGGGCTTTGCGACACCAGCTCACGGTAGCAGCACGTGAGCATAGCATCCTGTGCACATGCATGCTGACAGCCCGTTGAGCAGATCGTCAGGGAGCTCAGCCGGGCATGCGGCGGCATCATGCACAGCAAGCTTGAAAGACATCGCATCGATCGCAGCAGCGACCGTTTCCGAGCTGCCGCTTATGATATGAGCAGCTTCTGCGCAGGAGCATGTCCTCCTCGACACTACTGACACAGCGGCAAGGGGGCGCAAACCTTCTGGCGCTCGCGGAAGCGCTTCTGCGCCTTCCTGTTCTTCTCCTGTACAGCGGCCAGCCGCTCATCCTGCGGCCTACTGGAGGCACCGCGCTTGCGGCCACGCCCGCCGGCCCCGTCATCCTCTGCTGGCGCGGCCTCTGCTGGTGCTGCCTGTGACTCATCCAGGTCAGTCACCTTCACCAACTTGCCACCTGTTTGACGGCCTCGAGATCTTGTGCGATGTCATGCACGCCTCGTTGCTTCTCATGTACATGCCCAGCAAGCCAGGGGCAGTCTGGGGTTGCCAGGCCAGAAGCCTGGCTGTTGCTAATCCTCCGTCAGACGGTAACATAATCCCACCTGTGCGGGCGGCACGCCGCTCTGCGCCTGCTGCGCAGCGAGCAGGTCCATCATGTTGCCTGCTGGCTGCATGTTCTGTGCCATGGGACACAGCAACCACGCTGGGCAGCGACGGCCGACGAGGGGGACGAACGGTGTCTGGCCAAGACACGTTGGACGTCTCTGCCCGTCGTGCCACACGAGAGCTTGCACACTTCCTAGATCACTCTGCCCAGCAGCGTACGGGCTGCGCAAGCGACAAGTTTGTGCCTGAGTCGCTGACCAATCGTTGGAAATCGTGCGTAATCAATCCCTGCGAGAACCTAACCATGCAGCCTGAGAAGCTCAGAGCACTTTCAGCGGTGGGCACACCCAAAATAGTCTTTGATGAATTTGACCACAATAATGTGTTTGAAAACTGAGAAGAACCAGCCTGCCTATGCTGTCGCTCTTGTGTGCACTACGTGTAAAGATTTCTCAGACGCTGACTCCATGTGTTTATCGGAGCTTTGCCGCACACGAACTGCAACTTGCGGTGCTGCCAGCGCACCACGAGTATGCACGGGTGCTTCGCCCAATGCGTGCAGCAACACTCGAAGAACAGCCCCTGGGCGACCATAAGAAAACACGACACAGCCCACCTGCCTGTTGCATTGGCAGCCGCCTATCTCTGATGGCGCACATGACTGGACTACTGATATGTCTGGCGACACATGGCGACATGTTGCCGCTGCTGTACGGCCTGGACCGACGTCATGACCGCAGGATCTCCAGAAAGCGCGCCTCCCCGTCCCGCCGGACCGGCAGCCGCCGCTCCACAGCTGCGAAATCAATGGTGCCGTACAGATGGGGCCACTTGCGCTCGTCACTGAGCTGAGCGGCTTTGTCGCCCACCGGAGCCGCGGGCTCGAACTTCACCTGCAGGCCATGCGAGCGCTGCCAACATTCCAAAGACAGCTGGACGGATTGCATGACATGTCCAGCATCTGCTCAGTCTGCATGATAGGGCAATGAAAAAGATAACGAGAGAGGTATTTGATCACCTCGCTGGTGAGCTTGGCGGGGTCCAGCACCAGCACCTCCCAATCGCCCGGCGAGTCACGATAGAAGCGGTTTGCCACCTCCAGCAGCAGGTCTGGCTCCGCCGTCAGGTGAATGAAACCGTCCTGCAAAGGAAGGCGGCAGAGGCTACACACTGAGATCGATTGCATAGCGTCAAATGTCAGGGCAGCACTGCTACTCAGCGCATTCAGCGCATTGACCACGACCAAAGCCAAGCTGCAGGTTGGACATCACTCAGAGAATTGCCTGAGAGTAAGTGTGTGGGAAGTACGGCTGCTGAGACTGCACGGCTTCGTTCCAGTGTGCAGTCTGCACTAGATGGTACAGCCGCTCGGCGGTGGCATCCGGCATCTGACAGCAACAGCTGCTGAGACAATGCTGGGGCAGGGTCACCTTGTGAGCACGCAATAATGGGACACGAAAGGGCAATCGAGCAGTGATGTGCAATCAACAAGTGGGGCTGAATTGTCCGAGAGGTTGCTGATGTGTGACAGTCGTGATGTCGTGATGTTGAAGAGTTCACATGTTGGCAGATGTATGTTTGCAGCACCATACTAGTCGGCGGTACTCGCTGCTTTGTCGGCACTGCACCATTCCGCAGCACCAAGAAACTCCCTATCTGAGATCGCAAACCTTTGACACAGCTGATTTGGGTAGCGTTGCGTGGTGCGTCACTCCACAATAACCATGGCGGTGCAGTCTCGCAGAAAGATCGCCATGTGCGTAAGCACATGGAGTGCTGAGAGCACCCTCTACATGTGGTGGGTTTGGTTGCAAAGAGCGCATGAAGCTCCAGTGCGGTGCATGCTGAACAGGTGCTTTCACGGGATCAAATATCAAAATTTGTCCTGAGATCTGCGTGCTGGCCTGTACAGGAACTACGTCAAGCAATACCTACTGCGGGTGCCAGTGACTCTCTCCGTTTTCAATGTCCCGCTCTATCCCGGCAAACCCTGCACATGAATTCTGCACATGTGAACTTGCGTTGGGTGTGCTATATGATCTTCAGACAGATTGATGAGCGCCGTGTCCAACGTGCAGAGGCAGCACAGCCCAGAGGGCGCGGTCCTGCGAGACCAATTGTACATCGTGCACGTGCACAGCCCAAAGCAGGGCGGCAACCGCAAAAGCACGTGGCAGGCTGGCGGAGCGCTGATGCACAGCCTGCAGGTTCGTAGCTTCAGCATTCGATTCTGCAGCGCAGTCTGCATTGCAGGGCTGTGGCGGATGCCGGCTGTTGCTTGCTCGCTGATATTTTTTGAGGCCGGGATCTGATCGCTGTGCGCATGCGGGTGCTGGCTTGACGCAGGCCGTGATATGCTGCAGGACTCGCTGGAAAAGTACCCACACACCATTGTGGAGCTGACGGCCAGCAACGTGACAGCAGCCACGCTGGACTGGGCGGAGGGCGAGGGCATCGACATCCTGGTCATGGGTGTGCACCAACCAACTCAACAAGCATGGCGTGGTCCAGCTGCTGACGACCACTTTCAAGAGGCTGTCTGAGCACTGCTGCTGTGTTGGCAGACCTCTCTACTGAGGCACATCTTGCCGTGGGAGCGTGGAAACTTGACATCACAGGCTCGTGCTGTGCACAGGCTTCCGGGATGCAAAGGTGAAGGCGGCCATGACAAAGGTCATCCCCGGCGAGTGGGGCCTGGGCAGCACCAGCGGCCGCACGCTGCAGCACACGAAGGTCTGCAGTGCTGTATGCTCATTTAGACATAAATTGCATCGGAGGATCGCCCCTCTGTGTGCACAGTGTCTCGCTCAGGCTGCCAGTCTGCTGACCATTGTGAGCAGCAGGTGCATACACTCCACTACTGACACCCCTCATTGCAGTTGCCGCTGCTGATTGTGCGGCCGGACGCCGCACTGAAGCTGAACAAGCTGCGGATACAGCAGCCCAGCATCAGCCCGGCAGCGCAGCAGCAGGTGCAGAGACGCTGACAAGAGCATGCCCTCATCAGCTCTGCCTGACGTGGCTGTCAAAGCTGGTTCCATACATTGCCATGTCACTTCCACTGTTTAAGACCCAATGTTGCAGGCTCTGAACACCGCACAACCCAGGCTGTCTGTGCTGCAGTCCCTGAACACGTACACACCATACACAAGCCTCCCGCATGCAAATTGTGTGCAGGAGGCGGATCAAGTGGCGGCAGCCCCAGCGTTGGGAACCAAGTCGGTGCCTGCACTGGTGCGGACACTGTCGCCGGGCCGCCTGGCCACATTTGCCCCTAATGACACGCGCAAGGTTGGCATCGCCTTCGAGCAGGAGGAAGCAGGTGCAGCGCGCTGAGCGCATGCCCTCGGTCAACATGCTTCGTTTCATATGCCCCAGCGCTGATTGCACATTGTGTCACGCACTTCATGTCTGGTGCGCAGTTGGCAAATGTACCAGCAGTGTGTTTACCATCTTCTCTGATCGCGGCCCCCCAATGTGGTCTGCGCTTGTTTGATGTGCAGGAGCAAACATGCTGCGCTGGGCAGCAGGACACCTGCTGCAGGCTACTGATCAGGTGCCAATGCACTGCCTGTCACATGCCACAAAGCGACTATACCACAAAGCGACAAACATCCGATGTGCGCTTGTAGCAAGTCGTCAACGCGCCGCTACCACTGTGTTACAGGTGTTCCTCGTGAGGGTGGTGTCCGGCTCGCCAGCGGGGCCTGCCTCCGCACTAGGTGTGTGCATCAACAGTGCCACAGTTGGGCAATGCACTGCCGGCATGCCATGTGTGCTATGGTGCTATGGTGTTCTCGGTCATCCTGCTGGAAGAAGGGAAGTAACTCGGCAATGGTGTGCGCGCAGAGTCTGTGCTGGTGTCCGGCCCCGGGCTGAGGGCGCATGTCTCAGGGGGCACTGAACTGCCGGGCGCCGCAGCGGACGCAGCCCCCATCCGGAAGGAGCTCGACAGCTTCGACGTCGTCTTGAACACGCAGATGCAGGTGTGCTCAAGACGCAGAATATTGGACATGTCTCGGCAGAACATGAGCCTCAAATGACGACGCCACCAAGCCCACTGTTGAAACTTGTACACTGTGCACTTCGACATGTTTGTGCTCAAGATCGCTCATCGACTGTGTGCCGTGCACCACACTGCAGGGTGACCCCAGGGAGAGAATCTGCAGCTTTGCAAAAGAGGAGGGCCTGGACATCCTCATGGTCGGCCGCAGCCTTGGCAGCCGCTTCAAGAAGGTGTGGTACACCTGCCTCTCTGAGGCTTCGCTCTGCCAATGCATTTGTCTCGCAGTCTGCAGGGAGTGAAATGCTCTGGTCGCCAGCAAAACACTTTGTCGGGCGACTCTGCAAAATGCAGCATGTTTCATGACGCAGAATGTTTTTGCCACACAATTGGTGTGCCTTCGCACAGGCTTTCACTCCAGGCGGCACAGTCTCGCAGCACGTGGTGTCGAATGCTGCCTGCCCGGTGCTCGTGTACCCTGCCAAGGTGCGGCTCTGAACAGGCTCTGTGCCTCCATTATTTATCAATGCTATCGTAGAACCCTGTTGCAGCCAGCACTCGACTCATCATTTCAGATGTTTGCGACGAATCAGACTTCAATGACGCCTTCGTGTGATCCGTCAAGTCTGTGCCATCAATGTCATCAAGGGTCAATGTCACTGCAATGGTGTTGTAATTCATTACAGCCTGGTGTCATCAGCGTAAGTCAAACACCCCTGCTGCTGCAGGCGCACGGCGCCAACTCGCCCGACTTCCCACTCAGCCCCCGGGAGCGGCGGGCGTCGCTGGAGGCGCAGCCGTCACTGCTGCGGCGCGGCGGCACCGGCGGCGCCGGCGGGGGGCCGGCGTCGCCCACCGCGACGGCTGCGGCGGCCGGCGACCCTAATGCCGCGGCGGAGGTGCAGCAGCTGCGGACCCAGCTGCGGGAGCGCGAGGCAGAGGTTGCGGCCCTCAAGGTCCGTGCTTTCGAGCACCTGGAACTGGCTCTTGGATGGTCGGCTTCCTCGTCAGGGTAACAGGATTGCTACATTGCTGGCCCACTGCAGACAGGCCAAGTTGCACGCAATGTAGTTTGTGTCCTTGAAATGACTGGGAGTGACTTAACATCGTCGATCGACACCTGCAGGAACAGATACGACTGCTGCAGCTGGGTAAGCAGGCCGGCGCAGCGGGCGCGGAGGCGGCGGCGGCGCTGGCAGCAGATCCGACAGCAGCAGGCGAAAAGTGATTGCGGAGGATCAAGCTGCGGCGAGGCTCTCGATGGACGAGTTTCCGTCGTTGAGATACCTATGCCAGATGAAGAGATTGTAAGCCTGCAGCCTGATAGGGAACTATGGCACCGCTGTGTCCAGTATGGCGTCAGGCCATGAATTTTACAATGTGTGGTTTTGCGCTCAGCTTGCCTGTACAACAACTGAATCATTCCCTGCCTTTCGCAGCTTCTCCACAGTTGTTTATGTGTGTGCCGCCTCATGCAATTTGAGCAGTCGTCACAAGCCATACGACATTGCTGCGAACCATTTATTGCTTACGATATCAAGGCTGTCGCGGCGGCGCTGCTGACTGCCACTACCTCGTACTGCACTGATTTCTGCTTCCCCAGTTTCCGTTGCGAGGCTGTTCTGCAGGGTATTGCCCTGGTGACATCATTGCTGGGGGTTGTGCTGAGCAGCAGACCACTGCGGCCCACTGCCATCGATGACGAACCGTTCTCTCCCCGCGGCCCCTTTGACGGTATGTCGCCACCACTGACTGCCATGGCGTTGTGCGCCTCACTGAGTGGCTGCACCGCCGCAGGTGGGTCACCCAACGTCGCGCCGCTGTTGTGACGCCTCCTGAGCGCGGCTGCATCGCTGCTGGGCACAGCGGCATCAGAGTGCCGGCTGACAGCCCCATCACTGCTGTTATCATGCACCGCTGCTGCTGCCGCGCCCGCCTGCCTGCTGCCCGCGGCCGCGGCCGCTGCTGCCGCTGCTTGTGGTGGAGGGACCGTCGGTTCTGCTGCCGCAGAAGCGGCTGCATCGGCAGCCTTGGCTGCGCCGCAGCAGCACTCCGTGGCAGCGGCGGCGTTTCGCTGCAGGGTAGCCGCGTCCCGCTGGAACTGCGCCAGCGCCGCCAGCAGGTCCAGGAACGAGAAGTCGGGCCACAGCGCCGGCGAGAAGTGCAGGCTGGCGTGGCCGCTCTGCGGCAGCAGGAAGTCGGACAGCCGCGTCTCGCCAGACGTGCGGACCATCAGGTCCACTGGCGGGCAGCCCTGTGCAGATTTGAGGCAATTAAGCATACCACTGAATGTCCGGGTCCATGTGGTGGCGCTTCAACGCACGCAACCGATATAGAAAGAGCAGGTCTGATCGGATCTGCAAGGTGAGGATGTTTACACAGGAAGGCCAATCACATGACAGCGCAGGCTCGGCACCTCTGTGTATAGCTGCTGCTGTATCGAGGCGATGCTGACGTCAGCGGGCGCCAGCTGTCCAGCGGCCACCTGCTGCTGCACCTGCTGCACCGCCTGCCACATCTCCTGTGTCGACCTGCACATGTCAAGTAAGCCTCATCAGCCCTCATGCCCAACCGGCTTGCATGTTCGCATAACCTGCTGCTGTCGCTGCTGCCTCGCTTTGGCTGCTTGAACGTAGGACGGAGGCTCATGCACATGTGCAGTGTACCATAGCAGTGCCTCCGTATCCACCGCAGACTCACGTGTAGGCGAGGCAGATGTTGAGGACGCAGCGCGTCTGGTGGGCGGTCCCGGCCATGCACTGCCGTGCGGCGGCTGCGACATTTTCCGGCAGCCGACTGAGATTGCCGAGCACCTGAACCCGCACCCCGTGCCGCTCGATGATGCCACGCTCCTACATGATTCCAGAGGTTTTACAACTCAGGAACCCAAGCTTCGAGCTCAGCAGCGGCCCCTCGGGTCGCCCAGCGTCTGGGATGCTCGCCCAGTGTCGCTCCTTGATGCCGTGCTGCTGCAGACAGCACCAGCGCCAGTGCCCACAGAAGGCGGATGGTTGCATCTGACGGGAATCCACCAAATGCGCCATGCAGCCCTCTAGATGACTGTGTGCCGTGCATACATGTACAGCTGCGTTTGGTGCAGAGGCCGGGCATTGCCGGGAGCAGAAATGTAGATGTCAGTACCTCCAGGATGGCGAGCAGCTTCTGCTCGGCCAGGTCCATGAGCACATCCACCTCCTGCGGGCTGCGGTTGAAGTTCTCCAGGCTGAACGCGTACACGCTGACGCACGGCACGCCCAGCTCCAGGCACCACTCCAGCGCTTGCACCAGCTGCACAGGTGCTAGGTGTGTCAAAATGTCACATGTGCGGAATTAAGCACGGCGGCAAACATTGCATCCTTTGCCCCAATGCCGCCACTGCTGCCGGTCTATACACGGTATGCGCAGCATGACAGCTGTATGCCGGCCAGCCAACGACCAGGATTCAGTTTGTCCGCAGTGACAGGCATCATGATCACGAGGCAATCTGATGGCGCTATGGCGTCAAGGACATTTCGCTGCACACCTTGTCGTAGCCTCGGCTGTGGCCCCGCGAGGTTTCCAGCTGCTGCCTTTCGGCGAAG
Organism: Tetratostichococcus sp. P1; assembly: GCA_036584455.1. Lineage (NCBI taxonomy): Eukaryota > Viridiplantae > Chlorophyta > Trebouxiophyceae > Prasiolales > Stichococcaceae > Tetratostichococcus > Tetratostichococcus sp. P1. The sequence goes on from BTPI01000001.1 coordinate 4,809,185, forward strand.
CGTCGGTTGCCGTCCATGATGAAGGCCACGTGCCGCGGCACAGGGCCCATCTGCAGCACTGCCGCCGCCCCGCGCCGCAGCCAGCCTGCCACTGTTTGCATCGTGGCAGCGATGGGCTGGCGCTGACACTGCCGTGATATCACAAAGCGCTTTGCATCTGCACAAAAGCGCGCAATGATAAACTGGCAAAGGCTGATCTCAGCTCAACAAGGTGACACGTCTTGTACTTGATCAGACGATCATGCAGTGACTCAAATCACTTGAGTGTTTCATTGGGAAGCAGACAGTGGAGCAATGCAAGAGAGCATGATTGGTCTCACATAGTCATGTCAATCGCAATCGCAGACTGCCATACAGCTAAGCACCTAAGCTGCAACATGCGCATCATCGTCCGCTTGTAAACCCTAGCATGTACGAGCTCGTAGCTGCGGTTGCCTCAGCGGATGGTGGCGATCGTCAAATGTTGTCTGCATGTTAAAGGTGTGGGGGGATGTGACGCAATGTCACTGGCACACTCAGCTTATGGAGCTTTCTTTCTGCAACGCACATGTCGGTAGCAACGATGCACATGAATCCTGTATGGTGAACCTGCTGGCCACCGCCATGCACAGAATGTCCCTTGCTTGAGAACAGATTTTACAGAATGGTGACAGAGCACTGTCAATCAACAGCGCGACTAATGTTCCACTCCTCTGGTTGCCGGCCGGGACACCGCCACAACTGAACCAGCACATGCTGGCTTAAGAATTGACACCAGGAATAAATCCCCAAATCAAATCTGTATAATCTCACTCGAAGCTCCCCAATTCAACAGAGATGCAACTACTTCAAAGCCTGTTGTACAAATCATGCGGGATATGCCTTGATTGTGTCTAATGACATGGACTAGCACCTCCACATCGCCATCCGCTGCTTTTTGTTGTTCCGATTTACGCCATGAGACACTCGTGACGACATCTGCTACGTCTGCAAGCCATTGATCGGTGGCTGGTGCGATAGACCGCATCTCGCGACACTCAATATGCCTCTTCACACACTACTCATCTCTACTGCTGCATTGGGCGGGTGCTGCCGACGCTAGCCACGACTGCAGGCATTGGCTGGTCGGAGCTGCACAACACAACACAAACCTTAACACATCACGCCTCAAAATTATTGATTCTCCCGCAAATTTTGTGTCCACGAGGTGCAGCCACACCCTTTTCATGACATTGCAGACGAGCAGCTGACATGTGTACACACCAGCAGGTTGGAACGAGGTAGATACACACCCATTGGTTGTGGCGGTGGCTGGAGGGGCTGGGGCGGCGGGCGCCGGCGGGGAGCTCTGCAGCGGCTTCTTGAAGCTGAGCGCCTTAGTGGAGGAGGACACCGTCTTCATGTGCGGCACCAGGCCTGCGTCCTCAAACAGCTGACCTGCGATCGTGACAGACAGGATAGTCATAGAGTCATGGTCTCAGCAGAGCTGCATTTCCCCAAATGTGGCATACCGTGACATGCACACGACCCTGTGGACGCATGCATGACGCATGCATAGCACATTCAACATGTACCGGTGGCACAGCCTGCGCAGGAGTGACACATTATCAAGGATGATTGTCGCACCAATGTCAGTGTTGATGTAGCCTTGGTAGTACGGCTCGTTGAAGTTGCCTGCGTGTATTGCAAGACACAGCGCGTCACCATTGCGGATCACGCCGAATATGAAAAAAATAGTTCTGGGCCAGAACCAGAACTGGTGAGGACAGCTTGCGAGTTCACAACTCTCACCGAATCGACCGAGTGTTGGGTCGAATGCCTCCCGGTCGCCTAGTTGGACGCTGTCTGTGAACACCTGCAAGCGAATATGGCAGTATATTTTCAGCAAACACTGCAGCAGACCCACTCTTCCAAGACAAGTGCACGAACAGAGAGAGCACGCCAGACCATGCAAATTTGCTGCAGTGCATTAGGCAGGCTGGCTACGACCATTTGTGCAGCGAAGAAAGCAGGTATGCACAGCACAATCGCCGGGCTGTTGAGACCCACCACCATGCCACCAGGCTTGCAGACGCGCGCCATCTCAGCAGCAGCCTTACGCCGCACATCAGCCGGCAGCTCATGGAACAGGTACACGCTGGTGACCTGCACCAGACAGGCCCTGCAAGTCTCAGCAAGGAAGCGCTGGGGCGGACATTGTCCCTCATGAGGTCAGCACATACGGCATGCTGACAGCTGCTCATCCAATGCCCATGTTACTGTGGCTGGGACCAAGATGAGGTCTTCCACAGCAGCAGGCCTCACCACATCAAAGCTGTTGTCGTCTGCAGGGATATCCTCAGCTGCTGCCTGCGCCAAGCCATACACAATGCCAAGGTCAGACAGGAGACACCATGCAGCTGTACACTCCAGAGACAGCAGCGACGCGCAATGCTGCAACGCAAAACCACATGGCAGCGGAAGGCCTGTCATCGACAGCAGCAGGCTTTATTCCGCTGCTTCGGTCACCTGGATGAAGGCGTCGGCGGTGGCATTGTTGGGCGCCCTCTTGCTGCGCCAGTACTGGAGGTTCTCCCGCGCATTCTCCAGGTAGGGGAACGACAGGTCCAGGCAGGTGATCTCCATCTCCGGATAGTTGTCCTGCAGCAACGACCGCTTCCAAAATTGTGGGCACAAGCATCGACATGCTGTCCTGCTTCGTGAGATGACCTGCATGTTTCCGGCGTGCATCACTGAGCGGCAGTAAACGCACTGCCTCCTGGCATTGTTGCAGCTACCTTGATGAACGTGGCGAAGCGACCAGTGCCGCAGGCCACCTCCAGCAGCTTCATGCCAGCGCCCCCTGCAGGCCTGGTGCGCATGAAGTGGTGCAGCGGCACCAATGTCTGCCGCTGCATCGCATCCTGCACAGTAATTGCACCTTGTGATGTGCAAGCTTATCAGAACACAAACATGCGGACCGCGAGAATGCCATGGCGTCTGCAAAATCAAATATGCAGCCCCACAATTGCCGTTTAGCGACCGACATCTGTCTTCTGCTCGCTGAGAAACCCACCTGCTTGCCCAGGAACAGCGTCTCTGTGGACGTCTCGTAGATGTCTGCGCAGATGACACATGTGTCAGAGACATGTCGGCTATACATTTCGTGTGTTGATTGACAGACAAATTCGACAATTGCATGATGCAGATGAGAGTCACCCTGCACCCTCACCAGCTGACTCCTTTGACATCCAGCCGTCAGTCTGCAGCCGAGGCAGAAGATATGGATTCAGTCAGATGTGCATATGCATGCGAGCTAGCTGCACACTTCAATGACACACTACAACACAAAAGAGAAGCAGGTGCAGCAGCGATACAATAGTGCACCTGGTAGTGGAAGGTAGAGCGGAAGTAGTCGGGGTACAGCCTGCTGTTCAGCCACACAGAGGTGTCTGCCTGGCGGTCACGGCGGCCGAGGGTGTCTGCCGCCTCCCGCACAAATGCTGCAGCCTGTTGGTGGCAAGGCAAAACACTCTGTGAATTCTGCAAAGCACGTCGCTCAAGATGTCACATTCTTTATTCCTAACTGTGGTCACATGCGTGCTTGAATGCCACCATCAGTCGATGCACCAATGCTGCACAGCGGACCTTGCGAAGCACGAACAGTGGGTTGGTCTGCCGGTGGCCGATGGTCGTCATATCCCAGGGCAGCTTGTACAGGCCAGCCCTGCAGTTGAAAATGTGTTGTTCAGGAGCTGCATATTCACAGATCAAGACGACAGCATTGGCCCGACGAAGCAGGCCAGTCCGATGGTTGTCAGGGCAACACCAATGAAATTCCTCACTTGATGTTCTCGTAGTCCTGCTGGTAGCAGGCGAGGGCTTCCAGGATGGGCCCTGCCACGCCAGAGCCCACAAGCTTCTCCAGGCGCAGCCCGGTGCCGCCCTCGGCCTCGCCCTTTGCCGCGCTGGAGGACCGAGCAGACAGCAGACCTGCATTGTAGACACGTGGATGAGGAGGCTCATGCAGGAATGTCACCAGATGTGCATCGGCTCACAGATATCTGTGCTGCAGGGGTGTGCATCAGAGGCCTAGTCTGCACACCTGCCAGGCCCTGCACAGTGAAGAAGCCCATGCGCCCAACATGGTATGCCCAATACGCTGCTGACTCCCGGCTCTCCAACAGGCTCGTGGTGCCTGAGGTGCGGAAGCTGCGCTGCAGGCCCTACGTGCATGACGAGAACACGGAGTCCACAGGCTGCATTCCAACTCTACGAGCCCAAGCGGCATCTCACGTGCAGCAAGACAATGTACCAGCCGAGGATGCACAAGAGTGACCCTGCAGGCTTTGTGCACACGCTCCGGCTTCGTGCAATCACACCAGCAGCTTCCTGTCGCGTCTCACCTGCAGGGCGCCCTGGACTTGGTTGATGGCAGAGGCATTCGGATCAAATGATGCAGCCGGGTCGAATGTCCTCCAGACATTGACCGACGGGTGCAGCTGGAAGCGCTGCTGGTCCAGCACTGCTGGCTTCAAATCGGAAATTGTTGGTCCTGTGGCACGGCAGGAATGAGCAACAACCTGGGCCTCGTGGTGGGTTGTTGAAACGCACGCTGCATGCTGCAAATGGCACAGGAAAACCTTGTCGACACATGGACGGGATGGATGTGCTTGAGTGATGTGTGAGACCTCAGCATACCTGGGGTGGCTGTGCTCGTCACCTCCGCCTCCAGCAATGCATATGTTCTGACGCATGCTGGCCTGCAACGCTGCAAGCGACCCAACAGCGGCGTGCGAAGCGCAGCGAGGCCCCTCATGTGTCGCGGAGTCTGCAGCAACCACAAGTAACTCCCTCAGGTGCAGATGAGCAGCAACGGCCTCAACAACTTGCTGTTGGTGCACATCATCGCCAATGGCTAGATTTTCAGTACTACATCGTGTGGAGCCCAACCGTCACATGTAGGCAGCACACGCCCAAAGGGCGGCGGCGATGCAGCACCATGATTGCATGCATCGACAGAAGTGCTCCCACGGCGCATGCATGTTGGATGAGATTGGAAACGGTCCATGTCAAGCCATGCTCACATGTTGGCTTGCCCCAAGCAGTTGTGAAGCGACCCTACTGGGCAGAGACCAACCCTGGGGGCGCCCATCGGCAAACTTGCATGCATGCTGGGCAGGTCTTGCACGACTGAGCATGTACATATGAGCTGGTCCGCAACAGGAAGACTGCCGGAGCGGGACGCCAGTGAACGCGCCTGTCGCCGCTAGCAGCACAGTGACAGCCGGTGTGCCAGAAACAAGGCAGTGCAGGGGCAATCGATCTGATCATCTCATCCCAAAATCGACAACCTTGTATAACGCAGTTTGACGCGTCTCTAAGTGGTCCAATCCGCATCCGATACAGTGTGTGCCTAGGAGCTAGAGCCTTGAACACTGTTGCGATCTACGTCATCATGGTCGGCTATCGTGCCTTGATGCCTTGGACAGCCGGTTCTGCAAGGCGACACCCGGGAAATCTCTGTCAGAACAAGAAAGCCACGGGCTTGCTAGAACGGCCGCAAACCCCGTTGGAAAGGGGCTGCACCTATGATGTTCACACAAAGCCTGAGTCCTCCAACTTGCCACCTGCCTCCTCGAATATACATCAGAGGCCGCAAGCAATCAGCTTACTGTGCGCACCACCTGATGCGGAGAGTTGCGTGCGTTGGTGAAGCCGGCTGGGCAGCGGGACTGAAGGAGGGCATGCGTGTTCATGCTCGGGCCCGGCCGGTCTGTTTGTCAGTGCTCAATACGACGCCGACTGCGCGGAGCTCTGCCGAACACCAGTACGATGCCAAATCCGGTACGAATGCCGCAATATACAGACGGACGTTGCAGGCTTGCAGCTCTCGAAGGTCGAGCACACGTCACCTTCCCGTGTGACAAAGTACTGCGGCCCTGAACTTGTGTAAATTTAGATCGGCAAGCTTTGAATTCAACTTCAGGCCATTGCTGCAATGCACATACAGAGCTTGCATGTGCTTTGCATGACTTTTTGCAAGTTGGGCACCGCACGCAAGTGTGTGCAGCGCTGCGCGCTCAAATACGGGCCATTTCTGCCTACACTTGAGTGCGCGCAATGGGCTTCCAAACATAGCTGTAAGCTGAACAGCGGCAATGTTCCATGATGGTGTAAAGTGAAACTTTCCGCTTCGTTTTCTGCGCGATGAAGGTGTTTCCTGTCGATTCGGACATATCTTATAGCTGCAGTCCGCAGCCGCAGCGGCAGAAGCGGCCCAGGTGCACTTACTGGACCTCAGAGATGCTTCTCTTGGGATACCTTTTCTGCAGCAGCAACTTGTGAATACATAGATACAATGGTTTCGCAGGGCTAGTGGTGCTGCAGTGCATTCCGCCGATGGCAGAGGCAGACACGAAGAGAATGGTACCGCAAATGATGCGATCGGACTGGATGACGACACAGGCAAGTTTTTGAGTCACTTTTGGAGGAGTCGGTTTTTGATGATGCTCACATGTTGCCACGCCATGATGACATGTGCGCGCCGCAAGATATTACAGAATTCCTGTTATCACTCAAGGCGGTGTGCACATGCAGATGAGGAAGTACAGCCGATAGCAGGGAAGGCCGGCCCCCGCAAAAGCCGCAAAGCCCTACTCAGCGACTCTCCCAGCGCCTCTGTCTCTGCAGGGCATCAGAAAGGCAGTGATGTGGTGCAGCTTGACAGTGACTCAGGTGAGCAGCCATTGGTCCATGCCTCAATGAGCACGGATGTTGCTGTCCAAATCACGATAACATGCGGCATGCCTCTGCATGCTGACGTGGTAGTATTGTCATGTTCTGCAGACGAGGACTTCCAACCAGAACTGCTGCAATCGAAAGGTGCGCAGAAGAGGCAAAGAGCAGCAGCGAGTGCAGCAGGTGAGCAGCGGAATGGCACAGCACCAGTGCCGCGCCGCAATGCAAGGCGGCAGGCTGCCAGCAAAGCGGCGAACGGTGCTGCCGATGCCAGTGCTGCGGTGGAGTTCTTCATGCCGCTTGCCCAGAAGAAGCAGAAGAAGGTAGTTTGTCTGCGTCATGGACGTCAGGCACGTCATGTGTCTGCAGAGATTGGGTTTTGCACACTCGTAGATTGACTGCCGAGCCATTGATGTCATTGTCCAGGCAGCAGACAAGGTGGCGGCCCAGAAAGCTGCGGCAGAGTCAGCAGCCAAGGCCGCCATTGAGAGGGAAGCAGAGGAGCGGGCAGCGGCAGAGGAGGCCCGTCGCAAGGCAGCAGAGGCCGCCGCAACAACCTTCCAACAGCAGCTGAAGCAGTCTGCAGAGGTGAGTTAGCAGAGGTTTTTATGACTTGCTGTCTGCACAAATTCTACTTATAGGCTGCCCTTGTTGGTACTTCATGCATCATTTGTTTTCTGTCCATCCTTGATGCCCTTTTCATGCCCTTTGTAACCTCTGGCTGCAGGACACTGCAAGAATCAATGCCGGGCGGACGCCACACTCCTTCTTTGCACGGCGTGCCACCCAGGTGGATGCAGGCGCAGCCAAGGTGAAGGTGGTCACCGAACTGACCACGCCACCGCTCCCGCCACTGCACGTGACACAGGTGATTCGACATGCAGTGGGAGTCATTCATCATGCAATGCACTGAGTGAAAGTCTGCATTGTACAAGTCACTCGGAAGCTCAATAGAGTCTCTGTTTCCTGCAGACACCTGTTGGGTCATTGTCCTACAGCACCCCAGAAACAGCCACATTCCGCCTGGAGCCTGCTGCGTCAGCTGTGTCGGCAGCTGAATCCGGCGCCCTGTCCTCAACACCTGTCAGCACAGCAGGCGAGGGCAGCTTTGCACTGTGCGCTGCGCCCGGTGTGCCTGGGCTATCCAGCGGCAGTCAGCCTGTCAAGCAGCCGCCAGGATCGCTACTGAAGGCGCTTGCCAAGCAGCTGGCAGACGCTGAGCGGCCCTCAGACGACAGCAGTGCTGCAGTAAGCCTTCCAGACATCTGCTAGTTCATGATCTGCTTGCATGCCGCTGGTGTGCTGCTGCTTATGCAGGTGATACTGCACATGCATTGCAGCCACATGCGAGCAGGTCAACTGATATGCAAGAACCCCACGTCATAAGCGTCTCCATCATTGCTGCCTTGAACGCAGGAGCTCGAAGATTACCCCACCCCGGAGCAGCACCTGCAGCGCCTGCGCGAGCGTCTGGCGCAGGTGTCGGCGGCCCGCGATGCTGCGGCGCACGACCCCGGCCCTGCAGCTGCATTCGAAGCTGGAGCCGCGCCGCTGCCCGGGCCTGCCAGCATGCATGCGCTCTGGACAGAGCGCTTCCAGCCGCGGCAGCCGTCTCAGGTATGTATTGAGAGGCCGCAGCCCAATGGTCTTGTTCATGCTAAAGTGGCGCACACCTTCGTGACTGTGGACTCGCGTGATCATCTTGCAGATCGTGCAGATGAAAAAAGTACCTGTCGATTGTGACTTTGCAGGTGTGCGGCAATGCCGATGCCGTGGCGGAGCTGCGCAGCTGGCTGGCAGCGTGGCAGGAGAATGCGGCGAAAGCTGAGGCTGCCGAGCCAAGTCGCCACGCCAGGTACTATAGAATTTGGAGTACTGTAATCAGTAAGTTCCTTCTCACTTAGAAGGTTCCATTGAGAACAGGTTTGCCAACTATGCTGACGTGATGACGAAATGCATTGCTAACATTGCTGTGCAGGAGGAGCCATGCTCGTGCACTGCTGAGCGACAGCGACTGGACGGCGGGCGAAGCAGGCGATGGTGGCAGCGATGATGACGCATGGGGCGGACCGGGCGTCGATCGTGGCAATGCTGTGCTGCTGGCGGGACCTGTGGGCAGTGGCAAGACGGCAGCAGCGTATGCTGTGGCGTTGGTGTGTCGCTCCACACGCACATGGTTGCAGCCTGATGATGCTCAGCTGTAATGTATGGTGGTGCCTTGTGCTGCTCAGATACATTTCGTCAGGATGCTTGACGCTCATGGCCAATTCGATAATGAAACTCATGCTGCAGGCTGCCGGGTACCGGGTAATCGAGGTGAACCCTTCGGTCAACCGAGCAGGCGCCCAGGTGCAGCGTCTGGTTGGCGAGGCCACGCAGTCGCAAAGGGTCGCCCTGGCTGGCCCTGCAGCTGCTGCCACGGATGTGGCTGACAGCGTAGCCCGTACAGAGCTTGCAGCCGGTGAGGCGCGCGCGGCCAAGGAGCCCAGCAAGAAGTTGGCCGCAAGCAGTTTCTTCCAGCCCAGAAAGCAGACAGCCGGCAGCGGCAAGCCGTCCACCGGCGCTGGAGCCAAAGCCGACAGGGGCAGCGGCATGGGCAATCTGTCAGCGCCTGCAGAGTTCCCACCGCAGCCCAAGCCTGGTGCGAAAGTGGCGTCAACAGCAGCGCTGGCGGCGGCGGACAGCAAGCAGGCAGCGGCAAACGGCAAGCAGGCTGCTGCGCCACCGCCGCTGACGCTGCTGCTGTTCGAGGAGGTGGACAACCTGCAGGAGGAGGACCGCGGCTTCATCGCCACCCTGCAGGAGTTGCTGACCACCTCAAGGGTGAGCTCGCATCAGGGTATGATGATTGTAATTGCGGCAGCTTATGTACTGGTTGCCACCCTCGGGTTTGGTTGGAACGGCTGTGGTTGATCATCTGGATTCTGGAGGGCTGGGTCCTTGCTGTGCAGTGCCCCATCATCATGACATCCAACCACACCAGCCCCAGCGGCCTGCTGGGCAACCTCCCAGCACGCACCATCAGCTTCGTGCGCCCATCCACTGACGAGGTGAAGGATTCAATCTGGCCACATAGTACTCTAAGCCTGACAGCATCGCACTCAGCTGTCTTTATAGGGGCATCGTGTTGTTGCTCTAAAGACAGAATCACGCTGGCATTCTGTCTCATGGAGGTCCACATCGGTTGATGGCTACAATTCCGTCTTGCAGATTGTGGAGCAGCTCGTGGTCATGCATGAGGCGGACGCCGCGCCACCCACCTCCCTGCAGCACCTGCAGCACCTTGCGCAGGCCTGCAGTGGCGATATCAGGTGCTCCTTCTGATTGGACCATAGATGGTGCTTGTCGTCTTCAGCGTGGAGTTGGAATCTGTCACATCACGATGGCTGCGTGGTGATCAATGTTCCCCTGTCTCGCACACAGGCAGAGCATCCTGATGGCGCAGATGCTGCGGGGCTGCACCCATCCAGGCGCCTTTGCAGCAGCCGCTGCACCGCCGCTGGAGGACAGCTCCCTGGTGGCCCAGGAGCTGGACCACAGGCTGCAGCTGCTGTCCCAGGTATGCTGCAGCATTTCCGGCTGCATGATCATCCAAGTAAGCCATCAATGCAAACACATGCTAGCTGCTGCAGCAAAATGACGTTGCTGGCATTGATCCATTGAATGCCATGTGCTGCGTCATCATGCGGCATGTTCTGACTTGCAGACAGACCTGGACCCGGCAGAGCAGCTGAAAGCGTCCATTCTGGTGGCGGCTGCGGACATGCTGCAGCACCGTGTGGGTGCTGCGCCCGGCGGCCGCGGTGACAGCAGCATGCTGCATCCCCGCAGCCGCGAAGCACGCCTGGGTAGTGCCAGCTCGCAGCAGCACAGGTGCGGTGGCGGTCGAGGCACGACAGCAGCGCATTGTTACATCCGCGTTGCTGCAGGGCCAGTAAGAGTTTCAACTCAAACGGTCAATCAAGCTGTTCTCAGAGATTGCCAACCTGGTGCTGTGCATGTTTTCAACAGGGATTTGTGATCGCTCGCAGGTATTGCACTGCCTGTGCGTCGTGGGTCAAGGCGGCCGACGAGGCGCTGGGCGAGTCTGTGCGCGAGCTCGCGTGCCACCTGCGGGATCATCGCTACGAACGGCTGGCGGCCCTGCGCAGCATCTCCGGCGTCCAGAAGGTCCTGCGCAACACACCAGGTTGGCGCTGTGCTGTCTGTGCGGAAGCACCAGAAGCACTGCTTCCTCAGCAAGGTGTTCGTCTCGCAGCGGTTCCTCAACAATGCATCCTGAGCAATCAGTCCGGCAGCTTGCATGTCGCTGGGCGCCCTGCATTTCGCTTGGGCACTACCAGTGCGCTTAGGGCACAACCACTGCGTTGACACCCATAAGGCTTTGCAGGTGGCGGCGGTGGGCGGACCCGCGGGCGTGGGCACCGCAACTACTTCGAGGATGCGCTGGCGCTGGCTGCCTCGGCTGCTACGGAGCTCATGAACGGCTGCCCCAGCTTCAGTGCTGCGCCCTGATGCAATTTTGCCAGCTGCATTTAGTGCTGAACAAACGTTCACGAACCTGAGAGCCGCTATGAAGGCGCTTGCCTTGAGATGAACCCCTCATGCGCTGCAACAAAGAGTGCTTTGTGCTTTTTCGGGTGATAGCCGAGTACTCACGCAGCAGATGTGTCATTATTCTGGCTTTGTATGTCAGCCGCAGCGTAGCGTTGGGTCAGCCCTGCTGAAGTGTGTCATCTGCGGGTCTGCGGGGCCAATGCATGGCCGTGTTTCGTGGCATCACACAGCAGGTGTTGTTAAAGGTCATAGGGCACGGTGAATATGCAACACTCATTGTGAAACAGTCGTGGCGCAGCATCCTATGCCATGCAGATGTGAATGTCAAGGTTCGAAAGGCCCCCTTGCCCAATAGGACATAAGGGCCACCCGACCCCTGCCCGCTGCCTGCCCGACCGAGGACGGGGGGAGGATGCAGGAAGCGGTTTGACACTTCCTCGCCCGCTCACGCTCAGGCCCCTGTCCGAGCCGTCAAGTGCGCTGGCCAACTCCCTGCGCGTCCTCTTTGGTCAGGAAGGCCCTGACGCCGGGAGCCGAGGGAGGCTGACCCGCCGCCATGGTGCGATGCCGCCTGCCCCGCACCGTTGCTCGCGCCGCTGTGGAGTCTGCTCAGTTTTGCCACACCTGGTGCTCAACAAGGTTGGGGCCCATGGGGCAGCGCTGGGACGCACCAACCTGATGCCTTGCAAATGTGCTGCAGGGTATCGACCTTGAGGCCGGCGGCCGCAACAAGACAAAGCACAGGACCGCACCCAAGTCCGACAATGTTTACCTGAAGCTGCTGGTCAAGGTGAGCACCTGTGAGGGTCGACGACCCGCTGCAATGTGCCTGTGTTGCTGTGATGCTAGTGTTCGTCGCAAGTGGCGGCGGATCCCGCCAGGGCGCTCGCCGGAAGAGCAGGAGTTGGGGCGGCGGATGCCTACGCATCGGCGGCATGGCAGCGTTGGTGGGAGCCTAGCAGGAGGCCAGCAGGCGTCTGAAAGCAGCTGGCCGCAGCGTATCAGCCAGTCCAAAGCTCAGTGGAATAGGACGCTTCCGGCATCACCCTTGCGGCTGCATGACAGCTGCAGCGTCTTCACTTGGTGCCAGCGGCCTGCAGCGTATCAAGCAGATGATGGAGTAACGATACGGCACCACAGCAGGACACCTCGCAGGACCCCTTCACCGGCGCACAAGCCTGCTGCTGTTCCGTGTGCAGTCCACCAGATCTGTGTTTTGTTCGATGCAATGCAGCTGTACACCTTCCTGGGCCGCCGCACGGATGCCAAGTTCAACAAGGTGGTGCTGAAGCGGTTGTATCAGAGCAAGCAGCACCGCGCGCCGGTGTCGCTGTCTCGCCTCGCCCGCTACATGGCTGGCAAGGTGCGGGGACGCACTTGAGCCACTGCAACAGCAGCAGTGTTTGAGCGGGGGCAAGGGCAGTCAATGGGTCCACACATGATGGTGCAGCAGCACCACAAGTGAAACAGCTATAGCAATGTGCTTGCATGCATGCAAGCGTGGAACTACATAATGTGGTGCTGTGGTACGCCGGCAGTAGAGTGCAAGAAGGTCTGCATCTTGCCCGACTGCCATATTTTCGAGGCTGTGCACCTCTCACCAGGAGTGATTAACATGTGCAGGAGGACAAGCTGGCAGTGCTGGTGGGCACCATCACGGACGACAAGCGGCTGTACGAGCTGCCGAAGCTGCGGGTGGTGGCGCTGCGCTTCACAGAGACCGCGCGCGCTCGCATCCTGAAGGTCAGCTCTGAGCAGAATGGATGTTGACCGCAGCTGTACATGAGATGCTCATTCAGGCAATGTTGCACCATGGGTTGGGGCGGCAGCTGCATGTGAGAGGCGCACATCCGTGTTACAGTGAATATCCTGCCAACGACGTGCAGTTGCTGCTGCTCGAGTGTCACCTGTAGCGAGGCCATCGCTGGGTCGGGGCATGCTGAACAAGCTTCACAGGTGGGAATACATGGGCAGCAGACAGCGCATCATCGTGCATCTCACACAGATGAGCTCAAACATGTGATGCACGCTGCAGTCGGGTGGCGAGTGCCTGACATTCGACCAGCTGGCGCTGCTGAAGCCCACTGGCGCGGACACAGTGCTGCTGCGGGGCCCCAAGTCCCAGCGCGAGGCCAACAAGCACTTCGGTGCCCCAGGGTGTGTCTCCTGCAGCTACAAATACCATCATGCTTACATCTTAGGCCATCTTGCTGCACTTGATGTAGGTTACCTGGTACATATCCTGGTTCTCAGTCTGGAGGTGCAACCTGTTGCAACTTTTGCTGTGCCTCTGCAGTGTGCCGCACAGCCACGTGAAGCCGTACGTGAGGAGCAAGGGCCGCAAGTTCGAGAAGGCCCGTGGCCGCCGCAAGTCGCGTGGCTACAAGGCCTAGGCGACTTGCGTCTGGGGTCTGGCGCACTTGTCAGGATTGGTGTCGCTTTGCATGCGGATGGCTGGCATGTGTGCCGCATCGGCGCTTGGCAGATGTGGTGCACTGTCGAAACACCTGCTGCATAGCTTTCAGCGATTTTGCAAACTCTGCGACTGTGCAATCTGACGGAAGCAAACAACTAGGTCGCCATCAGTGCTCCAAGCCATCATGGATGACGTAAAGGGGGAGCAGTTTGCAAGAAAGCGATCAATCCAGCGCTCGTCATACTGCCTGTCTCGCGTCTACTGCGGTTTGCAAATCGGTTTGGCCGCGTCGGGTTTCAGAAACCTGACCAGGGAAAGTGGATTTCTTTGGACCGGCTGTCAGACAGACGAGTCCCGATGGCCTGCCACGTCAGCACGGGCAGATCAGCCGTTGCGATGTACTTCTATGCTACGAGACGCTTCCATATAGCTTGTGTAGGGGACAGCTGAGCGCTGCATGCTTGCGGTGGCACTTCAAGCCGTGTTCGGGCAGCTTGATGCCCCAGTCCATTACCAAGATTGACCCAAAAACGCTCTGCTAGTCGCTCAGACACCCTGTGACTGCCCGAGAGGCCAGTAGAAGGCTTCAGCAGGCGCATGCAAGCCGTCCTAGGCGGTTTGAGCACGTTTCTGTGAGTCGAAATTTCCATGGTCAGTTTCTTGAAACCGATGTCGGCCCCTTCGATCGACCAACTCAAATTCCGGAAAGTCGCCAAGTACAGAACCGGAGGCGGCCAACCGAATTGCAAACCGCAGAACTGAAGTCTGGAAGGGCTCCGACAGAGCTTCTTTCTATGGCCGGCACATTGTCAGGTCATTTTTCCGTGCAACATACACGGGCACCCGGCTGCCACTCGCCAGCCGCACCGTGAGCACGTCATTCTTCAGGCTCCATGGACATCATGCATATACCTGATTCGTGCATGCATACTCAGATCAACTTCTCACCGCGCTACCCTCACAAGACCTTATCACACGTCGCCACCCATCGGTGCAGGCGATTTGCACCTGCCCAGCGACACGGCCAATTTGTTGCAAGAGCGGCTCCTGAGGACACAGGTACCGTCAGACGAGTCTATGTATGATGCTTGTTGGTGTTGGTGTCGAACATGCGCGATCCTGGAAGTCAAGGTGCGCTCATGCTGCGCCGTAGGCGAGAGCTGCAGTGCGACTGCGCAGCGCCCTACCCGGCGGCATCGCGTCTGGCGAGTGCCCGCATCCTGCTGTGCTGCCGGTGTATGGTGTACCAGATGGCTTTTGCACAGTTTTATTGCCATGCGCCTTGTCACACGGCCTGTCATGCGGCAAGCAGTTGCCGTGGCATGTTACAGGCGGGCGGCGGCATTAGGGGCGACAGCCGCCGCAGCTGCTGGACTAACAGGCCAGCTTGCAGCCGTTGCCGGCAGCTCAGCAGGGAGTGGTGGCGGTGGGCCGCCAGGTGCTGATGGCGGCGGCGGCGGCGGCAGTGGGGGCGGCGGCAGTGGCGGCGGCGGTGGATGGGACCCCTTTGGCTGGTGGCGGAGGGACAAGAAGTCAAAGGTCAAGCCGGTAACGCTGACCCTGGTGTCGTTCGCCGTCTCGAGGAAGGCTTATGCAAGGGTGAGTGATGTCACACATGAGACAGCGGCAGATGGCAGTTCCTGGCTTGCAGCAGGTCTCATCAGATGGCCGCCGGCAAGGTGCATGTCCTTGTGGGAAGTTGTGGGGGGTTTGTCAACGACTGAGAGGTGTTGTCATGCTGCTGCAGATTTGCTCGCGGTTCTCGCGGGAGTACGAGCAGGAGACAGGCGTGCCTGTTGGCTTCCGCCTGTCATTTGGTGGCTCTGGCACACAGGTGGGCTGAGTGAGGCATGATATAGTTTGGCAGCATCAGATGTCGTCAGGATTGCCCACCACAGCCCACTTTCTCTTCAGAATAAGCTTTCATCATCACATGAGCACACCAGAATGGTTGCTGCTTGCCTCTCAGGCACGTGCTGTGATCGATGGCCTGCCGGCAGACATTGCAGCGCTGGCACTTCCCCTCGACATCATGAAGATTGCGGATGCTGGGCTCATGCGACAGGTCTGACGATCAAATTTCCAATGCACATCACTGTCAAGCATATCACTGTAGGCGCTGCCATGGATTGCTGTGATGACACCCAATGTTGATACGAGAGGCGGTGCTCAGATTGTATCATGCAAACCTGCGCATGAACACGTGTAGGACTGGCGGAAGGCGGCGCCCAACAACGCCGTCGTGGCCACCTCTGTGGTCGCCATTGTGGTGCGGCAGGGCAACCCCAAGGGCATTCACGACTGGGACGACCTCACCAGGCACAAACCTCAGCCACCTCCCTGCACTGTGGACCCCGGAAGATGTCTCAGGGTGGCTATGCTGTCGTCAGTGCAACACTTGCGCACCTGTTTTGGCTAGGGTGTGTGCGTCACCTGATGCTTGTTTCTTGCACTGCTACCTGAACTGCAGGGACGATGTGGAGACCATCACAGCCAACCCGAAGACGGCGGGCGTGGCGCGGTGGAACTTCCTGGCGCTGTGGGGCCACCTCATGCGGAAAGGGGATGCCGCCGCCCTGGACTACGTCACAAAGGTGAGGCAGCACACTTGCTCCACTCATGCCAAGCATGTGTACACTGACTTGTCCACCACCTGTGACCCCTCTTTGCCCACAATTGAGGGCTGGCACCGAGAAGTGCTGAACCCTTTTGATGTCCAGCATGCTGGCAAACCGGGAGAGTGTCTTTTGCACCTATGTAATGAGGTTTTTCAGGCGCTTACCAGATCCACATCGTTCCTTCATTCAGGTGTTTCAGCATGTGCCAATCCAACCGCGGGATGCGCGGGAGGCGTCTGACGTGTTCTACAAGCAGAGGACGGGCGATACGCTGCTGACTTACGAAAATGAGGTCATCATGACCAACATGAGCCAGGCAGTGGAGCGGCGGCTGCCCTACGTCGTGCCGCAGAACAATGTGTCGGTGAGCCTGGCAACCTCCGGTCAAGCATCCGATTCCGCTGACCAGTCTCATGCAGCTGCTGTGCTGACACGTGTGGTCAAGTGCTGCAATGTCTTGCTGGGTGATGCTGAGCAGTGCTTGTGTCTAACAGCAAATTCTGTCGTGAAACACATCACTACAACATCTTTGTGCTGGGTATGCAGGTTGAGTTCCCCATTGCAATCATTGACCGGAACATTGACAAGCAGCCGCCAGAGGCGCGTGTCGCAGCCGAGGCATTCATCCGTTACTGCTTCACGCCTGAGGCGCAGCGCGAGTTCGCCGGCTGCGGCTTCAGGTACGTTCTTGAACCAGGTGCTCTCGTCATTGCGCTGCAGATGCGCAACTGTATAAGGCAGCATTGCAACTCACCCACTGGACATGAGCGTTCACAGCTGCTTTGCTTATTTCGTGTGTAGCAGAAAGGCCTCACATCTACAGAAGGCATGTGACAGGCCCTCACTGCTCATGTCTTGTTCCACTTCTGCGGATGCATGCGGTCTCTCATGTTGGCCAATCGCAGTGTCTACACATTGCACGCCATAGGCCCATATCGTCAGAGGTGGCGAAGGAGTCGCTGCTGCCGCCCGTCAAGTCGACGTGGACGGTGGAGCAGAAGCTCAAGGGCTGGGATGCTGCGCAGGCCAAGTTCTTCAAGGTGCAGTTTCACACGCCACCAGAGCAGCTACCAAGCCGTCAATGAATTGTGGCATAGGCGCAGTGATAGATGTTTTACCCGCCGCAGCATCTATCTTATTGCACAAAGTCCGTTTGTGAGTACGCGTCTCGGATGCTGCCACCTGCTGTGTGCACGTCCCAAGATGAGTTTGGGGCAATGTTTGCTGAAGTCTGCTGCTCGAATGTTACAGGACCAGGCGATCCTGGACAAAATCCAGAGGCAAGTTGGCGAGGAGCGGCTGCAGCAGCGGATCCAGGCACAGAAGAACAAGTCATGGCGGCGGAAAGCTTGAGATTCATAGGCCGATCACTAGGAGCATGCCATCGGAGTTTGCGCTCATGCAGGTAGTTGGTGGCGGCTGACTTCAAAGTTGCACAACCTGCCTACAGGATGCTGTGTGAGCCCTGATGGCCAATTGGAGTGCATGGCACCAACTGTGACTGCCAAAAGTATTCAATACAAAGACTGGCAAACTGATTCATTCTTCACCTGGCTACTCATATACAGCTGTGAAAATTCTCTTTCACCTAGCTTATACTATACAACACGATCAGGACCGCAGACATCACCATTTGCACTTTGCTTCTGCATCTGATGACAAGATTCACACCAGCCGCACTCTGCTGACCATTACAGCACCCGTTGCTGCTCGCTTGCTATGCTGCAGCGTCAGGGATTCTCGGCCTGTCCCGCCATCAGCGGCTCCTCGAGCTCGCTACAAGCAGAGTAAACACCATTGATCTCATGCTGGAATGTTGCATGTGTTGAGAAAGCTCGTGGGCATAAACCGATGCGAACAAGGGCATCATCTGGCGCCATAGGCTCACTTGTGTTTCCCTGGGAACACCAGCCAGAGGATGACCTGCACGACCCCCAGGATTGCGCCCACGCCGTTGGGCACCCAGATGAAGGGGTTGTGTATGGCCAGGCCGTATGCCACCCATAGTGCCCCTGCAGGCGGGTGAAGTAGCAGCAATCTGATATGCCATGTCGGCAAAGGCATCCTTTCGCATTGCTGGCAGTGAAGTCACTTCTGTGACACCAGATATGTGACGCAAGACATGTGGCATGTGCCTCACGCACCGTTGAGGATGGTCATGATTGCCATGTTGAGGTGGATCGTGGCATTGGACCGCGTCTGAAACACCTCCAGCAGCGAGCTGAGCGGTGAAGCATAGAACACCAACAGGATGCCATTCGCTGCAAAGCCCCTGTGCGCATCCGACACTCATCCAGGTCAGCATCGAACGTACAAGGGAATAGCAGAGACATTTAAAGAGCCATGTTGCTATGTATAGCATCCAGCAGCCAGAATGAGGCTGCATATGAGCGGCACAGCTGTAAAGCGGAATGAAAGCCAACGTCACCAGCAGGCAGGCGCACCACAGCAGCTTCAGGTTGTGGTGCAGCAGCAGGCCCTCTGCGCCCAGGAAGCCCACCACCTCCAGCAGCAGCGCGCTCGCCAGCACCAACATCGTGATGCGGTTGGCCGTCTGCATCAAGACACCATTGCTGACACAGCACTGGTCTGTTGTATGCAAGGACCGTTCAAGTGAATTGCGCATTCTATCGTTGATCATGCAAGAGGCATTTGCCAAATCCACTCACCTGTGCGTCTGCCAGGCGCAGGGCGACCATCATCATGTATAGACCTGAAGTTACAAAAATTGGCCGAGTCGTTATGGCGCTCACAAAAATTGCATTATATGACACCTTCAAGAGTACCTCATCGAGCAAGCACCACAGGAGCACACACCCACTATCACGCCCGGTGCGTTGGCCAGGAACACGTAGGGGTCCTTCACAACGATGGCGTAGGACACCCAGCCTCCGCAATTGGCTGCCACCAGAGGGAATGGAATTGCGTTCAAATCCTGCACATCGAAGCAAGCAGTACATCAATTGCATGCGGCTAATGATGATTGACTTGCGGTGTGCGGATATGTCACGAATGTCATGGGCGCAGTCACGCCAAGCTGACGCACCCCGAGTGTCCCGTCTTCCAACGCCTTCTGCGCTGCGCCGAGCGGGCTGAAAAACAGCAGGACGGCTGTCACGACGCCCGCAGCGGGGGCCACGGTGGTGAGCAGGAC
This sequence comes from Tetratostichococcus sp. P1, assembly GCA_036584455.1. Taxonomy (NCBI): domain Eukaryota; kingdom Viridiplantae; phylum Chlorophyta; class Trebouxiophyceae; order Prasiolales; family Stichococcaceae; genus Tetratostichococcus; species Tetratostichococcus sp. P1. The sequence continues at coordinate 4,828,629 of BTPI01000001.1, forward strand.
CACGGGGTCAATCATGGCGGCGCCCCTTCAGCTGCGGGTCAGCTGCTGCTCTGCCGCACCTTACAGAAGTGACTGAAAAACGAGGACAAGCATCCACCTAGTAACCTAGAATATATTTGATCTGAATCTTGCTGTCATCTAGCAACGCGAACGTGATACTCGCGTCAGGAAGCGATGCCTGACAACAACTAGCAAAGGTGATTTGACCTAATGCTTCACTCAGAGGTCACGAAGGGGAGGCTTCTCAGCGGGCAAGATGCATGTCAGGTGCTGTGAAGTATGTTGAAAATGTCAGGTGCGGGTCAGCGATGTGCAAATTGCACTTTCTGCTGCTGCAACTGTGGCCAGTCAGACATGCTTTGCAGTACACAGATTGTACGGGAGCGGGCATCAAAATCTGAACCCCGGTTCTGAACCGACTTATCCGGTGGGGTAACCTGCCGAAGGGACAGGGCTCGCTCTGTAGTGGCTTCATGCTTGCATGGATCCTGCAGCTGCAAACCGGGAATCCCCGTCGCCATCATCCCAGTGTCATACTTCCAACTTTCGACGACTTGTCATTTTGCACAGCTCATGTCCACAGCTTGACAACATCTTATTTCTCGAGCAGATTAGGCACATGCAGCGTTCCCAGGTCTCATCCTGAACAGCTCCTCGCTGACTCTCGCTTATCAGCGAGGTACACCGGTAAACCGCACCGAGACAATAGGCGTATCTGGAATGGATAGCATACTTGGCGCGAAGAACACAAATTGCCCAGCTTTTGTCTTGCACACCATCCGCGTGCGCAGCGCACCGTGGTCAGCGACCCTTCTGCTGCAGCAGCAAGCCTGCTTGTTGAGCTCGTCACCGGTCGGCACGAGCTGAGCAACGGTCTGGCAAGCGATGTATCCTGACCCCAGAGGAAGCGTAGAGGGCTCATCATCGTCCCGGTCTGACCGACCATTCTACCCAGTACTGGGCCAGCCTCAGTCCAAGAACAGTCGCCCAGCGCCGCCGCCGCAGCCGCGGCAGCCCCCGCCGCCCCCGCACTCGCTGCCGGACGGCGCTGGCGGCTCGCAGAACCCGCTGCTGCGTGTGCAGATAGCTGAACCCTTCCGCACCATGCCACCGGTGCGGGTCTCAGGAGTGCATGGGACCAATCAGTTTCTGAGCACCACGAAGTGCCGAAGCATCAGAGCGGTTGCGCCCCCAAGCAAGCATGTTCTCCTGCACAGGGATGGGGCAACAGACGTTGTGATGATGTCGCACTGGTATAACCGTGATCCCACTGCTTTGTAGGTGCTGCTGCGCCCGGGTCTCGACCAGATAGCGCGCACGCAGGCCAACTTTGAGTTTGATCTGGAGCGTCAGGTGCTGTCGGAGGACACAGGCAGTGCGACTGCCGCAGCGCCGCTGCAGACCGTGGACGACCCCTTCCAGCTGGTGCTTGAGCGCTACATGCAGATGGGCTATGAGGTGCGCCTGCAATTCCACTGCGTGCCGCTTGTGTTTGCATGCGTGCCAGCGCGGAGTCACACCAAGGTTGTATCATGCAGCTTGGTCGGCTGAATGACCATGCACTAAGGAACATCATGAGCACCTGCAGTCGCTAGGCAATTGAACGAGAGCGCTGTGCACATGTTACTGCAGCGCGACGAGGTGGCCATGGCGTTGGCTGCACATGATGGCCAGGAAGAGCAAGGCCAGGTGCGTGTCGTGCCCTGTCGGGCACTGTTCTCCGTGCACTGTCTGTACTTATGCTGCAGTGTGCAGCCCTCTCGGCGAACTCCACACCATGCAACTGCCGCCACCCGTCTTGCTGAATGTGCAGCCTGTACCTGAAGCAGGTCATCGAGTTTTGTCGGCAGTACAAACAGCTCAAGAGCATGGGCTTTGCGCCGCCTTTGGTGGCTGGCGCGCTGATGCGACACCGCAATGACCTGGCTGCAGCCACAGAGGCATGTCTGGCGGCAGAAGGCGCATGATTTACAGGTATTTGCTATTTTTGCTCGATGGTGCTATTGGCAACACAGGAGTACCAATCGACTGTCAGCAGAGGGACTCGGAGGTTCGTGATTATCACCGCACAGCGTGTGTGCAAGAGTATATGAACACGAGCATGCCTCAGTGTCCAGAGCCAATGCCATCGGCATTTTGACCAGTGTTTTCTCTCTCGCTGCTCTCAAGATGGCCTATGATGCTGCCGCTTGCCGCGATTTTGCTGTCCCCAGCCTCTCAAGCCGCTGTGCATCTGCTTCGTCGGTGCAGCACACCTCTTGGCCGTCATTCGACATCAGCAGCTCGATGGCCTTGTTTGCGACCTGCGTTGCAGGAGCTCTGAGTTGCCTGCTGTAGCTGTGTGCGCGTGCCAACAACTTTGGCATGGAGGTGCTCAAACTTCAAGCATCTGCGAGGCATTTGCAGCGCAGTGAGCAATGTCATGGGGCTGTGGGTTGCATGCAGACCTCGAAATTGCCAGTGAAGGTGTCGTGGAAATCGAATGCCTCCAGATGTGTGGCAATGCTGAGCAGGATCGTCCCCAAGTCGTTCTCCCCGGTCGCGCGGACTCTCCTGTAGGCCTGCAGACACTTTGCATCAGCAGCGTTTGTACATGTTCCACAGGTCATGCTGCAGACACTCTGCAAGGTGTCACTGACTACACTGACTACAATGACTGCTTCGCGCAGCTCTCACCTTGCCCACCGCAATGCCAAGCTCTCTATGGTTGTCCTGTGGCTGCCACTCCTCATCCTGCCATGCCTGCACCAGCGGGTGGAAAGTGCAATAGGACCTATGTGGAGAGGCCCGACCATCTGGCCATACATGCACGTCGGCACCATGTAGCGCAAGCCCGCCCTGAGGCATTGCGAATACTCCGCACCTGAATCATGTCTGCTAGCCAAGCTTCCTCGATGTCTAATTGCTGATCACTACTGACGGGCGACAGCACCGGCGGCCCCAGCTCCTCTGCTTTCTACATGCATGGCACCGTACTCGTCGTAGAAAGGGACGATCCACATCAAGACACTTCACCTTGGGGTGAGCGCATGCACAAAGCATGCATGCTCCCTACATGCATGGCACTGCTGCTGCCGCAGCACTGGAAAACTCCCACGTACATGGCGCTTGTGTGTCCAGTGACGACTGACGGTGCACCGCAGTTCCGACATGTCGAGCTTGTGTCACATACATGCAGGCAGCATGTATGCTCACAGCATGCTTACCCCTGCTGCCGCAGTGATCCCGCGCAGGTGTGCGCTGCGCTGCGATGCATGCCTCAAGTCGCATGCCCAGGGTAGACGACCATGTCGTGACGCTATGTGATATGTGCGGCATCTGAAAGGCCGGAAACACCCCCGGCACGGCATGCCAAGCATGCCAAAGTTGTTCAGGGCATGCATGGCGCCGCAGCAGGGAAATGCTGGCTCAAATGATCGTCTGATCTGCTATTGCGCACGAAACCCACTCAGGATGCGATCAAGATGCAGCAGGGACAGTTTGCGGAGTCAGAGAATAAAGTCTGCGGGCAGACCAGGTTGCAACCTCGGAAGATGCAAACTGTGTCGGACTTATGCCCCCTGAGAGACCTGCATGCTGCGAGCCTGCCGATCTGCACAGAGCGCTTTGCGCCTTGTCATGCGCCTTTTACGACCTCGATTATTGATATCTGGCAAATGATGGGCCCGCACACCCACATTGCCACGGCGAGACTCAATGAGACGAACGATCAGTTTGAACTGCCTTCAGGTTTTTACATCCTTGCGGTGCGCTTGATCGCTGCATAGACACGTTGGTCCTGTAGCATCCTTGTTACAGCCGAGGTTCACCGCGTAACCTGTTTACCACGAAAACCTGCTCCCACTGTGTGTTGCCCCCGCATGCAGGCTTCCTGAATGACACATGCTGGGCTTTGTCTCTATCAGCATGTCACATCAGACAGCATGCGAAGGCGCTGGAAGGCAAGACTAGTGACGCCGCGCCACCATGCAGCCACAGCTGGCGTCAGATGCAATCGCCAGCACGGTGGCCGCTGAGCACAGCATGGCGCTGCCGCATGCGCTGCAGCAGGCATGGCCTCAGCAGCGTCAGCCTTGGCAGATTCAACAAGATCAACTGCCGGGGCACCAAGGCAACAGCGCACCGAGTCTTGCTGCACATGCGCCAGCTGCGATGCAAAATGGCGCCTGGCAGCAGCAGGTCCAGCCAACGGAACCTTGGCGGCTGCAGGCACGTCACGAAGCAGGTGCACCCCGCTTGCAGCAGCGGCAGCAGCTGCCGATGCAGCCACAGCAGCCGCAGCTGCCTACGCAACTGCACAGCTGGTTTGGACAGGCGAGCGTCATCCGGGATGCGTGCGGCAACCCTATTGGAGTGTACGACCCGGCAGGTAGGTTGAAGTCACATCGTCCGACACACAGCTAGCGCTCGCAAAGCTGCTTGCGCAGCACTGTGAATCTCGATGCCAACATCACAAGAACGCTCGGGTTGACTTCATGCGGCTGTGCCATGCAGATGGCCCCATCCCGCCTGGCTGCGCTTTCAGGTTTATAAAGCTCATCGTCCCGGCGGACCAGCTGGATCCATCTGCCACAAGCAGCTTCAGCCGTCCGCCACAGCCGCACAATCCTTGGACCTCGATCGCGGCCCAGGTTTCCGCACGCAACCAGGCGACTCAGCAGCAGCTGCCTGTGGCCACTCTTAATGGTGCTGTTGCTCACAGCTTGGCGCTGCCAACGCTGCAGCTGCTGGGTGAAGAACCCTATGCGCCGCCGGCGCTCGCTGCTGCTGCAGACTGTGCCGCAATGCCAGGTGTGGCAGCAGCTGTGCCAGTGGTGGCGGCGGCGGCGGCGGAGCCTTGGCAGTGGAGCGCGCCTGCGACCGCGCTCGAGGCGGTCGACCAGCATGACGCCAACCCCATGGCGTGGGAGCACAACAAGGAGCGGGGCCAGCAGTTGGACCACCAGCAAGCCGATACCGCAGCCGCTGCTGCCGCCCAGCAGTCTGCTGCACTGCCGCCAGTGCAGTCGCAGACGGCAGTCCAGCCGGCAGAGCAGGCAATCGCAGACGGCACGCAGTCACACGCGGCGCTGGCTGCTGCGCCGGCTGCATCGGCACATCTGACTGCACTGGGCAGCCAGGCGCCCAGCCCGCCAGCTGGCAGCACAGTCACGAACGGGATGCCTGGAGGCCTCGTCAGCTATGCTTCAGGCACGCTGGCCGCGGCAGCGCCAGCGGCGGGCGGTGCTGGGCGGCCAAGTGCCCCGTGGACAGCGGGCGCGATGCTGCCAGGGATGGCCAGCTCTGCCACAGGCTTCGGCGCAGCATTGCTGCCGGCAGCTGCTGCTGCGGGCCACCTGAGCCGCCTGAGCCTGCAGGTGAAGCAATGCTCTTATTGCTGTGCTGTGATCAGGTCTTTGGTGTGCCAAACCTCGCAACAGTGACATCCAAATTTGTCGGCTTGGTCAGCTGGGCAGCAGATAGATGCATGCATGTCAGTGCATGAGTCATTTGGCGACACACACTTGTTCATTGCTCCTCTGCCATTGTCTTGCAGTCTGCTGCCGTCAGCAAATCGCAGGGTGTCACGAGCCGGCAGGCAGAGGCCGGCAGTGGCGCTGTCAGCCAGCCGCCTCATGCCGCAGCGAAGCTTGGCGGCTCACAGTCAGATGAGGTGGTGCCTGCGAACCAACAGCGCCTGCAGCAACCCCAGCAGCAGGTGCAGCCTGTGCAGGAGCCTTCGCCGCAGCACCCAGCCCCAGCTCCAGTAGATGCTGCGGCGGGCGTGCCGGAGGCAGTTGCTGGCGGAGCCACGCCACCTGCTTCGCCACCACCGCTGCCGGATGTGGCCAAAGCCGCTGCTGCAGGCGAGCCTGTGGCAGCTGCTGAGGCGGTGCCACATGCTGCACCTGTGCTGCCAGCCGAGCATGCGGCAGCGGCGGCGGCGGCAGCGGAGCAGACACAGGAGGCCCTGCAGCAGGTGGAGGTGCCGGTCTATCGAGTGCCAGCTGGGGTGGTTCTGGAGGCGCAGCCTGCAATGTTGGCCCCAGAGGCGCAGACCACCGCGGCGCCAACAGCCACACAGCCTGCAGCAGTTGAGCTGCCGCACCCATTGACAGCAGCAGCGCAGCCGGTACCACCCGTCACTGTGGCACTCCCACCGGCTGATGCGGCTGCAGGAGCGCAGCCTGTTGCTGCTGTGCCGGCAGCGGTGCTGCCGCAGGCAGCGACGGCGGCGACCACAGCGGCAACGGCTCCGCCCAGCACCCCGCCAGTCGAGCAGCTGTATGACAGCATCGGCGGCGACTCTGGACGACGCATCATCAATACGCTGCTGGCGCCGGCCACCGGCGCAAATGCCACATCTACGGCAGCTGCGGCAGCCACCTCCGTGCCCTGCGGCGAGGGCCACAGAGAGCGCGCACCCGGCAGCGAGGGTGCCGCCCCCTGCAGCGGGCGCATCCCCTGCAGTAAGGGCACCGGCGAAGCTGGCCTCAGCGGCCTGGCAGGCGGCTACGAGGCTGGGCAGCAGGCAGCGGCGGGGGCGGCGCCCTGCGAGGGTGGCGAGGCAGCTGCGGCTGCGGCTGTGGCCGGCCTGCCATGCACAGAGCAGCCGCTTGGTCATTGCTTTGCCAGCGGCCGTCGCAAGCGTATCATCGGCGGCAACCTTGCTGAGGTGCAGTTGAAGGAGAGAGCCTTCTTCATAGCGTCCCCACTGCTGTGCTTTGTGTGCTCATGCAGATGCTCTCAGAACGATTCTGGCAGCGCTCACCAGATTCTCCGGCTCTCTCATGTATTGCTGTGCCACCGTTCACCAATGGTACAGAGGTAGTGGTAGCTGATGGATGCGCTGTGCTGTCGACCCGCAGAATCAGCCGCTCTCGGAATTCCTGGACGACATCCGCAACAACAGCACGAAGTTCGAGGCCGACGGCCGTGTGCTGCGCCTTAAGCAGTACCTGGGCATCAATGCACGACCGGCTGTCATCGATGCGGTGCTGGATGCCCTGGAAGTCAACACTCGCGTGCAGGCGCTCTACATCCAGAACTTCGAGGACGTGCGCCACTTCTTGTTACGCTCTGAAATCGCTCTTGAAATTCAGTGATCTTGGGGTGAGCACTGCCCATGGTGCGGGCCACCTCAATGTTGGCAGCGCACTTCATGCTAACATTCAGCACTGCGAGGAGGTGAGTCAGCTGGCATCAGCTTCTTCCCCTGCATCAGGCCAGAGCTTTAAAGCTATGGTCCACTACCAGGTGCTGATACTGTACATCAAGGTGTCCGACGAGATGAGGCAGCTGCCATCTCAGCAAGCTGAAAAAGAATTTCAGACCTGGCCATCTGGAGTCGCTCATGGCAATCGGATGCACTGATGATCCATAAGGGGGTGTCACAGATACATGTGCACCACCTCGAGGTGAGGCAGCCACCTGTCACTGACCTCTTCAACAGCTCTTCAGCAGATGTGAGTTGTTCACTCATATTCGTGGCTGGTAGCAGCCATCAGAAGTAAATTGTGCTGGTGCAACGCCTGAGCGAGTCATGCTGCAGCCGGAGCTGTTGCTCATCCACTGTGCACAGCAGAAGGCAGATGCGCCTGTCAGCAGTGCATGCACTGCTGTACATCAGCTGCTGTCGACCCCTCTTGCCAGTTGACCGGTGCAGCTCACAATCACGCAGCCAACTGCAGCATCACATGCACATTTCCAAAGCTGACGGGCTCACCACATATACAACAGGGCATGCTGGACACGCAGCTGGAGCACCTGATCAGGGTGCTGAAGCTGGGGCGCATCTGGGCCGTCAACGTGGGCGAGAACTTCAACACCAGCGGCGGAGCCTGGGAAGCCTTCTGCAACGCGCTGCCCGACACCCGCGTCGGTTTCACGTGCGCTGCAGACGGCAACGCCATGGCTGCCTTTGTGTACATGAGCGTCATTTCTGCTTCTGAGTTGTTTCAACATGCTTGACGTCTTCCATAGCTCCCCTTGTCATGCAACGGCAGTGACATTCTGGCATTTGGCACAGAGGTTCTGCTGACGGTTGTGACACGATGTCAACCTCGCTCTGAGCACTGCGATGAACCTCGCTGATGTGTGTCGCAGGTATGTCTCTGAACAGCATACCATGAACACCAACCTGAAGGTGAAGATGCGGGACCACATCCGTGAGAACCGAAAGTGAGTCAATTGAGCCACACTGACACCCTTTGAATCATGCAATCACAATCGTGCGAAAGCACAGATCATATCACGCTTTCGTTTTGCTGCACGCTGATGTTCCAGCTGCCTCTAAAGAGCCCCACACGCTGTAATGACAAGTTCAGCACAACAGGCTGTCAAACGAAGTTTTGCATGCGTGTAGGAAGCTGGACAGGGAGCAGGGTGACTTGGACCCAGATGTGGTGGCCGTCATCAAGAAGTGAGCGTTCTTGTGCGTGTGCATGACACTGGTGCTGCTTGAGGTCCTATGCTGCACCTGCACCACACATTTTTGGCAGAAGCTGCAGTAATGCTCCTTGATCGGCTGACTTCCTCGTTGTGTCATTGCAGTATGTGGTGGAACCCCTGCAATATGGGAAACGGCGCCAGTGAGTCTTAACACCCCCCTGCCTGTCCCCTCTGCAGTACTTCAAACATATGCACGAGCAAAGAGGCACGGACTTGCTCCCGCTTGCATACACAAGGTGTATTGTGGACATGCTGCTGTGGATGGCTGTTCAAACGTGTTGTCATTATCGTGTCGAGCGCAGGTATACACTATCATAAATCGCTGTTCATAGGGGTGAGTATCGTTGTGCAGAGCGCGAGGCGGCGAAGCGGTCTGCGGAGGAGGCGCAGATGGAGGCGCTGCAGGCCGTGGCGGCCGCCAGCAAGCGCCCCCGCACGACTGGAACGGCTGCGATGCTGCGCCAGGGCATCGCCGTGCAGCGCAGCCGTGGTGAGCAAAGCTGCAGATGTTATGTGCAACGCTGAACATGGTGTTCTGCAGTCGATCTGGTATGTGCCTGCGCCCAGCTGATCAGTAACATTCCAGCTGTACAAGTCGGAGCGAGGCTGTGGCGTCTCAATCGGATGGTTCACGCTGCTTGGTAGGCCTAGTCTGATCTGTCGACATGTGCAGGGCTGCGCCCAGGCATCACCGTTGCAGGCTTGGCGCAGCAGCGGGCGGCGGCGGCGGCGTTGCGTGCAGCTGAGGCGGCGGTGGCACGGCCGATGGACGCCAACACGCGTGCGCTGGGCGCCGAGGCGGCCCAGAACGTGCTGCGGCGGCCGGTGGGCCTGACGTCCCGAGGCCGCGCGATCGTGCCGCCATCGGTGTACCAGGCAGTCGCCTCCAACCGCACCGTCAGCATGGTGGAGCAGGTGGGCTGCTGCACATTGAAAGGGTTCTAGATGGTCGCATCTGAGGGCTGCTGGCATGCAGAACCTGTCATTGGCACACACATCTGCTGTGCCCAAGCATGTCCGCACTCGTGGCTGAAGTGCTCAGCTAGCTGCTGATTGACAGGGCTTGTATATGTTTTATCAGATCAGACGAATATTGTGATGACCTCCTCGTTCGGGACACAGCACACCTGTCATGATTGGGATCCAGTGCTGGTCAAGCCCCTTCGCCTGTAAGCGTATTGATTATTGATGGCAATGGATGTGCAGGAGGCGCGCCGTCGGGCAGATGTGGCGGCTGCCGCTGCGAATGGCGCCGGCGCTGCTGTGCGCGACTCTGTGGTCGCGGCGGTGTTAAATGCTGTGGCCAAGTCGCCACGTGCGCGGCGGGGCAGCAAGCTGCCAAAGGCACAGGTCCGCGCAGGCTTCAGGGCGCCCAAGCGCCGGGGCCGTGGCGCCAGCGTGCCGCGCGCTGCCCCAGCCCCTGGCCCCGCCGCTGCCCCAGCTGCCACTGCCGCCGCCACCGCCGCTGCTGCTGCTGCTGCTGCTGCTGCTGCTGCTGCTGCTGCTGCTGCTGCTGCTGCAGGTAAACAATGATCTTGTCATGAAATCCTTCTGCTCGAACATGTCATCTGGTTGGGGCAAGAGATTGTGGTCATCATCATCCTAGACAGCCTGGTTCTGTAAAACATGATAAACATGGCCGAAGTTCCTATCCAGCTTGATTAGCTGATGTTCTGCTTTGGTTCGTTCGCTGAGTGAACCCGATTGCAGGCAGTTCGCCAACCTGTTCGTGCCAATAACTTTTTTTTTGACTCTTGTCTCAACCAATGCAGATTCCTCCGAGGCGAATGCTGCTGCAATTGCTGCGGCATCTGGCAAGCGCCGCCGGCAGAAGCCGAACGTGTATGAAGCGGAGCCCGCACCGCCGCCCGCGGTGGCGCACCGGCTGGCCCAGCAGCAGCAGCGCCAGGGGCAGCAGCCGGCAGCGCGCCCTCCGCCGCCCGTGTGGCCAGAGCCGCCACGTGTAAGCCACGCAATCCCCCGCAGTGCTGGCCCCACACAGATGGATGGAGAAGCTACTGCAGCTGTCGTCACACCGCAGCAGGTGGCCAGCCTGCCGCCCTTGCCGCCGCCGCCGCCGCCGCCGCCGCAGCCACAGCAGCCATCGGGGCAGCAGGCAGTGCAGCAGCAGCCGGAACCTTCGAGGATTGGCGGCACAGACCGGTGCCGCGTCATGTCCGATGGCAGTCTCTGGTGGGAGCTGCCTAAGCGCTGCCGCCACGGCGCAGAGATGCCAGTCACCGCGCAGCGGTACTGGAAGCTGACCTCCCTCGGCACGGCCGCCACCCTCAGCCTGCCGGATGGCACGTGGCACGAGTGCACCATCAAGCCACGCAGCAACGGCTGCTGCAGCATGCAGGGCTGGGAGCCTGTGGCCATTGCGATGCGCCTCAAGCAGGGCGACGTGGTGCGGCTCATGGCGACGCCGCAGCACCGGCAGCAGGGCAGGCTTCAAGTGCAGATCAGCATCGTGGCAAGCTCCCGGCGCCCTGCTGCTGCTGCTGCTGCTGCTGCTGCTGCTGCTGCTGCTTCAGGACGAGGTCGTGGCCCAACCAGCCTGCAGCAGGCGTCTGCCGCTGCTTCAGGCCGGGGTCGTGGCCCAGCCACCCTGCAGCAGAAGTCCACTGGAACGACAGCGGACCAACTGCCGTCCGAGGTGCGCTGTAGCGATTTTGGTCATCTGTCCAACTCTCAGAGTTGCACTGAATAAGTGATGTTGGCTCAAACACTATGGTGGGTGTGGTTGAGGATGTCAGTATTTGTTGGCAGGTCTGAAGCTAAACTTCACTGTGTGCAGGTGGCAGCCTCAATGCGCGGGCGCGGCTGCACGGGACCGTCGGCGGCGATCGAGCTCAGCGATCGGTACAGCGGCAACAGCATGTGTATCCCGGTCCGACATCGCAGCCGCTTCCAGCCACCTGCCGAAGGCCGCCTCAAATTTGTGCTCCCTGGCGGCGCCATGCTGCCCTGCACTCTGAAGCGCTCCAGAATGCAATTCAGCCTCGGGTGGTCTGCCATCTCAGCTACACTCGGCCTGGGAGCTGGCAGCATCGTGTGGCTGCAGCAGGAGCGGCGGGGCAGCTGTCGATTCCACATCGCCAAGCTGCCTGCATCAGCTGCACCTGCGGCACAGGACACAGTGGCCGCTTCAGTGGTCGAGGCAGGCCAGCAGCCAGCAGCACAGCCAGCTGCAGCAGTTGTTGCCAGTGGCGCGGCCGCCAGCACATGTCAGACGGCTGCCATGTCGTCGCAACAGGTGTGTCCAGCTCAAGCATCCCTGCCAAAGTGCTTGCACCTCGCAGTCGCTACATCTGGAGTGAAACTCGCACATGCTAGCCTTACCGAACCAGCTTGTGATTGGCCGCAAGGCTTACGACGGTATGTTGCAATGCAAATTGCAGGCGCAGGACCCGCCAGCCAGGTTCCACGTCCAGCTACAGGAGCACTACAGCAGCGAGGTGTTGCTATTCCAGCTGCACCTCTTTGCCAAGGACACGCCCTGCACCTTGGTCATGCCGGGCGGCGCACGGCAAGCCTGCACTTACCAGGCCGCTAGGGACAGCCGCGGCAGAAGCCGCTTTGTCAATGGCTGGCTTGCCGCGTCTGAGGCTCTGGACCTGCTGCCGTTCGACATCGTGCGCATCGAACAGCAGGCGGCCGACAGCACCTGCTTCAATGTCGCCAAGGTCACACCAGAGGCGGCCGCAGCTGAGGGCTTTGCGGCCAAGCAGATGTCAGAGACGGAGCGCGTGCGGCGTACCACCACCGTTTCGGCGGACGGCACCGTCACATGGCCGCTGTCATCAGCTGCCGTCACATCAAAACACATGTGGATCGCCCCTGCAGCAGCGCAGCTGTGGGACCTGGCCGGCGAGCAGCCTTGCACGCTGCAGCTGCCCAGTGGCACTCGGCAGGAGCGCAGCATCTACAGGCCTGGTCACGCGACGAACTGGGTGATCAAGGGCTGGGGCGTGGCGGTCAAGGAGCTGGGCCTGCAAGCGGACGATGTTATCCACCTGCAAGCCGTCCAGAAGCAGCCGCTGCAGCTGAGGGTGTTCACGGATCGCTGCAGCAGTGGTGTCGCCATTGCCGCTGCAGCAAGGCCCGCGCATGCCAACACTGCGGCGACAGACACGTCAGACCCTGAGGCAGCAGCTGGAGCAGCAGATGCTGTGGCAGCAGCAGAAGCAGCCGTGTGGCAGCAGTGGGTGCCGCTGAGCTGGCGAGGTTCGCTGCTGCACATTCCTGGGCGGCGGCAGCTCTTCCCCACAGTTGGCGGCTATGGCAGACGACCATGCACCCTGCAGCTGCCGAGCGGCCGCGCGGTGGACTGCACCAGCGTCAGTGATTCTGCGGCAGGCGTGCGCATCAACGTCGGGCTTGCAGCTGTCTTCAGCGAGCTGCAGCTGGCGCCGGGCGACCTGCTGCAGTTCAGGCAGGATGCTCCCGGCAGCCGGCGCTTCCACATCCAGAAGCTGCCGCCAGATGCTGCCAGCATCCCGCCGCTACACGACTACCTCGCCGAGCGGCGCCAGCACAGCTCTAAGGCGACAGTGCTGCCAGATGAGACTGTCAGATGGCCGATGACAGCTTGCTGTGTGCAGCAGCTTGACATTCCAGCCATAGGAATGGATCTCTGGAAGCTGTCAGCGGCCACACAGAGCACGCTTGTTCTGCCAGACGGCCAGCACTTCGAGCGTACCATCAGCACAGCGAAAAGCAGATGCACAGGTCATGTGAAAGGCTGGCGGCAAGTTGCGGCAGCTCTGCAGCTGGAGCCTGGCGATCTGCTGCACATGCGGGCCAAGCAGCTGGAGCCACTGGAGTTGCAGGTGCACCTCACACTGGCTGACGGCTCGCCCAAGCCTGTGGCACCAGCAGCCAGCGCGGCAGAACAGCAGGCAGCAGGTACACCAGAGCAGCAGCAGCCGGCGGAGGCGGCCACCTTCCAGGTGTGGCTGCCCCACGAGTGGCGCGGCACAGGCCTGCCGCTGCCCGACAGCTGCAAGCACATTGTGCCACGCACTGAAGGTCCCCACCCGCGGCGCCCGTGCACCCTGGTGCTGCCCTCTGGTGCGGAGCACGACTGTTTCGTCAATAACCGGCGCATCAAGGAAGGCTTTCCAGCTGTCGCCTCAGCAATGCAGCTGGCGCCAGGCGACCTGCTGCAGGTTCGGCAGGAGGCGCCTGGCAGCCGCCGCTTCAGCATCCAGCAGCTGCCGCCGTCCCAGGCAACATGTCCCCCGCCAGTCGACCCGCGTGTTGCCGGCCGCGAGCGGTCCCGGACCAAGTTCTTCCTGCCAGATGGGACAGTGCAGTGGCTGGCGACATCCATGATGCTGGTCACGCTGCAGCTGTCACCAGAACAGCTGGATCACTGGGGCATCCAGCAGCGCAGCGACTGCACACTGGTGCTGCCCGGGCAGCTGCGCCAGCCAGGCTCTGTGGTCACCACTTCCAAGGGCGGCAGCATCCCAAAGCGCTTCTGGGCCCCAGTTGTCGAAGAGCTGCAGGTGCAGCTGGGCGACGTAATCCACATGCGCGCCACCAGCACGCAGCCACTGGAGCTGCACATCAGTGTGCACCACGTCAGCAGCTTCATCAAGGTGTGCTGCTGTTTTGTTTTGGAGCTGTCATATGCGAGCGTAAGGTTGCGGAGATGCATTCAGCAAGCACAGTGGCATGATGGTTACTGCCGCCTTCTCATCCAATTTATGTATGTTCGACGTTCAGAGTTCTGATTCCTTGTTCGCTCATTCACCTGCTCAGGAGGACACGAAGCTGCTGGACCAAGTGCCAAGCTGTCAGCCGCAAGCAGCCGCAGCTGCCGATACCGGCTCCTTCATGCTCGAGCTGCTGCCAGCATACAGCGGCGACAGCTGCTACATCCCAGTGTCAGAGCGTCGCCTTCTGACGACTGGCAGCAGAGGCATGGCGGCAACTGCCGCGGCCCCTGGTGGCCTTGCCTGCACGCTGCAGCTGCCCAATGGTGTGGCGTCGCGCTGCACATTTGTGCCGTGCCTCTCGCGGCTGATGCGCGGCTGGCAGCGTGTGCACGAGGTGCTGCAGCTGCAGCCCGGCGATGTGCTGCTGTTCAGTCCAGCTACCGACAGCCAAGGCGCAGTCAGCAGCAGCAATCGCCCGCTGCGCCTCAATGTGTCCAAGCTGCCGCCGGACGCTGCGCAGCAGCTGCAGCCTCGACAGCGGCACAGTCCAGTGCCTGCTCAGCCTGCAAATGGCCCTGCCTCCACCATCATGGACGCTGGCAGCCAAACAGCAAGCTGGCGGCTGCCGCGGGTGGCATGCGACGGGCAGTCTGGCATTTTGCTGGCGATTTCTGCTGTGACGCTGGACGCTTGGGGCGTCTTTGGCGACATTGGCTGCACCTTCGTGCTTCCCTGCGGGATGCAACTCAGCGGCGGCATCAGCCGCCGTGGGAAGAATGTCCGGGGCGCAGCGCGTAACTGGGTTGCCGTCGCCGAAGTGCTGCAGCCCCAGTGCGGGGACACCCTCCACATGCGTGCGGCACCGCTGGAGCCGCTGACGCTGCACGTCAGCCTGACGCGCCAGGGCGACACTGCGGCAGTGCCAGTGGTCGCCACTGATGCTGCAGCAGAGGATGACGCGCCGGCAGCTGCGGAGGGCGGCTCGCCGGAGGCCGCTGCGCAGCAGGCTGGCAGGGGGGCCGCAGCAAGCCACCATCCTGACCAGCTGAAGGTGCCAGCAGAGGCGCAGCGCAGCAGCGAGGGGGTGCAGCTGCACAGCGCGAATGCACAGCAGCAGCGGCATCAGCAGCAGCCTGGCACATCGCGGTCTGGTGGGCTCTCTGGTCATGCCCTGTTTGTTGGTGACATTCTCGTGGCATATTAAGTTGGCCCTGTTATCATGACTTCTTGTGTTCAGTTGGCTGAACTGCCTGGCTGCTTGCTGCTGCACTTCGGCTATCTAAGGTTTGACCTCAAATCTGCATTCCCTGCCTTGTTTGAAACAAGGTGCTGGTCTCTCTGTCTGCAGGCACACCAGTGGATGTCCCACAGCCTGGCGCCAATGGTGTTGATGCTGTGGATCTTCTGCGACTGCCGGCACTCCAGGCAAGTACAGTGCTAGGAGGCTCAAGCTGCATCATGGAGGTCCTGTATCCTGCACTGTCCAGTTTGCATAGCGATAGGCCTGTGGAAGATGCGCTGCTGGGATGCTGGTGGTGATCGTGTTTACGCAACTCCTGCCAGGCACATCTCCTTTGGCGGCTTTCGATTTCTCACTTGTGTGCTCCTGTACTTGACAGAGCCTGGACGACGACCACGAGCATGTGGATGTTGGGGAGCTGCAAGTGCCTGAGGCCCAGCCCAGCAGCGGCGCGTTCTCAGACGTGCAGCTGCTGCCAGATGCCCAGGTGCAACAATGAACACCTCAGTTGCGTTCGTGTGTATATGTAGCTCAACGCATTGCGCATGCCATCGTACTGGGACAACACAGCTTGAGGAGGCCACAATTGAAGCGGTGTGGTCATGTGCTCATGCATCTCTTGATATCAGGCTCTTCGGAATGAACAACTTCTCAATTTAAGCGGCATGCCACTGACTCAACTGTGGCATGTGTGTGCAGGAGTCTCATGATGGCAGCGAGCCGGAGGTGGACTTGGCAATTGGACGAAAGCTGCACACTGGGTCCGCATGGCATGCACATCCTATGGTTCCAGCGGCTGTGGGTAGTGGCAGCGTTGTCACGCAGCCCGATGCAGCAGCCGCAGGAGCGCTTGCCCCTGGAAGCGATGTGGAAGGGCCAGCTTCACAGGCTCCCTCACCTGCGGGCAGCGGGGTGGACGAGGTGTCGCCTGCCGCCTGTGCAGCCCTGCAGACAGCAGCCCCCAGCTCAGACCCAGCAGCAGCGTCTGCAGAGCCGGCAGCAGAAGAGTGCCAGCCTGCGGATGCGCCCCTGCAGTTGTTGGTGGCCACCCCAGCCGCAGCGGATGCAGCCGTGCCGCCAGAAGCAGAGGCAGCAGCCGCTGCAGCGCCTGAGACAAGCGGTCAGGCGCCAGTGCTGCCAGACAGCAGCAAGCATGTGGCGCTGCAATTAGAACAGGGCGGTGGCAGTGCGGCGCTGGTGGCTGCAGCGGCCAGCACCGCCGCAGCCGAGCCGGCTCAGCTGACGGCAGCCCGCGGCAGCCGTGCACAGCTGGGACGTCCCACCAGCAGCGGCAGCCCACCCGCGGCGCAGCGCGCAGACGTGGGCGCAGCAGCTGGTCGACAGAGCGCCCCAGCCGTTGTGCCGGGACCGTCAGGCGAGGCCCGGGAGGCGGACGCAGCGGCCGTCGCAGCGCACCCGAGGTCCACGGCGGTCTTCCTGCCGGATGGCGAGTGCGAGTGGCCGGCGCCGCAGAGTGCTCTGAGCGTGCTCAACTTGCCAGCGCTGGTGACGCAGCGGTGGGGCGTCCCGGTCGGCGAGAGCCCCGTCACCCTTGTGCTGCCGGGCGGGGCGCACTACGAGCGGCAGCTGCACCTGAGCAGCGGCGGCAGGCCCAGCGTCACGCAGTGGGGCGACCTGGCCGCCGGCCTGCGGCTGCAGCCCGGCGACTTCATCCGCATGCGGGCGGAGTGCCGGGCGCCGAACCGGCTGCGCCAGCCGCTGGTGTTGCACGTCCGCCTCCGGCCCGCTGCGCCGGACGGCCGTGCAGCTGCTCCCGCTGGCAGCTGGCCGTCAGGCGCTCACGATGCCGCAGAGGCCCGGGCAGACGCAGCAGCGGTTGTAGCTGAGCCTGCAGGCGCAGCAGCAGCAGAGGCAGAAGGTGGCGATGAACCATTGGCGTCGGCAGGGCCGCAACAGGAAGGTGCCGCTGCGCCGCCGGCGACCGAGCTGCTGCCACACCGCGGCGGCAGCAGCAATGGCGGAACGCAGCCGCCTGCGGATGAGACACTGCCCAACTGGGGCGCCAGCTCGGGCAGCTCGCCTTCACGGGGCACTGGGCGCAGCGTCAAGCGGCAGCGGCAGGCGGCCGCGGCGCGTGGCAGCAGGAAGCAGCCGCAGCGGCGAAATCAGGCAGCCAGCGCCGCCGCAGCTCCGCCCAGCAAACGACAGCGGCGCACCCAGGTGTGCTGCTTTTGGCTCTGCTCTTGCACTCAACCCAATATCACTCGTTGACCCATCCTTGACGTCGGTATCGCATTGGCAGACAGGTACGACTTGTGTGATTCACTTCTGCTGAGTGGCTTATCAGCGAGTATATGGTCCTGCAGGCAGCCCAGGAGGACCCAGGCAGCTGTAAGGAGGCCACTGAGGAGGCTGAGAATGCTGCGCTGCCTCCTGCAGACTCGGCAGATGACGCTGAGGTGACCAGTTCTCACCCGAGACTCGATGTGCATGCTCTGCCTCACCTGATATTGAGAACATGAGATTCGATTTTGGACATGTCAGACATGCTGAGTACTATTAGCATCCCCTCTGGCTAGGGTTGACTCAAGTTCACTGCCCTGATGCGCTTGCTGTCATCTTGTAGTCGCCACGTTGGTTGCACTTTGGTCTCAGGATGGCGGCAGAGTCCCAGCACTGGCCGCGACGCCGCCTACCGCTGCCGCTGAACAGCCTGATGCCCCGCAGCAGCCGCGCAGCGCGCTGCAGCCAGAGCAGCAGCCGGGGCAGCAGAGGACAAAGCGGCCGGTCCCGCTGGCTGGCAGCGTGCGCGGCGATGCGGCGGCGGACGAGGCGGCGGATGGCGGTGAGCGGATTCGGAGTCAGCGCCGGCGGCTGCCCACCGCCCGCGCTCGAGAGGCCGGCTTGCCGTGGCTGCAGGAGGTGAGATTCCTGACTCTCACCCAGCATGATGCTGACAAATGCCTCGACCTGGCACATCTGGCTCTGACCGTTGCCCCCGCAGCACAAGCTGCCATCATAAGCTTAAAACTGATCCTGCATCAGGGTGGTCATCAGCACACGATTCTGCAGCCCCATTCGCAGAAAGGGTGTAGAATCGAGTCTGCTAGCAATGTTGGCAGTGCTGCTGCTGATCAAGCCACTGAGTTTGAGGCCCCATCTGAGTGTCATTCCTGGACTCTCTGCAGATGGCCGATGAGCAGCGTCAGCAGGCTGGGAGCTGCGCGCAGCCTGGCGTTGTGGCCAGCACCAGGCAATCGCTGCCCCACAACATCGTCACTGCAGCGCCAGGCGCCGGTGGCGCCGTGCACACGGCCGCCGCACGAGCTGCAGCAGCTAACGGCCGCGGCAGCGGCGGCAGGCAGCGCAGGCCCAAGCGGCGCCACAGTGTCAACGATGTTGCGGAGAATGCAGATGGGGCAGCTGCGCCTGCAGACGCTGCAGCTGACGACGCACCTGCAGCAGCGGCAGAGGGTGGGGAGGCGGGCGGCGGCGCTGCATCGCTTCCTGATGCCTCCACTGGTGCGCGTAGGGCTGCCAGAGGCACGGGTGGACGCGGCAAGCTTCGCAAGCTCGCGCGTGCTCCAGATGCTGCCGAGGCCGTTGGCAATGCTGGCAGTGGCATAGGCACTGCTGCAATCGCGCCTTTCGCCACATACACCCCGCAGCGCAAGGCCGCTGCCCAGGCAGATGCACGGCGGCGCGCGGCCGAGGAGGCGGCTGCTGCGGCTGACGAGGATGCAGACGATGCAGCCGGCGCGCTGCCGACAGCACCGGCAGCGACTGCCCGACGCGGCCGGCGGTCAGGTGGCCGAGTGCAGCCTGAGGCGGCAGTGGCTGCAGCAGCGGCTGAGGCGACAGTGGCTGAGGCGCCGACGGCGGAGGCAGCGTGCGCGGCGGCGGGGGCCGAGGCTCTCTTCGACGAGCTGTTCTCTGCGTCGGGCACAACGGCCCCCACGTTCGCTGCCCCAGGTGGGCTGCTGGCACTTCAATGCTCCTGAAGCCTTTTACGAGTCTGCTGCATTGGGGTTGAGCATGCGGCCCGGTTGGTAAAGCAGCCCACACATGTGTTGCAATGCTTTCCTTTGTGTTCAGGCGAGTCTGCCAGTGCTGCGCGCTTTGACAGTTGGTTCCTGGCAGAGAGCTCTGTGGCGCCGCCGGCCGAGTGCCCAATAACTCTGCCGCCGGACCCTTCACTGGAGCACATCCTGAAGGCATGCTCTGACGCCGTTGCTGTGGTCTGTGGGGTGCATCGACAGTCGATTTGCTTGCCCATGGTGCTGGCATTGGAGCAGCCGTGCCGCACGTGGGTTCACTGCTGCAGCCCTTGTGATGCAGGAGTGCCCCACCGGCTTTGACCACAGGACCACCATCAAGCCCCTGGTGGCAGCAGGCTGGATAAGCGTTGGCGCAGCCACGTTCGTGGTGCGATCCTGGATCTAGTCAACATCTTGTTGCACCTTCTCCCCCTGATGCATGTTGTTTCAGCTGTAAGATGCGGCGTTGCTGTCAAGCTGGGATCTGACAGCAATGTTGAGCTCGCTTTGGTCTTCATGTAAGCAGGTACACATTGGCAAGAGCGGTGCATCTGTGAAGCTGCACTGCACCGTCACGCCTGAGGGTGAGCTCTGTGCACTACGTGGATGTGACACACAACTGCTGTTCTCCTTCAACCCCGCTTACCATACTTGTCAGCTCCCTTGAGTATTGGCTGTCAATCATCTGGTGCTTCTGTCCACCTGCTTGCAAGAGCTGCTTCATGATTATGAATCTTTCGTTGGCTTCCAGTCCAGCATCAGCTGCAAGTGTTCAGAGCGAAATGGCGACCAAGGGAGCACTGAGACTCGGGCCGGTCAACCTCTCGTTCGATGACGCCTCTCTGTGCCCTCACCCTGCAGCCATGATCGAGTACTGTGGTGTCGAATACTCCACGTCGAGTCAGCTGCTGGCGGCGGCGCGTGCGCACCACCCACAGCTTCCCGCTGGTTCCGCCTGGAACGCCATCACCTACTGCGGCGTCAGCCTGGAGAAGCTCCGCCTGCGGGGTCATAAGCTGTGGGCGGCGGCCAAGACCAAGTTCGGCATCGTCGGCCGCCACCTGCAGGGCTCCTGTGCCAGCGGCGCAGAAACAGACTGGGAGCCGTAGTGGGCGCGAATCGCGGGCAGCGGGCTCCGTTTTGTGTGGCCGCATCGCTGCGTGGCTGGTTTAGCATCCGCCAAAACCGCCCAGCATCGGCTGCCGGCTGCCCGCTGCCAAGCCAGCAGGGCGGACGGCGCTGCCTTTGAAGGCTATCATCGCTGCCACTGACTGCTGCCGCTCGCCAGTGCTCTGACGGTGGCAAGACACATTATGGTGGCGTTGCACCACAGAGTCCGGCAAGGTCCTCCCAGGCGTTCTGGCAACTCTGCTGGATACAGAAACATTGTTCGCACAGTGTGAGCATCAGTACTGGTGTGCAGCTGTCAAGGAGGTTTGCAGTGCCACTTGGGCTGCTGCAGATGCAGCGCCTTGCAGATCCTTCGAGGGACAAAAACAACAACAAGCGAAAGTATATTGCCGGCTTGGTTCAAGGATGGGTGCATTCGCATGCGGCAGAAGCGCTCTGCGCATGGCGTTGGTTTTGGACATCTGTGCAACTTGGGTGGGTGTACCTGTATGTGTGCTGAAGTCCGTCAGCAACGTGGTTTCTCGATACATGTGTACACTGGTGATCCCCGGCACACCAGGGTGATGTTTTCGGTGTCAAGTAGATTGTGATGGTGTGTAACATGGAACTGTCCCTGATCTGTCATATCACTCGCACAGCCTACGAGCCTATGTGCAGCGTTTGTCCACAGCTCTGCCTGTAAACAAATTGCTCAAATCCAAGCACAAGCACGATGGCGACACAGCGCGTAGTTTCAGGCAGGGCCAGCTGCACTCGTGCAGGTTTGGGCAGTGCCGTCATGGGTTGCCATTCCGCCAGCTCAGCTGGCGGTCCGGCCGCCTGTCGAAGCTGCACCATCTGCCGAAGCAGCCCTCAGACGCAGCCTGATCGGACCCTTGAAGTTGGAGGGATCCACTGGGTGCCCCTTTTGGGTAATGTCTATCTCGCCGCTTTGTGCCAGCTCCTTTGCAGCGTCCCTCGTCATCTCCATGAGGGACCGCCAATCTGTGCCACACAGCACACGCTCACGCAACGGTGCGACAAGCTGAGACTCGTACATGCAGCTCACACAAATGAGTTCTGCCTCAGACAGCTTAGCTCATCACAGGGCTGAGCATCTGAAAATGCGCACCTGCAACCTTCAGGCTGCGCGGCACCTCTGAGGGTCAGCATGTCGCACCCTCCTTTCTGCTATTCAGCATCTGCAATATCGAATCTTTCAGCCGCTTCACTGAGAATTCGGGCTGCTCGTCAGAGGAATGCTGCTGCTGTGCAGGATCCTGTTCTGCATGTTGCCGCTTCGATGGCGGTTGCTGCTTGGCTGAACTGGTCGAGCGCTTGGGTGACATGAAGCTTAGCGCGTCAGCGGCAAGCCCACTGATGCACAAGAACTCAGTATGGAAGCACAATCTGTAGGCATTGGGCCGCAGCGCAGCAGACTGTGCATGAGGAAGCAGTCTGCAATCACGCATGTGCTTTCTGCAGCATTCAGACATCCACACGGATGGCATTGTGTGACATACTGACATTCAGCTGTTTCAGATTTGAAGACAGATCGCAGAGGCAGTCGTGGCCGGCTTTGAAGGAATGTCTGTGCACAAGTACTGTGCCATCAAGTGTGCCACCTGAGTCAGGTTCGATTGCCGCGAACATGGCGAGAATTCTGGAAGACTTGTGCCGAGTCGCGCGCGGAGTAGCGTTGGTCGCCGCTAAGGGCATCGCTGACAGGTGAACACTGTCAGATACCCCGAAGTGGCGGCGGCGGCGCCGCAGCATATGTTGATGCGTGTCGCCACTGTCCATTGCCGTCTGACGGCTACTTTCAGCAGCTTGTGAGGAGATGGTTCTTTGGTATGGACTGCAATACGACAAAGTTGCCGCCCGTCTGCAGCCCTGTCTTCATGGGCCCATCTTGCGGCCAGGTGGAGGAGCAGCGACTGGCAGTCAGCATCTTGCAACTTGATGTCAAAGTCCGGTGGTGCGCGCATCAACACGAACTGTGTTCCCACTTGCAGCTTCGTCGTCAAGGGGCTGGCATGTAGAGATGCGGAGCGGCAGCTGAGGCATCGAGTTTGAGGTCACATACGGTTCCAATCAGAAAACCTGACACTCACACCAAGAATGTCTTTTCCTGTCCGCAGCCCCATCGTCAAGGGGCTGGCACGCGGCGACGTGGAGCGACGGCTGAGGGCGGCAGCGGCACAGGGCCAGCAGCTGGCCAAGGCTGCGCAGGAGGCGGGGCAGCACGCGGTGTGACCTCCGACCGCCGTGCCATTCCGAGAATCCCTTCTCAGTGATTGTCCACAAACGTTGCATGGGGTTCTTGTCCGGCTGCTTGAAAGTATTTCAGCGTTCCAGCAGGAGAGCTTCAGCAGTGGAAAATTGCTCAGAAAATCGCTCATGTTGGCGGACTTCTGCGCTTACGCGGCTGCAGGTTCGCCAGGGGGCGGCGGCGGTGCCGGGCAGCGCGCAGGAGGCGGCCCAGGCGGCGCAGGGAGCGGCGCAGGGCGCGGCGGAGGCCCTGCAGCAGGCGGCGCAGCGTGTGCAGCAGACCGTGGAGCCGCAGCTGCGGGAGGCACTCGGCCGCGCCACCACCCAGGGCGCCACTTTCAAGGTAAGGGATTAAGAGAGGGTGATATCACTCCGCGCCACCGCCCAGGGCGCCACCCTTGAGGGCTACATATATGCTGGATGGCATCCGGCACAGTGCAGCTTTGTGACGATCAGCATGGCCATGAGCGAGGACAGGCAGGTCGGCAGCGCCTCACTGTGGTCAATTGTATCTGGCTCAATTGTGAAGTAGCAGCTGAACTTCGATCATGTTTGCGTGACTTTCCAGGCTGTCCTTGGGCAAGCTTTCCCTCATCTAGAATCAGCGTCTGATGTTGGTAGCGACACCTGTGCCAGGACACAGCGGAGGCGGCGGTGAGGCGGGGTGAGGCGGAGCTGCGGAATGCGGCAGAAACTGCGCAGCAGCAGGCGAGGGGCGCCGTGGACGCCACAGCGCAGCAGGCTCATATGGCCGCCGACAATCTGCAGCGCTCCGCGGAGACGGGCGCGCGGCGAGCGGCTGCAGGCAGGCGCTCTTGGCTCCTGCTCATGTAGAGGTTTCTTAAGGGCCAATTGGCCCAGCGAGTCAAAAGACCCAAGTGGCACAAACAAACTCTTGTATCATGTCCATAAAGGTAGATGCTGGGCATCCGCTGCAGGATGCGCCTTTCGGTGCTTTCATGACCTGATGTCGTACGATGCAATAGAGGATGCAAATGCTGCTATGCTGCACCTGCAGCGCGGGCGCAGTCAGCAGCCGCTGCAGCCCAGTCTGCACCCGCATCTGCGCAACCAACCGCCGCAACCTCCAGCTCTGGGCTGGCCTTTGCGCCCTGGGCTGCCCGCCACGGCGGCACCTTGGTGAGATACTCCATTAGGTTCGTCAAGTGTGCAGATCCCCTCTCGATGTGCTTTTTGCGCTGCTGCTTTTAACGCCTCTGCTGTTTATGTGTGGCCCAGCGCCGAGTTCATGTGTCAAATACCAGCACTCAGGTGAGCAGTTTTGATCCCTGCCTTTGAATCGAATGTGCAGGTGCCTGCTTCAGCGCACCTGGCAGAGGTCTCCATGGATCCCGGCTTTGCGGCGGCACGAGTGGCAAGGCAGACCCCTGCCGCCCACCCCGCAGCGGCTGCGCCTCGTGCACAGTCACAGCCGCCGCCGCCGTCGCCGCCTGCAGGCAGCAGCGGCGCGGAAGGATCGTTATCAGCAGCGGCTGCGGACCCAGTGGAGGAGATGCAGCGGGCGCAGGCGGCCGCTGCGGCATCCCGCAGCTCCGGCCAGGTATGTCAGGGACATGTGACGATATGATCGTCGTATCAATTCAGGAATGTGCTATTTATGCTGGCGGCAGGTCGTGGCGTGTGATGTTCAAGTTCACATGCCAAGCTCGCAGAGTACAGTCTGCGGCTGCAGCAGTCATGTCATCTGTCGCAAACATCTTGACGTTGTGCATGTAGGATGTGGAGCAGGCTCGCAGCGGGGC
The DNA here is from genome assembly GCA_036584455.1 of Tetratostichococcus sp. P1. NCBI lineage: Eukaryota > Viridiplantae > Chlorophyta > Trebouxiophyceae > Prasiolales > Stichococcaceae > Tetratostichococcus > Tetratostichococcus sp. P1. Next base: position 4,853,107 of record BTPI01000001.1, read on the forward strand.
ACTGGCCAGTACATTCCTGCGGTCGGGATCCGGTGATGGTGCGGCGGCCATGGATGGCGCCGCGGAGGGCTTTGCCGACACGATGCAGCCCTCCGGTGCGGCGGGTGAGGCGCCAGCCGCGCCCGCCGCTGCCGTTGCACAGCCGGCTGCCTCGAAGCCGCAGGTGTGACCAGGTCATGACTTGTCTGCCGCACAAGTAACCACAGGGGAATTTTGACATGTCTGCACACCAGAGTTCGGCTCTCCAGTTCAGTCAGCCCAGCAGAAAGCTGAAGGATTACACGCTACAGCTGGACGCACGTTTTACAATTCAAACCCTGATCTTATACTTTCAGGCTGAGAGGAGGAAGCTGCGGCAGCGGCGGGTGCCGTCCAGCCAGCTGGGCAGGGTGATGGGCTTTGCCGGGCTGGGGGCGCGCCTCGCTGCTGGCACCGCAGTTGATTCCATAACGAGCATGTTCAGGTACACAATTGTTGGAATCAGCCGGAGACTCAGCTGCACGACGGGCCGATTGCCAGCCGATTGCATCTGCTTTGGATGATGCAATGCGCGCCGGAGGGTGTACCTGCAAGAGCCTGTGAAGTGCAGCCAGCGGGTGTTCTCGGTCTAGTCGAGTCGTGTCGTTGCTGCCACCATGCAGGCCGAAGCAGGAGAACGCGCCGGCGCACAGCATGGTGCTGTCGGAGGCCAATGCTGAGCGTCTGGCAAATGCGCTGTGCCGCATGCGAGGCGCGGCCCTCAAGCTGGGCCAGATGCTGGTGGCCATCCGTGGCCGTCCCACCATGTAGTCATGTCTTAACGGGCTGCACATGTGTGCTTCTCACACACCACCCAAAATGTCTCATCATCCCAGCGGCGTGTCATATCCTGCACCTGGGCCCGGCTGGCCTGATGCTCCTGTGAGAAAATTTTCGTGCTTCACCGCAGTCGATCCAGGATGATAACGTGCTGCCGCCGGCCTTCCAGGCCGCGCTCGACCGCGTGCGGGCAGGTGCACTCCTCATTGCCTGGCAGTCGGTTGCTTGCAATGCCAAGTCGGCTACCGTCCAGCCATGCAGAACACAATCCAGTCAGTCATGCAGGCTACCATCCAGTCATGCAGCAGGCTTGAGCAGACATGGTCTTCACGCCTTGCATATCCGGCAGCACAGCCAGTGTGGGCACACGATGCTGGCCGCGATGCTGGTCTCCTGATGCGCAGGCGCCGACACGATGCCGCGGCGGCAGCTGGAGAAGGCGATCAGCTCGGAGCTGGGCCCCGACTGGCGGTCCAAGGTCGCCGAGTTTGATGAGGAGCCGCTGGCTGCCGCGTCCATCGGGCAGGTGTAGATAGGGACGCACTGTTGTAAGATGCTTCACTCTGTGGACTGCAACTCAGAGGTGCTGAGCCGTGGGCATGCTCACATGCTGGCGTGACTCACTCTTCAAGTCCAATCTAACGATGTACTTGCCTACACATCACCAGCTTGCAATGTTGCTGCACATGTGTGCAGGTGCACGCTGCCAGGCTGCACGATGGTCGGGAGGTCGTAATGAAGATTCAGGCAGGCCTTCCTGTACTTCCTTGCCCTCCTCTGACCTACAGCCAACTTTGCCGCGATACATTATGTCGACAACTCTCGCAAATTCTGGAAAGACCATGTGCTCAGCCAACGACCGGCTGTATTCAAGATGTTGTTTTGAAACCGACGTCTGTAAAAGTATAATGCTCCTCCCTGCTGCAGTACCCGGGCGTCGCGCGCAGCATCGAGTCGGATGTGGAGAACCTGCTGCGGCTGATCAACACCTTCAACCTGCTGCCTGAGGGCCTGTACGCCCGCCAGGCCGCCGAGGTGTGCGTCCGCGCCTCAGCCTCCACCAGCATCACATTTTCATGGCACAACCTGTCACTGGCTGCTGTTGCCGATCCCAGAAGGTCGAGCGCGGCCTGGCCGGTGTGAGTGCTTGCTTTGACGTCAAAAATTCCGGCAGCAGATCTTTGATGCAGGAGGCACATTCTGATGCAGGATCCTCTCATCCGGCGTTGGGTACATCTCAATGGGTCGGCTCGACCAGCACACGACCTCGTGTGTAAGCTCCAGCAGCATCGTCTCGTCTTTTGACACTCATGCTGGACATTTGCAGGTTGCCAAGGAGGAGCTGGCACTGGAGTGCGACTACAAGTACGAGGCGGCGTGCCAGCAGCGCTTCAAGGCGCTGGTCGAGGCGGAGCCGGCGTTTGCCGGCAAGTTCTCGGTGCCCGCGGTGGTCCCCGAGCTGTGTGCGGCGCGGCTGCTCACCACCGAGCGCGTGCCTGGCGTCCCCATCGACCAGGTGTGACGATCTGCAGCCAGAGCGCACCAACTTTTGGGTTGGCTTTGTGCAAAAACACTGTGATTGACCAGCGGCGCGGCTGATTGCCATGTGGCGCCCGCATAGCATCCCCTTGACCAGATCTGATGCTGCCAATGCTGTTGAGGTGCACATGGTGATGTCCAGAAAAGGTGAGGGGTTTATGAGAATGTCCCTCAGAGGGTAAGAGGAAGTCGCATGGGGAATCTCAATCAAGCCAGAACTGATAATTGGTGTTGCAGAGCTGCCAGTCTCTGCCAAGCCTGTGCTTCTGAGAAGCTGAGGCTGTTGCCTGTTGTGACAGGTGCGCCACCTGGCGCCGGAGGTTCGGAATAGGGTGGGCACGCGGCTGCTGCAGCTGACGCTGCACGAGCTGTTCCACTGGAAGTTCATGCAGACAGATCCTAATTTTGGCAACTTCCTCTACGATGAGGGTTCCGACATGCTTCACCTGATCGACTTTGGCGCGTCACGTGACTTCCCGTCCGACTTCGTCATGGTGCGTCCACCCTGGGGACCTTCACTGCAATTGCTGTCATCAAGAGAAGGAGCGTGTGCATTGTCATGACGGCTCCATGTAAAATTCATTCAAAGAAGGAGCATGTGCATTGTCATGTAGGCAACTTGTGTTATGCTTCAGGCATTCTGTTCTAATGCCTGTCCGTGTACATTTGCTCTTGCCACATGCACCTCAGATGCAGATGTGTCAGGCTGACATTGGGCACTGTGGCTGCAGAACTACATGGAGATGGTCCGCGCATGTGCCGACAAGGACAGGGACGAGGTGATTGCGCGCTCGCTCAGGCTGGGCTTCCTCACAGGTGCGACACTTGAGAAAGCTGCAGTGACAAGGGTACAGCTGGTGCTTCCTGTCAATGCCTGCTCACACGACTTGGTAAACGAGTCATCGGGATGCAAATGTTGCGGTGCTGCAGGCGACGAGAGCTCGACGATGCTGGATGCGCACACCCAGGCGGGCTTCCTGGTGGGCGTGCCCTTCGCACACGAGGGCGACTACGACTTCACGCTGCACGGCGGTGAGCAGCACGCCCATGTGTCAGCATGTCGACCATGTACTTTCTGGAACCACACGCAATGCGCAGCTCCCGTACTGATCCACACAGTCATGCAGTCGGGTGCATCTCTGATGTTCGAATGCATTGGGCGGCACAACGTCTGGATATCACCACCGGATGGACGTTCATGGTGGGGGGTGTCATTTTATGAACAACACCACGTCGTACATTCATGTGGGTGGATGTGGGTGGTCAACTGCTTGCCCGTGTTGGCAGACATGACGCGGAGGGTGGGCAACCTGGGGGCGGTGATGGTGAAGGAGCGGCTGACGGCGCCGCCGCGGGAGGCGTACTCCCTCCACCGCAAGCTGTCCGGCGCCTTCCTCGCCAACATCAAGCTCGGCGCGGTGCGTACGTCCCAATGAATTCCCATTGAACAAAGACTCAAGGCAGCCACTCGTCAAGCTCAGCGTGCATCACTTGTGCATGTGCTGTGCTCCACCGGCTGTTTCCCGTCACAATGTGCACCAATGCTGTCGGGCGCCTTGCTCGCCAACATCAAGCTTGGCGCGGTGTGTACACATGCCTGTCATTCTCAATGGAGACGCATTCGCCACTCCAGTGGAGACGCATCCGCCGTTCCATATCAGAGCTGGGATCCATGACGCTGGGGCCGACCAACGAGCTGCCCGGCGTCTGCAGTTCCTGCATCCAGCTTGTGTTGTACCTGTGTCTGCCACTTGGCCCAGGTCGATGCGCACAGACAGGAATCACTGCAGCAAGTGTGCCTGATCACAAAAGCGTGATATGTGTGCCAGGTGGTGCCATGCCGCCGGCTGTTCCTCGACACATACAACAGCGTGAAGGCCGGGGAGGCTGCTGCTGCGGCCGGGGCCGGCGCCGAGCCGGCGGCAACAGCGGCAGCTGTGTGAATGTCTGCAGCAGGCTGTGCAACCAATTCCCTTGTGAAGGAACGTATTTGATTGTGGTGCCCATTGGATTGCTTGTATCGTCTCAGCTCGTGTGAGATTATTGCGCTAATTTGCATCGACTGGTCACATTACCATTTGCAGCGTTTGGTCGCAGAAGTCCATGCATGCTTCTGGCGAGCGGGTATTTCGGCAATCTGTTCTAGTCTATCTGAGGCTGCATATCAGGGTCAGCACTCCTTAAAAGCTTGTACTATGTGGTTGTTTGCATGTTGGGGCGTCACACTGGTCACGCCCTGCGCCACTTCATCCACCGCCGTCCCCGTCGGCTTCTTGCTCATCGTCCAGCCACCAGTTGACCAGACCAAGACCGGAGTCGTTCACATCGCCCACCAGTGTCATCGGCGCATAAGGTTTCTCCGCCGTCCCGACGACCGGCACCGCAGCATCCGCTGCTTTCTGCGAGCAGGGCATTCAGGGGTACGCCGCTCAGCTGATTCAGGGACATCGGGTTCAGAACAGAAGCAGTGGTGCAAGGGGCACATTGACTGGGCAAGCATGCTGCTGCCTGCTGCGAATCACCTGCATGTCCATGCGCGTCGGCACGAGGTGGAACTTCACGCTCTGCACGCGGAAGCGGATCTCCTCTTCCACATCGAACCACATGTCATTGCCGTCAAAATCCCAGACCCTGCGGCCCGGTAGATGAAGTGTGTTTGAAGATCGTTGACATTCACATGAGATCTGGCTTCGATATCAACTCGCCTCACGGAATTCCCATCTGCAGCTTGGAATGAAAGGGCGGGAGATGGCATGCATGCACACCACAGCTGGTCGTTGGTATCGAATGTTGCTGGCTGCGGCAGCGCGTACTTGGGGATCAGGATATCTGAGAAGAAGCCTAGGCTCACATGCAGGCCCTCACTGCACGGGAAACAGTGGAACATCCGTGGACCAGAGCGTGACGACCTCGAGCACCAGTCGCATGATGACTGCACAGATGCAGCAGAATGTGCCGCCCGTGCAGCAAGCATGAGTTGGCTGACACCGTGCATGAAGTAGGCGCCATGAACACCTGGTTGACTTCACCAGACGGCCGATGATGACCTCGCCCACAAAGGGCAGGAAAACAACCAGGCGGAACTGCACGTCGAAGATCGCTGCGCCGTCAGAGGGGTAGATGTCACCGCCGCTGATGTCAAGGATGTCGTAAACCGTGACCACCAGTCCCACGCTCGGAACCACTTTATCTGGCAAGCAGCACACGTGGCAAATCACTGACGCAAGCCAAGGAAAAATGACAGCCTTGTATGAGCAATCCTCTTGTGAGAACCTATGGGCTCGACTGCGCCAAGCTGTGCGGCATCGCACCGACAAACGTCTTGGTGAGCGCCGCCTTGGTGGCGTCGGGCAATGGACGGCCCAGCTGATCGGGCTCAACTCTGCAGTACAAGTGAAAATGCATCAATGGCACAGGGAACACGCCTGATGCTTCGTTGCAGCATGCTTATGTCCGCGCTTCATGCATGAGACAACCTTCAGGTCGCAAGCGCACCTGACGCTATCCTGGATCTTGATGACCTGAAACATGAAACGTGTTGGACACAATTGCTGGGGTGCTGTATGTCCTTATGATCAGCATGCGAGAGAACAGGCGGGCTGGACAGGACTGGACGCAACTCGAAATTTGGCGAAGTGCAGAAACCCTATTCCGAGAACCGAGCACGAAGCGTTGAGTACGTCCATTGCGAAGCTTACGCGGCGGACTGCGTGGTAGTCTAGCATTGCTGGTGTCAATGGTTGTTTGGATATGTGACCTGTCGCTGTGGTCACCCTGAGAGCTGCAGCACGCTTGGTGTGTCTTGACACTTGACTGATGGAGTGCCCAATCATTCCAGCACCCATTAGCTTTGCACGGCACGATGGTCAGCTGGAGATTGGTGGTGCTGTTGCAATCAGCTGCACCGGCGATTGCCAGGGAGTTGGCGACTTGCTCGCGGTCCACCTGCGAAATAGGCTGGCCATTACAGCCCAGTCTCCAGCGGTGTGTGTTGCTTCCAAGGGTTATCTGCTTGGATAACCGTGCCGTCGCATGCTTGAGTGCCTGCATTCTCTGACACATTGGCAGCGGACGTTGCTCCTTACCTCCTCACGTCACAACTGCGCATCCGGTTTGTTGATCACCCGCTGGTGTGTCTTCTGCCACTGCAGGACAGCCCAGCGGATGTGCCGAGCATCGCACTGGATTGCTCAGCGGCCAAGCTGCCGTCGCTGGAGGGGCAGCCGCTGGCGAACGAAGGCTACGAGCTGACAGTTACCAGCGATGGCATTGTCATCCGCGGCGTGGAGGCGGCGGGTGTGTTCTACGGCGTGCAAAGCCTGCTGCAGCTGCTGCCGGCGACGAGGGAACCCACTACAGCGCCCATCACGGTGCCGGGCATCACGGTGGGTGCTGAGCTCAAAGCCTGTCTCAGCGAGTTGCTGTCTGAGCGCTGTGCCGCTGGGTGCTGCAGTGCTGCCTGTCGGCTATGTAGTGGGACCGCATGCCCTACTTAGCGATGGCACACATGGTCATGCCTGCAGCTGCACCGCGTGACATATGAGTCAGAGGCAAGGCTCTCTATCCAGTCGCCTTGCGCTGACCCAGTGCTGCCACGCCCATGGCACAGATTGTGGACGCGCCGCGGTTCCTTTGGCGGGGGGTACTGCTGGACTGCGGGCGGCACTTCTTCCCGCTGCCCTTCATCAAGAAGTTCCTGGACGTAATGGCGCTGCACAAGCTCAACCGCTTCCACTGGCACCTGGTGGAGGACCAGGTGTGCTTTGCCAGGTCGCGACAATGCATTCCCGAGCGCATTGTGGAGTCGAGCCCCTCCGAAGCTGCTGTTGCTCGGAGCCTGCCGTGTCTGCTCGAGCCTGACTTCGGGTCCGACCGTGCTGTCAGCCGGAACCACCCAGACGGACGCCCTGAGGCGTGTGCAGGGCTGGCGTGTGGAGGTGCATGCCTTCCCGCAGCTGACGAATGTGGGCGCCTGGCGGGGGGGTTTTGACGGCGTGCCCCGCTACGGCGGCTACTACACGCAGGACGAGGTGGGCATGTAGTAGTTGCCTATTGCTGGGGATGGACCAATTTCTGGAAGGGGCATGCGGCTACCGGCGCAATGTCGCATGGCTTGCAGCCAACAGACTGCATGAGCTCTGCAACAAGTTGAGCCACAAAATGATCACCTCGAGAGGGCCTCCTCACAGCATGACTCGGTAATGGTACTACTGTGTAGATGAGGGAGGTGGTGGCGTATGCGGCGGCGCGGCACATTGAGGTGGTGCCGGAGATCGAGCTGCCAGGGCACTGCTGCTCCGCATTGGCTTCGTACCCTTACCTCGGATGTGAGCGTTCCTCCTCACCACTCGCCAGCCTATTGGGCTGGCAGCTCAGCAACAGCTCCATGCCTGGCACTTTCATGCTGTCTTGCATGCATGTCCTGCAGCAGGAGCTCGAGACCTATTGGCACCAGTGCGGGACAGCCTGGGCAGGTGTCCAGTCCAGAGAGCTGAGGCGGCAGGTACATGTGTGTGTCGCAGGTACGGGGCGGGTGACGCAGACGCCGTACTACTGGGGGGTGCACGAGGACGTGTACTGCGCGGGCAAGGAGGAGGTGTTCGACTTCCTGGAGGCCGTGCTGCTGGAAATCATGGACATCTTCCCCTGCACATATTTCCACATCGGCGGCGACGAGGTGCCATTTTCCCCCCTGCTAAACAGCAACCTTGCACATATCTCCACAGCGGCAGCGACGAGTGGCGACCTTCTTGCTGGACAGCAAGGATGGGGTCGACTGGTCCAGGTGACGCACTGCTGGACAGCAAGGACGGGGTTGATTTTGTGTGAGGTGACGTCCCTGCTGGTCGGCAAGGATGGGGTTTGAGTGATCGTGTAGCTTTGCCGCAGCAGGCAATGCCACAGATCCTAGAATGTGCGAGCCCGATGGCAGGTTGGCCCACTGAGGCCGCTCACGCTTGACATGCTTTGCTAATATATGCAGTGCCCCAAAGTGCGGTGGGCAGAGTGCGAGCGCTGTCAGCGGCGCATTGCCGAAGAGGGACTTGCCGACGAGTTCGAGCTGCAGTCATGGTGTGTACCCCAGCTACGAGCTCAGTGTTGTTGCATCAGCCCTACACGAAGTCGTATGAGCACTGCAGGCCTGTCCTGTGCGCCTGCATTGCTGTGCACGCAGCCTCAGGAATGCTGTATCTGTGTCAGACCTAGCCCTTTGTTACATGTCACGCGAACTTGCTTTGTAAGAGTGAGTACTTCGCATGGCGAAGCTGTTTTGCAACGTTGCCACAGGTTCGTGGCACGCATCGGGCGGTTCCTGGCGCGACATAATCGCATCCTCATTGGCTGGGACGAGATCCTAGAGGGCACAGCAGACGGTCGCCGCCTGCCGCCGAATGCCGTCATCATGTCGTGGCGGGTGAGGTTCAAAGCCCTTTGCTGCTGATTGTGTTGTGTGTGCTGCTTCTGTGCTTCGATGCTGCTGAGGACACCCTGGCTCATGTGGCATGCTGCACCAATTGGAGGTACCCTCGTGGCTCTGCATGTGTGCCGCCAGCTGTTGTGCGCAGCCAGCATGAGTTGTTGCGTCTTGGCAGGATGCAGCCGAATGTCTATAAACTTACAGCCGTCAACAGATATGCATGCTGGTTGCGAAGGGCATCTCAGGGGGCGTGCAGGCAGCGAGGGCGGGGCATCAGGTCATCATGACGCCCACCAGCCACTGCTACCTGGACTACCGGCAGTCCCTGCGCGCCGGCGAGCCCGGCGCTTGGTGTGAGCATCTCTCCTCTCGCGCTGCTGACCCACACTTGACAAGGCACACAGAAGCAAACAGCGGCAGCACAGCAATCAAGGGTCGCTGTGCTGCCTGGAAGCCCCGATGCCACAAGGTGCCCTGTGGCGAGCCAAGATGTTCGAGCAGTTCTCAATGCAAAGCTGAACATCTGCAGATGCGCTGCTGCCGCTGGAGATGGTGTACGCCTTCGAGCCGGTGCCGCCAGAGGCGCCGCCACCGCTGGACGCCACGCTCGACGACGCAGCCACAGCCTCAGGCGAGCCTCAACATCACACCACTGTGTGCTTGACCGGAGCCTCTGGTGCATGCAGCTGCTTTCGCTGCCGAGTTGCCTTGTGTATGAAACTGCTGCGTCGGGGTGTGCCTTCACGATTAAGCACATTTGCTGCTGACATGTTTCACTATTTGCCTGTTCAGAAGCAGAAGCAGCGCCCATGTCTCCGGATGGGGGTCCATCACCAGATGGCGACAGCGACGGCGACATGGAATACTCCACAGCAGACGGGTGTGCATACCAAACAAGTTTACAGATGCAGCAGTGATAGGCGAGCTGATGGAACTGGCAGGACGTCTCAGACACGCTGTCAAGCTGTTGATTGCCGGCTGTGGATACATACATGCGACCGAGCATTGGACACATTAGGCAGCTACGTCCAGCTTCGTGCCACAGGTACACAGCAGACGCTGACGCCCCTCCCGCGGTGCCAGTGGACGATGTGTCGGTGTCAGCGGCCAGCGGCACAATCCCAGAGGAGGACCTGGTCAGCGAGCCGCCGATGCTGCCGCCCGACGCGGATGTGATGCTCACAGCCGAGGAGGGGCGCAACATCATCGGCGGCCAGGTGCCGCTGTCACCCGAAGCCGTCTCGTCACTTGCTCAATCATTCTGTCTGCATGCCAAAGGCGTAGCCAGGCAGCTTGCTTCTATGCACGCGTCACCACACAGCAGTGCATGATTGGCCATCCTGGCCAGGCTCCGAGCACTCCGAATCCGGAGTGATGGGTACTGGCAGGCTGCACTCACGGTTGCAGACACATGACAGCGGCGAGCATACTGTCGGCGCTCCCCGCAATATGCTGGCCAATGAATGGACGAAGTACAAAAGCGCTCCTTGCAAATTGCAGGCCAACGTGTGGACGGAGTACATAGGCGACGAGCAGACGGTGGAGTACATGCTGCTGCCGCGGGTGTGCGCAATGGCGGAGGTGCTGTGGTCGCCCGCCGCCTCCAAAGACTGGGACGCCTTCCTGCGCCGTCTCCCCACGCTGCTGGCCCACTTCGAGGCCACCGGCCTCAGATACCGGGCCCTAGGGTAGACTCGATTTTGAGTGCACCAGCGCGCCCTGCCATAGTATGGCCGGCGAAGTGCCTCTGGCTGCGCATGGTTGCTGCGCATGCCGGTGGCCGCCATCTGTTGGCCTCTCGGCCGAGCTGGCGTGCGCCTCTGCAACTAGTGTCACGATCCATTTGATTGATGAGGGCAATCTGGGCAGAGGGTGGTAGTGGTGTCTAGTGTTATTGCCGCTGTCAGCAGGGCACATCTGGCGTGCTGGCAATAATTTCACCATTTTTGCGCCGCTACAGCTGTTGAGCAGCACTTCGTGCACACAGCGGCGCAGCATTGACGTGCTGCAGCTGTAGAAGGAACTCTTCTCGGCAAGGCAGGCTTCGACCTTCGCCATGTGTGCCTGCCGGGGCCTTCTGGAGTAGCAGCCACATTGATCGCCTATTGTACTGGTCAAGTGCTGGGGCTGTCAGAACTGACGAGTGTGAGTGTGAGTGTGTGAGTTGCGCCATGACGAACTTGGGCTGCGTTGGCAGTGAGTCTGTAATCAAGAGTATCCTGTTTCATGATGCGTTGCCCAACTACTCTGCAGGAAAATGTTGCTTGCAGCCAGCACACACCGCACCCTGCACTGCTGCCTGTCCTGCTGCCATGGGCAAGCATCAGAGCCGACTCTGCAGCAGCTTTGCAGCGTGTGCCTCTGCTGTGGCGAGCCTGCTCTTCCACTCTGTCTGCAGCAGGGAGCCCCAACTCGTCAAGGCCAGAACAACCCACATCTATTAGCAAAGGCAGTCCCAACGGCTGCTCCAACTGCTTGCCGCGATGCGTGAAAGCAGGATGCAGGGTCACGGCAAACGCATCGAATGCAAGCAATGATCGCGGAATTTGCGGGTGTACACAATCACTTCGTTCGACAGTCATGGCCAGAGATGCTATGTGAGCGGGAGGCAGACGCACCAGCTCGAGGGCCTGCTTCTCGCCAGCGAAGGCTTTGTTGACGTCCATCATCTGGGCGCCGCCACCGCCCATCGCCGACATCTGCTGCTTGTACACTTGCGAGTCGTCTATGGTCTCCTCCCTACAGAACCAAGCTTCACCTTTGCAGATTCGGCTTTCCTACCATCCATGTGCACTCCCATGGCAAGCTTGCATTGACACATGTCACTTCAGCATTGCCTGGCCCAAGGATGCACAGAAGTGTCATGCAACGACCCTGCGCGGCAGGGCTCGCTTACCTGAAGACAAGCATGAAGACACCGCGCAGGCCGAACAACAGCAGAATATAGAAGGACAGCGACGTGAAGTACGTCACGTCCAGCGCCGGCAGCTCGATGCCGCGCTGCAGCATGGGCCTGAAAGACGGGCTCAGCTGAAATGGTACCTGCAACGAGACGTAGATGTTTGTGAAGGAATGCTTCAAGCAATTGATGTGCCATCACACAGTGAATGTGACAGACACCGCGCTCAGCTGCACTGTTGACAGAAGACGTGCACTCGGCCTGCGTTCGGTCAGCCAGGCTCTGGAGTGCGCAAATGCAGAAGTTCACAGGGGCAGACGTGAGCTGTGGCAATCTGTGCAGCACCTTGCCGAGGATGAAGCCCGCAAAGAAGTAGTTGACAAACATGCCCATTGCAATCTGCGCGCCACAGCACAGGGCGTGACCAGAGGCATCGTGACATCAGAGGCGCTGTGAACAGAGACCAACATTGGTCGTCATGATACTGTGATAACCAGCCACGCTATCCAATGAACCAACCCGGCACACCATCCTGCAGTCATGTGGAGTGAGGAGCACCTGGGGCAGGAATCCGGTGATGTTGCCCTTCATCATGTTCATCATCATGTCGGGGTTGCTCATCATCACCTCCTGCGGCGTCGGCGCCTCCGACTTCTGATTGAACACGCCCGTGTCCTGCTTACAACCGCTTTTGAGTCAAAACCTGCCAAGCTTTGTGGAGATACATGCCATGCCTGGTGATGCTGCAAGGACATGCAAGCTCTGCTTGAGTGCCCCGGCATCGTCAGACCTTGTTTGTGAAGTAGTGGCGGCGCTCCCGGAAAGCCGACTCTGGCAGGAACCCCAGGTTGGCACGCAGCACCTGCGACCGCACCAGCTGCTGCTTCTCCGCGACCTCCTTCACGTCCGTCGATGGCGCTGGGCTGCTGGCCATCAGCTGCAACTCCACGGTGGTCAGTCAGCAATCTAATCACGCTGGTGCTGGAGACTCATCAACTATCAGTCAACAGCTGCAGCACCACCACTGTGCTCATGCTGGGAGCATCGCCAATGCACAGTCAGGGGACGAGATTCCGGCGCTGTCAGTGCTTTCGCTGAACAGAAGGCCTGTTCACCTTCGAGATATACTGTCGCAGCACCATCATCAGGACGACCGAGAGGGTGAGCGGCACCAGCACCCAGTCCCGCACCGCTGTACCACAGCCAGCCAGCATAGTTGAAAGTCCTCGGTACAAGGCCTTTAGCGTACGACACTTCATGTATGCAGCCCTCTACTGTTGTGCAGCTGTGCGACAGCTTGCCAGCCATGTGCGGCTGACTTGCTGTGTCCGCATCCTGCCTTACCTGCGTCTAGCACCAGCTCGTGCATGGTGCCGTCCAGCACTGATGCCGCGTCTCGATCGCCACCCTGTCGACACGAAACCTGACGCTGAAGGGGGAGCTGGACCGCGATGCACTTCACCGGCAACATGAGACCGGCACAATGGCGCAGCCCCACCTCACAGCGTTAGTGGTCCCATCGACACGTGTCAACAGGGAGCTATCGTCTCTTTGTAAGCTCAGCTGCAGCTCAGCCACGGCGTCTTGGCCATATGCGGGAAGTGCCTCCGCTCTGGCTCGGGAGATCGACAAGGGTGTATCTGCTGACACCAGCTCTGGGCACAGAAGCGTTGCCGAAGAAAGCGCGTGACAGCAACAATGCTCCTTTGTGCAATGCGTAAAGTGCTTGACTGGGCAGGTGAGGCGTGAGCGTCACAATGAGTCTGCAGGCATGCACGTGCCATCCCGGAAGCCTGAAACGGGAAAGCGATCCTGATCGATCTCGTTCACGAGCTTGCAAGCCCGGTGTTGGCACGGACGATGACCAGATTGCCGCTTGTGTCATCGCAAGCGGGCATGGGGATGCTGCGACCTCTTTGAAATTCGGATGCAACCTGGGCTCAACCGGGCAAGGCGCGGCGACCCGGCGCTGCTGTGCCTCAGCTTCGGCTTGATGGGAATCGACCTCACTTCAGCATCTCAAACGAGCATCGCGGCAGAGACTGATCGGTTGCACAGCGCCAAGTAGCACATGACCGCACCTACGGCGCCATTGACAGCACCCATGGGGCTGCAGAGCCTCTTGGTAGACGAGCCGCGCCCCAATGTGCTGCTGCCACAGCGCCTAGTGCTCAACAGCAGCCCCGTGTCGGATGCGCCCCTGGAAGCAGGGCTGCTGGTCAGCGATTCAGATAGTGACTCCGGACCGCCATTCCTGCAGGTCGGTGTACAGCATTCCATAATAGGTCGTGCAGATGCGTTCGCAGCTACTGGTTATAAAATAGGGGACGTCAGAAGCATCTATCTAGCCACCACGATACACGTGTACATAAGGTTTTGTGCGGCGCTGCTGCTGCAGGACCGGCTGGTGGATGCCGAGGACTACAGCAGCAGCGGCGCCAAGCTCACATGGTTCCAGCTCAGCAAGGTTCGCCCAGTCGATCAGTCCCTACACCGAGCTCAAGTTTGATGTGGTGGCTGAAGGAGACATGCAATGACTATATGCGTGGGTGGCACACTTCCTGCCCTGTCAACACAGGAAGTCAGGAAGCAGGCGAAGATGAGCGGGCCGCTGGCCGCCGACCTCGTGCTGACCCACAGCCTGACGCTGATCAGCCTGGCGTGGGTGGCGCAGCTTGGAACGCAGCCGCTGGCTGCTGCCGCGCTGGCTGCGGCCTGCTACACCATGATCGGCCGCCTCATCATCAGCGGGCTCTGCGGTGCTCTCGACACACAGGCTGCACAGGTGACAGTCACGAGACAACCCTGAAGGCGAACAGAATGCCTTTGCTGCTGTCCAAGATCAAGCTTTGGCAATGGTCCCCTGGTATGAGGGAGTGCTTACTCTGCAGAATTGCAGGAAATACGAAATTGTCCAGATGCACGCTGCCAACATTGCCGTGGTCCCTCCAGGCATACGGCGCCGGGGACGTGGAGTCGCTGCCGGTCATCCTGCAGCGCGCGGTGTGCTTCTGCCTGCTGCACTGCGTGCCGCTGACGGCGCTGCTGCTGGCGACGCCCGCCATTTTAAGGGCCATTGGCGTGGAGCCGCTGCTGTGCACGCTGGCAGCGCCGTACCTGTACATCCTGATCCCGCGCCTGTGGATCGAGGCCTGCAACAGGCGCGCGGTCACGGTGGTCAAGAACACCGCATCTTGCTGTGACATCAGACTGGTGACTGGCTGGAGGCACAAAGGTTGGCAGCTGGCAGCGTGACACATGGCTGCCAACTGGCAGCCAACTCGGTTGCTAACAACCTAGCCATGCATTCGAGAACACAATCCCTGGGTGAACAAATGTGTATCAGCTGCTGGACATCACCATTGCAGCCCACAAACCCTTCTTGCTCATGATAGGCCCATCTATGGGTGCCTGCTCGCCCAGCGCATTGCTGCACCGCAGATGGTCATCACCGCCATTGTAGCTGGCCTGCACATCAGCGTCTGCTACCTGCTGATCTTCCAATCGCAGGTGCGTGTCGCAAGGGCAGGCAGCTGCTTTTACATGACCTGTGAGATGATGCGCCTCTGCTTTGCGATGCCAGACGACGCCGCTGCGCTCGCACTCAGGTTCTGCCTGTGCGACGTGCAGCTTGGGTATATGGGCGGCGCCTACGCAATGGTGATCGCATCAATCGTCAACATCGTGCTGACAATTGGCTATGTGCTGGCGAACAAGCTGGTGCCTCGCACCTGGGGCCTGCTGACATCAGAGGCTTTTCAGGCGTGTGGCAGCACTCTATGCAAACTGCAGCAGAGGACTCTCATTACCACATTACAGTGCATTCGCAGCCTGACAGATGGCAAACATGCCATGCAAGCTCGGAGCTGCTCAACAACATCTGCTGCCGTGCGCTGCTGTCATCCATGCAAAGACCTGAAGTTGCTATGCAGGATTGGCGCCGCTTCTCGAAGCTGGCATGGGCGTCGTGCGCCATGAAGATTCTGGAAGCCTGGTGTGCCGGCATCACCATTCTTCTTGCCGGCCTGCTCCCCGGACCAGAGGTGCGAAACGGTCCCCCTCCGATTGTGAGCAGTTGAGCACAATGTACAAGCATACAGATTGCTTGCTACAACAGTTTCGAATAGAATGGCGGGACATACTAATGGATCGATCAATACAGATCCATCCGCATCTGCAGGTGGCGGTGGCCAGTCTGACGGTGGCAAGTGATCTGTACACAGTGCTGTCCATGGCATTCCTTGCGGGCGGCATGGCGGCGTGTGCAAGGTGCGAGCCATGGTGCAGCCTGCCAACTGCAGTGACCCTGCATATGAGTCCCTGCATATGCACAATCTGACTTCATATCAGCTTCCGGTGTCAGAGCTGGTCCAACATAAGCGCAAGGTATTGCGAAAACAAAGTTTCCGCTCCAAGACATGTCTTCTCTATTCGTGTCAGGGTGGGCGCGGCGCTGGGAGCAGGGCAGGCCCTGGGCGCGAGGCTGGCGGCGCGCGCGTCGCTGCTGGCGGTGCCGGCGGTGTGGGTCCTCGTCGCGGCGCTCCTGCTGGAGCCCAACAGCCAGGGCTTCATCCTGTGGCTCTTCACCAAGGTGGGTGCAAATTCCGACAGGCCGGGCTTCATCCTGTGGCTTCTCACTGCCTCCAACACCATGCTCTTCACCAAGGTGGGTGCGCATCCTAACAGCCAGGGCTTCATCCTGTGGCTCTTCACTAAGGTGCGTCACTGTTGCGGAAGCCAGCCTGTGTGGCCGGCAGCTGTAGGGGCCTGGTCATAAGGACTGCAATGCAGCAAGTTGACGCTGGCGAAATGGTGTGATGGGTGCGGAACCTCGTCATCTCGTGGCGCCCACCATCTTCGTTGTAGCAGCCTCAATGGCTTGCAGATGCCTCCGTGGTATCTGTCAGAGGGACGATTTCAAGCATACTTCACCTTGCAGGGAGACGATCTGGAGCTGGTCGACAGGCTGCGCCATCTGCTGGACCTGGTGGTCATCTTGGTGCTGCTCACGGGGTTGCAGGCCATCCTCGCCGGCATCATCGCCGTGCGTGTCCACTTCAAAGTTGCTTCCCATTTGGTTCCGTGTTCCCGTACAAACTGTGATCTATACCTGTGTGCTCCTTTGCGTGCCGTATACTCAGTCCAGCCAATCATGTTGGTAGATGCTGCTGATGCGACACTCACTGTGCCAACTCGCCACAGCTGAGCGGGGCGCTTGTGGCGCTGCAGGGCACAGGCAAGCAAGCCAAGGGCGCGGCCGCCAACCTCGTCGCATTCTGGCTGGTCGGGCTGCCACTTGGTATGGGCCCCCAACTCAAATCCCAATCGTTCCTGCTAAGCAACTTGCTATGTGCAACTGCGAATTCATATCAGGTCGAGGATCTGAGTTTGAAGCCATCATTTGCAATGTGAAAGAGGGTCTTGCACGCAGGCTGCTTCCTGGCATTTGGCCACCCTGGCAGAGGATGGGGTGTTGAGGGCCTACTGGGCGGGCTTACTGTGGGGCCCTTCATTCAGGTAATCAGCCCTAAAAGTAGACTACCTCTGACGTATTTCGAGAGCGCCGATGAGCAGTCGGGCTGGCCACACCGACCATTCAGTTGCTGACCTGCGATGCAAGAGTTGAGCATTGGCTGTAGTTCTCGCTGATGCGCACTCACGCGGGGCTGTGTCTGCGTCTGCAGACGATCTGGTATGGTCTCATTGTGGTGAGTTCAGCTCACTGCTCAGCGCTATACTGACTTCTCAATGCGTAATACCCCGCCTCAGCAACACTGATACAACAGCGGCAGTTTGGCATTTATTGCGTCCACCGGCACAGTGTTACATACAGAATCAACATGTGGGACTTGCAGATGCGTCTCAATTGGAAGAGCGAGGCGTTCACAGCCTGGAACAGGACCAGTCTGGGCCGGTGATCAGCAGGCGGTGCTCGATGGATCAGTGAGTAGCGAGTGGTGCTTGTTCGGATGAATATGGAGGAGCGAGAGTTCATTCGACGACACATTCTTGAACTTATCAGCTGGAAGGCGGTGCTTCTTCTCTGACGTGCTTTGACTTGACAAGAGGGTTTGTGGCCGCGGCGCCGCTGATGGTTGGGTTTGATTTTGTACTTTGATTTCTGCTTTGACCGTATTTCATCAACTGCAGTTTGATGATCACGATGCGTAGTCAGACTTGCATATGTTTTGTTGACTTTGTGAGATGATTGCGTGGAGCTACGAGTCTGGGCATGTTCACTTGAAGACCTGATGCGCATGTGCTGCGGCATACAATTGCTATTCTTCCAGAAGTTTGTTTGCTGTGGCCAAGCCGGCAATTGGAACGGTATCCACTTTTGAACATCGACGAGCGTAGTGAACCCTTGGCAGCGTCTCAACATCCGTTCATCACATGACAACGGGCGACTTGTCAGGCACAGGAAGGCCACTGGAGCATCAAACCGGCTTGTGCTGATTGCATGCAACGCCAGACATCTCTGATGTCGCAAACATGATGTTACATCGCCTGGCAGATGCTGGCAATTCCAGCTCGCGATTGCAGACATGGAAGCATGGCAAGCACGGCCGCATGCGGCAACCGCGGCGATGCAACAGAAGCATGGCTTTTTTGAAGACCAAAGCAGTCGTGGCAAAGGACGAGCAACTGGGCTGCGTGTGCTTCACTGTAAGTCATCAGCTTGACTCCTTGCAGCAATCGTTCAAGCAACTTGTGCCGAGGTACGCATGGACACAGATCCAGCTGCCGGCTTCATGCTTCCGTTGCTCTGGCAGGTGATCCTTGACGACATCGTGTTTCCGACCGGAAAGACGCTGATGGGTGTGCTGGGGGGTGGAGGTACGCTGTGGCGTCGCTGGAGCTGTCCTCCTGACGATCTTGCTTTGCGCTGCCTATGCCGATCTCGAGTAGCGCTGTCGCGCACTGAAATTCGGCTTTGTCCCATACTCACTGGGTCGCAGGCGCTGTTCGGCTACCAGCTGTACCACCAGCAGCGGACACGAGTCGGGCTCGCAGCCGGCATCGGCAGCGACTTCCCTCAGCCGTGTCAGGTGCGGCCACCTCAAGCAAGGCGGCCGGCTGTCAAGAAGGGCTGCATATGACGGGTTGCATAGTGGTGTCATGCACTGATCCCGACGGGTCGATCACGTGCTGCAGGAGTGGCTGGATGCCCTGAACGTGGACACCTCGGGGCTGCTGCTGTCCAGGGATGTTCCCACGCCGCGGGCGTGGCAGATCCTCGAGGACGACGGCCGCCGCACCCAGGTGCAGACCAAAGTGGCAGATCTACTGGAGCCCACCCCTGCTGCTGTCGCAGCACTGTTGGCAGCTTGAGTGACATCTCCAATTGGCCTTCCGTGCCGTGTTGACACTTCAGCACAATAAGAGACCACGTCAGGCTTCCATCCAAGTGCACGTGGCGCTGTGTCAGACTACAGGTGTGGCGCACCGAGTTCAGCAGGTCGCAGCGTGACGTGATCCTGCGGCCGCCGCTGGCGTTGCTGCCGCGGCACTTCGCTGCGGCCCGCGCCTACCACATCGGCGTGCACCCCAACCATGCCCCACTGGACCTGCTGCAACAACTATGGGCGGGTTCCGGCGGTGCGCAGAGAAATACAATACACTGCCAATGCCAATGCCTTGTACCTCTGAATAATTCATTATATATTGATATCACAGATATGTCAACGGAGGACGAGTGAACGATGGAATGCCTACTCAGCGTCTTCCGCGCGGTCCCTCTGCATTGCTGCTGCAGCGACATGAATTCCACAAGCTGCAGCACCAAGGCTTTGTGGCTAAATAGTGTGAACCTGGGCTCTTGCAGGGATGCTGTCCGTGGAGCCATTCACACATGCGGATACGATGCCGCCAGCCGCGTCGCTGCGGGAGCTGCTGAAGCTGTGCACCATCTTCTCGCCAAACTTGGCAGAGGCAGAAAGCCTCGTTGGCCCGGGCTCGCCGGCACAGGTACAAACCCTCCCACAGCAGCTGTTGTTTACTGGAGGTGCTCAGCAGCGTCAGCACCGACCTCACCTCAGAGCCTCACAGTGCCGATGTGATGCCGAAATGAAGCGGCCAAAAAAAGTTTTGCAGGTTCCCCAAGCAAAGCAAGGATCAGTTTTCGTTTGCAGCTGCGTTGGGGTGGGACGCTTTCATGTGTTGGGGGTGCAGCTGGAGCATATCCGCATGCAGAAAGCTGGAGCATTTATTTATACATGCATACACTGCGGTGCCGATGTGGCCTTCATGTTGCAGCAGAAGATCTGTTTTGCTTATCTGATACTGTTCTGCTGTCGTTGTTCAGCGGGTGGCGGGGCGGATGCATGAGCTGGTGGCAACCGGGGCTGCTACGCTGCTGCTGGAGACTGGCTGCCTCAGCGAGCCATCATTCGATCATGTTTTGCAGGTGGCCGGGCGGCTGCACGAGCCGGGTGCAGCTGAGGCTGCCGCGCTGCTGTTGTGCGGACTGCATGCACGAGCTAGGCATCAATTGCCCTCTGTGTTATGCAGTTGGCCGGGCGCCTGCATGAGCTGGGGGCGCAGCTGGTGTCGCTGCGGTGCGGCGCCGACGGGGCTTTTGTGTCGCAGCGCGGCGGCGGCGCATGGGCTGTGCCCGCCGTCCCCGACACCATTGTTGTCGATGTCACGGGTGAGCCCCGGAAGCACCTGTCACGGGTGAAGCATTGGAGGCACTGAGACTCGACAGCAGTCCCCCCTGTTGATGAGGTGATGACGGTGGCGTCGTCGAGGCAGCATCTGAGAATCTGATGCGTCGCACACGAACAGCTGGTCTCATGTTGGAGGTGAGTTGCGACTATGCATGAATGCAGGTTGCGGCAACGCGTTCTGCGGTGCATTTCTGGCGGCGCTGCAGGCCGGGGGAAGCCCAGAGGCGGCGGGACAATGGGGCTGCGTGGCCGCCAGTTTCTTGGCGGAGTGCCAGGCTGTGCCGAGCCAGACGGCGGCGGAGTTGCATCCGGAGGCGCTGCGGAGGCTGCGGAAACTAAGACAGTTGAAGAAGGCACAGCTGATCTGAGCTGATCTAACAGATCATGTAGCTTGAAGCCGCCTATGATCTGTGACCTGTTATGCCAAGGGCATCGACCTTGCAATCGTGGTTGCGCAAAGGTCTTGGGGCCAGCCTGTTGGGCTGCGATGAGCTGTGGGGTGGCGCCACCGCCGCCGCTTCCTGCAGCCAACTCTGCATTTCTGTGTAACGGCAGGAAACGGAAGGAAAGTTGGGTCCATGGCACACATATATGCATGGACAATGTGGGTATCAAGACGCAAGCATGTCTTCGCTGGTCGCACGCGTGCACAAGACATCTCTGCCTTTCGAAGAGTAAGCGTGCATCCCGTCACTGCCGAAAGCCTCCACATTACAACCGCCCAAGTACCGCGCAACATCTGAAGAAGTAGAGCCATACATTTTTCTGCTGTCTGATCAGATGTCGCGATCACGATTACTTTAATCGTGAAAGATGAGCGATGTTGTACCATTCGCGCTGCAGGCGACTGCAGGCGGCATGTCTGGCGGCTGAGCTGCTGGTGATCACCGTCCCAAAAGGCGCGGAAAACGCCGCGGAGCTTGCGAATGTTGCAGAATCAGCATATGACAATGTCGCGGATGGACTCGAGCACAAAGTGGACGCCGCGGCCGATGCTGCCGGTGCCGATGATGTGGCGCACCTGCCGCCCCGCATCAAGGTGCATGATTGAGCAAAAGATTCTCCAGGATGATATCAAGATGGATTTTTGTTGGACCTGAATCTGACATGCTTTGCTGGTAAGTAACACCGCCTAATGTGACTCTATGAGGCAGCGGGTGTCACAGCTGGCGGGTGTCACGATGAACAGGTGCGCTACCTTGAGCTCCTGCTGGACTTTGCCATCTCCACGGCAGCGAAGTGCGCTGCTGGAGGTGCCGCATCGGCACTGACGCCCAGCGGCAAAGCCGGGAAAAGCAGCGGCAGGAAGGCATCCGCAAAGCGCGCCCACGACGGCGATGCTGCAGCCGCTGATGGCCCGGCTCCGCAGGCAGCAAATGGCGCAGACGGCACGGCACGCACGGCCGTGTCGCAAGCGGCGCTGCACCATGACGTGCGGCTGTGGCGGCTGCTGCGGCGGCTGCTGGCGGCGGGCACGCCGAGCTCCAGGGTGGCGCTGTCCGAGACGCTGCTGCCTGCGCTGACGGCCACCGCAGCCGGGCTGCCGCCTGGAGCACCAGGTGCAATTGGTTGTCCTTCCGAAAAGACACCGCTGCGCTGTTTGAGACGCTGCTGCCTGGACTGGCGGCCACCGCAGTTGGTTCGCTACCCGAAACAGCAGGAGCAACCAGATTCATCAGCCCTATAGGAGCCTTCCTGTTTCATTGTAAGCCATGTGATGCTGTTCTGGATCCATACTGCGCATGACAGGTGGTTGCGGTGCAGATGACGAGTGCCGGCACTGACATCAAGGTTTCCGCAGGCAACATTCTGCCGCTGCTGGTGGACGTGCTGAGGCTGCTCATGGCGGAGCACCGCCACGCCTTCCGGCCCTCCCTGGAGCACACGGCGGCCCTCGTGGCGGCGCTGCTGCCCGGCAGCAAGTGCGGCGCACGGCAGGTGGCGCCGCAGCTGAATCAGCAGAACGCTGCCTGGGGCGAGCTGACCTGCCAAGCTCTGCGCCTCCTCAGGGTGCGTTCAAGACGAACATATTTAACACACCATCTATTTCACTTTTGTCTGCTGATGTTGCAAGCAGCTCTGCAGCTGGCC
This sequence comes from Tetratostichococcus sp. P1, assembly GCA_036584455.1. Taxonomy (NCBI): domain Eukaryota; kingdom Viridiplantae; phylum Chlorophyta; class Trebouxiophyceae; order Prasiolales; family Stichococcaceae; genus Tetratostichococcus; species Tetratostichococcus sp. P1. The sequence continues at coordinate 4,875,521 of BTPI01000001.1, forward strand.
GCTCTCCTGGTCAGGCAACGACAAGCGCATGGTGACACTACACACAAGTGCAGCACAGGGAGATCATGCAATGTACATTGGGCATGCCCTGTGCGCGTGCAGGGTGTGGTGGCGGCGCACGCCGTGCCGAAGAAGGCCTTCCTGGCCATCGCCGGCGGCAAGCTGCTGGTGCCGCTGCTGCGCTGCGCCTTTCCTGCGGCAGTTGCTGGGCCGCAGGACGTTGCGAGCTCGGAGGAGGCGCGCAGCTTGCTGCAAGTCGCACTGTTCCACTGCTCACACATCCCGGGCAAGCCACTCCAACTGATACTCCGTCTGTATCTGCAACTATGTTCTCTTGTGCATTTTGCACCAGTTGTCGAATCACTTGTGCGTTGTTGGCGTTTGTGTGAGTGTGTACCATTACATGCTGATGCCGACCACAAGTCTCAGTGCCACGACAGCAGGGCTGGCAGCAGCGGCGGCAGCACCCAGCCAGCCAGAGGCAGCCTCAGAGGCAGATGCAGAAGACGCAGCAGCACAGCCAAAACAGCCCAAGGCCGCTGCGAAGGTGGCCACAGCAAAAGACGGCGCGCCGAAGCACTTCCAGCGGGCGCTGTTTGATGCGCTGGCGGCGCCGCTGGCCCCCGGTGCTGCAGGCGGCGGCAGCGGCGGTGCGGCTGCGGCGCAGGCGGTGCTACAGGGCATGCCCTGGATGCTGGCCACCTACCGCGCGGCGCTGCACACCCTCCAACGGCAGCCCGCCAGTGAGGGTGCATCAGCTCCCATTTTCCCCGCACCTGTTTCATCGTGAGCACACCACCGGCATATGTCCAGCGCTGCAGTACTTGATGCTTGACTGGATGGGCACTGCCTTGCAGTGCAACCGAGGCACCACTTTCGGCTGTGGGTGGTAATGTAGACAGCATCCGGGCTTTGCATCGACACTTATCAATGACACAGGTGTTGTGTATGCGCAGGTGCAGACAGCACGAACGGCGCACGTGCAGACAGCACGAACGGCACAGCCTCACAGCCCAAGCCGCCGGCCGCTGCGGATTACCACTTCTTCGCTGCCCTGGCGCTGCCGCTGCTGGCCGCGCTGCAGCGTCGCCCATCGCAGCCTGAGGGCAGTGCCGCTGAAGGACACAGACAGCCCAAGCGTAGGCGCAAAATTAGCGGTGCAGCAGAGGCTCAGGCAGCGACGTCTGGTGGCGACCCCATGGCATGGGATGGCCTTGCCAGGTGAGATCAATGGAAGCTCATCCAGATTACAGTCTGAATGAACCATGGACGAAACCGAGTTGGGCCTGGCTGATGTCGGTCTCTGCCAGCATGGTTTCGTTGACATCAACACACGCTGTTGGCAATTGCATTGCCAGCTGATGACGCCAAGCTGCTGTGGCGAGTAGGGGCGCAGCCAGACTGCTGAGCAGCGCCAAAAGCTGTGGGGTGTATCGCCCCACTGCGGACACGACAGGGGGTCAGGCAGCCCTGCTCGCAGCCCTGGCGGCCGCTGCCATCAGCCATGAGCCTGCCTCGCCCCGGGTGACATGCACTGCCCTGCCAACCGCTTTGGGATCGAAATTTCATCATGCTTGCTCTGTTCATCTTTGCAAGACACTGGGCCGATAGTGCACATGCAGCACTGGCGGACGTGCATTTGCAACTTGTCAGCCGATTCCACTTTGTCGACCACGTGAGTGTCACCTCTGCAGGATGCCGCGGCTGCAGCAGGGCTCCTGGGAGCGATCCTGGCCCTGGAGCACAGAGCGCTGCAACCGCACCTGCCCGCCATCTGGCCACTCGTGTGGTCCGCCGCCGAAGCAGATGTCCCAGCAGGTGAGGAGTGTCCCGCTCAAATGCGGAACTTGCCATACAGCATGTGCTGGCTGATACAAGTTCACAGCTATCTGCCTGCCTCACCCAGTCGCAGAAATTGACATCTTCCCTGTCTGAATGTCCAGCAGCCCTACGGTCCCAGCTTGGTGTCTCGTGTCTCTGCTCGCAGATGGACACACCGGTCCCGCCACAGCATGCCAGCTGGCGGCGCAGCTGCTGGTGGCGTGGGGCGAGCTGCGGCAGTTGGAGGCCGCGCTGGATTTTCTGCGCACCGCGGTGGCCGCTGCGCCCGCGGCGGCGCCAGTAGCGCGTGTGCTGGGCACGTCAGAGTTTCTGGCGAGCCTCTCACGGGTGCGCTGCTGCTCTGCACGCCGCCATCGCGGGCATGTGCGCAGATGCCGAACAGCATTGAGTCGCCACATCACCGTCTGATACAAGGCACGGTTGGAGGGTTCCTTCGCTCTTTATCTGGGCAGCATGGCTGATGTTTTCAATGCATCCACCCTTGCTCGCAGGTGGTGCGGGCACTGCCATCGGGGCAGGCGCCTGCGATGGTGCGCTTTGTCGCTGATGGGGTGCCGGGCCTGCTAGGTGCCAGCGCAGCAGCCCTTGGCGAGGTGCGTCACAGACACCCTGCACGCGCTTGCTGTGCTTTCTGTAGTGTGTAAATTGTCTGTGGCCTGGATCCGGTGGTCAAGGTCGAGCTTGACGAGCTGCATGGCACATGGTCTTGTATCCTCTTCGCGTCACGGGCCCGGCAGGATTCAGATGAATCAACAATGTCGCCCTTTGCATGCATGTGCAGGTGTATGTGCACCTTCTGTCAGCGCTGCGGCTGGACGGCAGCATCGTGCCCGCGGTCGCCAAGGCGGCAGCTGCCCTGCTGGCCGAGGCCCTGGGGCCCAGCCTGGCGCAGCTGCTGCAGCTGGCGGTGCTGACGCAGGAGGCGGCACCGACGCTGCCGCTGCTGCTGCGGCTGTACTCCGCAGCCACCAGGTGGGCTAGCGATCTGACCTCCTCGCTGGAGAGGCAGCCAACCCTTATGCTGCAGGATGGACCTTACGACAAAACGGTCTTCCGCAGCAAAACCGTCAGCGCACATGCTTGCAATGGAGGTTGGGACGCCACCTTGTGGGTGCCATGCGTGCAGGGTGCACACGCGCTGTGCTGCAATGCGGCCGGATCTGCAGCCTCTGGATGGCCAGGGACTAGACGCCTCGACCGACTACTTTGCTGCACTGGTGTGCTGTTATTTGCGGCCTGACCACCATGTTAACACAGCCAGCCCTGATGCTTAGAGCTGCCTGGTCAATACCTGAACTGCATCCTGTTGCCCAGTCGAGCAAGACAGCACAGTGTTTTTTGGGACTTGCAGACCTGACCGCACATGCCTGCTCTTGCAGGGCACAAAAGGAGAGCAGGCAGTGACGCTGTCACAGCTCCTTGATGTTGCCAGCCTACCATCTGCGGCTCCAGAGCTTGTGTCGGCTGCCGCTGGTTGCGCAGCGCAGCGCCTGTCGCTGCTGGCCGAGCGGGCCGCACGCCTGCGCTTCAGCTGCCCGCTGGTCACCACAGCTGCCGGGAACGAAGACAGAGACAACAGCACTGGGGCTGAGGCACAGTGAGCCGCCTTGCCTTTTGTTTGGCGCCTGACGCTGCAGTGGCATGCGGTAGTGGTTTTGCCTGTTGCTCAATCTCATCCGACTATCGATACCCATGCTGCTCTGCTGGACACTACTTGTGACTTTTGCAGGGATGCCACTGCCCGACTGAATACGACCGAGGCAGAGACAGCAGGCTTGTGCGGGTGGCTGCTGTCGCGAGCGCCGCCGCTCGACAGCTTGAGGTCCGCATCGGCAGACTCGCCCTGGTGTGTCGTGCTTTGCAGTGTCGTGCTTCCCTGTATCGCAGTTCGGCAGACTCGCAGAGCAATCATTGCTCTTCTCAGACCCCTGCTGACGGGTCAAGCGAGCTGAACCACAGCTCTGACATGCGTGCAGGGGCGGCACATCTGGCGGCTTGTCTCAAGGCCAATCACTGGCCGCAGTGTGGCCGGCGTTGCTTCATGCGGCGACCATGCCAGCCAGCGCTGCGGCTGCTCCAGATGCCTTGGCAACTGTACTTCAGGTGGCGCATTTCACGCAAATGCAGTGTACAGTGGGTGACATTCTGGGTCGCTTTGGGTCGCTGTTGAATTTTCCACGTCAAACCCCACTCAATTCTTGCAATATGGTGGTGGTCAGCAATCGTTCACTGCCTGTGTGGTGGCCCGCAACTGTTGTCACGCTGTCTGCTGCAGGTGTGCCTCATCGCCGCCACCTTGCCCACGGAACCAGACAGCGGGGCGGCTGCTGCTGCGGGGCGGGTGGCCGCCGCCAGCCGGCACTGGCTGCGCAGCTGGGAGGCAATTGAAGCGCCGCACCTCCTGCCGCTGTGGCCCGCAGCGCTGGCGGCAGCCCTGGACCATGCTCTCAGGTCTGCAGTGTTCCTTGAAAACACTTTTTGGACAATTGGGCTGCAGACTTCTGTTGTCAGGCCATGCCCTCAGGTGTGCAGTGTTCCTTAGCAGCTCTTTCAGACCATGCTTTCAGGTCTGGAGTCTTCCTGAAAACTGTTGTCAGACAGCTGGGCTGCGGAGTTCTGCATGTGATCAGAGCACACTGCAAATACCTGTCAGATGGCAGCATCCTTGGTCATACGATGGAGTCAACGACTGTGTGCTTTTGCAGTGCCAAGGCGCCCCGGCAGCCGATGTCATCTGGTGCATCTCCAGCCACGATTGCAGCAGCGGTTGGCGAATCTTCAGCCGAGCAGCACGTGCTGACGAAAAAGCTGAGGCGGCTGAGTGGAGGAGCTTCAGCACAGCTTGAGGCAGCAGGTTCCAGCGCAGCGACGGCTGATGCGTCTCAGCTGCCAGGAGCTGCAGCGCTGCAGGCTGCGGAGTTGCTCCAGTGGGCAGCAAACTTTGCGCCGTCACTTTGTGTGTCCCCGGCAGCTGCACAGCAATTCGCGTTTTGTGCCCTGGCGGTGAGCTATGGCACACCTTTATCATGCATGACGCTCAAACAACTTCAGGTCGATAAGCCAACACACCATGCAGCATCAGTGTTTAGTGCAGGTCACGCTTTCATCACATCATACTGCATTGCAATCACAGTGAAGGCAAATTCGAGGATCGTGGTCGCTTGCTGCAGGTCGAAGTGGTGGCAGTCGATTCCACAAGCAGTGGCGGCAGTGTTGCGAGGCTGACACCGAGCCAGGCCGGGCTGCTGGCTGCGGCGCGGCACCTGCTGGCTGCCGTGGCGGCGTCAGCTGCGGGCAGCGCTGCCGCAGCCGCAGCCCTGTGGTCGCTCGACGGCGGCGCCGCCATTGCCTGGTTCCGGTCCAGTCTGCACCTCGTTCAAGGTGGGCCTGTCTGAGGCATCACCTTCCAGTGCTTGTCCATGGAGCTGCTCCATGTGGGCATTGTCAGATGGACATGCGTCGGTGACAACCCTAGGCATGTCGCCCGCCTTACGACATCGCCCGCTAACACATGTTATATATGGCAATCATGTTCGTGCAGGGCTGCCTGCTGCGGCGATGTTGAAGCAGGACACGCAGCGCACCCTTGCTGCAATGACTAGCTATGCCATGCTCAGTGAGCCAGAGGATGGCACGGCTGCCGACGGGCATGGCAAGGCGCAGAAAGCGCTGAAACGCTTCAGCAAGGCTTTGCGCTCAGACTTGAAGGTATGCAGACATGTGACAAGAACATGTACCAAACGAACCCAGGTCTTCAGCGTTTGGTCTGCGCGATGGGTTCTGCAGATTATCAAGCCATGTTGATACAGCTCTTGCATGGAGCCATGCGCAGTGCGGCATTGTCAGTCGCACAGATCTCTACAGTCAAGGACCATTGTCTCCTGCCGTCTTCTCATCCTTGTACCTCTGCGCCTCAGGCGTGGCGCGACCGGTCGGGGCAGCAGCGGACCAGTGACGCGATGGCTGCGCATGCGCTGCTGCTGGCGGCGGCAGCAGCCAGGACTCCAGCAAAGCAGTCCAATCGCCAGCAGCGCGCCCTGGCAGCCATCACTGCTGGTCCGTTGCTGTTTTCACCTGCACGAGGCCCTACCACAAGATGGTCAATGTGCGAGATGTCCACACCTTCTGTCTGCGTTCCAGCCCGAGCATACAGTGTCCTTTCTTGTGCATGTTGCTCGCTCGAATGCAGCACCACTGCCCTGCATGGGAAGTGCAACTTCTTCAGTGTCCACAATCAAACCACTTGCATCCTTGCAGGTCCCACCAGCGAATGCACGAGCAGCATTCATGCGGGTTCTGTCACCGACCAGCACAGACTTGAGACGGCCCTGTGCCGGTGCATTGCTTACAAGCAACAGCAGCAGGCGCAGCAGCAGACGCAGCAGCAGGGGCAGCGGCAGCCACAGTCGCCAACAGGCTGTGAACAGCAGGCGGCAGCCGCTTTGTTTGCTGCAGCAGCAGCGGCGCTGTGCACGCACGCGGCTGCGGCCAGTGTTCGCAGCCCCAGCGCAGCGGCAGCAGGCGACGCCGACGCTGCCGCAGACGAAGCTGCCAACGGCAATGACGAAGCAGTAAGGCATGAGAGCATTCAGCCTCACAGCCCGCTGGTTGCGCAGTGTCCGACTCACCTGCAGCACGTTACCGCCATGTTGCTTGCGATGTGCCGACCGGCAGGCGCCGATCAATCAGCGGCTCCAGCAGACGGCCATGCCGCCGCCGCTGCGCAGCTCGTCAGCTACCTGCATGCGGCGGTAGTCACCACACAGCACACCACTCAGCAGCAGCAGCAGCAGCAGCCGCACCGCGTGGATCCTCAGGAAGACAGGTTCGCAGCAGAGGCGTGTCACACCACTGTTGACGGCTCCGCGCCGCCGGAGCCGGGCGGCCACGTTGCGCTGCTGCGGCTGCACCTGCGGCTGCTGGGGGGGCTGGCGCCGCCGCCGCGGCCGCCGCGGCCGGCGCTGCAGCCCGGCTCCTCCTTGTGGGCGGGCGTCCCCACCGCCGACGGCGCCACCGGCGTGCGACGCGCCCTCCTCGCATCCCTCAGGTGTGCCTGCGCAAGAACTGTCAAGATGATTGAGTGATGGTCAAGGCATATAGCTCGTAGCAGAAATCGCCGCCGGCGCTGCAGCCAAAAAAGCATTCTGGGTGGACATCTCTGTTGACAGCATTCAGGGAAAGACATTCAAATCTATTGGATCCCGATCCGAAGCAGCCAACAGCATCGGCTGTGGGCAGCGTGCTCTCCTCCCATCATGTAAGCACTTGATGATTAGTGAATTACGACAGAAATGTGAGTGGTGGTGTATTTGTGTCACACAGGCGCACAATGTGATGACAGTGCCATGCATGCAAAGCAGATTAACAGATTGCAGATGCAGGTCTTCATGCACACCATCTGACTCCACAAGTCCTCCGCAAACGACTGACATTCATCCCCTTCCACAGGCAGCTTTTCGAAGGCGCAACAGCGGATGAGCTGCGCGGCACGCACAGCATGCTGCAGGCGGCGCTGCGGGAGGCGCCTGGCTACGCCCCTGCAGACGCGCTGCCTTTGCTCGAGGCGTCGCTTCTGGCCCTGGAAATGGCGTCTGGCCGCGCCCTCGCCTCCCAGGTGTGCTTGGGTGCTGCATCTGAAACGATGCAGATCATGGGGCATTGCCGATGAAGGCGTGATATCGTGGATTGTTTGGCTTGCTAGTCATGTCAAACAGATCTGCTTACACCAGTCTTCTTCTGCTCACACCAGGGCGCAAACATCTGCGCACCTTGCAAATGGTCGTCTCCCACAACCATCTGCATTGAAGCGCTTGTTTTTAATGTGTCGCTTCCTGCAGGCAGAGCGCTTCACCTCGAGCGTCCTGACGTTCCTGTCACGAGTATGCCACAGCCCCTGCAGCGAGGCCACCGCCAATGCAGGTGCATTGTCCCAACTGTTGTGATGTCCAATACTGACGCCGTAAGACACTCCCAAGGTTCAATGGCCTGGTTAGAAGCCTGTTGACACAGCCGCCCCTCTCATGCCTAACTGTGGCCGTCCTCTCTGGCCAACCCTGGACTCTGTCAATCGCAGGAGCGGTTGCGGCGGCGCTGTGCACGGCGCTGCGCTGCCTGGAGTCGGTCGCGGCGCGGGAGTCGGTGCTGCCACTGCCGGACCACCAGGTGGCCAGCATCCTGGCCGTGCCCGGCACCCTGTTCGGCGCCGGCGCCGGCGCAGCGGCCACAGCATCGTCAGGTGCGCTCCTGTCGCATGGCCACGAGGGCAGGAGACTGGCTTCACCCTGGCGGCAGCTGACAATGTGTTGAATGCTGCATGATCTCCGTGTGACATTGCGGTTGACGCTACCAACTGTTTCGACGCCACAGAGTGCTTGACACCGCAGGAATCCGCAATCTTTGGGGTTCGTTGTGGCGCTGGTAGCATGTTGAGCGCCGTCACACATGTCCGCAGGCGCGGCTGCCCTGAGGCCTGCGGCGGGCGCGGGCGTGTTTGTGGCGGCGGCCCGGCTGCTGGCGGCGGCGCTGCGGCACCACGCGCCGGCTGCACGCCGCTGCATGGCCCTCGCGGCCGCCTCCGCCCGCGCGTTGCTGGCCACTTTGGCCGCCTGGCACACCCTGCCGGTTGCCACGACAAATGCAAAGCATTCAGCAGCAGCAGCTGCCGTCGCAGCCGCCGGCATTGCTGTTACTGCTCACACAGCTGCTGCCGAGGGCGCCACCGATGCAGGCGGTGCCGAGGATGCCAAGCTTCAGCCGCAGCAGGCGGCGGTGCGTGCCGAAGGCAACCGGCAGCTCGGCAGCCTGCAGGGCAGCCAACACTGGTGGCAGCCTGCCGAACAGTCAGAACCTGACGTCCTGCAAGAGCGCCTGCGTGCAGCGGCGGCGGCGCTGGCGGCGGTCTACACAACGGTGGCGGAGCACAAGGAGCTGGCCAAGTACAGCCTGCACCTGCTGGCGGACTACATCGTGCTGGTCGCGCTGCCGGCTGCGGCGGCGGCGGCGGCCGTCGGGACGTCAGGGGGCGATGACATGGGCGACGGTGACGATGGCAGCGGCGGCAGACAGGGAGTGGATCGAGCGCCGGCTGCGGCGGTCGACGCCGCGCTGCTGCCTGGGGCCCACACGCTGTACGGCGCCTGCTCAGCGGCCGAGGTGGGTGCCGTAGTGTCAGCATGGGATGCAACACATTGATGCTGCATGCGCGTCCAGACCCAGCAGCCCTCGATCCACTCTGCTGAGTTGCCTGCAGTGCAGGGCGGTACACTGTTCACAGTCAGTGGCGGTGCTTCGTCCAATCAGCAGGTATCACAGTTTGAATTTCCTGCTGGACATGAGAGCTCACTGTGAGGGCTGTCAGCTGCAGGTGCAGCACCTGTTTGTGACGCTGGGCGGCCGCGCCAGCGGGAGGGGCCGAACGGTGCTGGCCGACCTGCGGCGGGGCTTCGAGACGAAGTACAAGTACGAGGGCAAGGTCTGACTGGGCTGCCTGCTGGTTGTGGAGCCACGGGTTGGCTATTGTGACGAAAGGGCTGTGAGGAGACACGCAAAAAGTCTGTGTTGGGCCGTGTCATGTCGTGAACACTGTTCAGACGATGTCAACACTGTTCAGATGGAGCAAGATATGCAGCACTGTCAAGTTGCACAAAGTGAACACGATCAAAACCACCACGGTCCGCCTCTCACATCACATGGCAGCCACGGCTGCAACAATCAAGGCTCGAGACCCGCATTCAGGCCTCCTGCGGCACCAGCTGCAGCAGCTCTGCCTCAGCGTCAGCTGCAGCGTCGGGGTCAGCCCGCTTGGAAGCCGCCGCAGCGGTTTCCGCACCGTCCACCGCCGCCTGCGCGGCGTCAAATGCTGACTGCGGCAGCTCGATGCCGGAGGCCCAGGCGGCCAGCAGCAGCGCTTCCGCACGCCCGTGGTCCATCTTCCTCCTGCGAATTGTGACATGACCATCCCCTTCTCTTCGGCGTAGAGTTAATCGGCCGCTGGATACTATACGAAAGGAAATATATCATGGACGAGCTGGAGGCAGCCAGCTGACATCTGTGCATACTTTGCAGTATCAAATGCTGAGGGCAGCCTCGAGCGCAGGGAATGTGCCTACAGCACGTCAGTGGGTGACGGCCGACACTGTGATGGCGTCAATTTCATGCCAGGTGCATGTACATATGCACCTGAGCTGCTGGGCAGCCTGTGGGTACAAGGCCAGCGCCAGCTGGCGGCTGCCCTCCTTGCCCTGCCCATACAGCCCCATGTCCCGCTTCCACCGCGTTGCCGAGATCACCTGCGGCATGGAATTTCGGTTCAAATTTGGTGGGTTGTCAAAGTTTTATAACATCTTATGGGTTTGCGGCATGGGTGTTGAGGGGATGACCATCTGAGATCTAGAACCCATGTTGCAAACTGCACAAAGTTCGCACACAGTTTGCACATTCTGGAGGAAGTCTTCAATGCACAAGCCTTGAGGTATGATGCGATTGTATAGGCTTCATCAGTGCAGGATGCAGGCGACGCACTTGCACAGGTTGAAAGAGACACACGCGCACCTGTTTGTTCATCTGGAATGCCGCCAGCACACCGTTCCACACGCCATAGGCATAGCCTGTCTGGAACCAGCTGAACTTGCCTGCACATGGATGGGGAATTTTGTCTGTCACTCGAGACAGACCCCCAAGCTGGCTGGCAAGAGCAGATGGTATCAGTGCCTCACCGCCAAGTGCGTGCTGCAACACGCAGCAGAGCATGCCGTTTCGATTGTAAGGCTTACCATTCAGCGCATTTGGAACCGGCTGCTCCAGGACGCAGTGCACAGCCGCCTTCTCGGTCAGCGAGGGCAGCAGCTCGTGCAGCAGCTCGCTGATGGCCTGTGCGTCGGCCTGCCTGCAGGAACCAGGCGCACCTGTCATTGACCATGGCATACTGTGGTTGACGCTTCATGGCATGCCGCGTCGTGTGGTCAGCACAGGAGCATGCTGTCCTTGCTGCAGTGATTGCAATCGGACAGTCATCCTGCAGCCAGCAATGTGGCAGCTCAGCCTTGTGCAGTATCGTAAACAATGTCTGACCTCCGGGTGCGGTCCGTCAGCGCAATGGTCTCCATCGGCATGTCGTAGACCTGGATCGTGGCATCGGCCAGGCTGCATGGCAGGCCCTCCGCCGTGCGCGGCGCATCGGCGGCCCACTCCACCACCACGATGGCGCCGCCGGCGTCGGGGTCGATACCCAGGATGACCACCTGCAGGTGTGGCACAGCAGCGGGAATTAGGCCCCGGGTGTGACGGAGCATGGTTGTGCGCATGGGGTCGACGGTCAAGTGCAGGTGGATCACTTGAGTACTGCTTCTGTATAAAATGGCGACCATGAGGTTTGAGTCGCTCACGGGCTTGTCGAGTGTCGTTTGCAGCGGCAGTGGACCAGGCCTCGTGGCTGGCCTCTTGTGCTTTTTCGGCTTTTTGCTGCCTGCAACAGTGGTGAGATGTGTGGGTTTTCAAAATACTCGGCTGCTGTAAAGTATGTTTTTGCCCGGCACATCGTGACGCCGGAGCCAAGCTGCACATCATTTCGTTGAGGTAGGCAGCATTCACACCTGTTGCTGAGGCAGCAGCTGCTCTGGTGGTCAGCGCGCGGCAGGGTAGCCGCATTGCTGCTATGCCTGTGAGACAACAAGGAGACCACAGCAATCAGCATGAGAGCACGACTGAGGAGGGCTTACTAGTGAATCCTCAAAGGACACGACTGCCCACCTGCTTGGCATTGCAGATGATGCATTGCGTGTGGACGCTGACAACTGGGCGGTGGCCCTGGTGCCGCCCACATCTGAGCGCCTGGTCTGTTTGCCCCGCAGGCGGCAGCTGTGAGCGGCCGCCGCAGGCTGTCAAGCCGGAGCAGCCTGCCGGCGCATGCTGCGCAGGCATGCCGGGCCGCGGCCTGCATCGCACGGCCGCTGCTGATGGACCCGCCGCCGCCGCCGCCCTGCAGCCAAGGGAACTGGCGCTGCGGTTGCAGGTGTGACGGCCAAGCCACTATTGATGTTCCCGCCACCGCCGCCCCGCAGCTAAGGGAACTGGCGCCACGGCCGCGAGTGTGACGGCCAAGCCGCTGCCGCAAGGGGGATTTGTCAGATCCTTTTCGACTGCCGCCTGCGCCGCCGCTGGTGCCGGGGCAACCGCTCAGGGGCGCGCCTCGTCCAGGCAGGAGGTGAAGTTTTGCCATACGTGCAGCTCCAGCAGCTTGCCGTCCGCCTGCAGGTCGTACCCCGGCATCAGCCGCTCCAACCGCCGCAGCGCCGACTCCACCGCTGCGAGCGAGTCCTGTGAGACAAGAACTGGCCTGGTATCATGACTGCAGTCGCACTGCATACATGCACGCGACTGAGACATTCTCACAAAAAGGCACCCGTGTGTGCCAAAGCAGCACGAGCATGATGATATCCTTTCCACCAGCATTTCCAGCAGGTGCTGCATGCCATAAATTTTGCTCAGCAGGCGAATGTGTGGCATCAGGTGCAGCACCTGAGTCAGCAGCCGCGGGCGTCGCTGCACCAGCGCAGGCAGATTCACGCTTGGCAGCAGAGCACGCAGCTGCAGCACCCGCGTCAGCACCACTGCCGGCGACACGTCCAAAACGTCTGGCTGCCGTCTGTGGTTCATGCATGGCCCGTCAACCGCCACCATGCACAGGATTGTGTCGGCGGAAGTTTCATGAAAGTGCAGACCATCTTCTGCTATGCAGCACAAGCGGCGTGCTGCAGGATGAACGATGCGAATGTACTGGTTGGACACCTGATCAGCCGCTGCAGATCCTTGTAATCTGTGATGCCAAGGACTAGGCCCAGTTGCCGCAGCTGCGCGGTGTTGTGGTATGGGGTGCCCGGCGACGCCGCAGCTGACACTACAACACAGTCTGAGCACCGAGACCGCCTGCCCTCAGCCTGTGACACAGGCGAGAGCTGCTGAGGGCGTTTCAGACGGAAGCAGCGAATGCGCTGCTGTGCGCGCTGCGGCAGTTGCACGTGTCCCAAGACGCTTCTCGACGAGTAGGCCAACCCCAACGCACTTTGGAAGCTGTACGTGACGCGAGGTGCGCCCAGCAATTCGACGATAGCCAGCTCGAGCGGTGCACCCAGGAGGTGCTGGTCGATGCGAAATGAGCTTGTCACTCAGGCAATCGACCAGGCTCTCGCCAGTGGCTGTCAGCAGGTACTTGAAGTTGGAAACAGCTTCTGCATCATTCGGTGAGGATGGGTCCAATTCCGGACAGCGGATGAGGCCCTGATTAGGAGTTGTGCAGATCAGTTATCTTGGGCTAATCTGTGCCGCAGCGTTCGCCTGCCTTCTCATACGTTTGATTGTTGCACGCTTGCACCCTGGCGCCTGGCCACGGTCGGTACTGCATCACCGTCGATTGCAGCATCGCATCCGCTGTAATTTGTCTGGCGTTGTTCTCGGTGGTTGAAGCGCGATAGAGTGAGCATCAGACGCCAGTTGGTCCACCGCCCAACAGAACACCCAGTGAGCTCGGCCACAATGGCGGCTCCCACGGTCACTTCCGGCGAGACGTTCCTGTTTACATCAGAGTGAGTGGTGAAGCAATTTGGTTGTGGTGCCACACCTTGACTCTGCCAAAGTCTAGTGTGACCAGACGATCACTTATGCTTGTGTGCACCTACTCAGGTCTGTCAACGAGGGGCACCCCGACAAGCTCTGCGATCAGGTGTGCATCACACCACGCGTGCATCTGTGGGCTACACCACATGTCTGGGTCCCCCACAGCAGCAACTCTGCAAGTCAAAGTCCAACCGAACACGTGGTGGACGACTGAATGCACACTCAACGCCGCAGCAGTGTTTGTGACATGCTGCTGTCGCGACAAGAGAATCAATTCACCGAGCGTGTGGTGTTGTAAAGGCACTGCAGCCGACCGGGCACTTGTCAGCTGTGCAAAGTCGTGTATTGAGGCGGCTGATTGCACGTGGTTTGCAGGTTTCGGATGCCGTCCTGGACGCCTGCCTGGAGCAGGATCCGTACTCGAAGGTGAGCTGAATCATATGTTTACTGATGATCCTGTGGATGGTGTTGTGCTGGCAATCGTCTGTGGTGAGTCACAGATTGCTGCACAAACTGATCTCATGGCCAGGGCTAGACCTGTCAACCGTCAACTTGCTGCTGCCGTTCTGCGCCAGGTTGCTTGTGAGACGGCGACGAAGACAGGCATGGTGATGGTGTTTGGCGAGATCACCACCAATGCCAAGGTGGACTATGAGGCAATCGTGCGAAAAACGTGCCGTGAGATTGGCTTCACCTCCGAGGGCGTCGGCCTTGACGCAGACACCTGCAAGGTACAGGCGCTTGCGGTGCACATGACCAGCTGCTTGTGCGCTCGTTCTTGCCTCTGCTGAGGGCCTGAGAGGCGCATGTGTCACAATGCTGGATCTCTGCCTCAAACATCTTCACGCCATCCGCAGGTGCTCATGCACCTGGAGGCGCAGTCGCCAGACATCGGGCAGGGTGTGCACGGCATGGGCACGAAGACGCTGGAGGAGATTGGTGCCGGCGACCAGGGCCACATGTTTGGCTACGCCACAGATGAGACGCCGGAGCTCATGCCGCTCACCCACGTGCTGGCCACCAAGCTGGGGTGCGATGGCTACTGCATTGGGGAACGTTGGATCGTTCCTTCTGCAGTCAGTTGGCTCTGCCGTCGTGCTGCTGGGCATCTGTACCACACATGTGGGCTGCAAGGTGCAATCCGATGGCTCCGAGCATCGCTGTGATGGTCGACCGTCCGCCATCGATTTTTAGCACTCATTTGCTGCTGGATTCTGGTGCAGCTACCGGCTGACAGAGGTGCGGAAGGACGGCACGGTGCCGTGGCTGCGCCCTGACGGCAAGACACAGGTGAACGCGAGTGTATTGCTGCGGAGATGCCAATGCCGTGAAGCAGCAGACGGCAGCGGCCTTGAAATCACCTACAACATTTGGCATATCATATCAATATACACATGCAATGTCGACCACGCACTCTGCAGGTGACAGTGGAGTACAAGAAGGAGGGCGGTGCCATGATCCCCATCCGCGTGCACACCATCCTCATCTCTACACAGCACAATGAGGATGTGTCCAACGAGCAGATCCACAAGGTGCGCCCGTGCTTGAGCAGAGCCGCCGCTACTGATGCCGCAGCATCTCATTGCACACTTGCTATGAGATCTATGACGATCTCCCAGGTGTCTGTATGGCAAAGATGCGCAGACTGGATGCGATGCTGAGCTGCAGCCATGGAGATTCAGTATGCATGCGCCTGCTCCAATCTCGCGCACGTTTTCACTGCACAGTGCAGCTTGTTTTGCAGCGCTGGCGCCATTAAGGCACCTGAACAAGTTTGACAGCTTACCCTGAATACCCTGCCTGTAGAAGTTGCAAAGTCATCAACAATTCTGCTGCTTAGGACTTGATGGAGCACGTGATCAAGCCAGTGGTGCCAGAAAAGTACCTGGACGAGGAGACCATCTTCCACCTGAACCCCAGCGGCCGCTTCGTGATCGGCGGCCCGCACGGCGACGCCGGCCTCACCGGCCGCAAGATCATCATCGACACCTATGGCGGCTGGGGGGCGCACGGCGGCGGCGCCTTCTCCGGCAAGGACCCCACCAAGGTCAGCAGATGGGTCTAGTCTGTCCATCTGCATAATATGCAATTGTTTCCTTAGTGAGATGCAGTCGTCGTGGATTCAATGGGAGCGGTCGACCCTGGCTGTCTCCGCTGGTTGACATGCTGAGTACTTCAGCTCAGTGCCCCCTTGGAGGATGCCGAACCGATTCTACCTTTCGTCAAGCTGATGTTGAACACGAATTCATGTGACGTGCTGGTGCCCTCTGCAGGTGGACAGGTCGGGCGCCTACATTGTGCGGCAGGTGGCCAAATCCATCGTGGCTTCCGGCCTTGCACGCCGCGTCATTGTGCAGGTGCTGATGCTTCCATCTGCCCTTCCCACTGCTAGCTTGCCTTCGCACCCACTCGCAGCTAGTGACACATCGTCCAATCATCCACAGTCGTCCAGCTGCAGCGCTGAGCTGGCAGCAGAGGGTGTGACTAGCGTACGATTATTGTGCGCAGGTATCGTACGCCATTGGCGTGGCGCAGCCGCTGTCAGTGCACGTGGACACATACGAGACAGGCAAGATCCCCGACAAGGAGATCCTGAAGAAGGTGCTGGACAAGTTCGACTTCCGGCCAGGTGCGCCGCTCAGACCTGGCTGTGTTCACCCTCGATCCATACCCACAGCCCTTCATCAGTCACTTCTGCTGCAAATCAAGCTGCTTTAGCCCCATTGATGGCTGCAACCACAAAGTTTGGAGAGCGGCAGCAGGGTGTTGCACCAGCTGCTGTCAGATGTGATCACTCTTGGTTTGACGAGGTTGTGCTGCTGCTGCGCAGGCATGATGGCGCGCAACCTGGACCTGCAGCGCGGCGGCAAGCGCTTCATCAAGACGGCAGCCTACGGCCACTTTGGCCGCGACGACCCCGACTTCACCTGGGAGAAGGTGAGCCATAGGCCATGGCCCGGAGAGCCATGCGTGGTGTAAGCATTCTGTGTGCAGAGCGCCTCTGCAACCTGTTGCACGTGTTGCTTGCTGCTGGTCTAACTGCGATGCATTGTGCCTCCAGGTGATCGACCTCAACTAGGCGTGCGGTTAGGTCTTGGCGTAGGCAGCATCCCTGTGTGCAAGATTGCGCACCATTCAGAGGGACGCGGCCAGCGCCCTTCAGCGGTCCTGTTGCTGGACCAGTCAGCGGCGATAGGGGCCCCCACCCCAGCGCGCAACGATGCTGTGTCAGCAGGTTTTTGTCCAGAACACTTGATCTGACATCAGATGTGGGTCGCTCCGTACGTCTTGCAGAGCCGAGCAGCACAATACTGCACATCAGATTGTGCCATCCCGCGCTGCGGGCCAGAGTGTTGTCATGCTCCCCCAAGCTAGATTGCCTTGATTTACACTGCTGAACCTGATGCGCTCACACGAATTCTTTGAAATGGAGGCAGCACTGGATGTCAAATTTGCACGCAAGTGCTCTAGAACCAAGGCTTTTGGTGGGTGGCTGGCCCCGAGCACCAGTGCTGGCTGCATGCTCTTCACCACACACATGTTCCTCACTTGCCTACACCACACACAAGTCCCTCACTCGCCCACAAAAAGGGTCTTACCTCAAGAGATCACGATGAATGCATCAATCAAGCTGCCTTTGCTTTACGTAGCTCTGCTGCCGAGTGCCGCCGCAGCACCCACACCACCATCACAACAGTGAAGGTGCTGCTGACAATGCCCCAGAACCAAAGGATATGTGCCGGCCAGGGCGCCGGGAACATCCCGTGGGAAAACTTGATGATGACCGCGGTCTCCACAAATGCCATGCAGCAGTACAGCCAGGCAAAGAAGCCCAGCTTGCGGCTGCCGGTGTTCGCCTCGTCGTCGATGTATGCGTAGTACTCCTGCAGGAGAGCACAGTCAAGGTTGTCTCAAATGCTCACAAGATCATGTTGGTGTTCGAAGCAGCCACTCGAAGTCCTTCTGTGACCAATAGATATAACGTGGCATCCGGAATCTGCTGCCTCACCTTTGCAGTGGGCAGTGCTGCAAGGAACAAGATGGCCAGGCGAATGGTGTTGAGAGGGTTGATCGGCGGGATCCACAGGATGTACTTCAGGAAGAATGCGTTGACCTGCACACCCCCAGGGCAGAGGTCATCACTCAAAAGGGGCGTACAAGGCAGCCAAGCGCCTCATAATCCACAAACTTGACGGAGGTGTGGGCAGCGGCTTGCAAATGCCATGTGTTGACGAACAGAGCAACACGTCCATAGGACAGACAACAGTTAGTTACTATGTGATCCTACAAGGGTGTAGGCTCATTAGTGCACCTCCATGAGCAAGAAGACGGTGAGGAGGCCGAGGGACTGGAGGCAACGCCGTGGGGTGGAGAATGCGCGCCACTGGAAGTCGTCCCACGAGTAGGGCGTGAACTGCAGCAGCGACCGCTTGGCCTTGGCCCGCAGGCTCGGCTGCTGGCTCAGCCCGCTCCAGTTGTAGTCCTGCGCCCTCGCCCACGCCACCGTCTGCAGGTGGCAGCGAAGAAAACCATAAACGCTCAACATGCGTGTTGGGTTGCAGACTCGCTGTAGCCCTGCCCGCTGCACCCTTGCCTAATTGTGGTGGCTCCTCGCCAGGAGCCACCACAAACCGAGAGTGGGTTTGCATATCAGTCTTGCACACCTTGCGCCAGCCCAGTGATGCGTTTTGATTAGTGACACGGTTGGGCTCTCACCTTCATGCCGGCCCACATGCCGAGGAAGTTGCAGACGGCGACGTCCAGGATCCAGGAGTCCCACCAGCACTCGTTGAAGTTGGGCAGCATGTGCTGGAACGTCAGCTCCATGAGCTCGAAGCCGATGGACAGCACCCACAGCAGCTGGTAGTCCCGCAGTATCAGCGCCTTGCACCTGCGCAAGGGTGCGGCTCCAACTCAGCGGGTATCAGCGTGTAGAGGATGATGACCACCGGCGTCTGCTTTCTGGCCTTCTTGCGCACTTCAAGCTTGAAGCCAGCAAGACCGATGCCTGCTGAGCACTCGAGCAAACCTTCGCATCGAATTACTCAGCCGATGACGCTGGCTTAACGTTGGGCCTACAAGTCCCAAGGTGCAGCTGTGCAGCGGGGCGCTCACCACCAGCCGAGGGTGTGCGCGACGACAAACTCGTCGAACAGGGTGCCCTTGATGACCTCCCAGTTCATGCGGTGTTCCTCCGGGATCCACAGCCGGCAGTCGCCACCGTAGGCACGCTCGTCCAGGTTCACCCCCAGCTCCGGAAACAGGTGCTGCAGGGTTTAGGGTTAAGGACCATGAGGCAGTGGCATACGTCAAAGTCATTCAAGCAAATGCAATGCATGTTGAGCGGCATTCCCCTGACAGGCAAAGCGGCAGCCATGGGCTCGCCTTCAAGCTGAAATCTGAGCTCAGAACAAGGTGCTTAGGCACAGGTTGCTGACAGAGACCAGATGCTACGGTGATGACCATGCCCACAGAACAGCGTGCGTGCTGGGCCAGCGGCCAGTGCGCTGAGCCCCTCCTTACGCGGGTTGCAAGGTCCTCTTCACAGAACCGACGGTGTCATGTCCTTCCCCAGCGGTTGACATGATATGCACATGCAGCGCTGCGAAAAGCCAAGAGCAGCCGTGCAACACTTGAATCAATGTTCGTCTAGAGAAGTCAGAGAGCAGAAAAAGTGCTGCTCACCCTGAGGAACTGGCGTGCATAGCTGACGTCCTGGAACAGCAGAAACACCAGCAGCAGGAAGTACGCCACGAGCACCCCATGAATGAAGCGCCACACCGCCGGGTGCGGCCGCACCATGCATGTCACCGGCCCCTGCAGCGTTGAGTACCCTGCAAGCACAGTCATTTCGGCAAACGCCGCTTTCGCCATCAGTGTATGGTCTCAGTCGTGCGCCTGTAACTTACTGCCAACACAGCCGTTGCCCTACTTGACGGATAGGTACAGTCGGCTGGAAGGTGTTCACATCACGTTGCAGCTGCACACGCTTGCGCTTGACTGATCATCACAGCCTGTTGCCAGATGGCGACATTCTCACCCAGGAAGGCAAACACCACCGCCCACACGCCGGCATATGCATTGTTGTACGATTGCGCCGCGGCTTCCCCCGGGTCACTGGGCGTCGCTGGGGGGCTGAACGTCTGGCTAAAGTACAGCAGTAGCACCAGACCTGCACTTGCAAAGGCCGTGCATGGCCGCACATGTGGCCGCGGAATCAGGAACCGCTGTCATGACGATCAACCGTTGCACGTTTATAAGGAGGCTGCTTTTGTGACACACCACTGTGGGTGTGCGTAAAGCCCGTCGCGCACCTAGTGCCCCAAATGTGATGGTCCGCGGTCTGTACAGGAATGCTGTGGACGGATCCAGTTCGGCGAGCGCTGGGTGGGGCTCTGCCACCCCACTGTTGCTGCTCTGCCTTTTGCGTATCTGTGCAAGCTTCGGGTGCTGTTCCATCGCGAGGGACTATCTCCACATGCGAGATACCATCAAGCTGTACGCACTTTGACACGAGCGAGTGTGCTCGATGCAATTCCACGTAAATGCGCACCTCTGACGATTTAGCAGGCAGAATTAGTCATCCTTTACACCAAAGCAATATCGCAGGCGCAAGTCAGGTTTGCTCATCGCTCACAGCATGGGCTTGACGAATCTACGGTGTAGCTATTTGGCTCGGTTACTTCCTGCTTCCAAGCAGCTGCTTCCATCAGGCGCTGCTCGCAAATATCGATCGACGAGCAACGTCCTTCTTCGGATCTGTCGGTTGTGAGATTGTCATGAACACAGCATTCTGAAGCTTGATCATGGGCGATGATGTTGGTGGCCTCCCGCAGCGACCTCGGCGTGCGCGGCGGCGGAAGGCAGCTTCAGCGGAACCAGAAGGAGATGCCGACCTCAGCCCTGCGAAGCGGGCAGCTGACAATGCGACGGAATCGTCAGGGGATCAGCGCGCAGTGTCTGCTGCCGCCACAGCAGACCGTGATGCATCATCAGCGCCCGCGGCGGTGGCGGCGCCGCCAGTGGCACAATGTCAAGAGGCCATCAGTGACAAGCATACCTCAGGGGCGCTGCGCAGCGCCAGAGAGGAGGGCTACAACTTTGAATGTAAGCGGTCTAACGCAAACTGTTCACGTGCTGATGATGCAGCGTGCCAATCTCAGGATGACGCCATCTCCCTCCTTGCAGATCTGGACCACACGGCAGACATCCAGCTGCACGCATGTAAGTGCGATCACGTAGCTCAGTGTTTGCCTCCCAGCTGTTTCACTGGATATACGATGCATTGAGTCGCACGATGTTGTCCGGAGCACGTGTGCAGGGTAACGGTCCGTGCCGATCGCAGGGGGCAGCAGTGTCGAGCAGGCATTTGAGCAAGTGGCTCTGGCCATGTTCAACTACATGACGCCCCTGTCCGGCATCGGCATCGACGAGGCAGCCTCGCGGTGCGTACACAGTGCCGCTGCATGTTTGGTTGTCGAACATGTGTCAGTGCAAGCAGCATGTGGGACGCCCAAGGCAGGTGCACGGCAGCACTGTGGTTCTCGGCTGACAAGCCTCCCTTGCTCTTTGCAGAACGTACGAGGCCAGCGGCCACGACATGCACTCGCTGCTGTTCAACTTCCTGGACGAGATGCTGTTTGTGTTCTCCACGGAGCTATTTGTGCCCGCACAGCTGCACATCACCAAATTTGACCGCTCGGAGTGGTGCATTCAGGCCAGCGGGTGCGTGCTGACAAGTCTGTGTTGCTGCCTGTGTATATGTCTTCAAGGCATATCCTACTGCCATCGTGCACCAGCTGATACGGTGTATCAAGCTGGCGCAGCATACAATTGTGCAAGTGTTGATCACAGGAAAGGGGAGACCTTTGATCGGCAGCGGCATGCTCAGGGGACAGAGGTGAAGGCCATCACGTACAGCGCAATGGATGTGCGAGAAACAGACGACGATGTGGAGGTCTTTGTCATTGTAGACATTTGAAACAACATGCGTGTAGTGGCAGTCAGGGAAATGTGGTTTGAGAGTGTGAAGGGTCAGGAAAAGATTGATGGTTTCAGACAGACAGGTTGAGTGGTTTTATCCGTGTGCGCACATGTGCTGGTGAGGATCAGATTGAACATTTGACAGCATCCTGAAGTTTCAAATTTAAAGGTCCACAGGGTGGACACCTGATAACAATCAGCAAAGATGAGGTGAAAGCATCGCAGCATATGATCCGTTGACATGCCTGCTTCAAGCCGTTCAGCCCTGCCCGATCCACCATCAAGTATCACCAACGCCTGCACACCCTCCCCTTTGTTGATCCAGTTCGCCGCCACGGGATGTCACCAGACCAGGAGCAAGACCGTCTGCACGAGCCCATGCCCTGGATTGCGCAGGCAGCCTCGCATCTGCCCACAAGGCTGCTGATCCCAAAGGATAGACTGAGACTCAGTCTCGACTGAGACTCAGTCTCAGCATGGCCCCTGCTGCTGCTGATGCTGCTGCGGGGCGCTGCCGTTGCCACTGGCGTTCATGGGGCCGCGGCCGCCGCCGCCGCCGCCGCCGCCGCCGCCACGACCGCCGCGGTAGCCTCCACGGCCCTCACCAGGGGGGCCGCCCCGGTACCCGCCACCGCGACCCTCGCCAGGAGGCCCTCCGCGGTAGCCGCCGCCGCCCCCGCGGTAGCCTCCGCCGCGGCCGCCTCGCCGACCACCACCCCTGCAGATTGGCGAGCGCTTCTCTTCATGATACATGCCTGGTGTCCCATGAGCACATCGACACGCACCGCAAACGCTAGTCTGCAGTGCAAGGGTCCCAGCAGCCAGTACCCACCTCTCAGAGCACAAGACAAGCGAAAGCGGCTCTTGAACGTGACAATCCGATGCCAACCCGCAGATCATTCACTGACCTGTCTCCGCGGCCGCGGCCGGGTGCAGGCACCTCTGCATCGCTGGCGTTCAGGCCGCCTCCCTGCAGCGCCACCGGCTGCTGCTGGGCGAAGCCATTGGCGGCGGGCGGCGCCTGCTGCTGCGTCTGCTGCGGTGGCGCCTGAGCCTGCGCTGGCGGCTGCTGCGGCTGCTGGGGCGCGGCCGGCGCCTTGGGCTGCTCCTGCTGCTGCTGCTGCGGCGGCTGCGACGGCGCGGAGACGAAGGACTCCGCCCCATTATCCATGCCTAGGCTGCTGCTGTTCATGAAGTTGATGGCTGCAGGAGATGGGGCGACACAGGCTGTCAAGCCCTCCGGAATGTTCGGACCAGTACTGAATGACGCCAAACACAGAGGGAGGCCGCCAGAATAGCAGATCGAAGGTGGCAGCCCACAGCTACAGTCATGAGACTGCACAAAACGGTACCTGGCATCTGCGGAGCTTCGAACTGGGAGTTGGGCGGCACCGCCTGGAAGGCGGCATTTGCCCCAGGGCGGTATGACGCTGCGCCAGAGTAGATGCCCGAGCCATAGAATTGCGCCGGCAGTTGCTGCTGCTGCTGCGGCTGGTGCTGTGGCTGCTGCTGGTGCTGCAGACTGGTGAGGTCACCGCCGCTGAGCGTGTCAGGCAAGCCCTGCAATGCAAGCAGATGACGTCAAATGTCTCAATGACGGTGATAGTGTTGCACTGCATGCTCGGATCAGCGGCTAAGTGGAATGGAGCGCTGCAACATCTGCATTGCAGCGGAGCTTCCAATCGTGCAGAGTAGGACAGCCTGCCATGCAGGCAGGACTGTTGCAGATGAATGATATATTGGTGATTCCCTGACACGCCGAAGTGCATCTCCAACACATAGCGATATGACCGCTTTGCGTTCCTTGCGGGAGAGAAACTATGCGCAGGCAAGCGCTGCGCATATCACACGAGGGCACACCTGGGGCTGCAGGCTGGAGTGCAGGTCGAGGCCGCCAGGCGGCTGGTGGGGCACCACAGGGGGGGCGGGCGGCTCCAGCACCGCCTCCGCCTGTGACACCGCCAGCCCGCGGTACTCCCCCTCGCTGCTGCCCCCCACCTGCGCCACCTCCTCGCCCTCCTGTGAGCACGAACCATAACCGCTCAGCAGGTAGCTCATGTTTTTTTCATCGTATTTCTTCCCCCTCCCTGCTGCCCCCCGTCGGCGCCACCTCCTCGCCCTCCTGTACCCATGATCCGAGACAGCTCAGAAGGTTGCTCGTGTCGATGCAGTGTGCAGGCTCCCCCCTCGCTGCTGCTGCTGGCCGCCCCGCGTGAAAACAGGTTCATTGCAGCACTGGTGCAATGCCCTTACAGTTCGACAGGAGGCTTGCGCATCATGTTTGTTGTTCATGTCGTAATAGCAGACAAAACGTGACAAAATCATCCACATTTCTGCACTATGGTCACCTGCTGCATCTGCTGAATCTGCGGCTGGATGGTGAAGTAGTCCGACTTCATGATGCGCTCGAGCTTGGCCGTCAGCTCCGCCACTGCACACAAATTCACACTCAGCCAACCCTCATCGGTATTGCCAAAGATAATGGGCACCCTTGATGCACCGTCACTGGACCTGCGCCGTCAGAAGGCCTTACCGGTGGTGCCGGACGCCACAGTGTCTGGCAGCGCAGCGTCCGGCTGCGACAGCCAGGTGTGCGCCAGGGCCTTGCACTCCTCCAGGGCTTCCTGTGATCGCCATTGACACGTCGAGTCCGGCTCTGGCGCAGATGCATCAACACTCAGCAGGTGCACTGCCATGAAGCAAGGCCGACACTGCAGGGCTGCCGTGCATCTTGCATATGTGTATCGCCGCACCACACTCGGTTCACACATGCGTGCAAACAGATCGCACCGAGTGGCTGTTGGTCTTGTTCGGGTGCCGCGTCAGCAACAGGCTGCCGAACTTGGCGATCAGGTCCAGGTCAGCCTCCGTCAGCACACCCTCCTGCAACGATAACAACTTCAGCAATCTTCCAACGATACATGCTGCCATGGTTGCATGCGACGCTCTGCAGCATGGCCTGGCGCAACTGAATGGCAACCTTGCAAGGCGACAGCATGCACCTCGTTCGAGTATTGGTCATAGGACAGGCACGAATTGCGCTCCGCCCGCTGCACATACTCCGACGAGCCGCTGAACAGCTGCAAGTACAGATTCACGTCTTTTCAGGTAACACCACATGGCACGAATAGGTTGCTGCATGAAGTCAAAGACCATAGCATCGAACTTGTCCTGAGCAGGGTTGCTGACACATGCAAGTTTACACCGTACACCAATGCATGTGAAAGTCACCTGGGAGAAGTACAGCAGGCTGAGCAGGCGGTCAATGCCCTCAGTGCTTGGCGGCGCCGAGGTTTTGACCTCAGCAGCGGGCACGCCAGGAGCAGACACTTCCTGTGCATCTTCCTGAGGGGGTGCAGACGGACTGACTTCCTGTGCGATCGCAACAGCTCAATGTGATACAACGCCCTTCCACTGATCACACTCCACATCAGGCAGCAGTCTCCCTGTCCCTGACGGCACTCATGGCAGCCGCACCTGCACTGTCCT
This sequence comes from Tetratostichococcus sp. P1, assembly GCA_036584455.1. Classification (NCBI taxonomy): domain Eukaryota; kingdom Viridiplantae; phylum Chlorophyta; class Trebouxiophyceae; order Prasiolales; family Stichococcaceae; genus Tetratostichococcus; species Tetratostichococcus sp. P1. The sequence goes on from BTPI01000001.1 coordinate 4,900,445, forward strand.
GAATGGGCGCATTAGTGCATACATGGCAATGCCGTCAGAGTGGCGTGCATACAGCTGTATCTCGAGCTGGCTCTGCGGCAATCACCTTGTCGGCGTCTGCGGCCTCAGCAGCGGCCTTTCTCTTCTCAGCCTGCTCCCGCTCGGCCCGCCGCTCGGCGCGCGCTTTGGCCTTGGCATCTGCGGCAGCAACGCCCTGCGACACCTCCTCCGCTGCCGCCTCCTTCAGCAGCGGCGCAATCTTCTCCAGCTCGTCGATGATCGCGAGCACGCCCGCCTTGCTGCGCAGCGTCTCTTTCTGCAGACCGCACGCATGCCATCTTCGGGACAGGCATGGCATATCATAAGCGATATTTCATAGCGTGCATGCAAATTATAAGTGCGGCACGTACGACGCCAGTGGCTTGCAGGGAGCATGAAGGATGCTTAGGCTGGTGCCACTGTGGCAGCTCGAAAAATGAATGCAGGCAGCCCTCGGATGCCAAGGTGTGAGGTTGTCCAGCTGCAGTAAATGATGCACTTACACCACTGAGACGTGTGTCACTTGAGTACGCCTCACTGACTGCGAGTCCGAGGGGATTGGCCGTGACGGCTGATTGTTGGGCAGGATGCTTGCCTGGTCGAGATTCAGCTCCTTCCCCTCCTTCTCGGCTGCCTGAATGCTTTCAATCTTCGTCAGTCGCTTGCGCGCGGCTCTCAGGCGGCGTGAAAGAGCAAGCTGCACGGGGTGCGCATTCTCCGCCTCAGTGAGCGGGGCCTCGGCCTTCATGTCTGCCTCGGAGCCTGCAGCAGGCTGCGGCGCGTCGCTCTTCAGCTTGCGTGGCATGCTGCCTGTCGTCTGTGATCAGTGAACCAGGATACAACCTTGAGGGATCGGCAAAGTGGCCCAGACCGGCAGACGATGGCTGTGGTGGGCAAATCTGGATGCAGAGGAAGTTTCACGGTTCTCTTCAGACCTACAGACCACATCGCGCGTTCGCATACTCTTCTTGCTATCCTGGACCAGCCAGTGGTGCGTCTGTGTGCTGTTTTGCGGCAGCTCGCCGTGCTGAACACTTGCCGTTTACTTTCGGTTTCAGAACAGTTGCGTGCCGAGTGGCGCCAGCTGGCTGTCGACATCCTCTGCAGCGTCATCAATCAGTCAGCTCAAGTGTTTGAGAGCCATCAAGTGCTGAGGGGGCTGCGCATCCTATCCCAGTGCTCGCAGCGGCAGTGTCGCCATGCTGCCGCTGCTGCTACTGAAGACCGCACAGAGCCATCCTGTGGTGAGAATGACACAGTGTTGCCTGAAGGCATGCATGTAACAAGGGTTTCCCATTTTTTCTGACCCAACCCTGCTCCTGCCGTTTTACATCACTTCATCCTCGATATCCTTGCAGTTGTTGGAGCTGAAGAACGGTGAGACATACAATGGGCACATGGTGGCGTGCGATAGCTGGATGAATGTGCACCTGCGGGAGGTCATATGCACATCCAAGGCGAGCACATGTGACGTTTGTGTTGCACTTGGTCGCCAAGGTGAACAGTCTTTGTAGGGCTGCGGCAACACTGAACTGCTTTGTGCAGGACGGTGATCGGTTTTGGAGAATGCCAGAGACATATGTGCGTGGTAATACCATCAAATACCTGCGAGTGCCCAATGAGGTGAGCAAGCAGCGATGATCATGCCAAAGTCTTCGCAACAGCTCCACAATTCCGCTCCCCTGCCTTGAGTGCTGCATAATTTAACTGATGCAATAAGCACTGCTGATGCTCTGCCTCGTAGGTCATCGACAAGGTGAAGGACGAGAAGTTTAAACGTGACGGTGGGTCCATTCACTGCTCGCCTGACATGAGTGAAGTTGTTCTGGCCGTACTGAGAACGGTGAGTTGGGCAAGGACAGCATGGCAATGCACCACTCCAGCACCCTCAAGTGGTGTGAGTCACCCTGCTGCAGAAAAGCGGCCGGCGGGCGGCGGCCGCGGGCGGGGCCGCGGGCGCACAGTTGGCAAGGAGGCCGGCGGCCGCGGCGGCGGCAGGAGTGGTGGCCGGGACGGCGGGCGCGGTGAGTCGCTGCACGCTGCCGCCCGCCTGCATGCTGTCTGCAGCACTGCTCTGCAGTCTCTGTCAGGTGTCCAGGACTTGTGTGAGGGTTCTACATGGGCAAGTGCTGGTCTGGGCGTCAGTCTGAGCATTGGCTGACTGAAAGGCTGACTGAAAGTGCTTTCACCATCCGCAGGGCGCGCTGGCAGCTAGGTACACAGCAAGCCAGCAAGGGTAGCGCTGACTGTGGGATTAGGGGCCGCATCAGTCGATTGAGCAGCGGGTTACGCAATCGAGACATGTCCGTGAGGCTTGATGTGTTTCCTATATGGCAACGGTTTTGCAACAGCTGAGAAGTGTGCTTAGTGCTGGTCGAAGGGATGAACCCAATATGACAGTGACACACACAGATCTGCCATGACAAAGCACTGTCACAACCCGCTCACAAATTTCAGCAGGTCCTGGACCTGCTCGTCGTGCTCGGCGACCGTCAGCTGTGCCCAGGCAGGGCGCTTGGCTGCCTGCGGCTTCAGGCGCAGCGCTGCCGTCCGGCTGGGCTGCCTGACGGCGCCAGGCGGCGCTGGGCTGCCCAGGTCGTTCGCTGCCTCTTCGAGCTCCTGCCTGGAGGGGCGCTTGCGTGGCCTCCGGCGGAGCAGCCGCGGGGGGCCAGCCTTGCGTGGCAGCGACAGCGCGGCAATGTGGGCGGGGTCATCCTGACCCAGCGACGCCGGCGAGGCGTGCGCAGCCTGCAGCGCGTGCGCGAGCTGCAGCGGGTCGAATCGGAGCTGGCTGCTGACTTTGCGCGACTTCGTTCTGTGCTGAGGCGCCGAAATGCCTGCCTCTGGCGCTGGCGGCCAGCACCCTGGCTCATACCGTGCTCCCTCCATGGTGGTCATTGTGCCAATCGAGGCTGGCGCAGCGCCATGGTCTGCTGCGCCGACGGGCGCCGAGGGCTGCGCAGTGTGAAGCTCGCAGATGACATTGCGGCGGCTTGCTGGCCATGCTGGAAGTGCATGTTTGCTCTTATGTGCTGTGTCAAGCAGCAGCTGCACCATGGAGGACACCAGCTGGTATCGGTGATCGCTACTGAGCTCGTGCACGGCGGCACCGTATCGAGCAGCAATCGCTGGTGCTCCTGCAGCTGCCGCTCCAAAGTGTGCCAATGCTGCAGCACCATCGAGGGCCACTGATGCCACATGCCGCGAGCCTTTTGGCAGCTCCAGCAGCATTGGCGGCAATTGCCAATAGCCTGCAACCGCCATCTGAGCCAAGCTTGACCGCCTGCGAGCAGATAAAACAGATTCCTGAGAACCATGCCTCCAGCATTCTCCAGAAGTGTCGGTCATCAGCACCGCTCGTGGTGAATATGTGTATGCATCCGCTGGGTGACGTCTGCGTTCTTGGCAGCGCGTCAATGACGATTCGCACAGACCAGAGGTGTGAGATGTACATCTGATATCTGACCTGCCCAGTTCTGGGGTCGATCGTGTGTGTTCAGGCGTGCAGCTTGAATGTTGCACGAAGTCCATACGAAATTGACCTACGGGCAGCAGCGGCCTGCTGCACAGGCGCACCAGAACCCGTTGGATTCTGTTCAGCAGATGCACAGCCCGCGATGGCCACCGACAAGGACGGCAAACGCGTCCAAGTTCGGTAATTCCGAGAGCCTGACCACGCAGCAGGAAGCAGCGCCCAGGTGCTTCCAGCGATGAGACACCTGGTCTCGGCGGCCAGGCACAAATCAGCAGGCAGTGCAAGCACCACGGCGGCCCGCTGAGTCACTTGTAGCGTTACCAATAGCCATTGCTTTGCATACGTCAGAGCAATGCCCACCATCGATGAAGACGGACAGATCGTAACAGACGAAGAGGACGAATACACAGACGACGATGAATATGTGACAGATGAGGACGCAGAATTTGTAGAGGAGGAGGACGGGGAGATTGAAGAACGTGAGAGGCGTGGCCAGCATCGCTGACGAGCCTTCAGTCATGCTTGCGCCGCATTGTGTGACTGCGCATCTCACCATGGATACATTGCATGTGCAGTGGACGAGGAAGATGAGGTGGACGATGAGGAGGGCGAGGAGATACAGGGCATCCCTCAGCAACGAGGTGCGAAACGTAAGTGAAGTCTGCGGCATGTCTATGCGTACCACTCAGAACAGCAGCATGCCCTGATGCGTGTGGAACAACCTGCTGATGTCGAAGCTGTGTCTGGCAGGCGGCCCCACAGGCTCCAACGCAGCAGGGGATGTGAAGGAATGGAGGAGCCTCGGTGGCCTGCCAGTAAGTCCCGATGCGTGTGGACGTGTTGCAGGCATCAGCTGACCAATGCGGAGCGGCAGTGTTACAGGATGCCAATTCCTGACCACGTGTGCCTATTCCCGCAGGCAAACACCCGGCAGCTCTTCCAGGACGTGATCAGTGACCTGCGCAGCAAAGGCAAATGGGAGGTCACAGTCCTCCTGCTCGGTGAGCATCCAGCATTGCAGCGATGTGTGCGCACTTGATACTCGAACCTCATCACAAGCGCATATCGTGCACAATGCACAAGCTTGGCTGGAGTCAGCTTGACATGTCTTGGCGCTGCAGGGAAGAATGGTGTGGGTAAGAGCTCAACAGCGAACTCGCTGCTGAACGAGCAGGCGTTTGCGGTTACGCCCTTCCAGCAGGACATCGGCCGCCCGGTGACGGTCGTGCGCAACACCTCAGGCTTCCAGCTCAGGATCATTGACACGCCCGGCCTCGTGGACGGCGACACGATCAGCGAGCGGGTGGGCACTTCGGCGTCATATTTGGACGCCCATAGGCATGCACATCCTGCTGCTCGCATCTGCAGGGCATGTGCTGCGGCCCATACACCACATTTGGCAAGGACGGCCTGAGATGTAGAGTCTGCAACGGGCACCCACTCCGTCACTGGCACCTGCGCAGGCCCTGCAGCTGATCCAGGCAGAGGCGGCGCGCACGCCGGTGGATGTGGTGCTGTACCTGGACCGCCTGGACTTCTACCGCGTGGAGCCCGTCGACCACTCGGTGTGTGCCTGGTGTTGCTGAGCATATTGTGCTGTGTTGCTCTGTGCCACAGTGTGCGACCGGCCTGAGAAGCTTGTTCAAGTGTCCGAAGGCATGTGAATACGGTGGCATCTTGCTCAAGCCCTCTCAAATGACTGGCAAGCAATGTTACGACAGCAGTGGACCGGTGTCTGGGTTTCACAAGCACATGCCATTGCAGTCGATGGAAGCCATCTCGCGGGTGCTGGGGCCAGATGTGTGGCAGCACACCGTGCTGGGCCTGACGCGGTCGCAGATGACGTCGCCGCCGCCGGGCACCACCTATGGTGGGTTACCAAATTCCATCTTTTGGGGCCGATGCATTGGTAATTGCACTTCGTCTTGCTCTCGTGGCTGGGGCTAGACTTCCAGGCAACTGCTCAAGCCCCAAGTTAGTGCTGAAGCACGGCAGCTGCCATGTTTGGCGAGCGGCTAGCAGCTCCGAGTGGCTGGCGGCTCTGGCACGTCTGTGCCACTCGCTGATGGGTCATGGCGTCGCCTTGTGCAGAGACTTTCCTGGCACGGCGGCTTGACACGCTGCAGCGGGCGCTGCAGGGCGCTGGCGCCGGGCGGCCGCTGCCGTACGTGCTAATTGAGAACAGCTCAAAGTGCAACACCAACGACAGCGGCGAGAAGGTGCTGCCCAACGGCAGCGTGTGGCTGCCGCGCCTCATGCAGAAGGTGCGCGCCCTGCTCGCTCAGGGGACAACCTTGCCTGTACCTGGTCCACAGCCAAGAGCTGTGCATTTAACCGTCTTTCAGTGCAAATTTGCATGCAAATTTTGGCGTCTACCTGGCTTCTAGAGGTTGAACCAAAGCGATTTAGCCTGTGCTGTCATGATCTGTGACGGTCTGCAATTGCAATTGTGTGTGCGTTGCAGATTGCGGAGCAGGCGACAGCGTCGCGGCGCGCCTTCAAGGCGGATGCCAAGGCAGCAGCGCACAAGGCCAACCCAAACCGGCGGGGCAAATTGTGGATCCCATTCATCCTGGCAGCACAGATCGCCTTCAAGGTAAATCATTCAGGACCAGTTGTCATCAGGACCTGTATTGTTGTGAATCATTGCCCTCGAAAGTATGCATGCCCAGCCTTAGATACCTGACACTCAATGGGTGTGCAGCAATGCCAAATGAGCTCTGTCAGGTCGCCAGCGTGGCGGGCTTCACATGCTCAGGTGGCTCCAGCGGGCCAAGCAGAGCTGACTGGTGAGTTTATCACGCAGATCTTCGTGCTGGACCGCCTGATCGAGGATGACGGCGTGCGAGGCGACGAGTATGGCCCCTTCGACAAGGAGACCGTTGCAGAGGAGCGCGCCCGCCTCAAGCGCGAGAAGGTGCCGCAGCAACTTCCCACTTGTTGCCCACTCGGTCGCACACTCTGTGCCAGGAACCATTCCACATTGCCATGCATGTCCAGCAGTCCCTATCCACGCTGTGGACATGATTGTGAAATGAATGAGATGCAGCTGCAGCGTCTCACGGGACGCAGCATCATGAGGATGCTGACCATAAAGAATGTCATCAAATTACTGGAAGTCACGGGTCAAGTATGTCTGGGTGTCGGGCCGCTGATCATGCTGAACCTTCCCATTCCCTTGCCAGAGGGTGCAAAATGGGCCGCAGCAGGCTGTCGACAAGGAGCACAAGCACGTGGGGACTCAAGCTGAGAAAATGTCACAGTGCAATCAAGGATCTCTGGCTGATGCCGTCTCATTCGTCTCTTCCACGCCAGGCGGAGCGGCGGCAGCGGCAGCAGGAGGACGCCGACAAGGAGCGCAGCGCGCGGGCGGCGGCCGCGCTGTACAGCGGCTCGGCGGCGCAGCCCGACGAGGAGGGGGGCGAAGACGACGAGGAGGAGGCCGAGGAGGCAGAGGAGGCGGTGTCTTCTGAGGAGGATTGAGCATGGCAGGATCCAGCATGCCGGCGGAGTGCATGTATGACACCTTGGACACGGCGATCATATCGTTTGAAGGCCGGCATGTCGCACTGGGAAAGGGCTTTTGGGTCTGCACAGGCTCAGGATAGACGTTCTGCTATCGGTCGTGGGTGCAATGTGGTTTGCCTCGCCGAATGCTGCACTCTGGGGTCAAGACCTCTAGTGGCATGCCTGCCGGCCCCCAGGGCTGTTTCAGCCACCCTGTACCAAAAAAAGTGCGCAGTCAGCACCGTCTGAGCCGGCCGTTTCAATCGTGCTACTGCTCATTGTTGTCAGCGTCGATTGGTGCTGTTACAGTCGAGGCAGTCCGTGCATGCGTGATTTGACAACCCCCCGCGTTGTCTTTGCGTGGCTGGCTTGACACCTGCCGGTCTGTCTGGGCCCCAAGGTCTTACACTTGAAGAGCTTTCGTTCGCAGCCAGCAAGTACTTCATTCCGATCGAAACCTCTGCAGTTGCTGCGAAGAGCAATTGCTCATTGGATAGGCGGTGCAGTGCCTCGAAGTGTGCACAGTGCGACCCGTGGAGCACCGAGTTGCTGGCGCAGCCAGGTGCAGCCCTCATGGGCTGGCTCTTGGAAGACCGCTGATTTCAGAACTGCCGCGCCAGCGTGCATCGACGCCGCTGCATGAGAGCGTCCGCCATCAAGAGGCGGACGAGATGGCCCGGCAGACACAGCGTCATAGGCTTGCTCGCCTGCACCGCCGTGCTGATCTGCCTCTATCTGCTGCGACGGCCAGCCTCAATCAATGGCGGTGAGCATCATGCCAAAGCTGTCGGTCTGCATGAAGCATGCGGCCATGCGCCTGCCACCTGGCTAGCGCCACTGCCGACCATGATGGGGGTTTTGATTGGAACACAGGGACCACGCCTATGCTTCTCAGGCGACTGGGGCACAGCACGACAGGTGGGAAGGCGAGATCACCACCTGACTGCCGATTATACACGAACGCAATAATGGTGTCTGCTGTAGGTAGCAGTCAGCATGACATGCTGTTGCCACCAGCGCATCATCCAATGTGCCTCTTTCCACGCTGGTCAGCTTCCATGACGACGACCTTGCGTTTTTAGCAGGTACATTGGCGGAAGACGAAGCGCATGCACAGTCAGCGGCGGCGGTGCAATCCACGGTTGACTCGGGCGTTGGTGGCATCTTCTTTGGCGATGGTGAGGAGTGGTGCATGACTGGCAAAGCCACATTAATGCTGCTGTGGCAACAGCCGACGTGCAAGCAGCCAGATCAGTGACAAAGCCGACTGCACGCAGGCGTTGTGGGTGTGCATGAGGAGGCGAAGGACCCGGAGCGTGTGTTTGGGCATGGCACTGCGGACGATGCACTGGGAAAGGGCGGCAAAGTCCGGCCACTGGGGTTCTACTTCCACAAAGACATCCCGAAGGATCTCAAGCACCGGGCTGCCGAGCACTTGGCGCCCGGCGAGACCAGCAGCGCCGGCGGCACCAGCGGCGGCAGCAGCAGCAGCAGCCTGGAGCACCTGCAGGCGGTGGCCAGGCACAAAGCCAGCAAGGGCGCCGCGGGAGACGCAGCCTTGGGCTTCTACTTTGCAAAGGACATCCCGGACGATGTCAAAGCAAAGTCGAATGACCGGCGGCTGAATTGGCTCCACTGGCCAGCGTGGCTGGGGCGTCCGTGATAGCAACGAGCGAACAAACTTCCTCGTGATCAGGCACTCCAGAGGGGTGAAATCACAGTGGGCTGCCTTGGCATGGAGAAAAGCCTGGCAAACACATGCGGTCGCCATGGGTCGCCTTGCCACATTGTGAATGCAACAGCAATATCAGGCGCTCGCAAATATGCCAAGCCGTTTTCAGGTTGAACTCTGTGAAAATCTGGTTTGATGCTGTGTTTTCGAGCGAGAGGGGTTGTCATATCAGCCATGGATGCCTATATGTCGCTTGCGGCATATGATTCGTGGTGACGCCAAGCTTTCTTGGTGGGCACATATACATACATGATGGCCCACGACGGTCTCAGGGTCAGAGCCTGCTTGATTCTCGTTTGTGACGGCCTGAAGCCATTGTAATCAGACACTGCTGGCAGGCCTCGAAGTGACCACAGCTCCACAGGTGCAGGCACAATTGCAGTACAGGGTTTCCCGAGCTGAAGAAGCACGTGGCATGATACATACTCATCCGGAAGCTGAAACGCACAGCCTTGCAGATTGCCGAGAGGGTGTGTGCAATGCGTGCTGTGTCAGGGTATGTGTTGGCTTGCATGGTGCAGCTCAGCTGATTGCAACCTGGTCGCTTGGTGCTGGTGATCGGAGTCGTGTCTGAAGCACCATAGGGCTTCGACACAACACCTGGCCTGTGCTCGCCCCAACTCGAGCATTTGACAATAAGGCACAGAGCTCAGTGTCATCGTGTCATACATGATGCAGGATGCAGAGTCATGTTAGCTGGTGCATTGGCATTGTCACAGCGCCCAGCGCTCATGGATCCTCCAGTGGTATTTTACAGTGTGTAGTTTGTATTGAGCGAGCAGCGATTGTTGATCGCCCCCTGCTCCTCTTGTGGGCTTTGTAGTGTGCCCTGCGGCATCATGGGACTCAGCAAGAGCAAGTGCGCTGCAAATGCCGGGGCGCTCAGCAGCAAGTCTGTCAGGAAGGCAGTCCGCAACAAGCAGCTTGCGCCGATACTGGAGGGCCAGGACGACCCTTCGAGCACGCTGGATGAGTGTGAGTCGGACTGGCTGCTCTCAGTGCATCTGCCTGAACATGCATCCGCATGCATGTGACCGTCACGAGGTGGCTCAGCATGCATGCAGCACCCACACACCACTCTATAATGTTTGGCTGTGGCTGTGCTGCACCACTGTGTGCTTAGTCAGTGACCCCTGAGATGCAGGTCCCATCTGCCTGTTGCACTACCCCGCAGTGAACACTGCTGCGTGCTGCGGGAACTCACTGTGCACCGAATGCTACTTACAGGTATGTGCCGACTTGATTGTCTGGGTGCTGATGTACACTGTCAAATTGAAATTGGCGCTCTCTGGTCGCATGTCACCTGCAAGTCAGCCACAATTCAGTTGCGATCCACACAAGGACAAGCCTTTGCTGACATGCATGTATCATTCAGTAAGTCCATGACATCAATACATGTCACCTGGATGACATTGCAGGTCGCCCTGTCACGCTCGGAGCATGGGGCGCAGCTGTGTCCCTTCTGCAATAAGGCCAACTACAGCGTGACTTTCCATGCCAAGACGTCGGCGCAGCGAGCAGCAGAGCGATCGGAGCGTGCCTTGGTGGAGCAGGCAGTGCTACATGCCCGCCAGGTGGCATCTCATTCCGATCCAGCATGGCCGCTTCCTTGTCGCAGCAGTCTCTGACGAACATCAAGATCAAGCAGCTGCGCATGACCTCCTACTGCCCTCTCGCATTACTGACATGGTGCTGAGCTTGTTGCTGGGCTCTGCACCACAGGAGGAGGAACGCAGGTCGGAGCACCGGCGCCGCAAGCATTCAGCTGGGTCCTCAGCAATGCCCATGTCACCCGAACAGGTTCGTGTCTGTCCACAAAGCGGCATTGCCCAGAAAGTGGCTTTGCGACATGGTGTGAGGACCCTTAGAGCTTGTTGAGATGCGCACATGCGGCAATATACGCTCCAGCTGAAACTGCTAGTCTTGGGTCCCGCGCAGATTCTGCAAAACTGACGTCTTGACCTTTCTTTCACACCAGGGCTCGCTGGCCGAGGAGTGGGCGCGGGCGCAGGAGGAAGAGCAGCGCTACATGGACACCCGGCAGGAGCGGTGGCGCGAGTCGCTTGCTCGCGCCGCAGCGGCCGCCGACGCTGGGGACGAAGCCGATGACACGGATGTCGAAGAGCTGATGGTGCACATCTGATGTGACGTGCAGTGATGTGATGCAGCAGAGCGTCTCTTTTTGATACAATGCCTGTGCCAGCTGCTGCTTGCGCTTGGTACAGACTGTTTTCTGCCTGAGCTAGTTTCAATATGCAACTGTCCTTTGCAGTCGTCATCTCCCCTGACATTCTGCATGCTGCCGACCTGCAGATCATGCAGGCGCTGCTGCTATCGCTGGACGAGCAGCACGGCGGCAGCCACGGCAGCGGGGATGCCGGCGGGCCCTCCGACGAGAGCGGCCCGTCGGGCGCCGCCGAGACCGGCAGCACCGCCAGCGGCGGCAGTGCTGCCAGCCGCCTAGCAGAAGCGTTGCGGGCCAGATCACATGCTGCGGCCTGCCAAGAGGACGCAGCCTCAGACGCTGTGGGGTCTACTGACGCCGCCGGCGGTATGCATGCCAGCGGCGCGGGGCCGGATGTGGCAGATGTGCCGGATGCCGAGCTGCTGGCTCATGCTGCAAGGCTGGCCGAGCGCACGGCGGCACAGCCGGACCTGTGGGGCAGCGCCGATACGCAATGTGAGGCAGCGAGATCAGGCCCCGGCGCTGTTGCCGCGACAGCCTCGCAGGCCGGCGAGCAGGCGGCGCCTGCAGAGTGGAGTCCCACCATAGCGTACGTGCAGGCAGCCGCGCCCACTGCCGCAGTTGGCAGCCCGGCGCCTGCTCCAAGTGCTGCCATCCCCTGCCTGCGGCGCAAGGCAGGAAGCGGGCAGGCGCAGGCAGCACCTGCCATTGGCTCTGCAGCTCTGGCCACAGCGCTCGCAGAAGCCAATGGCTGGTCCGCCCCACCGCAAGCTGCACACCTCGAAGCAGACGACCATGCAGGCAATGCGCCACGCGGCATGGACGAAGAGCTCACTGCTGCCCCAGCGGCTGACGTCGGGTCTGCCGCACTTGCTGAGGCGCTTGCCGCTGCCAATGGCTGGCTTTCGGCGGATACACACGGCAGCAGCTCTGAGCAGACAGCGCAAGCGGCCATCAGGCAGCCGGCGTCGCCATTCGTGGGCATGGTCACGGTGCACACAGCGGCGCACGTGCTGCCGCCCCACAGCTCACCAAGCACGCCGCCGTCACCGCTAGCAGCGGCGGACCACGCGCCGCTGGAGCCGCCAAGTCCAGCGGCGCCCGCGCAGGCGGCACCTGCTGGCGGCGGCGGCCACTGCAGCGAAGATGACGCCGACAGTGATGGACGGCCAGTCGGTGTGGCAGCACTGCTTGGGGAAGAAGGCGGCGCTGCGCTTCTCCTGCAGCCCGACGGCAGCTCGGCGCTGGTGCTGCTGACCGGCAGCGTGGCAAAGCCGGCGGCGGCGGCAGCCGTAGTGGCGCCGGCCGCCCCAGCACCTGCGGATTCCGAATTCACAGGCATCCCAATGTACGAGATTGACGGCCAGGTTTGGATTTTCTGCGATGGTGTGCATGCTCTCGCATACTACTGCATCCGCTTCTGATGCTGGGGCCTTGTTGCACGTGCACTGTCCACCTGAAGTCCATTCTGCTCTGACCCCAGGCGCTCTGCATGCTCTGCAGGACGCTGCCGATCGCCAGCTGGCTGCCGCGCTCGCGGCGGCTGATACCGCCCTGATGCAGCACACGCAGGCTGCCCTGCAGCAGCAGACGCTGGCGTTGCAGCAAGCAGACGAGCAGTACAGGTGCTGTCAGCCAGTCTGCCGAGCAGCATGTGTTCACTGGCCCCTTCTCACTGCCTCCGCTGTGCGTTATCGCCACGCATGCTTGGCGCCTTCACAGTCTGCCCCAAAGCGTCTCGTCGTGTGACCGACATCCTGCTCCTGTCACAGGATCGCCTTGGATGCATATGCTGCGCGAGATGAGGCAATGCAGAGGGCCATTCGGGAGTCGGATGAGAGGCTCAGGGCTTTGTATAGCAGCTCGTGACAAGCTTTGTAGTCTTGGGGGTGTATGTATGATGCTTGTTGCTCTGGAGTGAGGGGCAGCCCATGTAGAGTGTACAGCAGGCTTGCTTGTGGACCGCTTTGTATCAGAGTATAGGCAAGGGTCAATGCCCGGCAGTGATGTGGACTGCAAGTGTGAACAGCCAATGGGTAATCACACGATGCCTCTGTTGCATGTTGAAACCCAGCGATCTTGTCATGTCAGTGATTCCTGGGAGTGTAGCCTGCACTATTATCACGCCCGTTTGCATGTCTCGCAGCTATGAGCGGCGCAAACTCCTCCACGACTGCCTCATACACATCGCGCTTGAAGGGCACCACCTGTGCAACAGCAAGCACAGCAAGGCGTTGAAATCTTGGAATTGAAGGGCTCAGACACCACAGAAACCTTCTGTTGTTGGTGATGTTGGCGGCATCAGCATTGGCATACAGCACAGAGCAACTGGTCACACAATTTGACATACGTGCAGCGGCGTCTCGTGGATGTCCACCCATTTGAACTCCGAGAACTCGGGTTCGTGCTGGTCCAGGTCGACCTCGCTGTCATCGCCCTCAAACAGCATCAGAAACCTGCGCATAGAATGCGCAATCGGGGCGACAATCTGCAGGTGGGTGGTGAAGCATCCCTACGGGATCACAGCATCCACATGTGGAGCCTGCGACTGCAATACACCCCATGCGTTGTGCATGACACCAATAGGTCACAAAATACACGTCGACGCCAACACAGCGATGTTGATAATGGCCAGCACCATTTCTGGCGCTGTCCCCGGTGGTGACCCTGCTCCCGCCACAAGGCCAACACCTGCGACATGCATGCAGTACAAATTGTCACATGAGGATATGCTATGTCTAGGTCTTCCACCAGCATGCATCCATGCTGCAAAGCATCAGAGGGAATGGGTTAGATTTGCACCTCTGGTGGGAAGTCATATTGGAGCCATTCTGGGTGCTCCGCGATGATGCTGGCGCTGCTGATGCCGGTCTCTTCCCTGAGCTCCCTGACCGCCGCCGCTCGCGGGTCCTCTCCCTCGTCGATGCCACCCTGTTCAGAGACGGATATCCGCCGTAGGCAACCTACCACTTCCAAACCGGCAAGCACTTGTTGTAGGGTCTTGAGTGGAGCATGTGTTGTGCGCATCCTCTAATGTTCAAGCAGCCAGCCAATGCATGTAACCTGTGGCATCTGCCATGTCTGCGTTGAGTCGTCCAGTCGCCTGCAAGCGTGACCTCTAGTACTGAGCCACACTGCATCATTGTACCGGAGGATCGAACGGCAGCAACTGCCGAAGCAGCCAGCAAACCAACCCACTGAAAGCATGAAAACAAACAGCTTACCTCGCGGCAAACACCAGCCCGGCTGTGTTGATCAGACAAACCCCCACATTGCGCCTGTACCCAAGATCCACGCCAGTGCCGACCCGCGCCGAGTTGCGGCCTGTGGCTGCGCAGTGCAGGTGCGTCAGCTGAGCAGCCCGCTTTGAGGTACAGTGAGACGACGAGGACCGGTTCACCAGCGGCTTTTGAAGCACCAGGCTGCGGAGTGAGCGACCAAACCTGCTGACAGTGCAAAGCGATCTGATGTGAGCACGGCAGCAATGAGGGGGGAGAGCTGTACGCAAGCACAGGTGTGATGCAATCATCGAATGGCCAGCAGTGTATCTGCTTTCTGGAGCCTGCAAACAAGCGATAACCAGGAGGAAAGCTGGCTTTTAGAAATTTTTTGCAGTATCAGCATCTCCGGACGGCACAAACACGGATACAATTGTCATTTGCGTTGTAGAAATTGCAGTCAAGGCGTGCTTTCTGTTTCATCTGCTGTATGCAGTAGGTGCATGCACACCACTGGTCGTGTTGCATCACCACAAACACAAGCTTGGTGATCGCAAGCACCGAAATAAGGGTGATCTGCCTTGAGCGCTGTCCACTTTAAGCCCAGTCGAGCACAGTGCTGATTGCACGTCTAGATGGCATCACGAGGTGGTAAACATGCGCACCGATCCTATGTGCTGCCCATGATGGCGCTAAATTTGTGCACCGGCACCGCACAACAGCTGTTGGCGCAGTGGGTCACAGACATGGCAAGTTTGCCGTCGGAACAACACTCTGAACGAATATGTGCAAGTTCATATGAGCAGCGGCGTTGCGCTCCGTTGCAAATCAATCTGCCACCCCATGGCAGGCAGCTGCCCAATGACCGCCGCTGATGGGCGCCTTACAGGATCTGGCAGATGGCAGGGTGCAGGCGCTTGCGATGGCCAAGTATATGGCAATGCTGACCTTCATCAGCCTGCAGCAGTGGTGGTCCAGCCGCACCCGCACAGACAGCAAGAAGGACGATGACAGCACCGGGAGGCCAACAGCCCAGCCGTTGCCAAAATCTAGTTCCCGAGCGCGCCGCCTGATGGTGGTCATCGGCTTGCTGGACCTCGTAGCGTACCTGCTACATTGCGTAGGTGGGACCTGTGATTCTCTCCTCGTCAGTGACTCGACTTCCGCGCATGTCAAAAAGGTGCCTGTACAACAGTAGTGCCGGAGCTGGCATGTCATGCACCATTGGCAGAAGGCCTGCGATCTCACAGCTGCTGACAGTATGCAGGCTTCATGTATTGCGGCGCCGCCACGGCGTCTGTTGTGTTTGCTGCCGCCTGTCAGACCATCACTGCGCTGCTTACAAGGCTAGTGCTCAAGCGCAAGCTCAGCGGCGGCCAACTAGCTGCGGTGCGGTGCCTTGCCCCTGCACTGTCCAATGTCTCCATATTCACAACTGCCATCGTCATTGCTCGAGGGGTACAAGCGCTTTTTGCAATGTAGGTTTGAAGGGCGTTGTCCATATTGCACCCAGGTACAGCCCTGTGCTATGCAGGTGGGACTGGTGCTTCTGGGCATCTTCATGCGCGGTACCGGCGGCAGTGGCAAGTCAGCTGCCGAAAGCGAGGCTCCGGCTGGGCAGCATATTGGGTACATTGCAATCCTCGGGTCTGCACTCGGCTACGCACTCCTGGGTATGCCAATCTAGATGGCTTTTGGCGCTTGCGTGGCATTTTCGTGGCCCTGACAAAGACATGTTGCGGTCCTTGCAGATCAACGACTCGACTGCCATGTGCATTGTGCACTGCCGACTACGTCTAGGATGTCCACGTTATCGACGGACGCTTGTGTGTTGCCTCAAAAGGTGTGACCTACGACTACATGATGCGTCTGGACAAGGTGCCACCCAGCCACAGCCAGGTCATGGACCTCGGCAGCAGAATTGGTGCGCAGCTTGCAAGTCATTTAATACCTTAGTGCCTGCATCGTGCAAGTTTGTTGCAGGTGTTGCATTGACACGAGTTCGGCACAAAGCACAGACTGTGCAGCTGGAATCTGAGAATATTGCCGTCAGCTCCATCATCGGACATGACGGCCAGGAAGACTTGAAGTGCAGGCCTGCTCGGTTGCACAGCATGCCAGGCGACCAACAGGGTGTCGCGGTTGCAGATTTACTGGTGTAGGGTCGGCTTTCAGAAAAGCATACCAGGGATGAATACCTGTTGAACACCCTGCCGCAGCGGCGGCAGCTGGCATGGGGACTCACTGGTGGGCGGCACCTGCATTGCCGATCACAGCATGCTCACTCGCTGCCAGTGGCATGCGCGCAGGGCTGGCGGTCGGTACAGCGTACCAGGTGGCGTACACCCTGCCGCGGTGGCAGCAGCTGGTGGGCAGCCACCTGCGGCGTGGCGGCACCTCCCCAGCGGCGGCGCTGGCAGCGCTGGCCGCCTTCGGCGCCGTCATCGTGCTGCACACCTTCGTGCAGGTTTTAGGCTCTCACCTCACTTCGCTTGCAACCACATGATGCGCATTGGCTCGCTCCGTTTTGCTCCTGTGCTACATCCTCGTGCCTTGCATCCCTGTCAGCATTGTTCAGTCACACTTTCAATGATGAAGGGTAATGGTCAACAAATCTAGAGTGCACTTTCAGCGGGGCAGACGCTGCAGCACCTTCGCTGCTGCAGGGCTGGGTGCACCGTTCAGAGGGCGCCATGGCGGTGGGCCTCATCAGCGCCACCAGCTCTGCGACGGTGGCCATCGGGGCCAGCCTGCTGTTCTGCGGGCCCGCGGCGCCGTGGCAGTGCCTCACGCCCCGTAAGGTGGGCGAGGGATGCAACACATTTCATACCATGTCATTGAGTCAAGGTGGATCCACGCCTTTTCTCCCCGACATTTTCGACCAATAGCACACACATGGAATGCACTCCTGGCGCTTCGAGAACGAGCGTCTGGAACTCTGGCTCAAGCTCGTTCTCCGTTTGCAGGCCTTGTCGGGTGCTGTCGTCATGTCCGGCGGCATCGTGTGGGTGTTGGCAGGCAAGGCCGGCGGCAAGGCCGGAAGCGAGCAGCAGATACCGCAGGGTGGCAAGAAGGATGACTGACGTGCCACATCGTGTAGTGGGAAACGCACGCATGATGTTGCAGTAGTGGATCAACTGGTCATTGCTATAATATTGGCACTTAGCCGCAAGACACCAAATTGATTGTATTGTTCTGGAGGAAGCAATTGAATTACACTCTGGCTAGATTTTATCCTATGGTCGACATCTGAGCCCCTGCATCATTTTGTTTTATTTGCGTCCTCCTCGGCAACACTCGCCCCATCATGCAGGCCATTCTCGACCGCTGCAGCCTGCTGCGCAATTCGAGGCTCACCATCATGGCTGGTATCCGCCGCTTCACTCTCCTTGCCACTGCCGCCCACATCTGCCACGGCGGCGGCCACAGCCGCCTGCGATGTCTTCAGGCCAAGGCCGGAGCTGATGGTCCGGTTCAGCTGCTCTGTGAGGCCCCTGGATTTGGTGCGCGTCAGCGCCCCCCGCTTCTTGGTGAAGCTGCGCATGTACACCGTCACGAACACCAGGAATGTGCTCACCCTGCATCGGCATCAACTGTGGACTTCAGGGCTCGGCCACTCCCTGCCTCGGCATGCTGCACCTTGCCATGAAACGGCGCAGCGGACAGTGAATGGCCCCGCCGTCAATTCAGCAGCCTTGCACCCCACAACATGAGATCATAGCTCACCACTGCCCTGGCGTCAGGGGGTGCCGGAAAACGAGGCACGACAGCAGAACGCTGAGAAACTGGCGCGTCGTCATGGCTGTGGCGAAGAGCAGCGCGCCGTAGCTGCGGATCGTGTATGTGATGAACAGCTGGCCTGCAGGATGTTGGCTTGGTTGAGCTTTAGCTGCGAATTTGTTGGGAGCACATTGCTGAGCAGGCCGACTGCAAGGTGTCAGAACAGTGGAAAATTGACAGAAACCCCCAGGAAATTGACAGGCATGGTAGCTGTCTCGCACCGAGTGTTGCTGCCATGGACAGGGCAAACATCGACCCTAGCGCCTCTGGATGACGCGCAACAAATCTCACCGCCGGCAGCAGTTGGCCACTTGTCAGGAGCCCTGCACGGACATCGGCGCGGTCTGAGAGCAGACTCACGAGTGCATCGTGCCTGCAAGCACAGGATGCCAAGAGAGCGGTAGAATTCTGTTTGATAAAGGTCCCAAGGTTCACCTGAGAAGCTGAGTACAGCAGAGACCATGGTCACGTAGAAGCTCTGGTTGTAGATGCTCATGCGCGTGCCCCTGAAGAGCTTGTCCTGCAAAGAATTGAGATGCCAGGTTTGAAATTGTCAATGGAGAGAAGACCATGTTCGTGTTTGACACGAACATGCAGGTGCACTCTCGGCAGCGCACGAGGACAGTCGACAGCAGTGATGCCACCTTGCATCACTCCTGCGGCACAAGCAGATCAGCATTGCATTGCACCTGCCACGTGGACGTGAAGCCGTCAAAGGCGAGGTATGTGACCATGAGCACTGCGCCAAAGGTGTGGCTGGGAAGCCCGCCGCTCACGACCACCTGCTTGGCGCCCTTGGCGCTCACGCTGCCTGTCAGCGGGAATAGTGCGCAGCCGACCGTGATGAGCAGCGCCGCGCCGTAGTCCTGCAGTGAGAGGGCTTTCCAAATGAGCATGTCTTCATGCATGCTCCAACTTCATGAACTTCGAGGTCCATGAAGGCACGCATCGCTCGTGCATTGTCGATATATTGTATGCTAGCAAGGGCTGCCACGTCCCCCAGGCTGGGAGCGATCTGTCAGTTGTGCTTGGGCCCGCAGGATGTGGTCGTCAGGGCTGCAAGGGCCGTCGTGCAGCATTTGAATGAGTCCCATTAGGATGCGGAGCCAAGCAACTTCTACAGAGAACGGGACGCCCCACCTGGAGGCTGTAGGTCTTGCGGTTGATGGCGGCGCCCCACAGCATCACGGGCACCATTTTGGCGCACTTGGCCAGCGTCTGCAGCGGGAAGGTCAGGTACCGCAGCGCCTCATACTGCGCCGAGGTCGACACGACGTTCGACAGGCTGACTGCGGCGTACGCATACAGCGGCGCCTGCGGCCGTGCATCCTGCCCCTTCACCTGTGCAGGGTCCACATAGGGACTAATGAGTACGCAGGCACACCCTGGCAAGCTGCTGATTTGCTGGACATGCTGATTTGCTGCACATACTGTGGCATCTTTGGCCGCACAAGTTTCTGGACTTGTGGCTTTGATAGTGTCTCCAGCGCTGCACCAGAAGCTGCGTGAGTTGGGTGACAAACGCTGTGTCGGCCTGTGCCCATCAGTTCGATAATCCCAACTGGCGATCTACAAACATGCGCTCAGTCCAACCTCTTCTGATCTGGTGAGAGCGCACCGCCAAGACGATGAGTGACACGGCGCACGTCGTCAGCCGGTTGCACAGCACCAGCAGCAGCGAGTGCGTGAAGCGCTCCCCGCCAAATGGCTCCGCCATGATCCGCTCCTGTACAGTCCAGATTTACACACTTGTCCGTTTGCTTGCTTGCGATGTCATCGGCGCTCAGAACTCCAACGCACGTCCTGCCGTGTGTGCTCTGAACGCCGGCAAGCTCACCGTCACATGCCAACAATATCACAGTCTGCGGCATTGAAGGGACGCAGGTGAGCTTCGTGCTGCAGCTTTGATGCGACATCCGACCCTTCCCTTGAGGGTGCCACACAGCCGTTCGCCATCATCGCGGAGTGTGAATGGGCGTGAGCTGCACCCCATTCACCAAGGAGGGAAGCGTTTCCGCACTCACCTGCAGAACGCCATACAGCAGCAGGCTGCCGAGAATGCCGCCGATGCACCACGCCATGTGCAGCCGCTGCTGCATGGTGGAACGCTGTTTGGGGAGCCGCTGCTGCTTTACCGGCATGCTGCCTTGCAACCGGACCCCTTTCTGGCTGCCGCTGTGTGTCATGGCGCCGCGGCAGTCAGCCACTGACCCAACACACCGGCAGGCTGTGCAGGGCTCGGCGCCTCCGAGCTCTCATCCTGAGGACGGTGCGGTACACAGGACTGCTGGCGACTGTGAAAGATCACTGAGTGCGACTTCCAAGCACCCTGATCAGGAACCCCAGTGCGTTGAGGAACCAATCGTCCTGTGGTATCGCGTGCACCGAATGGGAAGGTGTTGACTTGAACCAGTCAGGAAAGTCTCGCAGACGCTGTGATGGCATGCAGACTGCAAATGATGCTTTGTGCACGCAGAGCTGCAAGCTCTCAGTGCAGGGGCAGAATTTCTTGGAGTGATCTGATTTGCTTGAACAGCGACCACCGGCGCCTGCAGTTGTGCAGGTGCCATTCAGCCCGTCCAGTGTAGCACACAATACCGTATGACGCTGCCGGTTCCCGCGAAGCCGGCGGTTGGGATCACCTTCATGTGAGAGCACATGGTGACAACATGAGTGGCGCGTTCACCCCACGCTCGGTGCGCAGCGGGGCAAAACAGCAACAACAAAGTTGGTTGTATATTTGAGACCCGTAGAAAGGGACACATATCGATTGAGTGCGCTGCAGCACGGCTGACTTTTTGACACGGCTCTATAGATGTCTCAAATGTCTGACAATATTGGTGCCTCTCGCTGGCGCACATGAGGCTCAGTATGATCCTGGGATATCTCAGGTGGCTACGCACGGTGATACAGATCAAAAGTCGCACCTGCTTGCGCAGTCAAAGGTGAGTGCACTGTTTGCGTATTTGCAATGCATTGCACCTTATGGATATGGTCGGTGACCTGAGTAGCCTTGTCAGCCTAAGTTATACAATCCTATAGTTCATACCGCATCACGCATGCGAATGGTGGTGCTGATGTACATTCTCGTGTCTGTGTGCAGCGCGCCATCGATCAGCTGCAGAAGGACCTCACAGTCAGCAAACTCAATGAGTCCCGCCTACAGAACGATGCAAAGCAGGTAAAATTGCATAACTGACATGTTCTATATAACATGACATCATCGTGCTTGCCGCTGGTCTTGACAGGACAGCCAATCCTGGCATGGCGCCGCCCGTGCGGTGTAGGGATGGTGTACAGTGCAATGCTCTAAATGCTCAATGCTCTAAATGCTCACAGATAAACTCGGCGATGTCCTGTAGAAAGCTTTGACTGCCGACTCGGACCCGTCTCGACCTGTGCAGGCAGCACAGCAGCATGCAATGGCGCTGCAGCAGGCGCAGGCGGGCCTTGCTGCAGCTCGTGCAGAGGCTGCCGCCTCCGCTACCGCGCTCGCCACGGCACAGGCGGACCGCAACGCCGCCGTGGCGCGGGCTGCGGAGCTGGCAGCGGCGACAGAGACGCAGTCTGCAGCAGCAGGCGCGGACACCGCACTGTTGCGTGCGGCACTGACATCGGCGGAGGCCCGCGCATCAGCAGCTGAACTAGCACAGGTAGGGACGGGTCCAGCACTGTTGGCGCTTGTCACCGGATATGTTGGCATGGAGACCATAAGGAGCAATGAGTGTCATTGCCGAATGTGTCCTCAATCTGCAATTTGGCGCAGCATGGTGCCGGGCATGGTGCTGGGCGAGATGTTGATGGGTCTTGAAGTTTTGCAGGGGGAGGTGGCGACCCTCAGGCAGCAGCTGGCAGCATGCCAAGTCGATTTGGCAGCAGGCACAGGTGCTGCACACGAGGCAGCACAGCAGAGCGCAGCGACGCTGGCCGCAGCTCACGCAGCGCATCAGGCGGACGTCCAGTCAGCTCAGTCAGCATTGCAGGCTGCACAGGTCCGACAAACAGATGCTCTCTGTCGAAAACATATGGCTGCATGGATAAATCAGTCTCACGTCCTGCTGTACAGACGATTGTGCTGCATGGCTGCGGGCCTATGCATTGATGCATGTCACTGAAGCATGGCAACTGAAGATCACAAGCAAGTTCAATCCCAGTGTCTTCATTCTCGCCTCACCCTGTGCTCCACTCACTCACTATAGGGCCGCATACAGACCCTGGAGCGGGAGGCGCTCCTTGCGTCGGGCGGGTCGTCGGCATTGCGGGAGGCGGTCACCGCCGCCGAGCGAATGGCAGCAGCGCATGAGGAATCCGCCCGAGCCGCACGGCAGGATGTGGCATCCCTGCAGGCCGAGCTGGCTGCATCCCAGGCGCGCTTCGTGTGCTATCACGGACCCTCACCTTCCGGCTCAATTACTGCACAGCACATGCTCTGCTGCTGTGCTGTTGCATCCATTGAGCATTCAGAGAGCGTCTGCCTGCCTGTCTGTCAGGTCAAATGCTGCGGTCAGAAGCACTGATAATTCAGCGAGCATGTACACAGGTGGAGATGGTTGCAGCCCGGCAGGAGGCAGATGCCTGCAGGGCGCGCCTGGCCGCTGCCTCCTCCGACGCCGCAGCAGCCGCCGGCGACTTCAGGACCCGGCTGGACGGCGCGGCGGCTGCTGCGGAGCGGGACGCCGCCGCCGTTGCGGCCCTGGAGCACAGGCTCGAGGACGTGCAGCAGCGGCTGGCTGCGGAGCAGGCCCGCAGCGCTGAGCAGGTGCTGGAATGACGCAGCGACACACGAGGTCCCTGCTAGCTGCTCCGCCATCACTGCTGTGCATTCCACAGTGTGCGAGCAAATGCATGATAAGCAACTCTCCATTGCACAGACCGCACGGCAGACAGTGCACATTTGCGAAGCAAGGTAGTGATGTTGATCTGACCTCTGCTTGACACAGCAACGTGTACCTACTGCAGGCCAGGCAGTTGTCTGACGGCGAGGCGGCTGCAGGAACTGCATCACGGCAGCGGGACGCAGACGCTGCTGAGTCCGCAGAGCAGAAGGCGGCCCTGGAGCGCGCCACAGCAGAGGTTGCAGATCTGCGGCGGAGCCTCCAGGTCGCAGAGTCCCAGGCAAGACCGCCGCAGCGTTAGTAAAGCTTGGCACACAACCACTGGTTGTGCACGAGGCTGATGTCTTTCTGACAATCCGTCACATTATCGAGCCCTATGTCGGTGATGAGCATGCGAATGCTGCTTGTGCTGGCAGGTGCAAACAGCTCAGGCAGCGGAAGAGGCCGCTGCTGAGGCGCGCTGGCGCTCTGGCGAGCAGGCAGGCGAGCTCGAGGCTGCGGCTGCCAGAGAACGTGAAGCGCGGCTCTGTGCAGAAGCTGAAGCCCACGCCATGCAGCAGGCAAGTAGCATCCTTCTGTGTGGATGGTTGACCTCATGAGTTATCGTCACACTCTACATACAGAAATGAGCTGCCAGAGAACGCAAGGCACGGCTGTGTCAAAAGTGATGCGTGCGGATTGCAGCGGGCAAGCAGAAAGCCTGACTGACATGGTATAAGCGATCGTGTGCAATGTAACGCTGTCCCATTGAAGGATGCATGCAGAAATTGGGTGGCATGTACCTTTCATTCGGTGCATCTGGCCACTCCTGCTGCCTTTTTGGACTCGCCCTCGTTCACCTACGGGCTCCAAGCACCTGATCATTTTGTGCCACAGCATCTGCTTGTCATCACTCTCAGCGCTGGCCCGTGCAGGAGCGGGATGCGGCGCACCGCGCAATGCACGACCTGCGGTTGCAGCTGCGGGGCTGCGCGGATGCCCTGAAGCAGCAGCAGCGGGCAGCGGCCCTGGGGCGGATGGCCGCCGAGGTGCGGCGGACTGGCTTCAAGCGGTCAGCAGTGGTGGCACCAGATGAGATGCCCCCGCACCATTCCTGATGTTTGACCGCTGTGACATGCACATGGTTGCCTTTCAAGAGCCCTCCAGCCTTTCGAGGCCGGGCCACTATGGCTGCAGGCTGCCGGGCGAGAGCGGGATGCAGCGGTGGCGGCGGCAAAGGAAGCCGAGGATGCAGCAGCAGCGAGGGTCACCCGCGCCAAGGCCGACTGCACCCGCAGGTGGCACCCTGTGCCTCTGGCACACGAAATTTTGTGTAGCACCATGATGATGTGTATGTCAGATGCAGCTCGATTCGCTGCTCCATGCCCATGCATGCCTGGGCCTTTGCTTCAACCTCTGCATTCGTTCGAAAAGACGAGCTCCACCACTGTGCAGGCTGGAAGACGGTCTGGCGGCATGTGCAGCACACCGCCGCGCAGTCGAGGCCGCCGCAGACAGGCGGGCGGACCGTGCGCAGCGGGAAGCCGCTGCCAGGGTGGCCGCTGCCAAGGAGGCCGCCAGGAGGCTGGTCGTGGCCGTCAAGCGCTCGGCTGACGAGGAGTTGCAGCGGGCTGGGCGGCATTTCAAGGGTGAGATGTGTGGAGACATTGCACCACTGGCCACATGTACTGTCAGCGTTGTTATTCGGCAGGCGCCAAAATGCAGAAAGTGTTGAGCAAACAAATGGATGGTTTCCTGTGACAGAGGCCGAAGCGGAGAAGCGGCGGGACTTGGAAGCAGCGCTGCGGAAGGACTTTGAAGCCAGGCTGGATGCACAACGGCAGCAACTCGAGCAGCAGCGACAGCATGACGCAGCGGCAGCAGGCGAACAGTCGCATGAAAAAGCGGAACGAGCGGCCGAGGACAAGGCCATCAGGGAAAGGTGAGATTCGTGCTTTGTCCTGAAAATCAGGAAATCAGAGAATCCAGCATGTCACGCTGGTTGCGATCTGCCAGGCTCTACAAGAGCGTATGGCAACTGTCACAGTTCGCCTTGGATTGCTGGGGGGGATGATCGGTACTGGACGCGCACACTGCCGCGACTGCAGGGTATGGCAGCGCCGCATGGACGCCCTGCAGCAGGACAGCGACGCCCGCGTCGAGCAGGCAACCTCCGAGGCCGCCGCCGCCCGCGCATCAGCAGTCGCCGCCCGCCAGGAGGCTGCCAAGCTGCGGCAGGAGCGCCTGGATCAGGACTCGGCATGGGCGGAGCGCCTGGAGACAGCGCGCACCACGTGGCAGCAGGTGTAGAGCTCACGCACCAGCTCCGAGACTGTTAACACGAGTGTAGGAAAGGGTTGTGTCTGACATGCAGGAGGTATCACAATCGATCTCTCCAATCCCTGTGGCATCTGCTTCATTGGCATATGTATATGGCCTGTGGAAGTGCCCACAATTCACACCGTATATACCCAGGTCTCAGCATGAAGTTATTTATGCGTCGTTGCAGGAGCGGGCTGACTCAGAACGCAGCTGGCAGGCAAGCCTGCGTGAAGCGCAGGATGCGGCAGCCTCCGAGCAGCAGGCGGCTGCAAAAGAGGCCGCCGCCAAACTGGCAGCAGAACGCGAGCGTATGAAGAAAGGTGGCTCATAAGCTGGCAACAGCTGCGTCATCACATAGCTTTGTTCTCGAGATTTGAACACTTGCTCACCCAGCCAACAACCCAGTGGTTTTGGATCATACCTGATCGGTCGTGCTATGAGCACGACACGCAGATGCGCAGAAGCGGGCGAGGAGTGAGGCGCTGCAGGAGCTCAGCAGCGAGTTGGATGACCGGTCCACCGAGATCACCGTGCTGCGCTCCCAGATCAAGTGCGCCTCCTCCACCTGCCACTGCATCTGATTGGACACACCCACAGTCTTCTTGCTGCATTCAAGTCATGCTGCTTTCAGCATGCACCGCCATGTGTGTTGCACCGCCATGTACGATGTGAGTTCTAACCAGTGCTGCTTCACACACACTATTCTGAGCAAGACAGTGTCGCGCTCGGTGCACAGGCACCTGCAGCGGCGCACATGCCGCTGCCTTGCTAACTGCCGCGGCGGTCCGGACTGCCCCTGCGACCGCGCTTTCACGATCTGCATCACCTCGCCGCAGCGGAAGGCGACGCTGAGGGTAGCTAACGAGCGCATCCACATGCGGGGACCGGTGCGCCCTAGTCGGCCTGAATTCATCAGCTCGTTTCGAGAAGCTGGCAGACATTCACATCTAACAATGCATCAACCAGATGCCCTTCGCTGTGCTGCATCTGCAGGGTGATTTGTGCAGCAAAGGCAGGTCAGCAGGATGCACACAGCTTGCTGCAAACAAAGGGGTATTGGTGGAGATATGACGGATTCTGCTTCAGAGTCAAGAGCTGGCACTGAAACCCCATGTTCGCATGGGGAACGCATGCGACCAGTTGCAATGATGCATAATTGTAAGGATGACTGGGAACTCCATTTCGAGGCTCTCGTTACAGATTGCTGACTGCTGCAAACCAGAAATGCTCTCGGCAACATCAGCAGGGAAGCCAACAGCCACAGGACCATGCTTGCAAAGCTGTTGAGCAGGTGTCGTCAGCGCCGTTTGCACCCCTGTGGGAAGAGGAACAGTGGCGGGCATGCAGGCGGGAGCAGGGCAATACGGGGGGCATACACTAGTGCAACGAGGCATGAAGCATCATTGGATTACAGGACAAAGAGTCATGCGTCAAGCATCAATCGAGAGGAACAACTGGCAATGCTCAGCATGTAGCTCACAAACAGCTGCCACAAATGGAGCACACGGGACAAGCCAGCCACACAATAGCAGACAGCTGACACCACACTGACCAGGCCACAGCAACAAAGCGTCGCACAGGGCAAGCCCCACCTGCGCCAGATCTTCGCGAGCACCCATTGCCAGCTGCTGATGAGACGAGGTGCAGCCGACTAACAGCAACAGCCAAGCATACAAGCTGCACTCGCTGACTGCAGAAGGGCAAGATGCACAGGCTCATGCCAGGCACTGCACGCTCGGGAATGGCAGTACTCGTGCCAGGCAGCACACTTACGCCCGGCCCTGTGGTGATGCCTGGAGACCGGCTGCCACTGCCGCTGATGCTGCGCCTGGGCCCCGTCCTTTGTGCAGGGGCTGTCCCCCCTCACCACCTGGTGTCCATATCGTTCAGCGTCTCATTTGTTGCCCCCAAGACAGCTCCAGATCGCATACCGGTGGCGCATACCAATTGCCATGACTGAGGCCGGCGCGGACATGACTTGGCGTTTATCATCGTCATCATCAGGCGAGCAGCCCTCTCCCCCAGACAGCAGCAGGCGCAGGTGCAGCAGACGCAGCGTCCACAGCAGGTCCCTTCTCCCCCACGCAAGCAGCACCAGCAGCAGCCAGGCAGCATGCTTGCACGACAGCGCCCACTGACGCCATACCACTGTGCCGCCAGGCTACATTGCGCATGCACCGCACTGCGGGTGCAGCTGCTGCCGGTGCAAAAGCCTGTCGGCTGTCAGATCAGGCCATCTCAGCGGGCTTCTCCCACTGGCTGACACCGGTCTGGGTGTTGTAGTAGTAGGGCCGGCCCTCGGGGTCCGGCAGCTCCTGCAGGGGTAGCGAGTAACAGGTGATCCCATGATCTCAAAGTGCATTGGAGAGCAGCAATCAAGTCGACTGAATTGCTGACATACTCTGCGAAACATGCAATAACCTAGCCCGGACACGAGATGTTGCTATGTGCAGATCAAACAGCCGCTGCAACCACATCATGGGCTTAATCTTATGACAACCCATGGCTTGGCGACGATGAGCAGACATGTACCTGCCAGACGCCAGAGCCAGCGCCGCCGCCTGCAGCGGGCTGCGCAGCCGCAGGCTGACCGTAGCCCTGGGCGCCGTACTGCTGCTGCTGCGCGGCGTATGGGTCGGCACCACCGGGGTAGCCGCCATAGCCACCGTAGCCGGCCGCCGGGGCGCCATAGCCGCCGTACGCCGGCGCAGCACCGTACGGCGACCCATATGCCGGCTGCAGGCATGGCGTCACACACTTGAGATAGCCATATGTGGACAACAGAACCTCGAGATGCGGATTCACAAGCATGAGTGAGCAGCAACAGCACTGCTCAACAGCAGAGACTGTCATGATGCGGAAGATGTGCCTAGTTGCAGTGTGGACTATGGCCTGTGCATCACCTGGGCATAAGGCTGCGCATAGCCAGCACCGTAGCCTGCACCGTACGCGGCGGGCGCGCCATAGGCTCCCTGGCTGTAAGCGCCTGCAAAGTCTGCCAGCGCAGCTCAGCACACTCACAGTCAAAGGGCTGCAGACGACTGTCTTGGACAGTGTCTTCACTCTGCATTACTGTTTACAACCCAACATGCCGGCTAAACTTGCAGAGTCACAATGAGCCTGGGTAGTAAACACAATTGAGCAAAGGGGAGAGCATGGACTCAGGCGAGGGGCACGCACCGCCGGCAAAGCTGGGCGGGGCGTTGGCGCCGAAGGGGTTGCCGCCGGCGATGATCTCCTGCACCGCCGCGGCGCAGGCGTCGATGGTGTGCGGCTGGCCCGCGATAGTGATGGTCATCGGGTCCGAGTTCTGCTCGATCTGGATGTTGCAGGAGAACTGCTTCTGCAGCGCCTTGATCGTCTCGCCGCCCTTGCCGATCACGCGGCCGACCATGCCCTTGGGGCACTCCAGCACGCGCGACACGCCCGCGCCGAACTGCAGGGTGCGCTGCGCAGCGTCAGTGCCGACACCGTCTCAGCCCAGGTGGCGGTGCAAGAGGTGGTGCTGCTTGGCACGGCATAACACTGGACAGCCTTGAAGGATAGCCACAGCAGGCTGAGGCAAAACACTGAGCTATCACTACAAGAGCTTCACTGGTGTCCCTGCTTGACAAGACTCTGCACATGTTGAACGCTGTGCAGTGGCTTGCCTTTTGAACCAACAGAGAAGCCCATTGGCGGTGTCACTGTTGCTGCAAGTGATTCTGACCGGAGCCGGCACAAGAACCCGCACCTTCTGGATGATGGCCTGCGCACTGCCCGGCTCGCCCTGGATGAGCTCGTTGACCATGCTCACCGCTCTCTCCACCGCGTCTGGCCGCCCTGTGATGCTGATCTGGCGCGGCACGCCCTCCGGGAAGTCCTGTGCCAGTTGCATGCATCCGTATTGGCAAACGATGTGTAAAGCAGCCTGCCACGAGGACGAGCAGCATATGCAGCATGCAAATGACAGCTGCTATAAGTCAGGGACTTCAAACAGGGACGGCACTGCTGTCAAATTCTGCCAGACAGCAGGCAAGCTGACCTGGTTGACAACGATGTGTGCGCCACTGGCCTGCTGCAGGCCGCGGATGGTCTCGCCGCCGCGGCCAATAATGCGGCCCACGATGCCGGGGGGGCAGTCCACCTGGTGCACCAAGTGAGATGTTAGGCATCAGCCAGGTTGAACACCGTCACAAAAGATCGATGCAGCCGTCTGCCAGCATGCAGAATGCATGCAGCTAGTGCATACGACAATGCATGCAGCACCGAGGCAACACATTCTTGGGTGCAACCCACCGTCTGGGAGATGTCGCCAGCGCTGGGGCCACTGGCCTCCGCCATCAAGGCATTGATCTGTGTCACCGCGGACTGCACCAGGTCGGGCGAGGGGCCGGAGACCGTGACGTTCTTCATGTCGCCTGGCGTGGTGTGGTCGATCTGTGGAACGAAGACAGGTCGTCATGACCACTGCAATCTCGGCGCCAAAGCTACATCTGTTTGGGGCGCATGCTATCTGCAAATGATAGCGTGGGGGCAGTGGCAGCAGCTTATTCATGACGAGAAGCAGTCAAGCATAGCAATAACGGTGTAGCTGCGCCAGACAGCAGGAAAGTCCCCAGCTTGTGCGTGTGACTGCGCACATCAGCAGTGTGATCGTGTCAGCGATTTATTCGTTGTGCCTCGAGACGATCTGTCACACACCTGGATGCGCGTGTTGGTCGAATACTGCAGGCCCTTGATCGTCTCGCCCTGCTTGCCAATGAGCTTGCCGACCATGGTGCCCGGAATCTGCAGTGTCTGCTCCAGGGCTCCGGCATTCTGGGTAAGCGCGGAAGCAGTGGCGGCCGCCTGCGCCTGGGCAGCCGCCATAGCTGCTGCGTCGACCGGCTGCTGCTCGGCGATGGGCTGCTGCTCGCCAGTCGGCTGCTCCGGCTGGGCAGCGGGCTGATCCTGCGGGGCTGCTGTGGCTGTCGCGGTGCTGTCTGGCAAGGCTGTGGCCTCCGGCACTGCCTCTGGCGCGGCAGCAGCGTCGCCCAGTGGTGCTGCAGGGGCTGGCTCGGCGGCGTCCGTCGCCGCGTCCTGGCCAGCGCTCACGAGCTGTCCGTCGAGTACAGGCTCGCCGCCCTGCGCCGAGAAGCTCGTCTGCCTGTCAAGCGAGTCACGAATGGCCGCGGGAGGAGACAGAGGCGGCTCTGACAAGCTCCGAGGCCGCAACACGGGCTGCATTGCGGACGTGTAGGCCGGCACAAAGTTTTTGTTCACGAGTCTGATTGCTCAAAATCACAGCACTGCCACGCTTCAAGACAACAACGGCGTCCCTCCAAGGCTGCAGCGGCCCCTCCTCTGCTCCTGGCAATGCTGCCTTTGTGCACCTGCGACTACGGGAGCAGACGGCTGTGTCCCTTAACTAAGGGCACAAAGGCTGCACCTCAGCGGACGTGGTGGCCCCGACCTCCGGCTCCAGCACCACCCGCTTATTGACGTGCTCGTCCTCAGCGCCCTCTGGCCCGCCGGCCGCCTCATCGAACTTGCGCTTCGTGCCGGCGGCCTCTGGCGTCGAGGATGGCGCAGGATCGATTGTAGCAGCCACCCCATCCAGCGCCGGCGCGGCCTCGCCCACCGGCTCCGTCACAACGGGAGGCACGTCAGTTTCGGCCATCTTGCTATTTTAGCCGCTGATGTCTTAGTGCAGAATTCGCACAGCGCAAAAAAGTGTAGGTCTGAACTGGAAGTAGTGCAAACTGCTTCCGGCTTCTAGGGCTTGGGATTGGGGGAGTGACAACCCACTGGCTCCACCCCTTGATGCATCAATGGAGTTGTACACCTGCTGCACGCCTCAATCTGTGCGTCAGAGGCTGTTATTGCAAATTGGTGCAGTTCCATGCATCGATTAGACACTTTCCACCCGGCCGTGGCGGCGACCTTGCGCATTCCATTTTGAGCACCAGATCAACACATACCGCGGAACGAACAGCTCAGGCAATGGAGCATACTTGATTTTGCTGCATTCTGACTCGCCGTTGATTACAGCATATGCTGCTTCGAATCGGAAGCTATATGATTGAGAAGCATGTGTGACATGATGCGGCAGCCGCTGCCTGGATGTGCCATGCTGAATCTGTAGACTCCTGTACAGCGTGAAACAGATTGATCAGCAGCAAGAAGTGCAGAAGCTGCGGTGTGACAGTACCAGCTGCCTGCTCAGTGGCCAGCCGACCGCCCCACCGCATCAGCTGTGATTTGCAATGGGGTCCGAGTATAACAGTGTCAGCGGCCTTGCGAGAGTTTTGGATAATCCAAGATGGCCGATCGCGCGTGCGTGCGCCGCCGTGGCCAACTGCCTGGAGATGAGCAGGTGTGGCTGTTGTCCTGTCGGAGGGAGAAGTGGTTGCTGCATCGGCATGCTGCCACTGCGTCAACAACCTGCAACTGCATTCACTACTATCATATTCATTGTATGCCGCTCCCAACGCAGGGACAACTTCCGCCCGTTCTTCGAGCAGACCTTCCCACTGCTGCTGCGCCGGGTGTTCGGCTACGACGGCGCGTCCTGGCTGACCACGCTGGCGCACGGCGGCAAGGAAGCCGACATCAGTGCCCTGCTGGACCTGCTGTCGCCCACAGGTACCCTGCTGCAATCATCTGCATCTGATTAGGCTTGACACACGCTGTGCTCCTGCCACTGGCAACAGACATCTTGTGCTATGCTCCTGATCTCAGATCAGTAATCACATCTGATGGACACACTGGACATGAACCACTGTGTTTGCGGCAGGCAAGCTGTTTGCAGCGATGCATGCGGTGGACGCTGATGCACTGGTGCGGTACCACTTCCCCACCGAGCGCCTGCCGACACACACACAGGTGCGCCCTGCGCAGGCTTGCAAGCTGAACCATGTTGGACCAAAGTTGTTTTGGACAGGTTGGCACCTCACGAAGCTTGTGTGTGCAAGATGCATCTTTTAAGCAGGTGTGCACGACGTTTATCAACCATCATGCGCATGTGCAGGTGCTGCTCAACTCAGCAGCTGGTCGCACAGTGCTGGCGTCTTGGCCACAGTACAGCGGCGGTGCAGTGGGTGTTGATGCCACCGGCCGGCCGCATGTGCACCTGAACGTCTTCCGCTACTTCCTAGTGCGTTGCTGGGCTGCTTGGAGCTTCCTCACACTCCTGCACAGTGGAGCACTGCTCCGCTATTAGCTTCATCATTCATCAACATGCTGCAGATCTTTCCAGTGTCCCAATAACAAGTCTGCCACAGTCTGATGCTTGACATGGCATACTTGGCAGGCTTGGTTTGCCTTCTATGTATTGCGTGGCGGGCTTGCGGATGGCGGCATTGGCGCCCCATCTCAGCGCCCTGGCGGCTACATTGGATCCCTCAACCCTGGCCAGTTTACTGGTTCGGTGCTCAAGGCGAGGCTGCCCGTGCTACTCGAATGCCACCTCGTGCTGATATGTGGCATCACTCCATGACTGAGCAGGCGCTGGGCTGTACTGCTTTGATGTGCAGCCGGTCAATGGTATCTGCTGCTTTGTTTGCAGGCGGCGGGGTCACTCGGCCTGACCCGGTGCCCAGGTGGCGGCAGCGGCGGCAACCCATTCTTCCGGCTGCTGCGGCTGTACCTGCAGCACTTCCTGCCGCGCCCGGTGCCCGGCGCCCCCACCCTGCAGCGCCACAGCGGTGAGACAGCTTCCTGGCAATTGCATGGTGCTGATCGTCAATCTGACGGTTTGGTCAACCCAGCAACATCCCACAACCCTGCCAGCATGTGATCCATTGCATGGCACATCGGCGGAGGACTATCAAACGACAGGTGCATCCCTGTGGTTGGCAGGCGGCAGCGCAGCGGGCGGCTCAGCGGGCGAGGTGTTCTACAGCGTGCTGGTGGAGTGGTGGCTGACGGACGGCGAGGAGCCGCTGCCGCTGCCGAGCGTCACCGGCGTACACCCTGCCGTCCAGGGCCCGGCTGGCTCCTCCGCACTTGGCGCCACCCAGCCCCTGCGGTGTGCCCCTCCTGGTGTCCTTGCCTCTGATCAGGTGGACACAACTTTGGTGCAGCTGGTTTGTTTGATGCCATGCAGAATGACAGTGTTCTGTGATCAGTGACCACATGGGTGCGGTGATGGCAAAATAATAATTGCATCAGATGCTGGCCGTACGGCTGGCCAAGACGAAACCTTTTCCCTGAGCACCCAGCAGTTGATATCCAACACATGGCAGTCATTGACAATCTTGGACACGTTTGCACAGCCCAGCCGAGGCTTGGGAACACACTCGCTGATCAAGCAAACTGAGTATGATTTGCAGGTCGCTGACGTATGAGGCGCCCAGCAACGAGTTGCTGCAGGCGCTCACGGTGCTGGTGCGCTACGCCACCGTGTTTGACGACCCTTCAACAGCGGCAGCCGGCAGCGGCGGCCCTGTAGGAACGGCAGCAGCCCTGCGGCCGGCGCAGGGGGTGGCCGCGTGGCTGCCGCTGCCGCCGGTGGCGTCGGCGCCGCCGGGGGCCGCCGGCAAGCAGAGCTGGCGGCCGCCCCCGCGGCTGGGCGCGGCCGGCAGCCCCGCAGCGCAGGTGCGAGCAGAGCGTTTGACGGCAGGCGGACATGGCAGTGTCAAACACCGAAGAGGACCACACTGTCTGCTATCTCACAGCCATCAAACAGCTGGTGAGCATGTTCATGCCCAATGTATTGGCTTATGAGGGGTGTGCCTCAGAGGTGCAGTCCGGCGGCTGAATGGCAAGTCCTGAGAAGCTTCCTGTGTCTGCCACTTGCAGGCACTGGCACGGCGGGTGTTCAGGCTGCTGAAGCGCGCACTCAGCTTCTGGCCGGAGCAGCGGTCCGTCGAGGCGGTCTTCACGCTGTGGCTGGCGCTGCTGGCCCCCTGGCACGCCCCTGATGCACCAGGTACAGGCGACAAGATGTCAGCAACTGCTGCACCAGCCTGGCAATCCCAACCGATTGTGCAGGCCGCAGTGTGCCTTGTCTCCCCAGCAGCACATTCAAGCCTTGCAGCTCAATATGCAAATGTGCAACTTCTTCCGCTTTTGTGCAGCAGGCCAGTCGAAGGGGCAGCAGCAGCAGGTCGCAAAGTATCTTGTCAGCAGCTTGTACAAGTCTTGCAGCCAAATGTGCACTCTCACACCATGTCCTTTCCGCAGGCTGGTCGAAGGAGCAGCAGCAGCAGGTCGCAATGTGTCTTCAGCAGCTCATTCAAAGCCTGCAGCCAAATCTGCAACTCTCACTCGCTGTCGCGTCTGCAGGCTGGTCGAAGGGGCCGCAGCAGCAGGAGCAGGGCGGCGGCGGGGGCGTGGCGCACCACCTGTCGCGCGCCGGCAGCGTGGTGCTGCAGGCCGGCAGCCTCCGCCGCGGCAGCACCGACCTGCGCAATGCACATGGTACGATCGTCGTGATCGTTGTACATCGTGGACTTCATGATCTAAGATGCTGCAGGCTAGGCAGCCAAATTTCAGGGCAGCAGAACCAAGCTGCATGGGGGTAGCGAGTCAAGGGCACAAGGGTCACACTTCTTCTTCAGGCTGCTGGACAATGCTGTTCAAGAGCGCTGCGTCTCATTTTGGCTGCACAGCAGCGGCAGTGCCGAGCTGGGCAGCGCACCAGGCTTGGAGCAACCGGTCGAAGTTTTCTGTTGAGGATGGCCTTGGATTGCACCTCTGGCACAACACGTAAGAGCAGCGCACTTTCACAGTTGCGGTCCATGTTGCCCTGTTAAGCATGCAGGGTCTCGAGGGATGCGAGAACGGTCTTGCTGGCTGATGCAGCAGTCCTTCAACTCGGGATTTGCAGAGTTGCATCCCAGTATATTGAATTCGCACCTGTCGCATTTGTATGGACCGCAACAGCATGCACTCAATGTCAGATATCGTGAACACTCCCAATGCACATGTTGCTGGCCAACAGGCACTGCAACCCATCAGATTGCTGAAGAAGCTGTCCAAAATACGAGGCAGCCTACGAGCACACGGTGTGCTTCCAGCAGGCAGTGCTGCCAACAGGCACTGTGGCATACGCATGTGGCGGTGCTCATGGCGGAGCGCTGAATGGTGGTCATTTCAGATGTTGTCAATACGGTATCAGTGTAACTCCCATCGGCCGCAGGCGGCGCGGTGCGCACCAGCTATGATGCGTCCGTCTGGCAGACGCATGTGCTGGCGCACCTGCCAGTGTACGGGGTGCTGGTGCCGCTGGCGGCCGAGGCTGCTGCAGCGCGTGTCCGCGCCCGCGGCCAGGAACCGGCTGCCACCTTGCTCAAGGTGCTTCCGCACCCGCTGTGGCAAGTCGCTGACATGTCGCTGGACTCAGCTCTCCTCAATGATTTGCAGTGTGGCACAGGTCGGTCACAGGTACGATACATGTTGCAGGCCATTTGCAGATCGCCCGCAGACCACTTTTTGTGATCCGAACTCTGTGGCTGCCTCCTCAGGTGTTGCAGGTGTTCCACGCTGCGCCGGAGCTCACGGACATGCTGGAAGCAGTCGAGGAGGCGGCCAGTCGCTTTGGTGGCTTCGGCGGCGGTGAGCTCTCTCGTCTGTAATATTGTTTTTGTCAACCCTGCTGTCACATTTGGCCATGGGACCATGTCTACTGGGATCGAAGCTCTCTGAATGTTGGTGCGCCTGCAAGTGGTGTTGAGGGTCTTGACGGTGGTTGAATGGTAGGGTTTACGCCATCAGCAGCCACGCCACGGCGGCGGCCGGAGGGCCCCTTTGCGGAGCTGCTGCCGTGGGCGGGCGAGCAGGTCGCCGACTGGGAGGCCGCCGCCTCCGCCGGCTCGCAGCTGCCAGATGTGAGTGCGTTGCAGGAACCGCTCGGCAGGACTGCTGCTGGCGCCAACCGCACACTCCCTTAGCTGCCTGTGGTGCCTGCTACCACCCATCAACTGGAGGCCGCCAGCTGGCCATGCTGTCAGCTGCCGGTCGCTTGTTGCCGGCGGCTACTTGGCGGTGCTGACAAGTCTGCTGACACAGGCGTGGTCGGGTCGTGCACAAGACGTGCCGCCGGAGCTGAGCATGTTTGCGACGGATGCGCGGGGGGCGGCGCCGTGGGTGGCCGCCGTCATCCGCACCTCCGAGGGCGCTGCACCCGCCCAGCTGCTTGAGGTGCGGCAGCGCACACATACGGCCTCTGCTCAAGCAGGCTACTCGGATGTGCGTGCTGCCAGGCGTGTTCAGTCATGTCCTCCCACTCTCTGGCAAGTTTCGCACATGAATCTGCGAATGAACAGTGAGTCGCCTGTTGTGACATTGTATAGAGCTCGTCACCTCCAGCTGGCACAGCTGCACCTCCGCTGCCAGTCTACCGTTGTGCTGACAGCAGCGTGTCTGCCTGGGGTCAGAGTGAGACTTTCTGCTGTGCAGGCGCTGCGCACAGCCGCGGCGGCGGTGCTGCCGCTGGACAGGGTGGTAGCTGCAGAGCAGCAGGCGCCGCCGGCGGTGGTGCCCTCAGCGCAGGGTGCCCAGACCCAGGTGCGCATGCACCTCCTGCTGCTCTTTGCGCATCTGTATATTGAAATGTCAACTGCACGTTCACCGCATCTGGCTGGTGGCAGGCCAGAAGCTTACTGTCCGTGGCAGTTGGCTGTGCAAGATTCCTCGGCCTTGCTGACACGAAGTCCTTCGAAGGAATGCAGGCTGGCCACGACATCTGCATCTGTGCTTTTCCTGGGTTGGAGCTCCCGAAGACGGTGTTTGCACCGCCTGGATGAGCATCTGGAACATCCCTCCAGGGCCTGCGGCGCGGCCACTGGAGCCAGCTGAAATACCGGGGCGATCCGCTGCGGCGGCCGATTGCGTCGTACGAGCTGGCGCCGCTGGCCCGCCTGGCGGTGCGCGCCTCGGAGGCCGCCAACGCGCGGCTGCGGCTGGGGCAGCCCATCGCAGACGACGAGGCGGCAGCGGATGGCATTGTACAGGTTTGCCTGTGGACACACCATGCCCTTTCAGTTTAGTTCTTGTTCTGACAGCAGCGACTGGGGTGTAAATCAATCAGTGGCTGCGGCTGGGGCAGCCCGTCGCAGACGACGAGCCGGCAGCGGACGGCATCCTGCAGGTACGTTATAATCAACACATCTACACCCTGACAGGTTTGGTAGTTGCACCCTGAAATTCAGTGACTGGGGCAGGTATTAGCGGCGGGCTGCAGGCACTTGGCCCACTTCAGATGCTGTCACCACTCCCATTATGGAGTGTGATGTGCTGATGGCATCTTGTCGCACATGCCATCGAGTTGCACCTGTGTGCAAATCCACTGCGTCCTGAAGACGGACTGGGCGTTGCCGTGGTCACACGCTGCGAGCGACCGGCGGCAGAACGGCACATGCTGGCCTTGCCTCCTGCTACGAACTCCACATGCTGGCCATGCAGAGCGCATTGCGGTTCGCCCTCTTGCTCATGAGTCCACTCGTCGGTCGTACAGAGCGCAGTGCTGTTCGCCCGCCAAAGCGGCTGGCGCGTGAACCTGCGACCGCTGGCCTTCCTCTTGCTGATATGTTCACTCATTTGCCATGCAGAGCGCAGTGCTGTTCGCCCGCCGCCGCAACTGGCGCGTGAACCTGCGGCCGCTGGCGGAGTGGCGCACGCTGGCCTTTGCGCTGGCGGTGTGGGTGGGGCTGCGCTGGATCGTGTGGCCGCTGCTGCGCCTCATGTGGCTGATCGCCACCACGCCGCTGGATGACGACTTTGGCGGCGGCCAGCAGCAGCAGCAGCAGTACAGCCACAGCGCACAGTACGACAGCCACAGCCAGGGCTACCGGGAATTCTGAGGTTGTTCTCAGCGCTGCATCGTGAGGCAGCTGAGCATAGTGCGCTGCAGTGTCCAATGCATCTACGACAGCAGGCACAGCCATGATGCTGCACAGTTGCCGGCTCACGTCAGTATATTGCAGCACGGCTAGGACTGTCCCAGCAGTCAAGACAGGTCCCCTTTCGGAGATGATGTCGGAATCACAAAATGCAAGATGGACTGTTGTCACTTGGGAGACACAGTAGTGGTTCCTAGCCATCCAGCGCCATTCCTAAGCTGCATGGCTGTGACTGTTAACCTGTGACCCATGCAAGCCAATGCAAGCCAATCTTATTCGAGCTGAGGTTCCAAAGAATATGTTGGTGCTCCTATACCTGTTCTGGTAAGCTGCGCCTGGCACATCATGCGCGAGCGCATCCTGCAAAGCTGTAATACTTGCTGTGTCATCAATGAATCCTCACACTCTTGCTCGAGAACATTTCCGCAGAGCAATCCTGCTCAGGACCCCACAACTCCGTCAGGTGGCAGCACTGGGTCTGCCTCTTTCAAATCCCGCTTGCCCCGCAGCGTTGGCTCCCTCCACGCCGCCTCACCTGCACACCGAGACAGACGGGTCAAGCAGAGCAAGTGGGTCCACACCATGTCACGTCGCAATGCAAGCTCTCTGACTGCGCATACTCACACATTGCTGCATCGACATGCGTCCAATTGATGTACACAAGAATTACCTGGGCGCAGCTGGGCTGTGTTGGGCGGCGACTCCCGCTCCAGGGCCGCCAGTGCAGCCCGCACCCTCGCTGTGATGTCCATCCACACCTGGAGCCGTGCAAGTCGTTCCGTTTGAGTGCACTTCGAAGGGGCTGTGCAGCAGGCCGTTTGATAGCATAACACAGAGGCTGAAGAACACACGCTGAAACAGGTCCTGCTGCAGGTGTGCATCGCCGAGGCGGATCGGTATGGCCCAGTCCCTCAGCAGCCGCTGGATGGTGCTAATGCAACATGAGGTGCTGGTTTCCCCAGAATGATGCGCTGATTCCCACTGCACCTGCTGCTGGTCCTCGCCAGGCGCGCCGCAGCGGCACGTCAGATCCGACAAGTCCATGGGCGGCCCGATGTTCACGTGCAGCGCGTGGCCGGCCTGCGGCACTGTCGATCCCCGCGGCTGAATCACACCCATGCCTGAGTGGTAGAACGGCACCACGGCTGGGTCCCTGCCGGGAGAGAACAGTGTCTCAGAGAGGGGCATGGTGTCTGAGAAAGGGGTGTTTGAATTTCACTGCACGGAGCGGCTTTGCCAATCAGGCGCCAGGCAGACGCTTCGGCTGACATGACCGGCTGACACACAGGAAGCTGCCCATGTGCGTAGTGTGCTCACCTGCCCGCTTGGACGGCAGCATCGCATACCAGGCGGCCAATGCCCCAGCGGCAGGGCTCCAGCCTGCCGCTATAGCCGACGTGGCCCTCTGGGAACACGTGCACCCAGGCGCCGCCTGCCACTAGGCTCTGCATGAGGTGGCCATGTAAGTGGGCTCACAGGCGTATGTGCATACAAAAGCTGCACACAGAAGCTGGGGAGCGGACGAACTGCTGAACTTGACGCCATTCACAACATGTCAAGCAGGTCAGAGGGGTGCGCACCGCTGCAGTCTTCATGATTGGCTGCCCTGTGCCCTGGCCTCGCTCAATCGGCAGCGTCTGCCCGTTCAGGAAGAAGTGCCTGCATTGCCATGAATCCAAGCATTGATGTGGAGAGGGTGATGCAATCATGCTACACGACTTTTGCTTCCGTCGACTGCAGAATCTTGCATTTCAGTGCGGCCAGCAGCACCTGCACATGCGTGCTCACCTCAAAAGTGTGTTCTTGAAGCAAATTTCCCGGGCGCAGAGCGACCACCGCACGGATCGCAGGTGGCGATGCGCCGAGAATGCTGACCACGGCAGCATGGCGGCAATGACCGCCGGATCGTCGGTCGTGCTGCGTTGCACCCAGGTTGCAGTGGTCAGCACCGGATCAGCTGCTCGGCTTGGCGCATGTTGGGGCACGAGCGCAGGCAGCACATGTGCCTTTGCTCAAACATGTTGGTCGAATGTCTCGTGCTTGTAATAGCCATACGTTCAATTGTTTCCTAGAACGCCACCTGGTGTGATTGGACACCGTGATGAGGCCCTGCCCAGGTGGCCGCCCCAGCACGACCCTGTGGAACTCCTCCTCCCCGGTGATGGACGTGCTGTTGAGCACGCGCAGGTACAGCTTCGACACCGCGGCGATGACTCCCAGCGTGCCGACTCGGCCGACCTCGCCCCAGGGCGGCCGCGTCGCCTCATTGAAGTCGGGCGCGGCTGGTCTCGGGGCAGCGGCCGTGGATCTGGCTCCACCGCTGCCGCCGCCACCGCCGCCGATGCAGTGCGCTGCTGTTGGCATGCTGCCCGAAGCCGTTGCAGTGCACGCCGAGCTCTGCCGCAGCGTTTAGCTAGATGTGCTTCAAGCGCTGGGAATCGATGGTCTTCGCCCGGCCACATGCTGCCACATGATCGCCGCTGTCATGCACAAAGATGTGCAAGCAGCGCTCCTATGCAGCACGCTGCATCATGCGCTCGACCTTCCAACAGGACATGATAGTGTTTCGCATGCGATATCTGTTGGCTGCTCTCAAGGCTTGCTGAGCTGTGCAACAGCGCTACAGCAATGGCAGCGCAACGTCTGACATGCTGCTATACCCGATGCTGTCAAGCCAAGGACTATTCCCAAACGAGACCCAAATGAACGAGCATGGATTAGCGGCACTAAGCGTGTGAAGCAGGAAAATGCAGACTGCCTGATGCTTCTCTGCTGTCTGCTGATACTGAGGAGTTCAAGATGCTGGAGGGAATATCTTCAGCCCCGACGAGGCGTGTGCTTGGACCAGCTGACGTCTAGCTGCACATGTAAACTATGCACTATTCTCAAATAAGGTTGCCAGCCCAGATGCTCTTTCTTTCCCCGTCATCATCAGGTAATTGTGCGTCAGCAACCCCTGCGCCGATTCGGTTACTCTGCCGCCGGTGTCTGTCTATCCAGCCGGCTGCAGACATGAGTTGCACCGAATGCCGGCGCCAGGCCA
Source organism: Tetratostichococcus sp. P1 (assembly GCA_036584455.1). Classification (NCBI taxonomy): domain Eukaryota; kingdom Viridiplantae; phylum Chlorophyta; class Trebouxiophyceae; order Prasiolales; family Stichococcaceae; genus Tetratostichococcus; species Tetratostichococcus sp. P1. Next base: position 4,941,345 of record BTPI01000001.1, read on the forward strand.
CTGGCTGTGATGAGCTGAGCTAGCAGATCGTCAACGCCGCCGATAAAGAGGGACAACCTCTGCGCAACGCGGGCACCGTTGCGGTTCAGTATTGCAGCAGGCGCGTGGCGCCATACCAGGTCGCCACGGGCACTGGGATCGAAGCATCTCTCCATCAGCGAGCATTATCGAGGCGGAAAGCGGCGCGAGCCAGGTGAGGGACGATTTTGTGCATGTGCAGTGCAAGAGCCGACAAGCATGTGCAGGCGGCAAATGGGCGTTCTGTTCGCGGCATGTTCACCTGAGTCATTGCATCTTGGGTGGATCTATCGTTTGTAGAAAGCTTCGCGTCCGCAGGCCTTGCGGCTCGGAGATGTGATGCCGGGCTGCATGACAGACTGTGGTGCCCACGACGCACCAGACCTGTGCGCGACTACACGGCATGTGGCGTGTGCTTCCGGCTGAGCTGGTGGAGGTTGCTTGTGTGTGTTGCTTCTGTGTCTACCGTGCGGCATCAGAATCGGCGCCGCTAGGGCCGGCTGCAGGTCACCCTCGCCAGCTGGCCCAGGATACTAGCACAACGATTGGCTGACTCCGACGATTGGCGGCCCGCGGCACACCGGCAATGCCGTATACCTTGTGGCCGAACAATATCAGTACTTCATCATACAACGTGAATGCAGGCAACTTCAGACTTGCTGGATGTTGCAGGCGCCTCTTCGGAGCCGGCGTGCCGCGGTAGCCATGGGTGCAGCTGCAGTCACGGCGCTCATCGCCGCAGCAGTGCTGCTGCCCATGGAGATTGCTCAACCAGGTGATCGGGCAGATGGCATGCTCTGATGTCGCATTGCTCTAGCCTCAGCAGCCACAGCAGGCTTGCCCAAAGTGCGCATTAGCCGGTGGCTGCTGAGATGAATTATTGCATGTAATCTAAATGGATTATTGCATAAAATTGAGATGGGTGATCGCAAGTAATGAATGTGTGCTGATGCACATCAGACCGGGCTACACGCCTTGGTGCAGGCTCAACATCCGCACCCGCACGCGCAGCCTACCTGGGCCGGAGGCACGCCCCAACTGCAGCTCAGAAACACACAGCAAAGCGGCAGCGCAGTCCAACGCCAAAGCCCAAGGCAACGGTGAAAAAGTCAGCCAAACAGGACAACATGGCAGATGATCGGCAAATCAGCGCAGCGACGCTCAAGGTGTGTCATAACTCTTTTAGCGACTGCCTGACTCTGTGCTTGATGCCCGTCCGCACAAACTGCCGATGCTCTGCAATTTGCAAGCAAGGCCAGGCCAATGTCTCATATACAGTTGCAGAGTCTGCACGGCGTGAAGCCTTGAAACAAGTCCCTGTGAATGATCATATTACTGATTGTTGCCGAAGGTAAATGTGGTGGGCGCTCGAAAGACAAAAACCGGCGGCGTCATCGGCACCATTCCGATCGCATATGTGGGAGAGGAGAGCCGGTCCGGGTGAGTTTCGATTGAGTGTCTCTTCCGTCACGGCCTTTGTGGGAGACATTTGCACCCAGTTGGACTCTTGACTGCATCCAGATTGCTTGCCTGGCCGTGGCACTCAATCCAATTTTCGTGCTGTTGCAGGAGGTACTACCTTCCGTCGTACTACCAGGGTCAGCAGCTGCCTGTGATGGTCATCCTGCATGGCAGCAACATGGATGGTCTGATGATGGTACAGTACTTCAGCTGGCTCGCCGACAAGTATAGGTGAGTTTATGACGTCCTCTGATTGCACCGTGGAATGCTGACATACGGGCGAGCAGCAGTGCAGGCTGACCAGAGCAATCAGCGCTGGTGACACCGCCAACCTTGCCTTGGCGCAGATTCATCATCGTGGCCCCAGAGTCGAGGGACAGCCTGCAGTGGACACAGGCCGAAGCCAGCGCGCCCGAGTCGGTGGACATGCAGCACATTCAGGCGTGCTTTGAGTTCGTCAAGGGGCTGCCCAACGTGCAGTTCAACTGGAACAAGGTCTTGTACGCTGGTGAGCCGCGTAGCCCCCATGCCAGTGCCACTCTCCTGCAACCTGTAGTCACACTCGACCTTGGCATTAGCTGAGCATCGTCGCCCAATCAGTGCACCCGGCATCAGGCACTTTCGTGAGAAATCCTTCACCATCATGGCTGCAGGCTACAGCCGTGGCGGATACGTCGCAGCCTCGCTCGCATCGCGCACAGACTATGTGACGCACGCGCTCGTGCTGCACTCGTCAGTCATACCCAATCAGGTGCTGCATCCCTTCATTGTGATATGCAGCCCACTGAATCCTGTAAAATGGCTGCTTGTTCACATTGCAACATGGCCGCTTGCAGCAATACTAGTCCTCAATGCATGTCAATCCTGAAATTGTTGCTTCCTGGCCTGCAGTTGGGTAGCCACCGGATACCACTGCACTTCAGTTTGGGCATCAAGGACCCCATGTTTACAATTGGTAGCTGCGCTTGGCCACACATATGCCACATGTCCATTCTTCATGTTGAATGCAAGTCTGTGTCCTCCGCATGTGAATGCAACTCTGTGTCCTCCACACCCTGTGCTGACTGCACCCTCACCATCGTTACTGCAGCTAGGACAAACAAGGTGGTGGCCAGCGTCCGTGCACAGAAGCCGGGTTTTGACATCTCAGTGGCAGTCTTCAAGACCGGTAAGTCATGTGTCACATTGTGTAGTGCGGATATTCTGTAATACTGCTAGGGCCGTTGTTGTGCAGCAGTACTCTGTCGCTCGGCCGTGCATGCATCACACCCAGGCATGACGTCTTGCACTACTGCCTCCTGCAGGACACTCGCTGAGCAACGCTGGTGGGTTGTGATGATCGATGGGCATGCTGCGGTGCATGTCTCTGTTGGTGCTGTGCAATCTGATTCGCACCGCCTGACAGCAAGCTTTGCGATCTTACGCCTGCACAAACGAGTGATGAGGCTCACTGCTCCTCGCAGCTGAGCTTGAGGGCGACATCAAGTGGTGGCTTTGGTGAGGGGCGGCATTTCAGCCAGGCGTGATGGCCAGGATGACGACTCAAAGAGAGGGACGAGAAGTATTGGTTTTGCAGTACTTTCAGCTCAGAAGCTAGGTGGTCTAAAGCGTCTGAAGGGGCTCAGAGACAGAAGTAGGGAGAGCAGCTGGGCAAATGCGCATGGGCGCATGCGCAAGGGGTATAACGATCCATGTCCCCTTGCGCATGCCCGTCGACTTTGTTGCCGGCCACATCAAAATTGTTTCAGTTGATTGACTTCAGTTCATTGGAGAGGTCACATGCTTCATCGCGACTACCGGTCGCCAGCTGTAACATCTCACAGCTGGCATGCCGGCAGTAATCAAACCTGTTTAAGGGGACAGTGTGCAGCGAGATTGTGAACTCTACACATTACATTTATCCTCGCGTGATTTTTATCTGCTGAGGCATCAGTCGGTCAAGAGGCTGATGTTGATCGGGCGGGCCGTGACCGCAAGGGGCGACGGCTGTGCCTGTGAGCCCGAGCGGCCCTACTACACGCCAACGGCTGCGGGTGCGGGTATGTGCTGGACTCAGGTGCACATCGCGCACTTCCGAGGTGCTCGCACGCGCGATGCCCAGCACGCCAGGCTATTTCGAAATACGGGTTATTGCATGCAGGTTTCCGCAAGTACAATTCTGCTGTCCCCCTCGTAGGTCCGCCAGCACGTCCTGAACGGCCAGTCTTGAGAGACACTATAACATGCAGGTGCAAAGGGGGCGGCCAGCATGGCTCCTACCTGCAGGCGCGTCACGTTCGCGTGCCTGCTAGGGCTGTGGATGGCTCTGGGTCTGCAAGGAGCAATTGCAGGTGCTGCTGTTATCGTGTTCTGATGGCCTGGATCTGGTCAATTGCAATGCATATAACTGCATGTGCAAGTGCTGCATTGCACAAGGCGGCCCAAGGAATCTCGAATCGCTTTTGGCCGTGCGCCGCTGCATGGCAAGTCGGCGTGCATGCCTTTCTTCGGTGCTGACCCCGCAAGCGTTCAGATCGTCAGAGTCATCATTAAACGCAAGAGTGATCTCTCGCACATCGCAGCCGACCCAACGACGGACTGCTGCGTGCGCATCAAGGCGCAGGCGACGTCCCGTACCCCTGGCGGCGGCTTCAAGGGTCTGATACCCATCTCATACAAGGGTGTGCCAGGTCGTAATGGGCGCTACTTCCTGCCACCTGGCTATATCGGCAGGTGCGCAGCTGCGAGAAAGTGATGAAACGGCATGGTTGGACATTTGGCGCATTCATGGGACCCAATGCATTGTCAAATACTCACCACGGCATCACAAGATGTGTGATCCTGATCTCTCACACTTGCACTTTCCTGCGCTGAAAGGGCGATGCCCATCATGGTGGTGCTGCATGGCGCCGGCGACAGCGGCGCCAGCATGGTCAATGTGTTTTACCAGCTTGCTGAGAAGTACAGGCAAGGCCCTACATCTGCTTGCTGACCAGGCGCATCGCATCAGGATTACTGTCCATGCATGCCAAGCTGCATGCTGCCTGCCGACTCGGTCTCTGCGGCGGGCAGGGAATGTCTCATGGATCTGCTGGCACCGGTAAGCATAGAGCTGAGGGATCAGCAGCGCATGTATGATGGGCGCACGTGTGATTGCGCAGGTTCATCATTGTGGCACCGGACTCGATGGACGCGCTGCACTGGGGCCAGGTGGACGACGACAAACCCTTCTCCACAGACTGGGAGCACGTGCAGGCGTGCTACCAGTATGTCACGACGTTGTCACACGTGATCAAGAACCGCAGCCGCATCGTCTATGCAGGTATGCCAACTTCTAAGCCTCCGGACAGTGTGAACAACGAAGCTTACACCTTCCCGCGATCCACAGCGACGCCCGTGCTATGTGTCACATCATGCAAATATGTGCAGGCTTCAGCCGTGGCGGCTACTCGGCGGGTGCACTTGCGTCCAGGTTCGCAGAGGCCACCCATGGGCTGGTCATGCACTCGGCTGTCACGCCGCAGCAGGCGCGCATGCTCTGCCCGCAGACTGCAAGAATTTGCTCGACCCAGATCATTGCTGGCGAAAAGCACACCGCCGCAAGTACGCATGCACACTTGACAGCGGCGTTGCAGAAGGCATCGCCTGGCAAACGACTGCGGCTTTGCTGTCTTGTGCAGATCGGGACACACGTGGTGCCGATCCGCTTCAGCACCGGCAACAAGGACACCCTGTTCACGATTCGTGCGTCTTCCTGTCGTCTTCTTCCACTGCTGCACATTCTGCACGCTGTCTTGTGTACCGTGCTTTGCAAGTGCACAGCCCCGAATCAGCCCACTTCTGATGTGAGACGATACTGACAGTGTGGCCACGCCATGCGCAGCGAGGATGACAGCACTGATCAAAACGATGAAAGATCTGCGGCCGAAATTCAAGTGCCACCTGCGGGTGTACTCGGGTGGCCACCAGATGAATTGCCCAGGTATGCTGAATGTGTCGTTGTTGCACAGGGCAAATGTAGTTAGTTCTGCTTACGGTCATCTGGGTTGACGTTTGGCAGTGGACAAGGCTGATGTGTGGTGCTTTTGGGAGCAGGTGAGATGGAGGCCAACGTGAGGTGGTGGCTGACCGGAGAGGCCCCGCCGTCTCCAGTAAAGACATAAAGCCGCTGCTCTGCAGTCCTTCGACGGTGGTGCAAGCTCCACCCATTTTTGCTGCCTGGATGCGGACTGCAGCGGCAGCACCTGCAGCTGCCATTTGTGAGTTTGCAGTCAGGTGTCTTGAATATATCCCCGAAGTTGGTAGCTGTGACCGCGACTGAATGTCTCTTTCATGCATGAAGTAGCAACGTGGTCGAAGTCGCCACGCATTCGTGTTGTCTCTGATTCATTAGGTATGCGAGTTTGCATTCAGGGTGCGGACCGCTATGGGACGCTGTTGTAGGACAGCATTTGTGTCAACGAACGGTAGTTTTCACAGCAGTGTGGCAATTTGAGGTTTACTGATTCGTAGTTAGCTGCAACCTTAGCTAGCTAGATAGGAAGCGATTGCCAAGCTCAGGGCAAGCGATGGATGATGAGCTTCAGCAGCTATCTAAGTAGCTGTGTTGGACGCCGTGCTGAAATGATGTGCCAATTGAGCTGTGTCAGCGTTTACTGATCTGGCCGACCTGTTGACTGGTAACTGATCTGCCACGCATTCTGAGATGATCACTGATGGACGTCGTCATTGACACAGCTAAAACGTCATCCTGCTTGATAGATTGGCCGGTGCCAATGCCGCCCAGCCCTGCCTGCCGTCCAACAGCGTTGCTCACCCTTCTGCCAGCACTGCCGGCCCCCGCTGGACGAGCTCCTGCAAGCCGGCCTTCAGTGCTGCAGCTGCCGCCTTCGTTGCGTCTGGCGGCAGATTGGCGAAGGCTGCCCGCACGTGGCCTGGCGCCCCGCAACTCGACCCGGGAAGGATGCAGACCTAGCCAAAGCAACATGGCGAACATGGAGTGAAGGCCCATGTTATTAGGTTCCTGTTCAGTGGCATGGCATGGATGTCCTTTGCAGCTGGGTTGTTGATGAGCAAAAAGAGCTGGCACATTGGTGTGGACAGCACCTTATGCCGCCGCACAAGCCAAGCCACGACTGCCTCGTCATCTTCGCAACCTGCACACCACCGAATCGAAAGCCACTCACAACAGGCCCTCCAGCTTGTTGTCATCCAAAAAATCTCAGTCATTGTGACCGGGAACGAGTGTCATCATGAAACAAAAATGGGACATGCGTCAGACTGGGTTCACGAGGCCATGCTTGGAGAAAGATCAGAGAATCGGAGTATGCTGGCACACCTGCAGGCAACTTGGCCCAAAGATAGATAGCCCCCTTGCCGTCTGCGATGCCGCTGCCAATGCTGCCCAACGGACTGAGTGCGTCCAGCACTGCCTCCCTGCGGATGGATCACACTGACAAGCGTTGATGCCTCTCATCAGCAAGCAAGATCAACTTATGTCTCCAGCCAGTGCCCACGATGTGTGCAAGGCACCCGGTGGCAGTTTGCGCACCGGTTGTCCTGTAGCAGTGCCACCTTGTCTGTGACCCAGGTGCGGCCCTCCTGCAATGCCCTCAGTGCCAGGAGCTGCCCTGCCTGTGAGCGTATCATATTGTGAATTTCTCTCTGATCTCGTTCCTTGAGACACAATCCGAAGATACAGCAGCAGCCTGGTCACCGAGTATGCTTGCATGAGGCGACAGATGGCACTCACAACCAGAAGGCCCTGAACCTCTCGAAGCTGTCAGAGTGCAGTCAGCGCCAAACTCATGGGGTCCAAGCATATGTAATCTTTTTCAGGAGATTCCTTCGGATGTTGCCTGGGGGGCGCAGATCGGGATCGTGTCCTGAACCTTATTCAACTGAGCGGCAAGATCCCCTGACCCGCTCCCCTGCGTTGGGTATGCAATGTAGCCACAACGCCACCCCATCATGCCATACGCCTGCAAACCAAGTGTCGAGTGTCGCAAATCAAGGCCTCTGTTGTTTGTTCCTCTGAATAAGAGACGTTGAAAGAGTTGTCGCCCAATGTGTTCTGTGGGCTGGCTGGGCGTCATGTTTCCATTACAGCTTGCATCCCAGACCAGCCACCATGACCCATATGTCGACTCAGCAGCTGGATCAGTTGCAGAGCTGTAGCTGCTGGGAGTGCCTCGACTGCATGTGGGCCCACCTTCGAAAAAGAGAAGACGTTGATGACGTGAGGCCCGTGCATGCACTCATGCCGCTCGCCGTCATATGTGAAGTGCTCGTATGTGTTGTCTACTATGAGCCAGGCGCTGGCCGCCGCGCACAGCTCGCTGGCTCGCTGCAGCTCTGCTCGACTCAGCAGCACCCCTGCAGCAATCAGAAGATAGAGTTCCCCGAAGAGTGGCGTGCCCGCCATGCGGCAGAAGCTGGACAGGTGCTGCAGTTGCTGATTGGACATCGTGCAGCACTAGGCACTGCTCTGCCGGCGACAGTGGGGCATTGGTGCAACCCATCGCTGCAGATGGCTGTCTTGATGGTCAACAGAAAAGATCAGCGAAAAAGATAGGGGTACTGCTATGCGACCATGGTCTGTGACCTGCATGTGGACCTTGCCTGTCGGGTTGCAGGGGTTGATGAGCACCACCATGCGCGGCGGCGACGGGCTCCGCAGAGCCCCTTCCAACCAGTCCAGGTCAGGGTGCCACGTCACAGGGTCGCACCGCCCGAACACCACCGCATCTGCGCCACCCGTCATCTGCATGTGCAGATGAACAGATTGCTCACTGAGCATCTTGGTGCAGCGCTGCAACTCTTGGACCTCGCAACAGCCTGACGAGGCCGACCCCTCGGTTGCAAACATCCAGTGCCACATGCAAACACAGAGACAGTACCAAACTATGTGCAAAGCACAACACCTGCAGCGCCATGAGGTGGTTGAAGTAGTAGGGGCTGAACAGCACCGCGGCGTCCTCCGCATCCAGCAGAGCACACACCAGATTGGTGAACGCCTGATTGGCGCCAGCTGTCACCATTACATCCACCTGTGAAGACGCAAATTTGAAACATGACGACACGACACAGATGTGGTGCATAATCGTGACGCGCCTGGAACATATGCCATGATAGACACCGCCGTACAGCCAGAGCATATTTCTATAGGATTGAAGTGATGAAAACTCTCACATCGTGGATGCCGTTTTCCGCTGCCAGCTTCGCAACCAGCGCCTCCCTGAGCGCAGGCATCCCCGCGTCCGGGCCGTACTGGCTCAACGCCGGGTCCGCAGCTGCAGTTGCGACTGCCTCCAAAGCGGCAGCTGGCGGCGCCCAGTGTACAATGCCTGCGCACGGTCCACATGCTCAGCATGCCTGCCGCGTGTGCATGCACACGACTCCGCAAAGACTGTGCCTGATTCCAGAACGGTGCACAGAGGCTGTAACTCACCCTGGGCGAGCGACTGCACCCCCTGCACTCCGGAGATCAGTGCCTTCGTCTTGCCAATGACCGGCGCGTCGGTCGCCTGGACCCGCCTCGATGTCTGTGCGGTGCAGCAACGATGCACACTCAGCGAAGCGCCTTGCGAGTGCGGTGGAGCCGCAAAGGCATGGCAAGAGCATTGCGCCAACGGAGACTGTGCCGGCATGGTCCGGAGCCGTGACGCCAGCAAGGTCATGCGTCTCCTCAGGGTGGACTTCAGACCACAGCTCTGACATGTAGATGCGCACCCCCGGCTGTGTTGCGGTCTGCGACATGGCTGCACCTGCCGCTGCTGATGCATGTGCGCCGCGGCGGTGAATGATGTGTTGAACACAGCGGTCTCTACAGACGCAATTGATGTGATCGGATGCCAGGTGAAGTCCACCAGCAGATACTGAAGCGTGCAAGCGCTGCCCCAGCAGCCTTGCAGGGGTCATCAGCAAGCGAGTGTGACCAATGTGCCTGTTGTTACAAGATTGGCATATGCACAAGAACAGCTACAGATCAGCCTGGCGCTTTGTATTCCAATGATGCATATGGGACTGTGGATGGACGCGACTCTGCAGCTCATCTTCAGCATGAAGCCAGGCACGGGGGAGGGTAACCTGGCCCCCTGGTTCATGTCGTGCGTGCTGCGGTGTGTGGAGCACTGCGACATCGGGCGACAGGGATGCTCAACAATGCTCCGGTTCAAACTAGCAAAGCGCAGTAACCGTGATCACATGCTGCGTCTGTCATACGCATCTCGTTTGGACCAAGCAGGGCAGGGCATGAAAGGTTCCACACTGCTTGCCGAGTGTGTATGCGCGCTCTTGTGGGCAGTCGGCACGGCTCAAGGCCGGTAAAGTAAGGCATGTACACACTCTTGTCACGAACTATCTTTCATGAACGTCTGCATCAATCTAACGGCTGATCTTGACCAGCAATCAGCATCAGGCGGCAATGGCGCGCGTGAAGCTGGCTGCGACACTGCTCGTGCTGGTGTCAGCACGTTCGGTGACGCATGCGAAAATGACAATACGACCCAGGGACCGCATCGGGATCCAGCCAACATGTACCAGAGAGCAGCAGCATCAGGTCGAGAAGGTGTGCTCACATTGCAGCAGGCGCTGCGTGGCTGCGCTGGACGCCAATACAGAAGGCACAAGTCATCCCTCACTTGTCATATTATTCAACATTTGCATGCCGATGCGACGTGTGCTACCTGCTACAGATCGGCAAAGCACGGGACACCTCAACATCGCGGGGGTTTATAGAGATATGGATCCAGACGATTGGGTGTAGGGTGGTGCATGCAGTGCTCAAGATTGGGGACATTCTTCTTCACAAAGGCAAGCGTTCTGAAACTGGATGACAGGTCTCTGTGCGATGACTTTCAGTGATATTTGGGGTGACCCTGCGGGCTCAGGGTTGCATGCATATTCGGCAAATGATCAATAGTGCATGATGGTCTGGCTTGATGTCGGGTCCACTTTGGTGGTACAGACATCACCACTACGTACCAACAAACACACACTTTTTCAACAAGTCTGTTTGACACCGCTCCCAGGAGCTCTACATCAAAGCACAGCCATGGTATCATGCATGAAAGCACAACCCTCGTCATCGACAGATCCCATGCGCGCGCACAGCAAGCACTGCAGACAATATCAACCAGTCACAACAGCGTCAGATACACATGCATACACGCACTCTCTCGTATGCAGCCTCGCATGCCGATGTATGCAGGGATACACACACACTCTCAAACCAACAGACATGAATCTAAGGCCGTTTGCTTCATCAGAACATCGGCCAGACGAGCTGCAGCAGCAGATCATGCCGGCAGCCGGACTGAAGCTGAGCATCAGCGCCACGCCCTTGTCTAACATTTGCTGACGTGCGCATGTTTGCGCACAGCCATCACCGCGGACAATGGCTGGAGCCACTGCGACTATTGGAGGCAGTGCATCAGTGCGCCAACGCATGATGCCAGAAACCGTTCTCTGCCACCTCTGCAAAGATCGTCTGCACCTTGTGCAGCTGTGGGGCAGGCTGCGCGGCGCCATGGCTGTCAGCAGCATTTACTATTCGGCAGCTGCCAGCATGGGCAGCGCCAGGCCCCTAGAAGTGGCCGATGGACTTGAGCGTGACAGTGGCGTCCTGATAGGCTCCCCGCCCGCTCAGCACCAGCAGCAGAGCCTGCAACATCATCAAAGCCTGTGAGCCAGATGTTGCAAAGTGCAGTGGAGCATGACAGTACAACCAAGCGATACCACCAGCTCGCAGAGGCTCACAACGGCCATTTGGGCAGCCAGCAGCGAACACAGGTGACTGTGCACCATCAGAAACTGTACACAGACGGGACCACATCACAGCGGCATCAAGCTCAGGCTTTGGACAGGATGCCATGCCTGCCGCTGCGCAGGGAGGGGAAGTTGGCAGTCAAAGAGCATGATTCATACCTCGGCAAGACGGTCCTTGAGCACGGGCTTGGACAGGAAGCCGTCCATGCCGGCGTCCAGGCACTCGTCCCGGTCCTTGTCGCTCGCATTTGCCGTCATTGCCACAATCGGCACATCCAGGCCGCGCCCACGAATGTTCTGCAGCACGAATCACAGGGCGGTGGACAGCCGCACAGGCGCACGTGCACAGCAAAGGTGGAGCAGATTGATCACTCGCGAGGCACACACTGCCCAAGCTGGACATGCTGCAAAAACGACTCGAACCGGCACATGATCAGACTATGATCACCCGAGACAAACGAACTTTGAGCTGGAGCGTTGATGGTGCCAAGTCTCGAAGGATCCAAAGTGTTTGGGGGCACCTTGGTGGCTGAGACGCCGCCCATCACGGGCATCGCCATGTCCATGAGGACCACGTCGAAGTGCGCGCCGGGCGCGGTGACGGCGTCGACGGCCTCGGCGCCGTTGGCGGCCACCACCGCGACCATGCCCATCTGGCTCAGCATCTTCTTGGCCACCGTCTGGTTGATGAGGTTGTCCTCCGCCAGCAGCACCCGCTTCCCCTGTGCCGCAGCAGAAATCTTGCAGGGGTGCAGGCGCTTCCTGAACAAGGTCCAGCCCTCTTCTCTACACCATCTTCCGCTGCTGTGATGCTCATACTGGGGAACTGTGGGTCGAGGCCTCACGCAGTACTATCATGAGGTTGCAACATTCGGTAAGCACTGTAGAGGTGCGGCTCTATGAATTTTACAACTGCTCAGCTGGTGTTTTAGTAGATTAAATTGCTATATCTTGAGACGACAGTTCGAGTCTGTCTCAAACCTAAGCCCATGAATGAGGCACCTGCAGGGCGGAGAAGTCGAGGCGGCGGCGGCGGTCCTCCATGCTGGGCCGCATGCCCCGCGCCTTGGCCGCCGCCGCGCTGCGATTGAAGGTGTACCCCTTCTCGCTGCGCCAGTGCCACAGATGATGATGTCAGCATAGAGTGACCATGACATGTTAATGCCTGCGCCACATGGACCAGGCACGTCAGGAGTCATGTGATGATGCAGCGCTATGATTCATCTGAGGCACTGCAAGCGCATGGCCCTCCAGAAACACCATTCTCTCAAGAGGCAACACACTGGCACACAGGGAGCAAGAAAAGCCGTTGTCTGCTTCCTCGGTGCATCAGGCAGTGTGCGTCACACCTGCCCATGGACTGCCAGCTCCAGGTGCCGAGGTTGCCGCCGCCGCCATTGCCATTGCCATTGCTGCCGCCAGGCGGCCCCCCATTGCTAGGCGGCTCCAGTGTGGTGCTGCCGCTGACTGCTGCTCCCTCCGGCACGGCCGAAGGTAGGCCCTGGTCACAATAACAGGACCACCATCGAGATGACGCACCAAACCAACAAAAACTCGTGAGCGCTTCATAAGGCAGGCGCACTGCAGCCACCTGGTCTGCATTTACATTCCTGTCGACATCCGATGGCGGTGGCGCTCAGTCAGCAAGCAGAGCATGTGCAGGCATGCGGCAAAGCAGAGCGCACCTCAGGCTGCCGGTGCTGCATCGCCTGCTGGCGGTGCGACGAGAAGGGACCGTCCGGAAGAGCCGCAGCCGCAGCGGCCGCCGCGTCCCGGCCCTGCAGTGCCGAACCCGCCTCTGGGGAGGCCCTATTGGCTGCTGCGGTCTGTGGGGCGGCGGCACCGCCATGTGACGGCTGGTTACTGCCATCGCGCCTCGAGGGTTCGAACAGCGAGCTCCGCGCAAACACGTCCTTGGGCTGCAACGCCTGCACAGTGTGCACCCACAGACAATCACGCGCAGCTCGAAGTTGTGACCATTGCATGCCTGCGTACTGATTCCACCAATTTGTTCACTCCACAGGCTAAAAAGCGCAGACGGAGTCGTTTACAGACACAAGTTTCTAAGGAACGCAGTGCTCACCCGCCAGCGCGCCTTAGCGACGGCAGCCTCCATTTGCATCGTGGCAGAGGCATCAGTCTCAGGGTTGGGCATGCTGTTGGGGTGCGCCGGCATCTCCCAGGACTCGCCTGCAGCCAGTCGTACGCCTCGAGTGACGAAAGGATGTGTGCAGCTTTACAGCCAAAACACAGGACACATCGACAGGCAGGTAGCCACACTTCAGCTGCGCTTGACGCAGCGCTTTTGCCCAGGGTCTCAGGAGGGCAGCGCTGTCAATGAGTGGGGCTGTAGCTGCCCCTGCTACATTAATTGCTACTGTCACATACAAAGCAGAGATTTGGAAACACTCGCATTCAGCATGCAGTGTACTGGACAATTCCTCCGTCGCAAGTGACAGGACCCATTGTGCGCCGCACGATCACAGAACCACCTGAAGCCAGGCTCTGATGAACAGCTCCTTGGGCTGTGAAACAAACGCTCCCAGGGAAGGCAAGTAGCAGGAATCACTCACGTGAGGAGCGCGCCACGTTGGGGGCGCTCTTTCGCCGCAGCTGGCTGGGGCCCTGGGCGCCGTGCGGCGGGGTGCGGCCGCCCTCCGAGGCGGCGCCCTCACCCATGGCCTCCACCGCCGCCGACGGTGACAGCATCATGTTCCCTGAGCCCGAGCGCTTGCGCCGAGGGCCTTGCGTTGCGTGGCAGGAACGTCATAATCAGGTCAAGTGCACAAGAGCGTCTGACGATTCCACGATGAACAACGGCATGAGTTTCAAGACGACATAGCAACTTCAGAGTCTGTCAAATTGTCCCTTTCACCGAAGTGAGCTTGCTCCGACAACATCGCCTGGGGCAATGGATTTTTCAGTCTGCAGGACAGTCTGCGCACCTGAGCCGGCGCCAATGCCATAGTGGCCGTCGCATGTCTATACTGACAAGGTCTGTGGTCCTGAATCGGCACCAATGCCGTGGTGGCCGTCGCACGTCTGCAGGACAAAGGGCGCACCTGAGTCAGCGCCGGCGCCGTAGTGGCCGTCGGTGAAGGCATCGCGGGAGGACCAGGAGGCGGTGCGGCGGAGGCCGCTGCTGGAGGCGGAGGAGGAGCGCGGCCTGGGTGGCTCCGGCAGCAGCAGCGGCACCGTGAACCAGAAGGTGGAGCCCAGGCCCTGCTTGGACATGGCTCCGATCTGGCCGCCCAGCACCGCCACCTGCGCACGCAGGACGAAGTTTTGAGGCTTCGCAATGCTGGGAGTCATGGGTGCAGGTGATTGTGATCCCTGCTTGGACATCGCCCCGATCTGGCCGCCCAGCACCGCCACCTGCGTGGCATTCAAATCTTGCAAGCGCAGATGGTGGCAGCCCCGACCGCAGACGGATGCAGATGCAGGCCCCTATGAGAGTCGATCGACCTTGGGGCGGAGCATGTAGCCCCAGCCCGCTGGCAGGTGGCGCTTCAGAGTCTGTCCAGGCATAACAGAAAGCAGCATTAGCAAGCTGAGGATTGGGCAGGAGCGCGCACCTGCTTTGAGCAGATGGAGAGGCCAAGGCCGGTGCCGCCGCGGGAGCGAGGGCGGCGCATCTCCTCCTCGCTGCCCTGCACGTACTCCTTGAACAGCGAGCGCAGGCCCCGCTCCGCGATGCCAATCCCTGCAGACGACTCGATTCGTGTTGATAAGGCTGGTCTTGTTGATAAGCCTGTTGCTTCTTGAAGGACCACTTGATCGCAATTGCACCTGCACAAGACAAGCAAGAAGCTGCAACTGCTGACGCTGGCAGATGTACTGCATGCGCGCCCTGCAGGTCTAGCTCTCACCTGTGTCCATGACCTCGAAGACGAGCCAGTGTTTGGGCTGGGGCTGGTCCGGGTGCCGCGGCGCAGGCGGCCGGCTGACCACGCTGGCCCACCCGGGGGGCAGGCCCTCCCCACTGCGGCACCAAAAGACAATACTCAAGGCTCGCACACGCATGCAACAAGATTGCTGCAACAACCAACATCAGTAGTCGGCAGGATACTGATATACACTGCCGCATGCGGCAGGGGTCGGGTGGCTCGAGTGTTGTCGTTGCTGCTTACCCGAGGGTGTCCATGCCGTTGCTGGAGGCGGACTCCGACAGGCTGTGCGCTGGCGACTGCGTGCCAGAGGCTCCCTTGGAGTTGCCCTGTCCGCCTTCTCCGCTGGGCCGCCGTCCTTTCAGCCGCCCACCTAGAGTCAAGTCAAGAGTACTCGTCAGCACAACTTGGACCCAGTGCTGCCAGCGCCAATGCAGCAGCCGAAACTGCAGCTGTCTCTGCAATGATGCAGGTGGCTGCTGCTGGGAAAAACGCCCCGAATGCACGCAGTCAAAGCCCTGAAGCGGCTGTACACACGGGCTCAGCATACAGCATGCATTCGAGCAACAGAGGTGTGGAGACCGTACACAGCACGAAACAGAGGGCGCACTGCGATCTGCCAGGCGTCTAAGCACGAGTCAGGATGTGACACGTTTTCAGTCATTCCCACCAGCGAGGAACAACATGCCATGTATCAGTGTAGCCACCTGAGCCGGAGGACCGGCGGTCGGAGCCGCCGGGCTGCCAGCCGTTGCTGAGGCTGGACTGCGCCTCCGACATGGTCTGCGTGGAGTCCACGCCGCCGCTGCCACGCCCGGCGCCGCCGGTGGTGGTGCGCTCGTCGAAGGACACGCGCTGCCGCCCCGGCTGCTGACCAGAGGCGCCGCCGGCCCGGATCTCGGGGGTGGACGCAGCGCGCAGGTGTGTGCTGGGGCGTGGCTGGTCCCAGCTGAGCCGCGGCTGCCGGCCTGCACAGCGGGCAGTGCAGTGTGTCGCAGAATGATTGGAGATTTTCACACTGACATTGTGCGGGGAGGACACGGCGCGGGGATCTGTGCTGGGGTGCGGCTGGTCCCAGCTGAGCCGCGGCTGCCGGCCTGCACAGCAGGCAGTGCAGTTTGTGCGAGACAATATGGAGGGTGTACAATGACGTTGAGCAGAATGTTAGGGCAGGACACTGTGCGCAGCTCTGTGCAGGGCCGCGGGCGCTGCACTCAGGGCAGCCGCATCTACCAGCGTGCAAAGCCCAGCTTTGAATGCAAATCACATGCGCAAGCCAGCGAAGGCAAAGCAGAGGGTGGCGACCAGGACATGAAACATCGTATCGATATGCTGTCAAAGGGGTTGTCAAATGGGAAGCATCTGAACTCCCGGCATTTGACAGGAAAAGTCATGCCAGAACTCTGCCATGCCGATAGGCATGATGTGTCGTGATGGCTCTCTCACAATCGCCGCAGCCAATGTGCCCAGCAAGGCCAACGCAGAGTCCACACCAGTTGCACTTGGCTGTCTGCCTCACCTGGTCCCAGGATGACCTGGCGTGCAGCATCCAGCCGAGCACGTGCAGCATCGTCGCTGCGACGCGCGGCCGCGCTGGTCTCAAAGCTGCGACGCGCCTCCGCTGGGCTGTCAAACGACCGCCGCCCACCTGTACGGCGGTTGGGGCAAACATTCAGCCATAATGGTCTTGCTCATCTCCGGCACCGACGCAAAATGCCACCGTGCATTTGTTGATACCTTTGGTTTCCAGCTCAGGAAGGCACCTTGGGCAGCAGCGCCGGTGGCAGCCACATTGTCCCGGCTGCGGCGGCGGTACTCGCGGGAGCCGCGCATGCCTGGCATGCGGGAGGATCGGGCAGCAGCCTCCAGGCTGCGGCGCGCCTCACACTCATAGGACCTCCGTGCAGCCGCCTGCAGCAATTCACCACACATTCCTAGCCTCGAATGAATGTGCGACCTGGCAGACCTCGGACTGTGGGGAAGGCGTGCAGCACATGAAGCCGAGACTGCTGTGGGAGGTGACCAATGAGAGAAGGGGGTGTCTGTTTCACCTCATGTGCAGCTTGACATGTCTGCATCATCTAGTATCCCACTTGCATGGACATGCCAGCAAGGAGTATTTGTTCTGGCGGGACATCTCACCATCGTCTCCGCATCTGTGCGGTTGCGATCCATTGAGCCGCGGGCGTCCATGGAGCGGCGGGGCCCCAAGATGGTGTCAAGCGATCGCCGGCCACCGCCCATGTCGGGCAGCTCATACGACACACGGTCGCTGGCAATGGTGGAGTAGTCTGTGGAGCTGCGTGACATCTGCAGCGAAAGTGGTGATGAGTGAAGAGAGGCCGCTTGAAGTGACCAGGGTCGCAGATGTGGGTGCAGTCCATCGGGGGCTGAATGCAATATTGCCCAGTACAAGCAAAGTGGAACACGCCAGTGGTGTGTACAGAAGCACACAAGACTGACTGCTCCTTGCCGCTGATGCAGCTGGAGCCAGCAACAAGGTGTGTATGGTGCGGCCTGTACCCGTGCTCTGCAGCTGATCACCTAAAGCCTGGACTCCTTTTGATCCACATCAGTCAATCACTGTCACGCTTCGCACCTCGTGGCTGGAGCGGTTGGAGCTGGCGGAGGAAAAGCTGCCGCTGCGGCCGCTGCCGGAGGAGCGCGGCTGGGATCCGCTGGCATTGTGCCCCTCCTCCGTCGCGGGCAGCGGGTGCCACGACAACCCCGTGTGCCGCAGCTGGCTGATGGATGCGCAGCGCCGCGCCAGCGCCGCCGTCATGAACTCTGCGCCGTCGGTTGCCGCCTGCGTATGTGTGTCCAATGCAGTCTCAGCATCTGTGAAAAAGTGCTGCTTGCCTGGGGGACCATCTGCAACATGCAAGCACCATGATGGCAATTCGAATAATCTCAATTGTTGGCGTTCTTGAGGTACTGCCTCAGGACCTGTGCTTGCAGGTGGGCTTGAGCGCTGCCTTCAACCTGTTTGACAGCATCTTTCAGCGAAAAAGTTGTCACAAGATAATGGCAACACACACTTCGAAGAGTTGGGTCCAAAATTCACCTGCCAGGAGTCACGCAGCATCTCAGTGACGCCAGCAAACCCGATGCTGCTGGTGCTGGCCCGCATCACCATCTCCTGCCGCTGCTCCTCCTGCTCGGGTGTCGCCGTGTGTGTCGCCAGCGCCTCCTCTGCAAGTCGCAGACAATACAAATCAGCAGTGTGCAGGCAGCAGCTGGAAAACTCAACATCACGATAGCCCAGGTGCAGCTGATCGATCAAGAAGGGGCCGGCAAATTGCTTCGAGTTGCAGGACGGAGTTCCGAGCCAAATCTTTACCTGCGGCGTTGGCCTCGCCCATGCGCATAGCCGGCCCCGGCGAGCCGCTGCCGATGCCGCGCAGCCGTCCCGCCAGCACCTCGGCGTCCGTGGCGTCGTCGGACAGCGGGCGCGCCCCGCCGCCGGATTGCTGCTCCGCCTGGTCGACAGTCCTCTGCACGTCCGAGCTGACCTGGTCTGCCGCCATGCCGCTGCCATCGCCCGCCTGTACGAGAAACGAGCGTCGAGCTGAGTAGCTGACAACATGTACTCAGTGTCTGCAGGATCTACGATTCTTGCTTTAGGGTATTCGGGATTCTCAGCTGCGAAGCCTGTGGCCTGGCCATGCCAACTTATACAACTTATAGCTGTGTACCTGCAAGGCTGCTTCTGTTGTGGAGTCGGTCCGTCTGTGGGTGCTGACAACCTGCTCACTAGCTGAGGCAGGGTTGCTTTGGCTGCCTTCCTTGTCATTCCGCTCTGTTGCTGCTGCAGCAGCCAGAGCAATGCTGCTGCCGCCGCTGCTGTTGCTGCTGTAAGTTGAGGAATCCACATTGCTGCCGACTGTGCTCCTGCTGTTGTTGCTGCCGCTGCTGTGTGCCGCTGCATGCATCTCGACAAGCTGCGGCGGCGGCTGCTGTGCAGTCATGGATGCTGAGGATGCAGATGGCAGCCACTCCTGTTGTGTGTGACGCATAACATGCCTCTGTGAGCATCCCTCCTGCTTATCCCGTTTGCTGTACAAGGTGCAACACCACAACAGGAGATGTTGTGAGTTCACAAGTTCATGTGATGTACGGTATGCTGCAACATACATCCTGCATGATGCAAACTGCATGCTGGTTGTCACCTGCAGACTGCCATTCATGCTGCTGCCCGCCATGCTGCTGCCGCCCTTCTGCGAATTGGTGCCGAGGGCCGGCCATAACAGTGCTGCCCTCGCCTCCTGAAGGTGCAGATTTGCCTGATTGTCAGCACAGCTATAATTGCACCGAGAGTACACGTCAGGCAATGCCACAACACCAGCACCCAGCGGGCAGCGCATGATGAAGAGGCATGCGAGAAAACCTGTGCAAGGCTGGCTGGCGACGTCGTGGGGCTGCCCACTGAAGCCGATGACCTCGCGCCACCACTGCTGCGAGCTGGCGCATGCACGAAGGTTTGGGATATGGGGATGCTGACAGACGGGGGCGCCGACATGCCCCTAACAGCTGCCTGACTGTCTCCTGCAGACGCGCGCCGCTGCTGGGCACTGCCGCCGGCTGCCGCCGCCCCCGCCGCCGCCGCTGCAGCAGCAGCTTCCTGGCGCTGCGCTGCAGCGGCCTGTGCTGCCGATGTCACCAAGTTGGCCGACGTCAGCAGGTCACCGCCACCATACGACCGAGCGAGGTCTTCTGCACTGCCCGCCCCATACAATGCCTCGCTTGGCATAGGCCTGCAAACGAATCCGAAACTTTGAGTGGAATGAGGTAACACATTTGGACCACATCTTCCAGGCCCAGTTGCTCGGCTCATGCGGCTCGGCTGTCGGAGCAATTCCTGCTGGATGGCAAGCATCGCCATGCAATGCGGCATGTCTCACCTGTAGTTGGGGCCGGCCACAGATACTCGCAGGGCGATCGCGCCGCGCCGGGTGAACTTGGCCGCATTGGTGTACAGGTTCAGCAGAATGCCACGCAGTCTGTCAGGGTCACCCTGTACATGATGCAGGAGCGAATTGGGTTTTATGCATGTTGAGTGAGCGGCAGCATACTGACAAGGAAACATTTACTGTGGGTGCACAGCAATAGTAGCTGAACACGACAGCTCACCAGCACGACATCAGGCACGCCTTCTGTGCATGGGCACAGCAGCCCCACGCCAGACTCTTTGCCAATCATGGCATCAATGATACAGTGGACGTCAGACACCAGCTCCTGCGCAGCAGTGTACACCACCTCCATACATGTACATGCAGACTGTGTCGCAAAACACAAACGATTCTTATTGTGTAGCAACAGAGAGCCCTAGCGCTGTACTGCGCCTCAAAGAGTAAGAATGTGGTGATAGGCAAAGGCTGCAAACACGGTGAAGACATGGCCGGACAGAAAGTGCACCTGGACATCGACCTCGGTGCGCACTATGTCGAGCGCCTTGCCGGCCTCCATCTTGAAGAAATCCAGGAAATTGGACACTGTGGACAGCAGGATGCTGCCCGACACCCTGATCGTCTTCGCCAGCTCCCGCTGCTCGTCCTGCAGACACGAAACAGCCAGCTGGTTCAACTCGCGGCATGGCGTGCAGCTTCTGGCTGGGGATGCTCAAAGGCACAAGTAACGACATATCGAAGCACTTATCACAGCGCCAACAAAGAAGAAAGCGGAGTACACAGAGAGTAATTATAGCCAGTAAGAGCACCTGCAGCACGGTCTCCAGCAGCATCTCGGCGGACGCCAGGCAGCCGTTGAGCGGCGTGCGGACCTCGTGGCACATCAGGCTCATGAACTCGGACTTGGCCTCGTTGGACGCCTTCTCACGCGCAACGACCAGCTTGCGCTGCGCCGCCTGCGCCTGCGCCGCCGCCAGCTGGTTCTGCGCCTCCAGCCGTGCCTTGGCCTCATGCACCTCCATCTCCGCCGCCGCAAATGCTAGCCGGTGGTTAGCAAACATTTGCCTATTTGCGCCCAAGAAAATAGATGATCAGCATGAGCCGCAAGTCATGATGCCTCAATCTGTGCCCAGTCACAATGTCTGGACCATCAAGCCCCAGGCTCCTTGACAGCCCCAGGCTGCTTGAGCCAAAAGCAGAAAGCCGATGGCATCAAAGGACGACAGGTGCCTGCAGGTCTTGAGGCTCACCGGCGGTAGGTGTCGGACAGGAAGGACATCAGCGCGCCGACGGCCCAGGCGATGCAGATGTGCACGGCCGCGTCTGATGGCAGGATGCTATCCGGGCGCTGCAGCCCATGACGGTAGAAGCACAGCGCCACCGGCATCATCTGTAGCCACGAGACTTTGTTTGGTCAGACGATGTCAATGTCCTGTATCTGCTTTCGAACGAGGACAAGATGTACTCAAAAACGCAAGCGCAGACGGCGACGGCATGGGGACATGCATCTTGAGCCAAAACCCACCTGGATGGCAGTGCCAACAAACCAGCGTATCTTCAGGAACGCGGTGGTGCATATCAGGAAGAAGGCGCCCAGCACATAGTCCTGCGCATTATCCCGCCGCAGCGCCATCAGCAGGCTGGAGATCGCCAATGCCATCACCGCTGCCAGCATGTACTCCTCCTGCAAAAAGATCACGTCACCAGCATCTTGAAGCATGCATTTGGTGCGCATATCAGTCACGCATGCTTTTGACATCTTAGAAGTGCACTTACAATCAGACCGCAGTTCACCCTTTCATGGGGCCCATCAGTATGGCAGTCATCAAACCAGGGACTGCAGATGCAAACTTGAGTGCGAGACAAACCTGACGGGCAGCGGCGTCGCCCAGGCGGCGGGAACGCCGGTTGACGTAGGTGAGGAACAGGTAGCACATTGCCATGTTGGCCAGCTGCGGCGACAGGCTGTAGATGAGGCCGACGGGCGTCAGCCCCTGGTGCCCCGACAGCAGCTTGGCACCCAGCCGCAGGAGGTAGCACCCCACATCGAAGCAGAAGACGAAGACCAGCACCGGCCAGCGCCGCTTAGCCACATCCGCCAGGTACTCGCCCTCCACCTCTGCAGCGCAGCATGTTTGAGCTTGTTGTAGAGCTGTGAGGGACATCCACTTGATGTGCAGGTTGTGAATGTGCTGCCGAGCCGCCGCCGCCAAGCCACCGTCCCTGTCGGCAACTTGCCAGCCTCCCTGACAGATCGCAAGTGCACCGCTGAACATGGCATGAAAGACATCATAGCCACTCTGGTTGATGTTGCAGATGGCTGTAGATAAAAAGTGCAGCGGCGGCACGCGCAGATAGAAAAGGCAACACCGCCGATCACGGTTCGGGCGACCGTCCTGACCATAAACTTATGGCATAGGAAGCAAATTTGTACAGATGACGTCGTAGGAGAGCGCCCGTCTGCAGAATTAGCAATGCCATCATCTGCTTGGCCTTCCAGGCGTGTGAGGTGTGACAGGCTGCCCACGTTCTGTGTATCTCTTTGCGCCCCACCGTCTGTACCAGCAAACGTTCACATAGGCAAGTGGAGGTGTGCAGGGCGACAGGCCAGCCGAACAGCAAGAGCATGGCGTGGAGGCTGCCGTGCACCTGGTGGGAAGACAAGAGTGACTGGCGCCATCTGCAACAGCTTCGCGCCGCTGGCTGTGAGGAAAGCAGCTGCCTCCGCGCTGACGCCCAGCGACGGTGGGACCAGCGGCGCGCCGGCGCTGCCTCGCAGCGCTGCATCCTGTCCCGGAGGCTGGCTGGACCGCCGACTGGATGGCGAGGCGGCCGGCTGGGCCGGCTGCTCCTTCGCCTTGTGCCTCGCCATGTCGTTTACTACAGCCGGAGAGAAGGCACGCGCACAGCCGCCTCAGGGCATCTTGCCCTGGGCACGGCCACCCATCCCCAGCGTTGTTGGAGCTCTGTGCGCTGCCTCGAACCTTGTTGTGTATCTCGTTGCAATGCGTGCAATGCTGCCATGCGTATGAGAGGATGTCACCACTTGCGTACACTTTGTGCTGGCAGTTATCGAGCTGCACTGAAAAGTGCAACCTCCCGTGCAGCGTGGCCAAGCAGAAGGCTATGGACCGTAGAGCCCATCTGTCTGACCAATGTCTGACAGCCTGACTCAGTGTTGAGGTGGGCTGATGGCGATGGCGTGGAATTCAGTTACTTAGACGATCCTCAACATGATGCGTACTAGCTGCGACATGCTCCTTCCGCCGCCATACCAAAGCGCCACCACAGGCGCCGCTTTGCGCACTCTGTCATGGCACGTATCATATCACAAATTGCATCCGTCATGAGTCCGCAAAACCGGCGCCCTTGTGTTCTTGTCCACGTTCCTAGCCGCTGACCGTCACACCGCGGGCTGTGGCGCCGTCCAGGATATCGTTCAGCGTCTGGCACATGCCCTGTATCTGTGCATCCCATTGCAGCAGGCGCTCGCTCTCTCGGTCGAAGGCGATCAGGCCGTCCACCTGGTCGATGGTGCCCTGTCATGGCAGTGACAAACACAGCCTCAGAGGCTGGGCCTTTGTCCAGAGTGTCATCTGTGTGACGGGGTTGCATGTGACTGCGGGGGTCTCCCGTGTGGACATCAGCTCATGTTGGTGAATGTGCACTGCTCAATCTCCATGAGTGCCTGGTCAAGGTAGCGGACATGTAGCGGAGATGCAGCGGAGGAAGGAAGCAAACATTTAACACACCATACTCACAGGTAGAAGAACTACATCACCTTGAGGCGGGACTCCATAATCATCTTGGAGGCGATCTCTTCAGCCTTGACGCCGTCGACTCCTAGCAGTGCGCCCAGCTCCGATAGGTAGATGTTGTTGTACAGCCGCGCGGCCGCCGCCAGATTGTGCTCAATGACCGCTGCCTCCACAACTGTGGTCCCATCTGGCAGGCTAGCCATCTGGTGTGGCTTCAGCTGCTTGCTGAATGCCGCAACCTGTGCAAGTGTAACAACAAAAAGCACTTCAGCTTTGCTACTGCTCCAGCATCTCAAACGACATTATCTGGGGGATCAGAGGACCCGGTTCTGGTGTGTTGAAGAGCGAGGCCTGTGGACTGCAGTTGAACACGTGCGGTCCGTTGCATTGGGTCACGACATGCAGAAGGCGTACCTCGTCAGGGCGCAGGATGCGTTCCAGGTAGACCTTCTCCATGAAGGGGAGCAGCTCCAGGCTGTGCGTGCGCTCGTCTTTGTACAAGTTGGCCAGGATGCGCGAACGCTGCGGCCCCGCCTTGGCTAGGATGGTGCACACCACCGCCGCCTGCAGCGCCTCCTGCAGCTCCTCATCCGAAATCTGCAGGCGATCGGATGCAGCGACATCAGTACAAGACACTGAGTCTGACGGTGGGATGTTCAAACTTGCAAGTTCACCCCCCGAGATGCAATCAGAAGGGCCTGTATGTGCATGCAGGAGTTGCGTTCGGCAGCTCCAGTGCCGTCAATATCAGCTCGATCTCCACAAAGTGCACACCTGCTTGTTCTGCATCTGCGAGAGCTCGTAGTATCGCTGCGCCGCCTCCACAAATTTTCGCTTGGAGTCCAGGATGCGCACATAGCAGGAGCGGTACTGCAGCTCCAGGCCATCGTCCTGTAAATGCATTTGCGACGGTTTTGTATGCATACATACCAAATCTGGACACTTTTTCGCATGGGACCTCAACCGACGCCTGGCTGCAGCACAGCACAGCGAGTGCCACGATGCACTGCACACCTTGCAGGAGGTGATGAGCGTTGAGGCCTTCTTGATGTACGTCTCAGCATTGACGGCGTCATCGTCCTCAAGATACAGCATTGCGATCTTCACATACTTGGCAAGCTTGTACTCCGGTTCCACCAGGCGCACGCCTGCAGTCAGGAGACAACGATGACACGTCCACATAGCTCGGCGCTGCAATGTATTGATGCCAGAACAGCCTTCAGCCAGCTTGAGCGCATCTCTGCGCGCATCTGAAGACAGGAACTGTGCATGCACCGTGACATGCTTGCAGGGCCATGCCTGAATCCAGGTCGATGCCCGCAAGGGTCTGCGCCGCTGCTGTCCAGTCCTCCTGCTGCTCGTGCAGTGCTGCGAGGGCCTCCCGCACCGCTGCGACCTGCTCCTCGAAAGACACCAGTCGCGGCGCCACACGCGCCAGCATGCTGCAGGAATCAGGGGTGTTTTCACATCAATTATGCATTTGCTCGACAGAAGACTCTAAGCTAAGGCTGGACAGCAGGAATGCAATGCATGCAGGTTGTGACGAGATCCACCGCAAAAGGGCCAAGGCTCACTATTCTGCGACCTCCTTGTGTGGGTCTGGCGGTAGCTGCGCCGTCATTTGTGCAAAAGCTGAAAGCAGCTGGCGACTGACAACCAGGGGTACCGTATCCGACAGCACTGCATGCGTTCACAAACACCTATCACAGCAGAGTCTGTAGGCACCTCTGTGAGAGCATGCTCTGTGAAAGCATGCACAGCATGCGGTTGCCGACACATACGCATGGCATGCCAGGTGACTCACTGTGGTCTACGAACGCTTGCAGATCTGCCACAGAGCGGCTGGCCACCATCTCGTTGAGCACGTCGCGGTACCGCTGCACTTTGCTTTTCTGGTCTGGCAGCGTTGCAATGCCGTCAAGCTGAGACGCCATGCTGCTGCACGCCCCAGCTGGTCACACTGACGCACAACACTCAACCTCAGGCCAGCTGGTCACACTGACGCACAACACTCAACCTCAGGGAAGTGCAAGGTTACGCGGTCGATACAACGCTGCGCTGCGGATTGCTACAGCCGGTGGTTGCACGCTTGCCTCGGCAATGGTGTCGACCCGGAACAACCTTATTACTGCTGTGAAACACAGAGCCTATCAGGAATAATCACGGAGCTGTACAGAGACTGGGCTGATGTCTGCTTCGATTGCTGTAGCACGGCATCGCAAGAGGCTGGTACTAACCAAATACCCTGTGCGCACCTGCCTGAGAAATGCAACGCAGCGGTGCGAACGATCGCAGATCGGCAGTCGCTGAGTCTCTGATCATCAGCGCGATGGCCTGAATATGCACCCCCATCGAATATGATCTGTGTGCTTTGTGCTTAAGGGTGTAATCGAACACCGAGGGTAAAGGGAAGGCTCCCAATAAGATTGTGATGGGGCTCATGGCAGAAGCTAGAAGGGACATTACACTGCCACCCAAAGGAAAGGGGTGGTGGGCAAGGGATGCAGCACCTTCTTTGCTCATTCACAAGTTCCAATCTCCATTCACAGCAGACATGTCAGGCATCATGCAAGGCCTGGGCCCCAGGCGTCCGGCCCAATCAGTCGTTCAAGTGACCGGGCGGCGCAACCCCCGCCCTCTGATTGCTTCGCAACATCATGAGCAAGCCAGCAATCCTGCACTCCCCAAACCAAAGTCTGAAGACCCTAAAGGCCAGAAAACAGCAGCCACACCACACAGCCATGAGAAACAATCTAGTGGAACAATCAACCAAGGGCATATCGGGAGCCAGTGCGGCAGCTGTCAAACACCAGCATTGTGTGGTTCTCGCTGGACAGCTGCGGCCTTCAGAAAATCCCCTCCAAAACAACAGAGGCGCCAGGCAGGGGCCTGCCAGAGGGGCAGTCCCCGGCGCGCTGCGCTGCGCTGCGCGGGCCAAACCATCGCAAATCCCCCGCCCCACAGAGGTAGTCGATCATGTGCCGCAAGTTTGCTGTCTCAAACATCATCCGCAAAAGGTGGAGCTGTGCGATGTGAGCCCACATACCAAAAGCCATTCTTCCTTCATCTGTGCACGCAGCGAGGGCTCAGCCACCATGGTTGAAGGCGCGTCCGCCCCCGCTGGGTCAATGCAGCGACCCAGGCACCGATGGTCCTGGGCAGATGACACCCAACATTGCGCATGTTGTGTAGCCGGCGTTGCGGCACGCCATACAGCCGACCTCCGGCATTGCTGTTGAAATTTGACCCCGCCGATCGAGTCTTGGAGAGTTGTCTTGTGTGGCCTGTGCCCCGGTCCTCATCCGCATCCCGCCAGTTTGCTCAGAAGCACGGGCAGAGGCTGCGCAGGCCCCCCGCATGTGCCGGCTGGCCACGGACAGCGTCTTACACGACACGCCCGCGGCGAGCCTCCCGCCGGAGTGCTCATTCTTGTGTGGTCGGGAAGCGGGATGAGGACAGGGCTTGGAAGTGCCGCCGGCTGCTCCGGCGCCGCTTGGTGGCTGCAGGAAGCAGTCGTGTGCCGTCGCCGGAAGCCGTGACTGCATGCAGCCCACGACTGGCGCGTGTGCAGCGCATATTGTTGCGGGCTCCGGCCATCGCCTCTGATGCTTGCATAGGACTTCTGCGAAAGCCCAAATGTGAGGAGGCTAAAGCGGGGCGCCAGATGATGCGCCGACCAATCGTGTTGGCTGCCCGCGGAAGCAGCTCAGCCGGCCGTCAGGTCGTGCCAGTGCTTCTCCTCTGGCGTCTCGCTGCGCAGTTTCTGCAGGCATTGAGAGCAGGCACAATCAGTCAAAGTCAGGTGAACTGCCTGCAGTGAGAGTTGCAGGTGCAGCAGACCCCAGACAACGAACAAATTTGTAGCAGCCAACACTGAGAAGCACCCACCTGCAGCGTGATGAGCACGTTCTTCTTGGTCTTGGAGGCGGCGACGTGGCAGCCGTCCACGTTGATGGGCATGAACAGGCTCTTGACAGCATACACGTAGTTCTTGCCCTGCAGCGCCACCACCCGCACCTCCAGCGACTTCAGCGTGAAGGTTGCCCTGCAGCGCAGCAATGGATGCCCCATATCAGCTGATGAGCTCTTACAAGTGAACCATGTGCACTTGGCCCTGCAGTGCAGTCACAGGCACCTCCATCCTGTTTGAGTGGAACGCATGAATAAAATCTCACACGGATGATGAGCAAGGGCAGCAGTGTGCCTGCTGCAGATGTGGTGCTGAGCCGTTGCGCCACCATCTGGAAGTGAATTTGAAGGGTGCTTTGTGAGCAACCGAATACAGCTGCAGCATCAATATGCGGAGGTATAGCACTGCAGGCTGCGAGCAGCCACTTGCACACCAGTGGCTGATGTGCTGTGGCATTGTTGGCCACTCCGCACAGACAGCGGCAACAAGCAAGCCATACAGGGCCTACAAATATCAGGTTGACATTGGCGGTCCCTGGCCATACTGCACCTAAGCAGCTCAGTCTGCACGCCGCGCAGGGGCACGTAGATCTTGACCAGGCCGTCCGACTGTTCCCAGCTGTACGTCGTCAGCGGCCGGAACAGCGGCATGCCCATCGCATCCAGCTCCCCGCCCCGCAGGTCCACCCCGTACTGCAGCGACTGCAGGGCAGACTGGTCACCGCCGTGTGACACCAGACGCGCAGAGTGTCCAAATAGCAGCTGCTATAATGGCCTGTGCGTTGCTTGGGGAGTGCACAGTGCACCGGCAGCACTGCAGCTCTGGCTGCAGATTTGCACGCGAGCCTGCAGCAGCAGCGAGAGGCAACCCACCGGGTGCACGGGCGCGGAGAAGGGGCCGGCGGCGTACGGGCCAGAGAATTTACCGCCGTATAGCCCGCCGCTGCCGCCAGCGCCGGCGGCGAACGAGGCGCTGGCAGCGGGGCCGCCGCCATACGCGCCGCCCCTGCCAAAGCCTCCAGGGCCGCCGTGCACAGTGCGGTTTCTCTGATATCCTGCGCCATTGGTGCCACAGTGTGAGTGTATGACAGCAGGGCGGCAGCATGCTGCGGCAACATCCACCCATGACTTCAGCAGCAGCACACAATACACATGTCAAGCCGCCAGTACGCATGACCTACCCTGACCTTGCGGAAGGTTGCTGCCAGTGGCACCAAAATTGCCGGGGAGGTTGTGCATGATAGTTTTCGGCGAGCCGTATGATGTCATCTGGTGGCTGCCTGCAAGCATGCCGCGGCTGTATGGTGCAGTCGCCATGGGGAAGCCCGATGACTGGTGCTGCTGGCTGTGCTGCTGTTGCTGCTGCTGCTGCTGCACCCCTGCCGCACACAGAGGAACAGCACATCACAGGTGGCTTTGCAGAGCGGCTGCACCCCTGGGAAATGGCACTGCAATTGCACTATTGCCCATTCACAGGTACCACCATGCGCAAGCAGTGGAGCTTGCACAGGCACACAGGCGGTTGCTCACATTGAGCTGCAGCGGAGGTCGGGCCGAGCGGCGAGTGCTGCATGTATTGCGAGTGCTGCGGCGGCGGCGGCGGCTGCCGGCCGGGCACGCCCATGCCGCCGGGGCGGCCGTGCGCGGGGTTCGCGCCGTGGCCACCGCCGCCGTGCTGCATGGGCGCGCCTGAGCCGCCCAGATAGGCGCCGAAGCCGTCGGCGCCGCCGAGGCCGGCCTGCTCGGCCTGCTGCCACAGGTGCTGCGCCGTCAGCAGGCCGTCCAGCGCCTGCACTGGATCGCTGCTGGCGCCCACCTTGCCTGCAGAAACGAAGACCAGCTTGCTGCAGCAGGCACTGCTGCTGTCTACCGATGACCCAGATTGCAATGATGAGGAAGGTGAACATCGTTGAGCAGGCATGGGCAGGAAGGAGCACACGAGGGACATCAGAACAAGCATACACCGTCTGACTGCAGCCACATCAGCAACGGCGTCTACAGAGGACGTACTTGGCTGCCAGACAGGGTCGAAGGCGCCGAGTGCCATGTGCTGCGGTTGGTCTGGCAGCTGCTGCGAGCTGTGCGGGCTGGCCAGCACCATGGCGGACGACAGGATGGGCTCGATGGCGCCCCCCGAGTTGGTCGACTGCGTGTCGCCCGCTGGGGAGGCCCAAAACATACGAGTCGGTGGAGCTGAAAGCCTGCCAGTCATATTTGATTAGCAAACAGAGCTTTGCCTTGCAGTAGCATACATGACGAGGCTGTAACGACCAGCCCACACCTGTATCTGTCAGACTGCGAGTCCGACGCAGCTGGCTGGCCTCTGTTGCGGCACCGACGCCTGCGCCTTGGACATGGCCACCGCTGCCGGTGCTGCCGAGGGACACGTTGCGGCCGAAGCCGTTGGCCAGGCCACTGGTGTCCACGGCGACATTGCTGCCGGAGGCTTGCAGCGCTGCAGGGGGGCC
This sequence comes from Tetratostichococcus sp. P1, assembly GCA_036584455.1. Classification (NCBI taxonomy): domain Eukaryota; kingdom Viridiplantae; phylum Chlorophyta; class Trebouxiophyceae; order Prasiolales; family Stichococcaceae; genus Tetratostichococcus; species Tetratostichococcus sp. P1. The sequence goes on from BTPI01000001.1 coordinate 4,971,500, forward strand.
CGAGTGTGGCATCGGCATCGTCGCATGCTGGGCCGCCGCCTGACTGCTGCTCACATCAGCCAGCAGCGCCTGTTTGCGCTGCGCAGACATGGAGAACGTTTCAAGCGTATCGAATATACATGTGTGCAGAGTGAGCTGTTCATTGTACGCCGTGCCGCCTGCGGCCTTGCGTCAGGAACCTCTCTTCCACTCGCAAAAAACAACTCCGATTCAATGTTGTGTCCATCGACAACGGCTTGAAACGTGCTGCATTGAAGCACTGTGAACGATTGTGACTTGTGTGCCGGAATCTCTTGGCGAGAACGGCCAAGGCCTTGTCAGCACAGTACGATACCGGCACACGCAGCACAAGCCGGCGTAACCAATGAACAGACGCGTGCATGCTGCGCAGTATTTCAGGGCCCCTTTGCTTGTACGAAGAGCAATGAAGCAGCACAGGCCGCCCACACTAGTGCATCTCACCAAAAAGGTACCGGGAGGCTGGTCAGGCAAAACACGTCAGGCTTCCACGGCTCATCGTCCGCAGCGACACTATGATGCATCTTGCCTCTCACCGTCAAAAGATCGCTGAGTAGCCGGTGTAGGATGTCGCGAACGGCCCCCGAGTTGGTCAGCGCCAACAAACGGTGCACTTCACTTAAATCGTTTTCGAGTCCGGCCTCCATGGTGGTTTGCGCTGAACCACTGCTTGGGTCCAGCAGCCAGCCGCGACTAGCGGTGCGGCATTCTGCGCGCCGATGACAGACGGCTGCACCAAAGCAGCGGCAACCTCGGCAGCGCAACTAGCTGCAACACGGAATGTGCTGCAGCGGGAAAGGTGGCACTGGTGCCGTCACAAACCACAGGCGCACAGACTGCATCTTGGAACTGGGCTTCGCCAAAGGAAGCCTTCTCGAACCATATGGCAAATGTGTGTCTGGCAGTCGTTGGGACGAGTGCCACGTGGCAGCGCTTTCAGACGCACGTTTCATATGGGGTCATAAAGCTCTTCGCCTTTTCGCCTTTTTGCAATCCCTTTCGAAGTCGAGGTCGAACTGGCCTTCAGCGGAATGGGGGGATGCCGCCTTTCCCCACTTTTCTCGTTCCAGTCTCCCCCGAGAACAAGGTGTGCATCCCTTATGTTTCTGGTCAGCCTGAATGACGCTCCAGTAACACCTGGGAGCCTTTTCTTCACACACTGAGGCCGCTGATGAGGTTCTTTTCTTCTCGGCCGTACGACTAGATACCATACGCACTTGCCTAGAAAGTCCAGAATTCATGTAATGCACCTTCAAGTCCCTCGCTACAATGACGTTTGCTTGCTCAGGATCCCACACACTCTCAGTCGCCACTCTCCTCCCGCTTCCTGCCCCCTGCAAGCCCGCTGAGCCATGCCCGTGCGCCCCCTCTGCGTCCGTGCGCCTTCCCGGGTGACTTGCCCGAACTCTTGCGCTTGCTGGGCGACTGCCACTCGGAGGCGCCTGGCGGCCGTCTGAGGCGTTCGCGCGCCGCCGCCAACTCGCCAACACCCTGCTCACCGGTATCCGCCAAACACACAGTTTTCTGCAGGCCGCCTCCTGGGGACGAGGAGGATCGAAAGCGCGGGCGAAGGCTTGTGGCCGCCGGCTCAACGCCGTCCAACTCGCTGCTGCTCTGGAGTTGAACACCCTGCTGCTGCTGTGGTGTCTGCGTCGAGTTCCGCTGCGATGGTTTGAGCTGCTGCCTCGCGCCGGCGAATTCGTCGCCGTCGCTGCCCGCACTGCCGTCCTCCAGGTGCAGCCTGTGCGACCCCAGTTTGACTGGGGCTGAGCTGCCGGCGCTGCCGCGCCACCCCACCCTGGCAGGCGCCTTTGCAGCCCTCGCCTCCCGCTCCCGCTGCTCCTGTAAGTGCAGCACCATCATGTATGAGCTGATTGTCCCCAGCAAAGGTGAGTGGGTATGTTGGCCCTTGTCTATCACATCAACATCATCGTCATGCCAGCCCCGCGTGTTGTCAGGTGCATGCACTGACGCCATGCTGCACTGCAGCAGGAACTGCTACTGTGGCTTCACACCCCTGCCACATGCCGCCCACAACCACGTGATTTGATGCACACCTGCTGCTGGCAGATGACGCTGTGCTGTGCATCTGACAATGCACGAACGAAGGCGGCAAGCGTGTCCTGCCAGAACTCCGTGTCCCTGGGCGCAGCTGCAGGGTTCTCGCCGAACCAGGCCAGCAGGGCTGCAAAGTCGGCGCGGCAGTCCGCAAGCTTCAGCCGCGGCAGTGCCAACTTCCCCTCCACATCCTGTCCAAGACAGGAGCAAGCTTGCCCTCAGAGACTCAAAACAGCTGTGTGCCTTTGCAAAGGGTGTTCCTGTCTCCCAACAGCTACAGGGTGATGCATCGCAGGCAAAAGGATCAATGCGATGCAAAACTCAGAAGATGCGCACACTCGGCGCACCTCCACCACAGCCGTCATGATCTCACTGTAACGGTCCGGCAGCAGCTGCACCCTGACACGAGGCCCACTGCCGCTGCTGACACCGCTGCCGCCGCTGCTGCTGTCGCTGCCACTCGAGCCACGCCCCGCAGTGCTGGCGTCTGCTAAGCCATTTGCAATGCCGGTCGCAGAGCCACCAGCCTCCGTGCTGGCTGCGGCTGCAGACTGCTGCGCAACAAACATGCGGCACACCACACGGGACGGCGAAGCTCGCAGCTCCCGACGCACCATGACCAGCGCTGCCTCTGTGTCTGCCAGCACCTCGGCGACCACCTGCAGTGGCATACAGGTAGCATTGCTGGATATGAGCCGCCACTGACACCATGTCCCATCGTGATGGCAGCAGCCACCTCCGCATGCTGTACTTTGCCACAGCTGCTGTGGCCTCGAGCGCTTGACAGGTCTCGGCTGGCCAGCAGGGGCGCGCACCGCGAGGGAGGTCTTGAGGCCGGGCGCCAGCAGCGACGGCAGCACCCCCGCCAGCGGCGGCACCGGCGGCCGCGCCGACACCAGCATCTGCGCCAGGAACGCTAACGCGCTGGTGCGCCCGTCCAGCGACCGCGTGTCCTACAAGGAGTGAGCATTTCTTGTGTAACGATCCTGCCTGAGTCTTACAGAGTACAGCACCCACACCCACAACTTTCGATCCTGCAACATTGCTGTGCCCTCAGCAGCACGCAGGTTGCCTTGGGAGATGCGTCAGATGTATCGACATGCCTCAGCAAATTCACATGACGCCTTTAGCTCAGGCAATCAGGCAGAGACGCATAACAGCAACGCCTGAAGCCTAAGTAGGTCCCCCGGACAGCAACACCTGCAGCTTGGGCAGGTTTTTGAGGCGGAAGCCGGGGGCGGCGCCCAGGCGGCTGCCCCAGTTCAGGAAGTTGCCCAGGGCCAGCGCCCCCTGCAGCGCACTCGCCAGCGGCTTCGACTCCCGCGTGTCTCTATAGTAACAAGACAAGGCATTGCAGACTGATGCCGACCCCAGAAATCGCTCGGATCGACACTGCCATGCAGCATTGTAGGTGAATCGATCAACAACTGCCATGCGGCAGTCTAGATCACCCAACAGTCAGTGAGTGAGTGGCAGTTCGACACACACGAGCAATAAGCACCTGATGGCGGCAGCGTGGGCGTCCAGCACGCGGCAGGCGTCTGCCAGCGCTGCGGCTGCCTCGAAGCGCACTACATACGTCCCCAGCCGCTGCTGCAGCCGTGGCACCTGGACGCGGAGCAGAGCGCTCAAGTAAGAGTCCGAGCATATCAGGTTGTGGCGGCGGCAACTCATGTGGGAATCAGTACAGATCTGTGTTCGCGACATCTGCTCAGTTTCAGCATGAACAGAACAACTGGCATTGTGGCACAGAGCCGATCACGGCAGCAGCCCACCGTCATGAGGTCCAGGCAGAACAGCTCAGCATCCGCAAGGCCCGCCAGGGCGGCGTCATTGCGCCGGAAGGCCGCCAGCAGTCGGGCCTCATCCTCACTCGGCACGCACTGCAGGGCAATATAGGGGGGATAAACACTGCGCTCTTCTGTCCGAGCTTCTCTCGCTGGTCACTCAAAGTTAGCAATAGGCAGTCAAGCGCTGCTCTGTTCAGAGGTGATCAAAGTATCACATGGGCTCATGACTCATTCTGCAGACCTGCAGCAGCGCCCGAACCGCCGCCGCATCTGGAAGCGCGACCTCATCCAGCGTGATGGCGGCTGCTGACATATCCCGCCAGGGCCGTCTGCATGACGCTTGGATTAGTTGAACAACATAAGGTCCTGATGTGTGCAGACAGGTGTTGCAGACTACCATATGGCCTAAGATTGACAACAGCATGTATAGGGACCAGAAAGCCTGCAAGACTGTCGGCTGTTCGTCAAACTCAACGCACACAGGGAGCAAGTAGGCAGACAGCGACGCCGACTCACCGCATGCGCTGCATGACGACGCCGATGGCGGTGGCGCGCTTGAGGTCCAGCACCGCCAGTCGCCGCTGCGCCACCGGCTTCGCCGCCTGCGCCGCCCGCTGCCGCGCCTGTGTGTTGGGAGGGAAGCTGGTCTCGTGAAAGCAATGGTGCATGAAAGTCGTTGCTGCTGTGAGGTCCATGCAGCAAGCAGCACGCTTGGCATCGCTTCATCGCTTGCGGTTCACTGTCAGGTTATAGTTGTTCATGATAGTCAATTTGCATTCAAAATGCCATTGTGTGCACGTTCTTGGGCACCTGGAACAGCTCCTCGGCCTGAGGGGCGCAGGGCGCCAGCAGCCCGTAGTCTGGGGGGTGCATTTCCCAGAAGGTGCCCGCCACCCGGCCTTCTGGGATCTTGTCCCAGAAGAAGCTCTGCAGTGCGCCGGCAGGTCTCATCGAGACAGTGCATGCGCTCAAGCTCTGAGGCTTCCGCATTTCGAACATTGCTAATGCTGCATCACGCAGAACGACAGGCGTGCCTCGTGCAAGAAACTGAAACATGGACGCACCTTGAGCTTCCTGCTGGGCTGGGGGCCAGGATCAACAGGCGTGGCCGCCGGCTTTTCTGCCGCCAGCTGAAACTTTCCGCCCTGCGGTGCTGCGCCTGCAGATATACAGGCAGCGCCCTCAATCAAGTTCGACGCACAGGGGTCGTGGAAAGGCTGCTCCCGTACTATGTAGCGGTGCAACATCCAAGCGAAACTGCCGATGAAGAGAAATCGACGTGCGTAGTAGACGCCAAGGGTTTGTTCAAAAGCTGGCCCCGCGCTGTGCAGCAGTGCAACATTCAGGGAAGGCTGCCAACAGCAGGAGCATGACAGGCGCTGCAGACACAACCATCGCCCACTTCTGGACCCCAGCCGCGGCGGTGGAGGCGGCGGCGGCGGGAGCGGAGCACCAGCTTTCCCCTTCTGCGGCAGCGGCGGCGGCTGGGGCGGTGGCGGCGGCGGCGTCGGCGTCGCTCCCGCTGGCCTGCGCACTGTTGACGGCACTGCGGCCTCACTGCTGTTGCGAGCTGCTGTGGCCGGGGTCACTTTGCCCGCAGCCGCCCGCTGTAACTGCTGCAACTCGGCCTGTGACTCCGGCTCGACGCTGAAACCACCTTGCTCGGACGGCGCCAGGGTAGAGCGGATGGCGTCCTTCAGCTTGTCGAGCTGCTCGACCAGATACTCTGGCGACTGCATGCTCAGCTGGGATATGGCATTGAACAGGCCTGCAGATGCAGCGGTACATCACATCATCTACAGCCAAACATCACATATGAACTCAATCATGCTGCTGTATCGAAAATCACTTGGAACATTCACGACTGGTCAAATGTGATGCAGCGCACCGCAGTCCAGGAGCGCCACGATGAAGCGGCGGCACAGCGCAGCATTGGCAGCAGCCTCTGGCGAGGTGATGGTGCACCCCACGAAGCTGATGACATGCTCACACAAGCCTGCATCGTATGCTCGGCCGTCCGGCTGCAGTTAGACGATCAGTTGGTCAATAAGGGGTGAAGTACGTCTTGGTTCAGAGGTTGAACAGGCAATTGCAGCATTGGCAAGGGTATTCATCAGCAATTGAGGCATCGCACATGAGATGGAACACCGGCCCAATCGGAAGTGGGGCATACCTGCAGCATGGCCATGATCATGTGACAGTAGTCCGGCGACGGCTTGCTGGTGCCTGAGCCGTGCAGAGCTGCATCATCATGGAACTGCGCTGTCGCAGGTCCCTGATCATCCCGCACAGGCCTTGGCACTCCCTGCGGGCTGGTATGTGGACTCTTCTGAGGCGAGGGCACCGGTGAAGGCTCAGCAGCTGCAGCTGCAGCATCGTCGATGGACAGATGCTGCTGATGCTGTGCGCTGTTGCGAGCCACGGCTCGCATCGCATCCTCCTCAGCCTCCAGTGCAGCTGCCACCTGCGCAGCCTTGCTGGCTGCAGCCGCCCTGGCAGCGGCTGCAAAAGGCGGCTTCTTGTGCCCCTCAGCTGTGGGCGGCGGCGAAGCTGCATCTTGCTCACAATCTAGCTCTGCAGCTGTCTCACTTGCTGCACCAGCTCGCACAATAGGAGCCGCCAGTACCTGCCCGCCCAGCTTGGGCAGCGGTGGCCGTGCTAATGGCGTGCCAGGCAATCCTGGCGGTGGCGGCAGCGGCGGCGGCGGCTGTGGCGGCGGCGTAAACTTCTGCCTGACGCCTGGCAACCTCGGCGGCGGCGGCGGCGGCGGCGGCGGCTTTGCGGAGACCGCCTGCCCGCCAGTCGGCCCTGGCTGTGCCACGCTGCTTGCCGCTTTGCTGTTGAAAGGCATCGCTGCTGCGGCCTTGAAAGGCGACGCCAGCGGGGTGCGTGGTGAGTCGGGGACATCCTCCTCCAGCTCCAGGCTGCCCTGGGGCAGGCCCAGCCCCAAAGTCGCAGGCTCCACACCTTCACCCAGCAGCGTCTGCAGCAAAAACATTTAGGATGCGATCCTGCCCTACCACTGCATCTGCTGCATACCTGTGAACGATGTACGATTTGGCAGAGCTTGCTCAATGCATCCATCAATCTTGCCAGATGAACTCCCGCAGGCAGTTGCCAGTAGGACACACAAAGCTCGCCTGCAGCGCGAGGCAGTAGCCCTGCGAGCTGAACAGGCACAGCTTGGACAGCATCTCCAGCGAGGTGCGCGCAATGCTGGTGCTGCCAACCGCGGCTGCACGGGCGAGGCCGGCGACCAGCGCCGGCGCCCGAGACGCCACCTCCATACCAGCGGCCCCTTCAGTGGACATGTCAGGCATCAGCACAGAATAGCAGAAGCAGCCTGGGTGATGCTTGTGACAGCAACGGGCGGAATGCTTCTCTTTGGTCGCTGGCCAGGACGTTACGACTTGTCGTAATGATCTGATGACTTGGATTCAGAGCGCCGCATACCTGTCAGGAAGGCTGCGAGCGCGGAGAGTGCGGCGCCCAGCGGCTCCCGGGCGCCGTCGAGCCCCGCTTCCACCGCCGACAGGTGCACGCTCAGCGCCTGCCAGCAGCAGCAGCATTCCTGGTCGATGCCCAGCACTGGCCGGCAACATCTGACTGCACATAGTTCAGCTAAACGCCCGTGATCTCCAAGAGCAGACGTTACCTGAAGCAGCAGCTCTGCGCCGCCCAGACGGGCAAACAGCGCGATCCAGGTGGACGCCCCGAAGTCGAGGCACTCCTTGAGGCCGGCGAGCGCCTGGGCCGAGGGGCACCGCCACACCTCCTGCATCATGGCCTCCGGGCTGCAGTGCAGGGGTGAGCTACCTAACATATACAACATGGTATGGTTATATGACATGATTGTGGGTTGCAGGGTCCTTGCAGCAGCATATGCTCCAGTTGCACGACCTCGAGGGCACCATGCAATGTGCAATATGCAAAACCAATTTGATGCCTCATTGCAGCGCAAGCCACGGGCAGGAGCAGGAGGCAGGCGTGCCACAGGAGCCACCTGACGAACTGGGTGTCGGCCGGCTGCCAGGCCGCCCACAGTGGCCGCGTCTGGCCGACCTCGGCGATGTACATTGCCCGCGCCGCCAGCGCGACATCGGGTCGGCCGCCAAAATCGCCCTGCACCACTTTGGCCGCCCAGCCCTGTCCACAGATGCGGCAAGGTGATGAGGCCTCCTGAACCCTCGCGTCTCTGCTTGATGCATTGTGTTTGTTGCTGTGCCTGCAGAGCCATGTTCGTATGCTTTGCCTGCAATCAGGCACGCCGCAATACGTGCCCTGTGACAGGCACTGACCTGCAGCACGTCATGGCGGTTGGGGTCGAAGTCGTGCACGTTGCGTGCCACAAACCGCTGCGCACGCTCAAACTGCTCGTCCAGGACATCCGCCGGCAGCCTGGAGTCGTGGCTGAACTCCCCCAGCAGTGTCTTGGCGGGCGGGCGGCAGCCTGTCAACGGCTGCAGCGCCGCAGTGTATGCCTCCGCACCCGCGGCTGCTGCAGCAGAAGACGCCTCTGGGGAGCGCTGCGCATCTGACAGATTGCTGCCTGGTGTCAGGGCATCCCTGCGGCAACATGATAACCCTGCTCGTGGTCTGGCTGCTGGTGAGCGGATGGGTTTGCAGATGGCTCACACGTCCCACAGCTTGATGACAGTGTTACTTTCGAGGAGAATGCTTGCGTCTGACTGCCGTCCAGCCGGCCACGCACTCACAACGGATGCTCACAGCGGATGCCCCGCACCTGATGCGGTCTATGAGGAACCGATGGGGCTTGCTGCTGCTGCCACCCGCGCCGCTAGCAGGCGAGTCTTTTGGCGCATCTGCAGCGCCGACATTCCGCACTTGTCCGTTGGTGGGCGTGCCCGAGTCTGAGCCGCCGCCGCCGCTGTCCATGGACCACCGCCGCCCACTCTACAAGGAAGTTGTTAACATGCTGAGGAGATGTCAAAGGGCAGATTGTATAGACAAAGGCTCCTGATGCGCAATGAGCAGGTGGTCTTGCAGCTGACAAACCTCACCGGAGCAGGTTCCAGCCCAGCATCGCTGATGGCCTCGTGGTCGGCGCTGCCTCGGCGAGCTGCCTTGCTCGGAGCATCCTGCAGCAGCGTGTCCTGCACACAGATACAGGGTGCAGATTGAGGTTGCCAATCCAGGTCCCGCCCGTCATATCGCATGCGCACCTGCAGAGCAATCGCTGCATTGCGTGTTGTCACAGCTCACGTCGAGGCGCAGAGTTGGCAGGCGCTCCAGCATGGCACCCGGCTGGTCTCCTGCCGCAATTGCAGCCCGAATGGCATCCACCCAGGCAGCGCGCTCCTGCATGCTCTCCAGCGCCAATGCGTACCTGCGAGCATTTGGTTAGGTTCTTGCATACGTTGCTGCACGTGACAGCAATACATGGGTCATGCAGACATGTGTGCGCAGCGTTTAGCGGAGGAAAAATTGCTCACGTAAAGCCATTGCTGGCAGTGACATCAAAGCGGACCAAGCTGCCGACCTTGCCTTTCACCTGCAATGATCACACAGTGGGTGTCCAATCAGAGTGCTTTCGCAGACCCTTGCTGGACAATGAGACGGACGCTTGCACTTAACGCCGTCAAGCTGCCGCACCGTGACTTTAGCGCCTTTCAGTGCCAGAGTGTTGGCAGGTGGCTCGCCCGCTTGTGGATTTCGATAGTACATGAGACATGGCGTCGGACCAGGTTGAAGGATGAAGTAACGTTGCTTCCATGCTTTGACGGTGTGGCCTGCGGCAACAAGGTGTGCATGTGAAGACGCCTTGAAACCTCTACTCCCAGATCGTCGAGTCGACAAGCATGCGAGAATATCCACCAGCGCCATGCAGCAGCGAGCCGCGACTGGATGTGCGGCATCATCGCACCGCGCTTATACAGTGCGCCCTGCACCATGCGCAGCGCGCTGCGCCTTGCATCCGCATTGTTCATGCCATCAGCGGAGTCGTCTACCCTGTGCATGCTGCGCTTCGCCTTCCCGCTGCAAACTCCCCTACTCAGAGCCACTCATGCTGCGCCCAGGTAAGGTCCGCGAGGTTCGCCAAGGTAGTCGGGATCCCTCATGGTTGCCGCAGCCGACCGCTCCGGCCGCAGCACAGCGGCCGGCTGTCACATGGTCTAGCGCATGTCGCTTCTGAACTTCTGGGATCTGGCGAAGCAGCAGGGCACTGCGGGCTCTACGTTCTGGCACCCGCCGATGGAGCAGCGGTGGTCCGACTCGAAATTGGATGTGGGAATTGCCACTTGGCCAGCTTGCGGTTTGCACAGCAAATATCACCACGAACGTTGCACCTGCGTGAGAGTTCTGCGCCTTTGCCAACGCCTTTGAGCCACTCTAGCTGGAGCCGTTGGCTGAGTTCAGATCGTCAGGAATTCACACACTTGACAGCTCTTGCAGCCGACGCAGCCTTGTCAAGTGCTGTCCTCACCTCGTGTTCTTGGTCGCAACCCATTCTGATGGCCAGCTCGGGCGGCAACGGCCCGCAGCAGCCACAGCATGTGCAGGTGGCAGCAGAAGGCCTGTTTGCTCGAGTCAAGGCGGTCGCTTCCGGAATCCTGGCAGAGGTGCGCTGCAGTATTGCAACGGGAGCCTCTGACCGGCTGATCAGCTTGTGGTGGTGCTGTCACGATGCATTGCGCCATGGCACTGTCCGAGACAGGTTCTGCCAGGGCAAGGCCCTGTGAAGTTGGGGCCCATCCCCTCCGGATGGGCCGTCCGTGAGCTGTATGGCTTTTCAGGAGGTGTCTCCTGGCATCTGTTGCTTCGAAGATGCGCCAGCAGACGAAACCAAATCTGCAGTACAGCTTGGGTGGCAACCTGTGCCTGTCTCGCTTTGCAGAGGAAACCATGGACGGAGCTGGTGGACCGCAACGCCTTTGCGCGGCCTGCAAATCTCGCAGAGGTGGGCTACGTCGTTGGCATCTTGCGATCATGTGATGACCCCGGCGGCGCGGCCGCTGCAGACATTCGTATTTTTAAAAGCCTGTCCCACCTATTGCAATGACCCTCAGGCTGTCCCGGAAACCAACCGGAGATCAGGGTCATTGTGCTCAAGGTCATGTTGAAAATTTCAAGGCTGTCGCTGCGCAGGCACTGTCGCGGTTCAAGAAGAACTCCGCGTACTTCCGCATCAACTACTTCATCTTCATCCTGCTCACAACGGTGGTGTGCATGGTGATGAACCCAAGCAGCCTGGTGGTGCTGGGCTTGCTGGGGGCGCTGTGGTTCTACCTATTCATCGTGCGCAGCGCGGCCATCACAATAGGCGGGCGCCCTTTCAGGTGAACATGTTCCCAGGTGCCTGTTATGCATGTAAGGTGTGATAGACTTTGTCTATCAGCGTCATCCTGCATTGTTGCGCAAACACTTGACCACTTTGATCATTTGACAGTGGCATGCACAGCAATTCGTAACCACTCCAACTCACCGGCGTGTGTCCTTGGCTGCAGCCCCCGGGAACAGCTGGTCGCCATGGCAGTCATCTCAGTCGTTGTTGTATTCTTCCTCACCAGGTGAAGCTTCAGACTTGATTTCTCATGATGGCATGCTCTGAGGGATGGAGCATTGCAACATCTCCTCTGCAATCTGACCTGCATGCTCATTACCGTGCGAGCACATTGCGAGAAGTGAATGCATGCTTGCAGTGTGGGTACGATCCTGTTCACGGCTATCGGCATCAGCCTGGTGGCCATCGCAGCGCACGGCGCCTTCCGTGTGCCTGACGACCTGTTCCTAGACGACGGCGAGGTGTGCTTTTGCACTTATTCCTCATCTCTGAAAGATGCATGCCCTGTCTGGGCAATGCTGCCTGCCAGGATGGCAGAAACAGATCTGCACTCAGCATCACTTGCGCCCATTTCCATGGCGACACATGCAACGGACACAGCTTCCAACCATGCCGTGGCCCGTTTGAGGGCGGCCCTCGTGTCTGCCGCACACAGATCGACAATCGGTCGGTGTTCGCTTTCCTGTCGGCCAAAGTGTGACGCATGCCCGCGCGGGTGGCCGCGGCACCTGTGACAGTGACTGACTGGCGTGCGCCTGCGGCTGTGCAGTCAGCGGCAGCCAACAACAGCGTGCTGGCCTTCCTCATGGGCGGGCAGCCGCCGCAGACAGCGTCAGGCCCCAATGCAGTGTGACGGCCAGCCGGAGCGCCGTTGCGCAGCCTCAAAAAGAGCCGTGGCGCAGGCGGCGCCCTCTAAAACCGAAGCAATCGGGGTGCAACCAGCAGGATCATCCCCTCTAGAACCGGAGCATCGCGGCACAGCCAGCAGGATGAGGCGATGCCATGGCAGCCAACTTCAGCGCTGCCAGCAGTGTCAGCTCCATCTGTCAATGCCCACATGCGTGTTGGATGCTCGCTGTGTCTGCGCCGATTTCGTCTGTTGCGATCGCCTTCTGCGGTCGCCTTGTGCAATATGACCTCGAGCGCCGCCTCCTGGCATGAAGGCTGCTGTGGTGCCAGAACACCCTTGCGAGCTTCTGTGAATCGACAAGCACAACCCCAGCTGCTGTCCATTTTAGTCCACAGCTGTGGAGACGTCAGGAAGGTCATGGAAGGATTGCGTGGCACGTCATGCCCAGATCTTTCAGCAGAGGCACTTGCACACCATTGCTGTGTTCTTCAGGCGACTCCGCACAAACATGCAGCTCGCCGCCAACAGCTCTTTGCACACCGCGAAGCACGCCCTCGCCGGCCAGGCTGTGACCTCGCGAGCTCCACCGGCATTCCAGAGTCGTCCTGTCCCTGCCTGTCGACGCCTCAACGTTCAGGTGTGCTGATGAATCGCTTCGTCAAGCATCTTGAGTGTCTCCCGACAGCTCCGTTTGCAGCAGCTTCAGGTTCATATGCAGAGGCACAGTAGCAATCGCTCCAGCAGGCATTCGCATGACAGCGTGGCACTAGCAAGCTCATGTATGAGCCGCAACCCTGCACATAAATGGGGTGTTGCAGTAATTTGCTGACTGCCGTAGTGCTCTGTGATATGCTGCTGTCGCATTTCCATCTCACGTTGCTGTAATGCGCTCTTGACACTAAATTTTGACCTTCCATCATGCGCATTCGCTGCTGCAGGCATTCAAATTCCTGAAGGAGCTGGGCCTGGAGAAGCCGTCGTGGCTGCCCAACTTCGGTGGCAAGAACGGGTCTGAGCAGGTGCGCCGGCAAGCCCTGCGCCAAAGTACTCCAGCAAACACAATTTGAGCAGCCGCCTCTCTCTCCAGCCGGCTAGGTGATCGCGCACCTTATGGTGCGTGCAGGCCTTCGGCTCAAAGGCAAGCCCCCAGCAAATTCAATCAGACGCGAAGGGCATGCCACCATATGGGCGAATCGTCGCGGGGCTAGGGGCGGGCCTGCTTGCCGTTGCATTGTACGCGGGGGACCTGCCTGGCTTGCCTCTCAAGGTGTCCAGCTGCCTCGTCCAAATGACAGTCTCTCCACGCGAGCAGCACAACAACAACAGCCAATTGGATGCGCCGCACTCTCCATCGGTTGCTGCTGCAGTGAGCACGTCACACAGGATACACAGTCGTGTTTCCTGAAATGATGCCTTACAGGCGTCACAGGCGAGCGACATGGGCAGCAAGACGTCCAAGGGTGGCCAGCAGGGCTGGCAGCCATCGCCAGGTGAGCATTAGCGATGCACTCTGTTGCGTCTGTTCAGGCAACATGAGTGTTTACTAGCATAACTGCACATATGTGCAGCAGTGTCCAGAGGTCCCTGCCTGATCAGCAACCGTTTCTGTATCTGCAGTCGAGAAGAAGGGCGAGCGCATTTCGAAGGCCGGCTATGACATCACGCCTCTGACGCTGGAGAAGCAGAAGGAGCTCGCGGCTTCCCTGACGCCCCACCAGCGGTGCGGCGGCGGACGGTCAACCACATATCTGCTGTATGTTCGGCTTATTGCGCATGTTCTACGCGGCACATCGTGCACGTGTGATGCGATGGTGCCAACCCTGAGCGTTCCCACATGCATACTGCGGCAGATGGCTAAACTGATGCCCTGCACCATGTTTGCATGTTTTCAGGGATGTGGCGCTGGCGTCCGGCACCGAGCGCGCCTTCACCGGCAAGACGGTGAATGGCTACTCGCACGACCACAAGGGCAAGGGGCTCTGGGTGGGCTCCATTGGCGGGTGGGTATTGCAGCATGCGGTATCGTGGTGCCTCTCTCGGCCATGCCCTGCTTCGTCAATGCCACAACTTACATCAACTTGTTTCGAGTTGTGATGCAGGCTGCCGCTGTTCAGCTCGGACACGAAGTTCGAGTCGGGCACCGGGTGGCCTTCATTCTACGCACCCATCGACCCCGAGCATGTGATTGAGGTGAGGACCTTGTGGTTGTTGACTCGGCACAATACGTGTTGTTCACAGTTGTCTTCGTCGGGACCCAGTGCAGATGTTCGACTGCTCATGAGTTGCTGTCCTGCTGCAGGTCGCAGATAACTCCATTGCCTTTGCGCCCCGCACGGAGGTGATCGACGCCCGCAGTGGGGGTCACCTCGGGTGAGTTCCGTGGATCTGGTCTGCAATGTGTGTACGATGTATATTGTGGATGCCACAACTTCACAACTTCACATAATCAATCATCATTTTCACACATCGATTGAGCTTCTCAATGCATCGCAGACACGTTTTTGACGATGGCCCGCGCCCCACTGGTGAGTGGATCTATGACTAGGGAGTGACCAGGCCGCATCCGCCTCTTACATGTTGAATTGAGGTGCACAGCGAACTCAATCATCAGGATCAAAACTTGTATGTGTTGCTGCGCAGGCAAGCGCTACTGCATGAACGCTGCAGCCCTGAAGTTCATTCCAGAGGGTGAGGATCTACCGCCGGAGTCGAGGCCGGTGCAGTAGGCTACATGGTGGGCAGCGGTCAGAACTCTCTCTGACCAAACCTGCTTACCACTGTGAAGCTGACATCATTCTTCGGCTTTCACTCGTTGTGTAGGTTTGAAATGCAACCTATTGCAGTTTCATGGTTGAGTTGACGGAACTGATTTGCAATCAAGTGGCAACATGATACATCAGTCTCTCATGTCTAGACCTTCAATGGACCTCAAATTGGTTGTCATGCAATGCTGCATCTCGAGTTTGCTGTTTGCATGACTGAACCTCTTCCGACGCAGCACTCTAGTAGTATATGCCAAATCCCAGCTGGCGAGGGTCAGACTCAAGCGCCCAAGTCGGCTTGTTCAGCGCCCACCGCTGGCAGCCCCGCGTCGCCCTCTCAAAAAATAGCGTTCGCTTCTGCAGTGCCCCTGGCTCCTCGGGGAACCACACCCCTGGCTGTGTTTCGCCCTCCAGCATCGCCCTGCAAGCCACACCTGCAAACCTGAGGCATACGCATGCACCACTGGACCCTCCAATCAGGATCAAGTTGCACATAGAACATGCAGACTTGCACTCAGCCTGTGAGGTAGGCCTGCGAGACAGATTTGCAGTTGACGTCGTGTGCCCTGTGCAGCAGCGCACATGGCGAAGGCCGAAATGCTGTGGCCGACGGCGTTGGACAGCAGCTTGTGCATGAACAGCCCCGCGGCGACATTGCCATTCTCCAACTCCACCTCTACCAACATCGCCACCTACCGCACAACCAGCGCATTCATATTACTCAGTCAAGCTCGGGCTGTGATGCTGGACACCTCATCTGCAACTGCCATGTGTGGTGAACAGCCGGTAACCAGACAACAAGAAGGATGCACGAGTCAGTCACCTTCTCGCCCACAAACTTGTCCACGAGCCGCACCCAGGGGTCGGCCAGCGATGCCAGCCACTTGGACTTGTTGCGGTCCTGCAGGAAGCCTGCACAGCAGCACAGGAACAGCCATTCAGCCTGCAGCAACATGTTCGTCTATATCTTTACTATGGAAGCACAGCGGGTAGCCATGGGTTGACGTGCTGACTGGCAAGTCACCTTGGGGCGAAAGTCGAGCCGTCAGCCACATGGCCCAGTTCCAGATCTCCGGTGCTGTCCCAAACCGCGCACTGACAGACGGCACCTGCGATCACTCCGATGACACTGACTATGGGTGTGAGGCGCTGGTGTGTGGGTGCATCATTGAAATCGGTGAGGTTGCTATGTTGTTGTGATGCTGTGCTCAATCACAGCACACCTTGGCAACCCAAGAGCCCTCCAGTCGTACCTTCATGTACTGGTTTGCTGATGCCACCTCTGGCAGATTGTACAAGTAGGTCGTCCTTCGTCCTAGCCCAATGCCAAAATCAACGATCCGGCGCCCGCTGATTGGCGGCATCAAAACCTGGAATGCAAACCATGTAGACACTGGAGTCCAGCTTTGGCAAACTGACCTGCCGCTGCACAGTCAGGAGTCGTCTGCACACTTGAGTGGGATTGCACACCCCTGGTGTGGCACATTCAGTCTCTCCAGTCAAATGATCAGCATTCAGTCCATTCCTGCACCGCTGAAAACGATCACCTCCTTTGCTGGTCAGCAGCATGGAAGTTCACGGGATGCTGGACCCCCAGCGCACATTGAGATGCCATAAATCAGCTTTCGCAAGCAGACACACCTTCTGGCCGTCGCGGAAGGCGACTACCTCCTCGCCAGCCAGCAGCATGGAGGTCTCCAGGATGGTGGGCCCCACGCCGCCGGAGCCCGCCGTGTAGTAGCTGTACCGCAGCCGCTGCGGCTGCACCGCGCCCTCCCCCTGCCGGTCTCGCAGATTCCCATCCTCGTCGTATTCCTGTGCATCGTCGACTCGTGCACCTTCACCACGTGCTCAGATCCGAGGTTCATTCCAAGTGGTCATCGTCGCCATACTTGGTTGCAGTGAATTACAGAACATGGGCAGAACCTCACCTTTCGCGCTGTGGAGATCATGTGCGCTGCCATGAGGTTACTGGTGCCAGGGTAGATGCCCGTCGATGTGATCGCTGGCACGCCCGCGTCGATGGCCCTGCATCAACACAACAGGTGCGGTCGGCAACTGTCCTGCAGTTGTCGCGCCCTACCACTGCAGACACAGGCCAGTGGGCACCATCACCACCGCCATGTGGCTGTCAGCTCACCGCTGGTGCAGGCCCTTGGCTCGCTGTGTGTAGTCCGCATCATCGCACACATCCATGTACGGCACACCGGCGGCTATGCACGCCTCCAGCACGTTACACTCGGTGCGCCTCTGGAACGGGCCCGCTGCATGGAGCAGCAGATCCACATCCTGCAGCCAATCATATCATATCTCATCGGCGAGCATGACTTGCCGGCAGGTTGCCCTCTCTGCACATGATGTGGTGTGACCTGAACAATACCTTGCCCTGACTAAGTCTAGAAGCGTTTCCGCCTACTGATCGATGAACATTCGCACTGCTCATACAGCCTCACCTTCAGCGCTTCAGCCAGCGACTTTGCATCATCGATGTCGCACTGCCTGAAGCGCGCGGCTTTCAGCTCTGGCCGTGCCTTCACCGCCTTGTGAAAAGCCTCTGGCCGCCGCCCAGACAATGAGATGTCGACATCTGCGCCAAGCTGCGTGTGATGTAAATGCAAGGCATCAGTGGGCCTGTTGGAAACTTGGGGCTCTTCAGACTTGCAGTGACGCAGTGATTGAACATGATGTGGAGAAGCGCTTCAGCTCTGTCCAGGAGCATCTTAGACCCTGCCAAGCACCCGAGAGCAGGCAGCTGACTTGCATGCCACTCAATGCTTTCAACTTGCCTGCAGAAGAGACGCCGCTGTCGAAGACCCCACACGCCCCGTGCCCCCAAGTACCAGCACATGCTTACGCTCTCTGTCTTCGCTGCCGTTGCTGCTTGGGCTGTCCTGTTGCTGCGCACCATCTGCCGCCGCGTATGGCATAATGCATTGCCGACAGCCGGGTGACCGCCGAAGCCATCCGCTGCTGCTGCTTCTGCTGCGACAGCGTGTCGCCGAGAAGGCGTGCTGCTGCTGTGTGCACGTAAGAGATTTGCATGTGTGACGCCATGTTACGCCCTCTGCTCTGCTGCTGCCCGGTGGCAAAGCCGAGCGGGCGGTCGCATGCATGGCGCTGCTGCCAGCGACATGCAATCGCTGACCAGGCCAGCACTGCTGCCGCATAAGAATTGTACTGCAGCTGTGCTGCAGCATCCTACTGCGACTCCAGAGTACCAGCACACAGTTGCACCGCAAAAGGTAAGAGGCGCCAGCAAGCCAGCAATCTCCGTTTCACTTCCTCAACGATTGAAGCGTATACAGTGCGTCCAAGCAGTAACAGCTCGAATGAATACTTCTTTCACGCTTCCCGCAAATGTGAAATTTGCACGGCAAATGCAGTGTATGACGTGCAAATCATACGGCAGTCCTCTGCCACTTCCAGCGTCAGCTTCTTTCGCTGGCAAAGTCCAGTTTCACCTGAGTTCCATAGGTTGCCCTGCGTCTCCAATTTGGGCCACTCACTGTGAGCTCATGCTGTTTGCATTGCGTGACAAGCAATTGAATTTGCAGGAAGCTGATGGCACTGGAGTGGTGTGCAGTTCGTGCTGATCTTGATCCACCATCCTCTCGTCGGTAGAGATTAGTGCATCACACTTCCACCGAGTATCGTATCCTAGCGACTCATTTTTTGCAGACTGCTTGAGACATTGCAGCTGTGCTGGACGCCCGTGCCGCAATGTCAGACGCAGCGGGCGTCATGCCAGCCATCTCAGAGACGGAGCAAGACAGTGGCGCTGTCGAATCGCCCTCTGAGACCCCCAGCAGCAGCGCCTCAGCGAGATCTGCGCAACTGCCGCCCATGCCGCCAGGCGCCGCGGGACGCCAGACCTCAGGCGCTGGAAACAACATCAGCATGACTGCGGCGACGTGGGCTGCCTCGGCCTCAGCCTCCGAGACAGCATCAGCTGTGCCGGGCAAGACGGCCGGCACGTCGGGTGAGCCCCCCGAGAAGGCGCCATGGGCCGAAGGCAGCAGCCCAAGCATGCAGGTGAGCTTGATGGGATGCAATTTCAATGCTACTGAGCACGATCATCCTGATGACACATTGACAACTCCAGTGTTTCGAATCTCGTGCGATTTCCGTGCTTGCGTGACATGCACTCCCTGAAAGCACTGCAAATCACTGTAATTGCAGGCCAGCGGTGCGGCTGCGCCGAGCCAAGCCGCTGGGAAGGCAGCAAAGCCGCTGCCGATGGCGCCGACGCGGGCGCCCTGGGCCGACGGCGGCCCTAGCAGCATGCCAGGTGCAGCTTGAGGGTTAATACACGACTCTCGCTAGCGTTGTGCGCATTGGAACTTGCTCATGTTCAGTGCATAGCCTGGTTTCCATGCAAGTATCCTGCCAGGGGGTGTCCAACAAGATAGCTGGATGGCTTGCGAAATGCACCCCGATGCTTGGCGGGCGCTGTGCAGTGACAGCAGCACCCTTGGGGTCTGCCGGGGTTTGCTGGCAGCTTGCGCGCCAGCAACGCCCACCTGGCGGTGAGGTACACATATAAGGCTGTGGGAGTCAGGGCCGAGGTCTTCCATACAACCGTGTTGTCAGGTTGCTCGGCTGCAGGGCCTGCGGGAGACCCTGGAGCAGGTGGCCAGCAGCTGCGGGACCCGGGCGGCATGTCCGCTGCCGAGCTGAGGGGCAGGGGCGCCACAGCTCCGCCTGGCGGTTGCCTGCACCGCGCCTCGCCGGGGTCGTCGGCAGGTGAAGCATAACTGTTGGGGACGTCTACAGCCCATGTCTGCTCTGGCGACAGTCTGCGATGCCCAATTCCAGGGTCGGGTGCGACATCAGCCGCTGTGGGGTTCTGTCACCACGTGTCAGCTGTGGCAGAGGCCCCCCTTGTCGGCCTTGGGTGGGAGTTGCTCGTGTTTTTTGAAGCAGTGCAGTGGGGCCAGTGCAACATTCAGGAAAGCAGGCTTTGACAAGTGAGGTCTGTCCAATTGCATAACTGCTGAAGGTGTTGAACGGGCTGCATTCAGGCCGAGACGATGGAGTTGAGGTGGACATTGAAGCGCCTGCAGCAATGCCAGCCCATGACGCCGCAGCACTGGGGGACCGGCAGTTCAGGCGGCCAAGGAGACGCATCCTCAGCAACAACGACCTCAGCAGGTGGGCGGGCCTCCTTGTGAAATCTACCGCTAGGTGTGTCTGTGCGCTCAGACCATACTGAGTCTGGTTGCTGCCCGGCGACGGCTGCTGGTGCATGAGCTCAGTCCTGACTCAGCATCAGCTGACATGACGGGGTCTCGGAAGTATTCTACTGCGCCTCGCAGGTGGCTGAAGGGCCGCAATGCCCGTAGCTTCGTGGGCTTCCTGCTGGCCCTGAACGAGGCGGTGCGCGGCAAGCGGCTCAGCGATGAGTGCACTGTGTCGCCGGCGGTCGAGGCCCTGCTCAAGGTGCAGCCCCTGTGCGCGATGTATGCCGCCAGATGAATGCTGCACACAGAAGTGCACGATTCTGAATGCCCAGCTTATATTAAAACCTCAGGCTGCGTCGCCAATCGGCGCGCTTTCTGCAATGGCTGCAGCGATGACTGGCATCCCATTTTAGAGTTGCCGTCGTGTATTACGGTGTCTTCTGGTGTTGCAGGTCCTGGACACGCTGTCGGCGTGGGTGGACCAGATCCCGCCCGTCACGCAGTCGCTGCGCTACGGCAACCCGGCCTTCCGCACCTGGCATGCCAAGGCGGCGGCGCAGGCGCCCGAGCTCATGCGCTCCGTGCTGCCGCAGCAGCTGCAGCCTGCTGCCACCGAGCTGAGCCAGTACCTGTCCGATGCACTTGGTGCGTGCTTGCCGACGCCTTGTCTTTGTCAGGGACTCATTGTCAGGACCGAGAGACCACCCACTGGATGAACTGCCTTCATCACTGTATCTGCTTCCTGTTGCCAGCGTGTCCTTGGCATTGGCATGAGGGTGCTGAGCGTACTCGTGGTCGGTATCTTGATGCTGCTTCGGTCGCCAAGTGCACAGGCAATGCCACCCGAATCGACTACGGCACGGGGCACGAGACCACCTTCGCGGCGCTGCTGTACTGCCTGTCGGTGGCGGGCGTTTTTGCGGAGGCGGATGCGCAGGCGCTGGTCACGCGCGTGTTTGCGCGCTACCTGATGCTCATGCGCAAAGTGCAGAAGACCTACTGGTGAGCAATACTGCCGCAGACCTGATGGACAGCTCTGTCGTGCTCCTGCGTGCATGACTGACTTTGACAAGCCTGGAGCCCGCAAGATCACACAGCATGTGGGACTCGAAACAACTGCATTTCCTGCAGGTCCCACGAGACATGATGGGATCTGAGAAGAGTGCCGCTGCAGGTTACAGTCAGCATATTGCATGGATTGGCCACTGACATCATCCATGCCTGCCGTGGCGGACCTTCGCAAGAGTCTGCCCGCCCTTATCTACAGGCTGGAGCCGGCGGGGTCGCACGGGGTGTGGGGCCTGGACGACTACCAGTTCCTGCCGTTCCTTTGGGGCAGCTCGCAGCTGATTGGGCACCCCAGTGTGCGACCGATGGGCATCCACTCTCCAGATGTCCTGGCCACATACGCCGACGACTACCTGTACCTCGGCTGCGTGCAGTTCGTCAAAGAAGTGAGGAGTCGCAAGCTGCCTGGCGTTTGCATACTGATTCTGTGCCTTCAAGCAGGCATCGAGTGGCAGTGCCCTCATGCCTCTGGCAGTTGGTGCAGACCTCTTGCATGTGTTGCAACTGCATACAGCAGCTCCCGAGAAATCAGATGCAGCGTGTCTGCCTACAGGTGAAGAAGGGGCCCCTGGCTGAGACGTCGCCCATGCTCAACGACATCAGCGGCGTCCATGGCTGGGCTAAGGTAAGCCCTGGATGGGCAGCCTGTGGCACCCGGGATGGTCTCACTGTGTAGGTTCTGCTTGCTGACGCTGATGAGTAGTGACAGGACAGCTTCAGTACAGTCAATGCTGCACATGATGGTAAGCATTGGTGTGCGATGCAGTTCGTCATGCTGGCATGTGATGATGCACGATTGCTGATCCGCCGTCTGCACTGGGCTGCAGATCAATGCGGGAATGGTGAAGATGTACCAGGCGGAGGTGCTGGGCAAGTTCCCCATCATGCAGCACTTTCTGTTCGGTAGCCTGCTACGGTTTGAGGATGAACAAGAGGGCGAAGCTGTCAAGCACAACTGAAGGACGGCACAGCATGTGCTGACACATTACCTGTCACGTCACACGCTGCAATTGTGTTGATATACGGACCTAACGAGGAGCATTGTCAGGTCGCTGATCCAGCTGCTAAGGGAAGGAGTTGAAAAGTTGATGTGGCGCCCCACACTCATGAACATGTCTTTACTAGCATTGCGTGCAGCTCGAAGTACAGAGACTGCACTCGACATACTCAGTTGGCCAGCACCTCCCTCGTGTAGCGATATGAGTGCGACCAGCATGGCTGGGCAAGGTCTACTGGCACCTGCGCAAAGAACATTGGGTGCAGTCAAAAGCTTGTGGTTACATGAGTGGCCGGTGCACATCATGCCGCATTGGCAGCGTCCAAGAGGCAGAGACCAGCTGTGCAGATGAATGTCCACAGCACCTTCTTGTTGTGTACCAGAGGCTGATTCATGACGAGCTTCGTCTTAGCGTCCAGATACAACCGCAGATGGTATCGCATCTGCAGAGCTCACCTTGTCCTGCTTGTTGCGGATGGAGCGGTCGGCGGAACGCTCCAGCAGCAGCCGCACGATCTCCACGTGCCCCCGCATGCTGGCCCAGTGCAGCGGTGTGTTGTCGCCCTGCAGCGTATTG
Organism: Tetratostichococcus sp. P1; assembly: GCA_036584455.1. Taxonomy (NCBI): domain Eukaryota; kingdom Viridiplantae; phylum Chlorophyta; class Trebouxiophyceae; order Prasiolales; family Stichococcaceae; genus Tetratostichococcus; species Tetratostichococcus sp. P1. The sequence goes on from BTPI01000001.1 coordinate 4,994,103, forward strand.
ATTATAAAACAATCGAATGCTGCTGCTGGTTGGATAGACCATGTGCTGTTCTGGAACGTGAAGACTTGTGATCGCATACCGATGAAAGACCCTGTGGATGGCGGGGACCTCGAAAGGAGGCAAGCCCAGGCTGGGAGGCGTCGCTGCCATGTACAGAAACAGATTGGAAAAGCATCAAATAATGATAGAGTAGTCTGCGCACCAGGTCCAGGCAGTTGACGTCCGCGCCTTGGTCCAGCAGGTACCTCACCGTGGCAATGTGGCCATTGTGCGCCGCCCTGCTGAGCGGCGTCTCCATCATCTGCAGCATCATGTGCAACATGGATGCAACGCAGGTGGAAGGGTCTTCTTGAGCTGAATGTTGCTTGCCTGCTCTTTTTCGAAGAAGGTGCAACCAGCAGCTGGACTTACCACATTGCGCTGCTCAATGTCCGCACCCTCGCTGAGCAGCAGCTGCACACACGTCAGGTGCCCTGCAAGCACGATATATGGCATTCATACAGTTCAAATTCCCGCATGCATGCAAAATGCGGCTTGGCAAGAGGCACACAGGCCCCCACCGTTGCCAGCGGCAAGCAGCAGCGGCGGATCACCGCAGTGGTCCGACTCATTGAGCGGGGCACCCTGCATGGGCGAGCCACAGCTTTTTTGGTACTACGTCTTCTTCTATGACCCGATTCATTCCAGCATTAACGCTGGCAAGGAGGCGCACCTCCTCGACGTGCTCCTTGACCCAGTCGTACATGCCGTCGACGCAATCCCTCCATATGTTGGACTTCTCGGGCACGAACGTCCCGGTCTGCGCAAATCAAAATCTTTCAAGCTCAATCGCAATCGTGATTACATGCTCGTGCTGTATATCAGCGTGGTCGTGACATGCCACACATGTGCGGCACGAGATAGCCGTGGCCGTGGCCTGTACAGCTGGACGTTGGCATTTGTACAACAACTGCATGTTTGATTTTATGAATCATTTGAATTCACCGCTTCCAGCTGTCAGGATACTGCAAGCAGGTCGAAAGACGTACGATCAGGTCGAAGGGCATTGTGGACCGGAGTGCTGACGTTCAGCCCCGAGTGGCTGGTGTTTGTCGTTTCGATCGCGAGAGCTGAGACAAACCTATCCTTAAGGATGCAGCAGAGACCCCAAGCCTTGCAGGATGTGAACAGACAAGCCTGCAAAGCTGCGCGACTTCCAGCCTTCTCCAAGAGGTTCCCCAAGTTTCTGGCGACTGATCATAGCAGGCGGACGAAATTCTGACCCCATTACTGTTGATTCGCATTCACCACACCCCACACACGTTTGCCACCGTGGCTGCCATTCATGTTGGCTTCGCGGGCCTCAGAATGCACATCATTTGAGGCGAGGCTCCGAGGCATGTACATTGACGCAGCTTCTTCATTGCTGATACCTCAAACTGTCACACAGCATCGGCTGATGCAGGATTTGCTGCTTTCACGACGAGTGGGGTGTTGGGTTCTCATAGCACAGTGCATACTTCCAGTAAACAGCCTGTGCTGTATCGTGAACAACCTACAGTGAGGGTAAAGAGCATCGATTCCTCCATTCTTACGCTTTCAAATTTTGGTTTGGGAGAGAAAAGGTGGGTGTTGCAGTGTGCTCAGGGCGCACAGACGCTGTGCAATACAACTGCCCCCTCTGCAGCCGTTCTCGGCGCAGTAGCCTACAGCATAGCCCGTCCAAATCTCCCGAGCGGTTCGCAGAGTTTTGTCATCCAGAACAGCGTCCAGTCGCCGGCGGCTTTGACCGCCTCTCGCTGGCAGTTGCCCCTGCACAGAGGCCCAGCCGCGCATGGGGGCGCGGCCGCACATGGAGGGCCACTGGCGGCACCTCGCGGCGCCGCCGCTGCAGCAGCAGGCGGCCAGCCAGCCCCAGCAGCAGCAGCAGGAACCGCCGCAGCCAGGGGCCACCGCCTCCGACTTTCGGCCAAACCGCCTCGCACATGACGCGGCGCAGCCGTCCGGCGGGGCTGGCCCCTCACAGGCACAGCAGCCGCCGCAGCCGTGGGTGGCGGCTGGGCAGCCGCAGCTGACGCTGGCCCAGCGTTTCACCGCTGCTGCTGGCGCCTCCCTGGTGTCCGCCCTCGTCGTCAACCCCCTCGACGTGGTGAAGGTGCGCCACGCTCACCTGCGCTTCATGTTTTTGGGCGCAAAGCACCGAGTGCTGTTTCCAGGTGTGGATCACATCCTGGTGAGCCGATATCAAGGAGCTGTCCAGGTGTGGATTCCATCTGGGTGAGCCAGTGTTGAGGGGCTATCTCTGTGAAATGCAGACGAGGCTGCAGGCGCAGTCGGTGGGCGTTGGCGGCGGCAAGCCTCCAGCCCTCCAGCCCAGCCGCCTCCTAGAGTGCGTTCCCGCTCTTGGTCGTGCTGACATAAGATACATCCTCATCAATGCGGCCTGCTTGTCGCCCTAGCACTGTTGCAAATGCTGTGCATTGACGGCACTTGCTTGCCTGAGTGCATGCCGTGCTTCATCTAATTTAGCAATGGGAGTTGCCTTGCATGTGTGCAGCAAGTGGGGCTTCATCAGTTGCCACGCCGCGCCGTGTGGAGAGTGCCCGCCGGGCGACTGCCGCACCGGCACAAATCCCGGCGGCCGCGCAGCGCAGCCGCCGAAGCCGCCGGCGCAGCCGTCGTCGTTTGCGCTGATGCGCACCATCGCGCGCAGCGAGGGCCCTATGGCGCTGTGGCGCGGCACCAGCGCTGCGCTGCTGATGGCGGTGCCCATGGTGAGCCGAGAGTTGTGGATTTAAATTCGTCGTTGCTCTGTGTCAGTCGCTGCCCGTGGTGCCATGCGAAAGCAGTGCCTCGCGGCTGCCGTGATGCTGTGAGGCCGCATCAGCGCTGCGCTGCCTTTGGAGGTGAGGTCAGAGTGTCGTACCAGTCAATTCTGCCATGCTGCAATCTGCTGCAGCATGGGGCAATGTGGCACTGCGGCGGGGCGCCCTTCCCTGCTGACAGCCCTGGACGCACAGCTGTTCTGCCAGGTTGTTCAGTGCTCATTGGCGCGTCCAGCATCGAAGCCTGCATTGCCACCATGCCACCGCTGACCTGTCAGTCCATACATAAGGGCTGAAAGTCAGGAGTGGCAGATCGAATGTAGAGCATGCCTCATGCTATCAGACCGCCGTCGGCTGAACTCTGCCGGCTTGCATAGGTGGGCATATACTTCCCGCTGTACGACGCACTAGCGGCGGACCTGGCGAAGGGCCCAGCGGGGGCGCAGGCGCCTCTGATTGCCGGTGCCGTGGCACGCACTGCCGCCGTCCTGTGCACCTCCCCCCTGGAGCTCGTCCGCACCCGCATGCAGGTGACAAGGTTGCCCCGGTTCATACCTGCGACTGCATTATCCAGGCCGTCACAACACGCATGAAGCAGCGGCCCGCACTGTTGCTGCGCTGTGCACGTCGCACCTGGAGCTCCCCTTGTCCTTTCCCAGGCGGACATCACTATGGCAGTCCCGCGCTGCATCACTTGGCAAACAGCAGCTTGACTCTTGCAGCTTCATGGCTTTAGAGATGATCAGCAAAACTCGCATTGGTGCCGGGCATTGCCCACATTTTGCGATTGAAGTACTGATTGTGTAACCAAGAGGTGCTGACCCAATTTTGGCCATGCTCTTCAGGCAGCGCTGCATTTGACGGAGCCAGCCACAGCAGGCATCGCCGCCGCGGGCGCCGGCACGGCAAATGCCACTGCCCGGCTGCCCAGCATGTGGGCACACCTGCCAGCAGCAGCCAGCGCCGGCATGAGGGTATGACCCTCCAGTGTCGTGCACATTTTATTGTCTGACCCGCAATCTCAAGGGTTCTCTGTCATCATACAACCCGTCAGGCTGGTTGTGCATCGTGAAGCTGTATTTGTATATGCCTGTGTGAGCACACGAGCATGCTCTTGCAGGGCCGTGTGGCGGCGCTGTGGACGGGCGTTGGCGCCACGCTTGCTCGTGATGTGCCCTTTTCAGCGCTCTACTGGCAGCTGCTGGAGCCCATCCGGGCAGCCATGCTCCCGTCTCCACAGCATGGCTTTGGCCAGCGGCACCAGCATCAGCAGCATCAGCAGGCTGTCAGCAGCAACAGCGATCAGATCAGCAGGGGTGGCGGTGGCGGCGACCATGATGACAGTATCGGTGCCAACAGCGTGCACACGGCCTCGGGGCAGCCCGCCAGCCGGCGCCAGATCGTCTTCGCCAACTTGGTGGCCGGCAGCACCGCCGGCGCCGTTGCCGCGGCCGTCACCACGCCGCTGGACGTCGTGAAGACGCGGGCGCAGCTGGCAGCCGGAGGCAGCGGCAGCAGCAGCGGGGGCCCCGGCGGCGGCGGCGGGTCCGGCGGCAGCATCCGCGCATCCCTGCGGGCGATCCATGCAGACAGCGGCGTCCGGGGGCTGTTTTCGGGGGTGGGTCCGCGGGCGGTGCGCGCCGCTCCCGCCTGCGCAATTGTCGTTGCATCCTACGAGGTGAGGCCCCTGCACTCTGTGTCACCACTGATGGCTTTGCACCACCACTCTGCAGTTGACAGGTGCCAGGATGCAACCTGGTTTGTTATCCTGCAGCCAGCCCTGATCCGTTTGACTTCCTTCTGTAGGCCATCAAGTCGCTGTATGCGCAGCAGAGTGATGAGGGAAGAGTGTGAGATTGAAGCAGCAACGCTGTAGGGAGTTTATTTGGTGTTTGTCGGCTACAAAATCTGGGGTTATGATGCAAGCGCTGCTTAGGAATAAGAGGCTAGGTCAGCAGGTGCATGCATTTGGTTGGGATCGTATTGTTGCTGAATACATTTTGGAGTTTGAAGGTCAATATGCCATTATATCTGACACACAAGGCGACCATGCGCTAGAGGATCAAGTTCACAACACATTTTGCAGAGCAGAGTCAATCTCCAGACTCAGAACAACCCACTACGGCACCACCACGCCAAGCGGCCGCACGCTGGAGTCAGACACCAATGCATTCGTCACATAGGGATCCTGCATGAAGCACAGTACAGGTTTGTCAGGTTGCTGGGGTCACACAAGACCGTTGGTCACCCCCTTGTACTAAAATGCATTGTGCACCGCAACGGCACATCAGATTGACACGCATATATATACTCACATCCGCAACGAAGGATTCAATCTCCTCAACGGTGGCACCCTGCACGGCAGAGTTGTTTGGTGGCCCCAGCGGATGCACATTGATGCATCTAATAGTTGCATGCGCAATGGTGCCAGTCAGCTTCTTCAAGGATTCCCAGATGCAAGCCCACCTTGAACACAAACAAGGCGCCATCGACCGGCTCCTGCAATGCGCCCGCCAACATCAGCTTCCCGCTCTTGCCCTGCGCTTGCAGCAGTGCAAGATTGTACACCCATCCGCATGCGGAGCCAATTCAGCATGCACTCTGTGCTCAACATCATAACAGGAGATATAGAGGTGACATTTGGGGTAGGCGAATGCTGCCGAGGAGCGCACCCACTCCCTTGCAGCGGCAAGGTGTGCTTCCCTGTGCGGGCCCCTCTTCTCAAGGATATCCGGCACATACTGCGCATTACAAGTAAAGGTTTAGACGCTCCCTACTCCATGCGGGCACCGGGCATCGCAGGAGGCGGATCAAACTTTCAGAGTATCAAGAATGGCCTTGGTGCGATCCTGGTCGCGGACAGAGCACGCACGCTGTACTGCAGGACGTAGTATTCCGAAGCTGCTGTGTTGACCTTAGGCTGGTCGGAAGGAGCCGCTGACGCCTGCGATTACGGTTTATATTGAGGGTGATGATTGTGTCTCATAATCCAGCTGTAGCCATTTTGCTGTAGGTTCTGTCTCGTCTGTAATGCTGAATCGATCTTCATGTTGCAGGAACATCCTCAGACGGAGCTGCCTGGCAGATGTTTCAGCATGCATGCACGGTTCAGCATCATCAGATTGAAGACAGCCGATCAGTTGCACATGCGACTCATATCCTCACCATGCATCTGCATATTCGCGTTGGGGTGAGGGTAGGGCGCCGTGCTGTGTTTGCGAAGGGGCGCAGGGCACGAACACTCATCCTTGCTGCAGCAAATGACGACATGACCTCCTGTGAGCCTTTTGCGACGGCTGAACAATGACAACGATCCAACAACAGGTGTTCTATCTGAATTCACTGCTGCAACACTGGCGACGAGACGCGATCAACGCGTTTTGAGGCTCAGGAAACGCATGGGGTATCCATGGGTAGCTGGCAAGAACCCTTAAATGCCATGTTTCCAGCAACCTTAGCCATAATCATTGCAAATAGGGAGGCTATGCTGGTCACTCAGAGAGAGGAAGCTGATGGAGAACGGAGATGAAACATGAATTTCCACAGTTGGACCACTGTTGCAGGTCTGTAGCGCCGCCATTTGGCGGGTTACAACCTACATTCACATGCGGAGACAAGGCTTCCCCAGTGCTGCTTTGCTGCCCTCATTCCCGCTTGAAAGATGGCCACGAGCATTGCTTCTGTGTGCTACGTGTTCAAGGTCTGCTGAGACAAGCAATCCTGTGAGAGGCGGCAGTGTTGCAACTGCGAAAGCAGGGCTGGCCCATTGCTAACAGCCCGGTGCGGGCTGTTCTGAGGGACCATGCAGCTGCCACTGGTCCCGCATGCATTGGCGGCAGCCTGCGCTCTGAGTTCTGTCACTGTCAGCCGCTGCCGCGAGCAGACTGGCTCAGGCGCCGGCCTTGCATCCCCGGGAATGCAGCAAGCCTGGCAGCGCCCATGCACTTCACAGTGCACCGCTGTGCGCCACCAAACGCCGCAGCCCGGCTCAGGCGGCGGCGGTGGGTTTGTACTGGGCCTTCTCGGCATCGGTGAGGCTGCTCCACTCCTTGCCCGCCGCCGCCATGGCGTCCTTTGTGACCAGCTGCAGATTTTACCCAGCGCACGATTCAGTGTTGCAGTCCCAGTGATGCGAACGTCTGCCAATGAAATCTTGAAAAATGCAAACGATGCTGCGCAGCACGTACAAGAATCGCACGTTCTGACACATATCTGGCAGGGTTGCATGCGTGCACTCACCCCCTGCTCCTTCTTGATGATCGGCAGCCGCTCCTTCACGAACACCTGCGCGCAGTCGTGCAATTTTTTTGGTTGCTGGAACGTAGTTTACCATGCAGCATGCACCAGGCCAGGCACCAAGGCTGTTGTGCACCGGCATGAGCCCGAGAGGATTGTTCACCTGTGCTGAGCATGGTAGGGAGGCGCACATTGCATGAGGGTATGTGTTTACAGCCTCACATTGTAAGCGCTGGGTGCCCGGTTGCTCTTGGGCTTCTTCGGCGCCTTGGGCGCTGCCTTTGGCGGGCCGTCGGGGTATTGCTCGTCGAAGATGGCCTTCGCCTTCGCCGCCGCCTCCTTGTACTTGCTCTGTGCGGGAGAGACAGGTAGCAGTGTGAGCAGACAGCAGCCTGCTGCACGGGGACGAGCCTGTGCTGGTCCAGCAATCCGTCAGTTTGCATCTGCTGCTTTTGCCGTTGCGTACAGCTCCTTGTTGGTGTGTGGCATGGTCAGGCGCCTATGCTGCATCTGACGCAAACATCAAGAGGGTCTGAGCATTCCTGCACTACCATCATTCCCCCTTCCAGCAAAGCTGCCCGTGCGGCCGTCAATACTGCCCAGCTCCTGTGCGTCTTCCTCGTCGATGCATTTTTGATGGTCATGAAAGGATGTGGGTATGGACTGGTCAGGTCACTATACAGTTCAAGAGAAGTGCACCTTCTCCGCCTCGGGCAGGGTCGCCCACTTCTGTCCAATGACGCCGCCCAGCTCCTTGACGCCCTTCAGCTCGGGGTGCTCCTTGGCGATGGAGTTGTAGTTCTCCGCCACGAAGCGCGAGTACGCCGATGCTGGCCGCTTCACCTTGGCCGCCGGCGCCTCCTCCTGTCACCGCAGGTGGGATGTCATTCTGCAATGTCACCCCAAATGGTCCACACTGACTATTCTCAGTGTCAGCTGAGCGCCACCTTATCGCAGAACCTGCAGGACAGGTACTATTTCCTGCGCATGTCGCAGCTGGGTCGCCAGGAGCCACACCGTGGCTGCCGAAGCGTAGGCGATCGTGGAATGCGAGCGCGCAAATGCGGGCGCCATGCCATATGTGTGTGTGGCGCGGGAGGTCAGCGCGCCGCCCATCCTCTGCCACGACTTCAGCAACCCCGCCATGTCTGCCTGCATGGTGCAGGAACATCACGTATCGGTCCGTTGAGCGGCACTGCGCTGTTGATTGATGAAAGATGGCCGACGGCGGCAACAGCAGATCAGTGTCGCTTACAAAGTGACATTGACTCTGCGATCACGGCTCATGTCCAGATGTAAAGCTCAGACAGTGGTCATGCACAGTGGCTCGGCATAGCTTGCATCGGGTGTTGGTGGTATCGACAGAATCCAATCCAAGCCTGTTGCGCATTGTGCACGATCATGCAGTGCAGTTTGCGCAAAGGACAGCAGGGACAGCTCAGCAGGTGCACTGGGCCCAGAAATTGCTTAAGGAAGTCAAAGTGGTGTTGATGCCGCACAGATCGGCAACCTCTCGAACCTGATGTGACAGGTGTGCCACACACGAAGGCTACAAGGCTGCAGCTTGGTGTTGTGTTGCAGTTCACAGGTGCACAGATCACACGAAGCACCTGATCTGAGACCGCCGCAGACGAGCACCACGACGTGCTTCGACATCACCAAGAGTGCAGAGCAGACCGATGGTACCTGTTTGCGCTGTAGGCACGGGCCTGCGGCTGGTGCCGCCGGCTGGCTGCGTGCAGGGCTCGCTATCCCACTAGCGGGCCTTGTGGCAGTCAACTGGGTGCTGACAACCTGCATATGAGGATCGAGTCTGCCGCTGAGGTTGACTGGAAGGCCCGGACTGCGTACGAGGCGGTCGTGCAAGCGAAAGTTTGGTTTGAGCGCCCAACTCGGCAAGCTTGAATGCACCACACCCCAGGGTGGCTGTTCTGATTTTTACTGCAGGGCACCTGGCCAGGTGCCCTGCCCAGTCTTGGACGGGCTCAGCAGAACTGCTTTCACAACTATATGTGCTCTGTTGCTTTCATAATCAGCTTGTGCTTGCAAATTAAGGAGCTGGCTGCAACTATGGCCGACATCAGTCACAGCGTCTTAGCGCAGAAGGTGGACCGCTTCCGCCATGCGCCGCCCACGCCCCGAGAGTTGAGGTGACAGCTTGCATCAGAAGTGATCTGAATATTGCGCATCCGAAAGGTCACCGCCACATAGCCCCTCATGTGCACATGTGTGAAGCGCAGGAGGGCATATGCTGGCGCCGCACATTTTTGGTGGCAAGCATCACGTGATGCTGATCGCTGGGACATGAGTGGGGCGTTCAGTGCCCCAGAGTCGATCGGCGTAGAGATCGGTCACGTAAATGCAACAGCACCGATTGGTGCGGGTGCGCCATGGCATGCGGCAGCCCGCGGGGATGACCATGCCGCGCCATTGACATCTGTGGCAGGTACATATTGTCAGAGCTGCTGTCGTGTGTCACACGGCTCCCCAGCTCACGGAGGCACAGAGGGCGTCACGTTACATATCAAAGTCTTATCGCATCTTCGCATGTCATATGGTTACGATTGCATATTTTGTTGGTATAGGCAATGAAGGCACATCAGGCGCAGGGGCACCGCCTGCGACAATCTGGCAAAATGCTCAGCGTTTCGCAGCCCCACACTACATCGGGACACCTGCCACTCATATCGCACAGGTGGACCCCTGTTGCAAGCTCAGCACTTACAAGCCACAGCTGCCAGTCTGCATGTTCGGCAATGCAACAGGACACTGTGCCAGAGGGCCTCGACTGTAATGATGAGACGGGTGTTTCTCATTGCGTACAGGCCCAGTGGATTGGTGCCTGGCAGCATGCGAATGGCCAGGCGCCTGTATCGACCTTCTCCCATGCTGCTGCTGCAGCGACAGAGGCGCCACCGCTTCACAGCAGTCAGTTCAGCAATTTGGACATGCCGCCGCCGGCCGACACGAGTGCACGGGGCAATGTGGCGGCGGTGAATCCGACTTTCGAAATGCTGCAGATCAGACATCGCCACCGCAGGCGCCACCGCCCTGCATCCGCCGCCAACAGCACTGCACAGGAACTCGCGCACCCGTCAGTCGTTGCCGGACTACACCTGCGATATGCTTCATCCTCAGCGACGACCGACACGGGATCGGACTCGGAGGGGCGCTGCTGATGCATGATAGCGTATTGCCGGGCCAAAGACTTGAGGAAATAACATAGCGGGATGAGTGCCTAACGACAACCCTTACACGAGTGACGAGTTGGAACATACAGGATCCCGGCACCCTAGTGGCACATCTACTGTACAGCTGCACGGTCAGCAACTTGCTTGTACCTAAGCGCCATCATTCATGGCCAGCTCCATGCACTGAAGCAGATAGTCGTGCAGCCCGTCCAGCGTCCGCGTGAGGTTAGCCGTGCTGATGCGCACCACTGGCACCGCCCGCGCCTGTGATGTGGCACAGGGTATGCGGTCAGCGCCGGCAACTTGCGGCAGAGGCAGCACAACCTGTGCCGCTGGACAGGCGGCAGTGCAGAGCGCTCTGAGGAATGGTTGAGGCAGCCGGAGCTGGCCAAACATTTCACACATGCACATGTCACATGGCGATGCACAAGCTGCAAAATCATAGAGAATCTTGATGCTCAGTCTACACATGCACCATCATTCAGCGGACAGCAACAGGGATCCAGCTAGGCAGTGTATCCATGCACCATCATATGCATTTCGCAACAGGTGCACACCTGGTACGTGCAGAAATGGTCCTGCAGCAGCCGCACGCGAGCAAGGGCCTCCTCATCGCTGCAGCAGCCGGGCCCAGACTGCACCTGAAGCGCACGATATGTCTGCTCAAGCGTGTGTAACCCTATCAAAGCCCTGAGGATGCTGGTTGAAATTGCAGGGTATGCCCCTGGATGCATCAGCACACCCTGCAGCACATGCTCCGCGGTGTGACCATGCAAAGCTTGCCGGTGGGCTCGTTCACTGGCACCCTTGTGACTCTCACCTGCTGCCGTGCCAGCCACTCTTCCAGCAGCGGCGCGTGCTCTGCCTCGTCCATCGTCAGCACAATAGGCACAAACACTGGCCCCAGCTGCGCATCCGCATCTGGTGGTGTGCCGGCTGTTGCGTCAGCCTACGTAGACATTCACTACGAGCTCGTGAATACCCACTGCATCCGCAACCCTTTGCAGGCCCCTGACTGACTGGGAAGCAGCTGTGCATGCGAAACATTGCTGCTCTTTTGTTGTTGCATTATAAGTCACCAAAGTATTGCATCACCTCTGACCACTGGAGATGTGAGGGGCCTCACCGCTGCGTCGAACGCGGGACAGGCCTCGCCAACATCGCTGAAGCGGACTGACTTGAAGGGGCGGCACGCTGAGCCGTCACCTTCCTCGGCAGGGTCTGCTGCCCGGGACATGCTATCATTGCTGGATTTTGGCTGTTCGCCCGATGTACCCGACTGCATGTTGGGCTGCGCAGACATGGCACCCGCATGCTGCTGGCTGCTGTCAGCCCCTGAGTGCTGCCGGGTTTGCTGCTGCTGATCCTTCGCCTGCAGCGAGTCGCCGCGGGTTCTGCCGCCGCCGGCGCTGCCCTCGTGCCGCAGGTGCAGCTTGGCCAGAGCCGTGTCAACCGCCTGCAGCACGACACGAGCGAGGTGCAGGATCATGCCAACGGCAAGGGCATGTGCGTCCATGCACAGGGGCGTGGGTGTAGCACCAAAGGACGCAATGCTCTGAAGCAGGATGCAACATCTCACCAGAATCTCAGTTGTCTCAAGCTTGCAGTGTTGCACACCTGGTGGCCCTCGGAGGCCAGCGGCCTCAGGGACTCCAGCAGCGCCTTTGCGGCCGGCCACGGCGCCAGCCGCGGCCGCAGCCCCCCGCTGTCCTCCCTGCCATCTGCGTCCCCCCGGGCGTCTTGCCGCAGCGCGAACAGCACCCGCTGCGAGGGGCCGCTGACGGCCGACGCCGCCCGCCGCGACTGCTTCGCCGGCGACGCCGGCCCCGCGGCTGGCGGCAAGGCCGACAGCAGCGCCAACGACTCCCCATTGACAGACGAGGACCGCCCTGGCAGCCTGTGCAGAGATAACCACCTGGTGTCTGCACGTGCTGAGGAAGTTTGCCTCCCATTGCAGGAAGACAGCCCAGAAATCTCCTAGTGTGGGCTTGAGGCATTTCTGTTTGCAACAAAAGCACATGATCCACGGCACTTGCGCAGGACGCTCACCGGCGGAGGCGCTCCCTGATGCGCTGCCGAGTCGAGGCATGCGGGGTCTCGCCGCTGCTGCGGCGGCCGCTGCGGGGCGGCGATGCCGATGGCGACTTCTGTTGCTGGTCAGGCGCCATCCTCGGCACCTGTCCTGCTTCCATGCTGTAACCAGCTGCGCTGCCTGTTGCGCTGCCCGCTGTGCTGGCGGTGACAGAGCTGGCCCATCCAGCAGTGGGGGACTTGGGAACCCGCATGGCGGGCTGCTGTGCACCTGCCATCTGCGCTGTCTGCTTAGCTGCTGTGTCCAACACGGCTTCACCCAGGCAGGGCAGCGTCTCAGCAGCTGAGGGGTATGATGACAGCGTCGCCGGCTGCAGCTGGCTGACCCCGTGCCGTCCAAACTCATACAAATACCTGTGTGGACGTGACTGACCGCAACTGATGATGTCTGTCCCGTGGATCTGGGCCGCGTCCGGGCATTTGAATGGGTCCCAGCACCACAAGAACAGCACTAGCGGCATGCCGCTAGCAGCGTGCTGCTCACCTGCCAGGGTCTAGGTGCAGGCCCTCGATGATGAACGACTTGCCGTCCCGGACGCACTGCATCAGACACACGGCATGCCAGCGCTGGGATTAATACTTGGCTCACTTGCAAGTTGGTGTCCAAATTGCAGCCACCAGCAAATGTCGCGTGCTACAGCAGCACCTTGCAAGGTCCACACAGGAAGCAATAGCTGCCACGGACCTTGCCCAGGTCAGCATCGATGCCGCGGCGCACCACGCCGCACTCCTGGTGATACTCCGCCAGCACCTCGGCTGTTGACAAGTCAGCACGCCGCCACAGCGGCGCCGGGTTCAGCGGCGCTGCCGGCGAGGCCTGTAGCAACTGCAACAATGGCGCAAACTTCTTTAGCACTGATGCCAAGTGCGAATGCTGTGCTTTGCAGCCATTCCTTGCATGAAGAGGGTCAGATGGGCCTGCTGCGATCCATCCAAAACACACCCAAAATAGTGGACATCGGTACAAAACCCATTTCAAGGCTCCTCTGTCAACCTCTGCACGAATCACAGATGTCATATCATGCGCTTGACAGTGCCACGCTTCAGACCAGCCTGTGGTGGCCTCAGGAGCACCTGGTAGATGATGTCCGTCTGCAGCACATTGGGCAGGTTGAGGCGCGCCGCCAGCTGCTGCGCAAGCGTCGACTTACCTGCACTCAAGTGCAAGCGTTATCAGCCTGTGATCATTCTCACTGCATCCAGCCATGGCAACACAGAGAAACCTCTGCTACGGGTGATGGTATCTGGGCGGCATCACAGACGCATGAACTGCCAGGACGTCCTGCGAATGTGCGTGGGTGGAGCCGGGGATTTCAATGACAAGGGGGACCCGCTGCAGGTGGCGCCATGGTGTCAGCTATATAGTGCCCAGATGAGCCGCTGCGTTGAACACATCTGAGCACCTGTGCAGGCGGATCCGGAGATGAAGATGACCAGCGGGCGCCGCTGCAGGTGGAAGCGCGTGACCATCTTATACCGCCGCACATACATGTCACCAAAGCCGCGGCTCTGCATGATCTGGAGAAGCACCTCTTCCATCTGCGCCTGTGTCACGAGCCCCAGAACATCAGAAGGGGATGGTGTACATCAGAAGGGGATGGTGTGTGTGCGCGCGGGATTCAGAGTTAGCACATGTGAGCCGTAAATGAACCCTGTCAGCACTTCGCATGGACACCCTGCGAGCGTGTACGCGTCGCAATGCGTTCGTCTCGATGTCCTCAACTTAGCGCTCACCTGGGAGATGTCCAGCATGCCATTGTCGACGCAGAATTTCTTCAGCTCCAGCGCGATCTTGACCGCCTTGAGGTGCGGCATCTTGGTGACGGTCAGGCTGCGGCTGACCAGGAAGCGAGACAGCACGTAGTAGTGGCACCGCTCCTCTCCCAGCCACACCTTGACCTGCCATGTCGCACGAAAGGATCAGGCCTGCTGGGTCAACCCCGCTAGCTTTGCACATGCGACATTGGCATCACCTGACGAAACCGCCGGCGAGCAAGGACATTTGACGCTTGCAGGAGTGTGTTTACAATCCGGCACCTTCACGAAATCGTATTTGGACGCTGCTTTGCGGGCCTCGCGGTCCAATCTGGCATCGCGCGCTGGCTTGTCCATGTCCGCACCCAATGCAGGTCAGACTTTGCACACCGACGACTGGAAGCTCATTGAATGGGAGAGGTCAGGGTGCTTTTCACCGTAGTGCGCAAAGTCCTGCAAGAGTCCGGTTCCAACTTGCAAGGGTCCAATCCCGAGATCCGATCCGTGGACTAACACCTTAGACGTCCTGGCACAATGCACTCACGTATCTGGCTCTTTAGGAACGACGAACTTGAACATCCAATGTGGCTTGAGACTATGAAACATCGTGTTGTAGTTGCACATCACCATTTAGCAAAATGCCATGAATATAACCTTCGGCGCAAGCGGCATTGCATGTGCTTCCAGCAGCTGCGGCATTGCAATTGCAAACGGCGAGTTCAACCAGCATACAGCCCTACAAAATTCTACAACCACAGCATGTTCTGGACAAGGAGGCGTTCGACCTACAAATGCAGTCAAAATGTCAACAAGACCGCAACTGCATGGTTGCAGCGCACGTCATATTTGCGCGGTCAAGCTGCTGTATATGTCGTTCTGCCACAAGAATGTGATCAAACCGTCCTGCAACGCTCCAGACGCAAACACACAACCGCATCTGTCAACTATATTTCTGCTGCCGGCAAGCTGCTGGTGTCAAATCAGTTTTGCAGCGGTGCACAGCAAGACAGATGTTAATTCGGTAATCGCTCTGCCAATTCCCTCTCAGTGCGCACCACCAACACATGTGCCGCCGCCACATGCGGTGGAATCCCCTGGTGCTTGCTCCCTTGCTGATGTGGTGCAACCAGACTTGCTGGCTAGTGGTTGTCGCCGTGGCATGCAGGTGTTGACAGCAGTGAGGTTCATGCTCTGCTGCTCCGTTTTGCTGCCCACCGCCGCTGGTCGATGTCACTGATGCATCCAGCAGCGGCGCCAAGCTCCGAATGCCCTGTCTCTTGGGCCGCTGCCACCTGCTGCCGCTGCTTATCGCCGCTGGCGGCCTTGACAGCTGCACTGAGGCAGATTCCTGTGCCTTGCACAGCCTCCGGCTCCTGTGCTGCCACAGCAAATGCTGGCAGGGTGCGGATGCAGTCCAGTAGCATCCTGGCCGTGAGCGGCAAGCCATTGACACAGTCAGTCCTGCCAGCCTTGGGCAAACCCGCCGACGGCAACGACCGCATCAGGCGATGGAGGCGTCACTGTCGGTAGCGCCGGAGCCGCCGCTGCCGCCACTGCAACTGCCGTCGTTGCTGGCCTCATGGGCCGCCAGTGCCTTATGCGCAGTCAGGCTGCAGTTGCGCCGCTGCCGCCGCTGCTGCCATTGCTCGCATCGGGGGCAGCGGCGTGCTCCGGGGTGGGCTCCGGCGCCTCGGGCTGGGGCCGCGGCACCCTGACCTCCTCCTCCGCCACGCGCGCCACCACCACCGTGATGTCGTCCATCTTGCCACCCTGCAGCGAGCGGTGACACACGTCGCTGAGGCAGCTCCAGGAACCGCAGCAAGGTGAGAGGGTTCTCCCTGCGGTCTGAGTTCAGCAGGTTGTGTATCTTGCCCATGATCTTCCGCGCAAACCACGAGCAGCCCTACCTGTCAATTCTATCCTGCGCCAACGGCCAGGAAAGGACACTCCAGACACAAGTTGGGAAGTCTCGCCTGCAGCTTGCCGAGCTTGAAGCCGCCGTCACGGGGGGCAAAGCGCGCGGCCTTGAGCTTCTGCCACCACGACAGGTCCATGCCCTGCCGTAGCGCCTCCACCGTGTACGGCGACTCGTATGTATCGTCCGCGGCGTTTCGGCGCGCCAGCTTGGCAATTGAGTCCGCAATCTGTGTAATGGAGAGGTGCAGCCGTATGACTCCTCTGAACTTGACAAAATCTTGACCACAACTCAATCAGAATGCCATACTTGCAAGTGAGGGCATGTGTCTGCACACCCTCGGCTACTGGCAGGACATGCACAGGCATGATGCACTGGAATGTCTCAAACCTCGAAAGCAATAACCAGCCAGAGGAGGTGTACCTGCTGGGCATTCACTTCTGCGCCGCTGTCAATGCAGCCGAGCACCTCATCATCCCGCGCATTGTCCCACAGGCCATCAGACGCCGCGATAATCAGATCCCCGGGCTGCAGGCAGAGCACACCCGGCCAGTCTGGAGTTGCTCAGCCGTTTAGCTGTCTGCCTTCCATTCTCAAGAGCTCCGTACGACCAGCAATGCTACCACGCTGGACACTGACGAGCCAAGTGTGGTCTTACCGTGCTGCTGACCACCTTGCATTAACTGTTGCAGCAAGCATACCGCTCACCTGCACTGCCAGCTCAAAGAGGTCGGCATCCTCAGCGTAGTCGGACGCATTGGTGTGCTCCGGCACCGCGCCAAACTGCAGCGGGCAGTCGAAGAAGTGCTGCAGCACCGGCGAGCGGAAGGTGATGAGCCCGTTGCGCACCAAGATGAAGCCGCTGTCGCCCTGGAGGGGTTACAACAGAACTAATGACCAGCCTGCCCAGATGCTGACATCATGTAATGCTTTGCTTCTGGCCCTCGAAGCGCAATGCTTGATGCGCAGCTGCTGCCATATGCCTCACAACAGCACAGAAGCGTGTTCTTGACCAGGAACATTGTGCATGCATGTGATCGCCCAGAACGTGCTTGCCAACAGATTCCTCACCAAATTGGCTGCTGAGATGGTCGCAGCGTCCCGATTGAGCCGCACCACACACGCTGTGGTGGACCCCGGCAGCCGCGTGGCCACGTGCCCCGCATCCAGCGCACCCTGCAGCATGGCAGTGACGCATCAGAACTGTTGGAAGTCATCCGGCTGTATGCATCATGGCTTGTTCAACAACTCCATCTTGCCAAATCGCTCTCCCTGTACTGGACGCTCTCTCGATCCTGCCTTGCCAATTGCTGGATGCAGACGGATGCCCCACCCATGTTGAATGGGTTTCAGCATCATACACCTGAAACCCATGTTGGATGGATTTCAGGTGTATGATCCTGGCAATGTTGACATGCTGCCTAGGCTGTCACCAAGATACTTCACCTGCGGTGACCGCTCGCCGTCGCCATCAAATGTGTCCAGCGGCCCCGCAGCAGGCACCAGCCGCACGGAGCCGTTCACGTCGTTCATGCGCACGTCCTTGCCCTCCAGGTAGTATTTGGCTACCAGCATGAACGTCTTGGCGTACTCTGTGCAGAAATCGGCAATGACCATGTGTCCAGCCGCTGCACCTGATGGCTGACGATGGTGTTCCCCAACAAAGCTGTTAACGCCGACAAGACATGCATTGCGCCAGTCCCATGTAACACGCCATTGTGCTGGTGAGCACCGGTCACGTGCATATCGCTGCGCAATCCCTGATTGTTGGTCACACGGAGAAAAGACTGACGTCCACCTGCAGGGTTGATCTCGCTGTCTGCCCAGCCGCCCACACCATCTGCTACACCTATTGCGCCTCCGCCCACGTCGCTGACAAACCATGCATCCTCGCCGCCGTACGACACCTGCACACGGCATTCGAGAGTATCAATCTGCGCAGCTCTGCTGCACAACCCATGTCCAAGGCTGCCTGTCGGTGCTCGACCACTCACGACCAACACCGACTGATCAGCAGCATGTTCTTGCAGAATGTACCTTGTCAGGGTGCGGGATGTTGGCGCTGCCTATGTGCAGCCGCAACCGCTTCTCAATGTCATACTCCAACTCTGCTGGCGGTGTGGGGGCCGCGGGTTCCGCCTCCGCTGTCTGCGCTGGCGCATCCTCCGCCGTGCTCTCGAGGGCACCTGTGTGACGACAGAGTTTCGCAGTAGCGCAACTTCTCCGTACACACTCAAAAGTGGCACGGACATGAGGCCAGATGCATGTGTCAGCGCCCCAGCTGACGCACCATGGATGCATCAGTGCGTGTGACTCCTGTGTGGCATAATGGCAGCGTCTACATCAGTTAAACTAATGCCTAACACGCTGTCCAACATGTTGCACCTTGCGAGGCCGCGCTGGCTCTGCTGACGCTGGACGGTCGTGGGTGCCTTTGAGGTGAGGCCCGCTTGCTGGGACTGCGCAGAAGGGGCGACTGGCTGACACGGCACTGCGCGGGTAGCCGCACCGGCAGGACGCTGGCCTGCATGCCCGCTTCGAGCGTGACAGAAGGTCAAAGCTGCAACGCCTGGAGCATAGCCCTTCCTCTAATCCGCCAGAGCAGAGCGGGGCCCGCCTTCGACACGCCGTGCACGCCGTTCTTGTGCTCTGAGGGAGGACTCCAGTCAGTGTAATGCACCAGTGTCACCGCACACAGCCGATCTGCCCCACTCTGCGATATCCAATGTTGGCCAATCTGTCAGACAGAGCGTGGAGCTTCCTCGCCTTCCTGTCTACTTCCCTGCCAAGTCAGCTTCGCTCTTTCTGCCTCGGTCGCATCGCATGGCAATTTTCCAAGTACGATGATAGCATACTGACTGCTGTCGCTGTTGGAACATCGTCAGTCTGTCGGTGCGACGCTGGTTTACTGCGGCGCCGCTGCCGGCTTTGCACCTCCATTGCAGCAAGCGCCAGTAGTATGTGACAGCTGACGAGCACCACAGCTGCAGATGGTGCACCTGAGCCTCCACTTCAGGTGCGGCGTGCACGTCATCCTGTTCCTTTGCAGTGAATGCGCCGTGACAAGAGCTTCATGACTGTGTACATGTGTGCAGCGGCGGATTAGAGCTGCTGTTCGACAAGCACAAGGAGCTGGAAGCGGATGTCCCCGTGCCGAGCAGTGGCAAGGTGAGGATTGCAAGCCAGTCTAGGTGAGGCTCACCATGATGTCATGACCTGTGGCGCAGGCACCTTCCTGCACTGTAGAGCGCCGCAGCATCAAATTCAGTCGAACAAGGTATCACAAGAGGACCATCCTAATCAGCCACATCTCGACAACTGAAGTTCACGTTCTGTGTGACGTGTCCTGTGCAGCTGACCATCCGGCAGCTGCTGCCATGGATGCGGGACCACCTGCTGACGGAGCGCCCAGAGCTGTTCATGAAGGACGACTCTGTGTGAGTGCCCCGCTGCACTGTGCTGCACCGTGCTGATCCCGAGCGTCGTGTGCATGTCAATAAGTCGGAAGTGCCAAAGGTGCCATTGGATCTCATATTCACGAGTCTCGAGTTGCACATTGTATCATTGACAGCAAAGCCCTCAAATCCTTCAATCTTGCTACAGGCGTCCAGGTGTCTTAGTCCTGGTCAATGACGTGGACTGGGAGCTCAGGTGGGCAGAGACTATAAGTGGGACGGACATGCTGCAAACCTGCCGACCTGGTGCAAGCATTGAATGCTTAAGGCTGATGCTGACAAGTGTTTGACTTGTGCAGTGGGCTGCTGGAATCTCAGCTGAGCGAGGAGGATGTGGTCACATTCATCTCCACGCTCCATGGTGGATAGCGGATGGAGAGCTGATGGAAATGGGGCTTTGCGGCTCTGATTGCATTTGTGACATTGTCAGTACTAGTCAATCGCGGGCTTTGTATGTAGCACAAATTCGTCAGGTAGCCAGGGTTCATCAAACAAGCAAAATCTCATCTGCTGCAAGCAGGTGATCTTGAAGCACACCCGCCCTCTAACTTTGAGGGCCTGCCGAGCTTTACAACTTGCACAATCATGTCAATCATTTACCAGCGGACGCATCTTACTATCTGCTTCTGTTGCCAGCTAGCACTGCTCAAAACACGACAGATGGCAACAAGAACATCTGTGGTCACGACTACATCAAACCAATCGAGAGAACAGTCAAGTCAGCCAAGCAGGCACGCAAGCAAGCAATTGGCCCTCTGCAGTCGCAATATGCCATGACATGCCGCCATGACCCCCCCCAAAACTGAAATGTGTGAACACGATGTAAGAAGTCATTACGACTATTGTCGACATGTGACGTAATCACAGACTCGTCATCCATGCAGAAAATACAAAACGCCCAGCGCAAAGTACAGCCCACCAGACGCCACTCGCGCCCGCTGCTGACAGGCCGACCCAATGTGAGATCCAGGGTTGCAAGCCCAGCTTCGGTTGTTGGCGGTTGCTCCAGCAACATGTGCCTGGCGGCACTCAGGGAGCCGCTGGTACACCGCAGCCACTGTCAGAAAGCTGGCACCAGTTTCAGCGGCGGCGGCTGCTCCCACCTCAGCCGCTCCATGTGTTATCATCTGACTCATCGCAGCCGGCGGGCTTCGCCGTCACCGAGGCGCCGCCGCCACCAGCGCCCTCCGAGTCGGTGTCGTCGCCGGGCCCAATACATTCCAGCGTGCGCAGGATGCGAGCATGCTGGGCCTGCGACTGGCGGAAGTGCTGGCTCCCGTGCATCCCGCACTCCCGCAGCTCCGGCAGCCCCGCGAGGATGACGCTGCCCAGTGGCACGAGCGCGCGCGCGGTGCTGGCCGGGTCCCGCACCCACCTCAGGTGCGAGGTGTCCACCTCACCTGTGGCAGCTCGCAAGCAGTACCATCACCAGCTAACATCAGAGATGCATTCCTTTGCCAAGTCTGCCGTCTTGGGGAATGACATGCAGGTCGTGAGTGTGTGGACCCACACACCCGCAGCACCTCAGCTGTCGCCTGTCCAAACTTGCAACATGTGCAATATGACAGCCATTGATAGACATGAGCAGTGCATCACCATCCAGCTCCATAAACGAGTAGTAGTAGCCCTCCAGTACGAGGTCGCCTGCTTTGAGCTCCCTTCCAAAGTCGTCCTCCTTGTCTGCGGCGAGGCGGTGGAGGCCCTGCAGCAGTTGCAGCATGATGCAACACACCGCAGATGACGTGGCTCACAGCTCAGTGCTGATGGGGCGACCAACTGCTGCAAGCGGACATGTAAATGCTGTCCGAAGCATGCTGTCGAGACCACAGCTTAAAGCAAAGCTGTACCCCACGCACCCTGGTCACTCGCAGGAGATAGTACTGGTAGTCCTCGTGATCGCGATCTGTGTGTCGCAGCGCCACATCGATGTCAGGCGAGATGATGTCTGCCAGACGCCTGCCGCATTGCCGCTGCAGCCGCTGCGCCCAGTCCAGATCGTCTGTCAGCGCCTGAGCCTCCTGTGCAATGCATGCAATCGCCTCATATAAAGTGAGCTGCCGATGTCTGGTCTGGCATTCTGCTGCACCTGGCCTCCCAGCTAGCAGTCGGACTGGGAGGTTGTGTGCCACACCAATTACTTGTCAGGCACAACAGGTGCAGCAGGACTGCAACTGACGGCGGGCGTAGTGCATCAGCCATACAATTCTCGTTACTGTACCCGCAGCATCATACAGCGCTCTGCCACATCCGTCTTCAGCTCCTCCGCCAACAGATTGCCGTCGTCAGCCACAGCGTTACTGCCACTCGGGCCGGCGCCAGCACCTTCAGCATGCGGCTGGCGCTCAGGCTCAGGCTGCGCCTGGTCGTCTGCACACCTGCTCGCAGCCATGTACAAACAGGTCTCGTTGATGAGACGCTGATAGATTTAAGGTTAACTAGGATAGGTTTAAAATTCTATATGGCATTGGTCATCTCTGAGCAGGTATGCTCAGTGCTTGTGCCGACAATGCCTGAAACCAAGAGCGCAGAATCGACTTCAAAGCCTGAGAGGCGTGCGCACATACGACCAGGGTAGGCAGCACGAAGGCACCTGCAACCTGAACCCCATCCAATCCTTGCAGCATGAATGCAAGAGTGGCGCCAGCTCAATGTCAGTCGCACCCAGCAGCAAAGGTGGAGCCTGTGGCGTCGAACTCCGGGGGCAATGCTGC
Source organism: Tetratostichococcus sp. P1 (assembly GCA_036584455.1). Taxonomy (NCBI): domain Eukaryota; kingdom Viridiplantae; phylum Chlorophyta; class Trebouxiophyceae; order Prasiolales; family Stichococcaceae; genus Tetratostichococcus; species Tetratostichococcus sp. P1. The sequence goes on from BTPI01000001.1 coordinate 5,016,261, forward strand.
TTGTATCTCCGCCACGACGGGCGCTGTAAGGCACAGAACCAGCTGCCAGGGCACCTGACAGGCATAGGCGTCTGGTTGCAGAGACTTCTGCAGCTTGGAAGCGCATTGCAAATGTCACAGCACAGTATGGGGCAGGATCAGACAGTTGGAAGACAACATGAGGGATATCAAGTCCACAGGCCAGGACCCTACCTTGGAGGACTCAGCGGACGACTTGAATACGATGTCCTCCACATGCCTGATGAACACCAAACGGCTCAGTCACCGGCTGTGCAGAACACCATCTGTGCCCCTGCTATCCATCCTTGCTGAACCTATGCATGCCTACATATGTCACACACTCTTGTTGAGCACAATGCTGCGGCACACCTGTTGCGGCCTGCAAGAATCGCCTTGCAGGTGTTTGGGTTGCACGTTTCTGCGCAGAAGCCTGGGAGTGGCTTGTTCGTCCACACAAAGGTCTGCTTCTTCTGCAACCCAGCCAGGTGCAGAGGCGTGTCTATCATCAGCAAAAGCAAAATGGACACACACCATATTGATCAACGTACCCGCCGATGATGGCGCACTCTTACATGCACACAAAACTCGAGGGGTCATATAGTGCATCCACAGAATGAGAGGTACTGGACCCTCCACTTAGGATCAGAAGGTGCAGCATACGTACCAATGTGCCTCCGTATGCACATTGGGAGACCTCGTAGCGGCACCACTCAGGGGCGACATCATTGAGGCCGTCTAGCAGCACGCTCCGCTTGGACAGGGTGCCTGTTGACGGGTTTTCGATGAAGAAGCGGATTGGGCGCAGCACCCTGTATTGCACATCGTCACTACATCTGCTGTTCGTGGCGGTGCTGAGACATCATCATGGCATTGTTACGACTCGCACCAGGAATCAGCAAGGAATGTTACTGGGCTGAGGCCACAAATGTTTATGCAGCACCTGATGAAGGCGAACACAGCAGCAATGCAGCGGTCTGCTGTCTCCAGGTCAGGCGGGCCTGCACATCACAAGGGTCCCAAGCCACATGTGTGCTCCTGTGCGGTATTAGATTTGTGGGCCTGCAAATCACAATGGTTCCAAGCCATATGTGCGCTCTTGTGCGGTGTTAGATTTGTGTGAAGGTATGGTTTTAGATGTGCATACTTTGAGATATGGTCATGCACATGTGGAACTCATGCAAGCTTCCTAATAAGGTGGCAGTGGGGCACCTGGGCGCCGCAGCAGTCCCATGCGTGAATATGCATCACATGGAGGACTCGCCCACAGGACGACCACATCATTGTCAGCAATTCCGAAGCGCGCCTGTGCATATGTGCAAACACATACACGTGACTGGAGCCAGAAGCATGAATAAAGGTGCCTCTAGTCTGGGGCAGCACTGTGCATGGGGACACCCTATGGCAGAAATGTGAAGGTCAGCTCGAGGAGACAGCATTGTGGCCATCAAGCTAGCCTGATACATGTGCATAATGCTGATGTAAGCAGCTTGCCTTGAGGCCGTGCACAGCAGCATCGTCGAAGGTGGCAAGGTCGGCAATGACCTTGGGATTCGTGCCTGCAAATAGACACAGTCAACGGTCTTCCTGCGGCCAACTTGCAATATGGCATCATTAGCAGCATGGAGTGAGACAATGGGGTAGAGGGCGAGAGGTGAAGGCGAGCTTCCACTGACGTGGCTCGTTGTCGATTGTCAGGCAATTGGCTGCAGATATGGCCAACTGGTCAGCGCTGAATGCCGTCACGTCCTGGCTCCCGCTAAACAGCTCGATGAACCACTTCTGCATGGCATGCACATCTTCAATTCCAGAGCCGGTGGTGTCGCCGTCAGTCATACTGCGGATGCGGCAGCTCTCTCGGCAGCAAGCATAAAGGCCGCTCTCTCGGCAGCAAGTATAAAGCATGATGCGTGACACATTTGCCTAAAAACATGCATTGCAGGCACCATCGCTGCAGACTATGAAACAAGTACCTGGCGCTTGCGGCGGTTGAGAGACTGGCGCTCAGGGCTGTGTGTGGACTTCCGCTTGTGCTGCACCTGCTTCAAATCTGCCTGCACATGTGGATTCCCCAACAATGTAATCTATCAGCTTTTTGACTTAAAGCAGCTTCCAGTACTGCATATCAGTAGCGGCCACATGATAACAATAGGGTGCAGCAAGCGACCAGCTGAGACACAGCTTGCCGCATGTGCATTTGCTGGCAGAGCCACGCGTGTAGGCAACAGGAATCAGCATGCATGCTCACCCGCCCTGGTTGTGTGGCGCGTTCGTCGCTGTCTCCGTGTCCATTATGGATGCCCCACCCTCTGCTGGTCATTCCAGGTCTACCCATGGGGACCTGGGGAACCCAGTGTGCACGTCTCCCCTGAGCTGGGTCGGCTGTGGTGACTGAGAACCACCTTGGAGCTGCAGTTTGCACACCGCGTTCAGCCACAGCAGCTGCCATTGGACTCGCAAGACCAGCTCATTGGAGCATGGTAAATGGGAACCGCTGCTTGGCGCAGCAGAAGGTGGCCATGCAGATCGCTCAAAAATGCAGCATACCCGGCTCATGTGCCTTCTGCGGGGTGGTGGGGGGCACTGCACTGCCGGAGTTGTTGCCGCCGGCTGTTGCCAGGCTGGGTGCGGCCATTGGTCCATGCTCTGGCTGGTTACTGTCTCCTGCAGCATCTGGCGGTCCCCCAAGCTGATCCAGGCCACCGGACTGCACCTGCGGCAGCGGCCAGGGGAGCGGCTGTGGCGGCACTGACAACATCTGTGCCGGCGCTGCTGCGCATGCGGCGTCTGCAGACTGGCGTCCCTGCTGGATGCCATGCCGCCGCCGCCGCTGCTGCCGCGAGAAGCAGGCAGCGATGCTGCGCCCAGCCGGGCCATCAGAAGGAGGCCGCGCCTGCTGATCTGGCTGCTGACCTGCGGCCTGCTGCCTGCTGAGGGGCTGCACACCGTCATCTGAGCGCTGGCATTCAGCTTCTGCTGGCAGTATGGCTTGCCAGCCAGTGTTGCCGTTCACTGGTGCGTGCTGGCTGCCACTCCTGCAGCTCGAGGCTGCCACAGGCTGGGGATCTGCCACTGCGCCGTCACTGTCGTCAAACTGCCAGTCGATCAAGGTTGTGCCGCGCGGCCGCTTGTCCACACAGGCCATGGCTGCTGAGTACCTGCATGCATGCAAGGCGGGAAGCATGTCAATTCATTACATGCAGGCGTGGATGATAACGTCTGCCTGAGGCCGGGTATATATGTATGGACACGCAGAAGATTGAGGTGCAGACGAGACCGCACGGCCATTGGGCACCGACCGTGCTTCTCAATGTCAAGGTCGCAATCCGTTGCCTGAGATGACATGCAGAACTGGTTGTGGCAGGCGAGCTCCACTCTCCACGGTGCCTTCAGCCTCGTCGACGATCAGGCTTGCTCTCCTGACGGACGTGCGTCGACGACACGGGTTCTACTAGGATCTACTGTGTCGCTCGCGCCATATGCGGCAGCACTGAGGCGAGCGGACCCTTGCAGTGGTGTTGTAAAGTTGTACCTTACGAGATAAGGCACGATCTTGCTGCCATTTGCGGTGTACCAGTGCTTCTTGCGCCGTCCGACCAGTGTGACTCAGCCTCGCCGGGTCGGGGCCGCACAGCTGTGATTTCGCGGGCCGCCGATAAATCCGGTGCAGCTTTCGTCAATCTTTGCTTATCACTCTGTTGAAGCAGGGAAGAGCGGACGCAGGATCGGCGAGTCGCTGCGGCTTCCTGGAGAGGGTCGGCTTCAAGCTTTGGAGACAACGAGATTCCGATTTCATACATACACCCAGGTGAGGGGCATGATGTGAAGTGCAGAAAGTCTGTTTCCATCCTCTTCCGAGCCTGCCAGATTGTCGGGTAAGTGCACGATGCGCTGCTTGTCAACTTGAACTTTGCCATGTGAAACTCCGGTATACGTTGCTGTCTCACAGCACTGATTTACATGAAACTGCAGCAGATTCATCTGTGGTATGGCGCCGCTCCCTTACGCTGACCAGTATGCCATGTCATCAGACTCATATCCGACGCCGTGGACTGCTGACCCCAACCTTGCAGAGGCAGAGCCGCCGCCGCTGCTGCCGCCGCCACCCTCCACGCCACCGTCACTTCCACTTCCGCCCCCACTGCCGCCGCTGGCACCACCAGCCCCAGCACCCGCCTCGGCGCCGTCGCTGCCAGAGTCGTCCGCTTCGCCGGGGCCGATGTTCTCGAGCATGCGGAGGATGCGCCTGTGCTGGCTGGACGCCTGACGGAAGTGGCAACTGATGCCGTGACCAAACTCCTGCACATGCATTTTGTCGGTAATCACGACCCTGTGACATTGCTCAAATACCTGATGAACATGTGAGAAAGCACAGCGCGATTGGCAAAACAGCCACACATGAGAAGGATGATATGAAGTCTGCAGCACGGGGAGTGCGGCGTACCTGTAGCTGCAAACCCGCAATGATGATCGAGTCCGGCGACAACAGCGCAGTGCCATCGCCTGCCGCGGACACCCACCGCGTGTGTGAGGTGTCCGTCTCGCCTGTGCGTCCATCAGATTGCAGATCGCACATGCTCAGCAGCAGAGTCGTGCTAAGACGGCTGGCATGTTCTTAATCATCCGAACTTCGTGGCTGCTTCGGACATGCAGCAGACAATTCATGAAACCAGCTGGAGGTGTTCGGCAGATGTGTTGGTGTACGCACCATCGTCCGATTCAAGCAGCTCGAAGTAGGTGCCCTCGAAGACCAGGCTGCCCGCGTCATACGTGACCTCGAAGTCGTCTGTCTCGTCAGCCCCCAGCCGTCGCAGGCCCTGCCACATTGAGGCCCAGGCACCTCAACAACAGCGGGGCAAACTCAAGCACTCTTCTCATGTCACCACCACGAAGCAGGCTGCATAACAGAAGAACAAGGCAGCGAAGGTGAGATTCATACTGAAAGGGAAGAAGCAGATGCAATGCTGTGGCTTGCCTTTGTCACTCGTGTCAGGTAGTAGCTGTACTCCGTAAAGGATGTATCACTATGCCGAAGCGCCACAATGTTGCCAGGCTTCAGGAGCCCCGCCAGCCGCGCCGCCCACTGCCGCTGCATCTTCCGTGCCTCCTCGGTGTGGTCCGACAGAGTCATCGCCTCCTGTTGACAAGTCAAACACCAAGCTGGTCTCGCTTCAGAACCCAAACAGCGCTGCGCCTCTAGATGAGCCGCATCTACAGAGCAGCTAACTTTGCATAAGACTGCGGCAGCTACATCACTTGATTGTATGAAATTCCATGAAATTCCATCACTTGCAATGAGCTGGTGCATGAGATAGTTGGCAGCAGGTCAGAAGTTGTTGAGCAAACCACATGTATCACCTTACCTGCAAGAAGGCGCGGCGCATTGCCACATCCTTCAGCAGGGTGTCCTGCCGCGCACTCCTGTTGGCGCCTGCAGCTATGCCACCACTCTGATCGTTGGGCTGCTGACCTGCCTGGGACCGCCTGCAAGCAGTCGCCCGGTCATGTTGGAGGCGCGTGAGCGCCCATCAACTGAAAAAGTGACAAACTTCACAGACTGATTCACGATTGACACTGCATGCTTGCTCATGGTGCAAGCTTCACCTGAATCAGCCATCGCCTGTGCATGTACAAGTGACAGTGACAATTCAGTCAGGGACTGGGGCTGTACACCTGGTCATGGCAGAAGACGGCGAGGCCGCTGACCGCAGAGCATCCTGGACCTCTGCCACCACACCTGCCGTGAGCGCCAGCGTGAGCTGGAAGGGAATCTGCATGCATCTGTCTGCAGATCAGTGTCTCCACAATGTCTTTCTGTCTGAGCATTGAATGGGATTCATGCAGTGGCGGGCTTTGAAAAGTGCAGCTGAGGATCGCCCACCCTGGCTGACCATGTTGATGGCTTTCCAATGATGTCGTCAGCATGCCTGCAGTTCGAAACCAACACGTGTACTTTGTACCAGGCACAGCTGAACACCATGATTCGCTTCCTGATGTGCTGGTGTCAAACACGTGGAGTGCCAACAGGGCTGCCAGGCTCACCTGCGGCGGCCAGACAGCATGGCCGGGCATGTGTCAGGATCACAGACCATCGGCTCGAAGTGCGACAGCTCGCAATTTGTCCAGATGTACGTCTGCTTCCTCTGCAGTCGCAATGGCATCAGCATCAGTGTGCGCCAGCAGTCGAAGCATGTCGGCAATGCAGCTGCTGAGTCTAAGAGTGTGCGGCAGGTTCACTCACCATGCTACAGCCATACTGGCAGTATGAGACCTCGTAGCGTTCCCAGTCGGGGGCCACCGCATCAAGCCCATCCAGCAACACACGCCGCTCAGCCAACACACCTGTCGCCGGATTCTCGATAAAGAAGCGGATTGGGTGCAGCACCCTGTCCAACACACGAGTTTATGGTTATGTGACACAAACTTTTCGCAGGAAGCCTGATCTAACAAATCAACGACGTGAACAGGTGGATTTTGCCCACAGTCCTACCGGATGAAGGCGAACACGGCAGCAACACACTTGTCCGCCTTCTCAAAATCAGGCGGGCCTGCAAGGCGACACATACCACATGCTGGTCACCCGTGTCCTTTCGAAGGAGCACCATGTCAGCGTGAGAGCCACATAGCGCGCTGGTGCGAACAACGTCAGCATGAGTGACTTGCGCTTCCGCACCTGGCCGCCGGCAACGGCCCAGAGGAGAATACTGTTCGCAGGGCGGTGAAGCCCACAGCACCACGGCATCCTCGTTAGCAATGCCGTAGCGCACCTGCCGAATGGATGTGAAATTGCTGTTGAGAAAAATCTGGACAGCCTGCAGGCCCTGTGTTGTCTTCGTCACGACGTTGGGAACAACCTTGATGCTGCCTTGAGTGGCGGTTGGAAGTCACCTTGAACCCGCGCACGGCGTCCTCATCATACTCGGCCAGGTTGGCAATCACCTTTGGGTGTGTGCCTGCGTGCCAGCAGCAGAGAGTATTACCGTGCTTTCCAACAGCATACTACATAGCAAACACTGCCTCTCATCCAGAGTGACAGGTTGAGCATGTCAAGTTCATCAATGTGGCAACTGTGCTTGGTCAGGCGGTATTGCGGACTGACGTGGATCGTAGTCGACAGTCAAGCAGTTGGCCGTCGGGATGCCCAGCTGGTCTGCCGCATACATGGTGACCTCCTGGCTGCCGGCGTACAGCTCGATCAGCCATTTCTGCACCAGACAAGCTCAACTTTCAAGCCGACTCTTCCCCAGGAATGACCGGGAAGCAACGCAGCCGAACATGCGCGCTGCAATGCCATGCATCACCAAGGAAGCTTGCGCAAAGTACAAGCCGTACCTGAGGCTCGTGTCTGCTTGGCGGCTGCCCAGGCTGGTGTTGCCAATCCTGCGGCGTTCGTCCGACACATCGCTGCAGTCGGTAGACCCAGAGCATCAGTCAGATGGAGGCCATTCGAGATGACTTCACAAATTGATGTGGGGTATAGGATGCCATGTAGCACATGTGGATGCTGCGTCTCTGCTTGGCAGCTGTGCCATGCTGGCGCACCCGCTTTGGGCGCGGCGTGCTGGCTGCTGGTCCGGCTGCTGCGGCAGTACTGCTGGACCTGCCTAACCTCAGGCCTGCATGTCAACAAGTCCTCCTGCTGCAATTGCCGACATGGTCCGGTTCCCACACACGCACCACATCCTGATTATCGTAAGGAGGAGAGAGTTAGAGAGCCAAGGAGCAGATGACAGACAAGAGGAAGGAACAAAGGGGTACCTCGTTCACGGGACTTCTCAGGCGTGATGGGTGGCGCCGCGCTGCTCTCGGCAGCAGCCCCATGCAGTGCTTGCGCCGCCTGCTGCTTGGCCCCATTGCCTGCCGCGCGCGCCGCCCACAGTTGCGGCAGCGTGCCAGGCTGACCGCGCCGCGGCAATGGCGTGTCATCTGATGTTGCTGGCGATGCCACCTCTGATGCTTCCCGGCGCCACTGCTGCTGCGGCTGCCGCCGTCTCGGCTGCTGCGGGACCTGCCCGTGCTGCTCCTCCCTCTCCGTGTGATCCAGCCGCTCGCGCCTCGGCTGCTGCAGGCGCCGTTGCTGCTGGGCGAATCTCGCAGCGATGCCGGTTGTGGCGGTGCTTGCCTCACCTGCGGCCTCATCCTTGACCGTCCTGCCGGGAGTGATGGGACCTGCTGCAGGGTGCGCAGCGTCCAGCGGGCTGCTGCCTGCCGCCCTGGGGGCAGCTACTTCGTCGTCGCTGCTGCACAGGTCGATAACCAATGCCGACCCTGCAGGGCTGCCGCTGCTGGCGCTGGCAAAGGTCTCAGCATGCGGACTTGGCTGACCGCCTGACGCCGCCGTGTCCGCCTGAGTTTGGGTGCGGCAACGTCAATGGACGAACAGACAACAATTCGCTTGTGACCTGTGCAAGCCACGAGGAAACATGAGGCAAGGTTTCACAAACCTGATACATCATGCGGCACTGCGCTCACCATCAGGATCGTGGAAACGGAAACTCGAGCAGGGCTGGACACGAGCAGCCTGAGTCGATGCTATCCGATTGGGGTTCTGACTGCTGAGGTCGCTGTTCAGTATCGATCGCTCAGCGGACGAGGCTCACAACTGACTGCGCAGAGGGGTCCTTAGCTATCACAGCAATTAGATACAAGCTGGTCTGATTTCGCCTTCACACATGTTCAAAGGCTCAACTCAACGTAATCATGAGTGTGCTGCTGATCAGTGGGGAAGCAGCGGCTGCAGAAGCACGCCGAGGGGCACGCAAAGCCGGCTGACGTGGGCCTCAACGCAGCAAAGCGGCTTCGGCGGCTTCGCACGAGTGGAAGTTGAGCAGAAAAAGCTGATCTGGGCATCACAACGGAGCAGCGCGAATGAAAATCAGTCTGAAATTGTAAAACTTTCAGACTGCCGGACCGCAGCACGTCGTGCTGCGGTGAAGCTGGTATGCCCCCTGCCCTCCCCCGTTTGCCAAGACGATCAAGGCGTGTTTTCCTCCTGGGCATAGGGCCATTGTAACGGAGTCAGGCCACTGCTGTCGCCAGAGAAACCATGCTTGCTGATCGGTAGGATGCAGCGCTGATGGTCACACGATTGTCAGGGTTGTCGACCGTGAGGCTTTTCGACTGTCCGGAGGCCCGATGCCGAATCTCTTCACAATCCATCGACGTCTCAGGTGCTTCAGTAGCAGTATGACCCAATCTTACAATGCGCTACCTCTCCCAATTGGGCACTTGCATTGTCCTGCAGCAGCTCTCGGAAATAACCGGGCGTGCGAGGGTTGAGACAACCTTGCTGCCCAAGGGCTTCGGCTGTTTCGATGCATTGCCATTGCGACTGGACCGCATGTCATGCATCGTTGGGATCGGGCTCTCTTAGAAATGTCGGATCTGCGTCGCTGCTGACCTGCACCTGCATCTCAAACGCACAGGGAGGACCCATCGAGCCTACCACACGTGGACAAGGCCGCACTCAGGCATCAAGGTAGGCTTTCCTTCTTGCAATCGGTGTACGAATGTGTGTCAAGCCCCATATGAGCACACATGCATGGTGGATGGTGTCATGTGCGCGCTGCCGACATGCATGATCTGCGCATGTTGCTGCGAATGCAATGCAATGGAGCACGTAATTGTGAACAGTGATCGACGGAGTGCCGGCATTTATCGGGGAGCCGGACATCGACCTGGACGGCCTTGCCAACCTGAGCGTCAACACACAGTGCGATCCTGCGGCATACATTGTGCATTTCACCGTGTCGCAATCGTGTGACTGACGACTTGTCACGGTGTAACAAAGTCACGCGGCTTCAGTCTACGTGGGAAGGCTGCACATGAGAGCACCATTCTGTTTGCAGGGAGGGATTTGCCCTTTTGGCCGCCACGTTCCCTGATCAGTCGCCAACAGAATTGCGGGCGCTGGTGCAGCAGCGGCAGCAGGATGCCAGCGGACGGGGCGCCCGCTCAGAGAGCACGTACACCATCTGCAGTGCCGTCGAGGACTTGGCAGCCCTGGCCATATTCAGGTGCTGCTTGGCTAAGTTCAGCACTGGACAGCCAAAGTCAGTTGCGACGCCACAATCCCTTTCCACATCAGTCCTGATGCATGCATGTTGCACATCTTGTGCGTCCTTCCGTATACTGAGTCGCAATTCACGACTTATCACAGAGACAGGATGGCCGCGCAATACTGTCCCAGCATGCCGCTGCTGCCAAAGCAGCTGCCGACTGTGCTGCAGTATCTCAGCCACTTGGCGGCTGCCGCAGCAGCAGATGTGACATTCGTCGTGCCTGGCACCCCAGCAAAGCAGAGCGCCTCTGCAGAAGTGTTGGACACATTGCAGCAGTCAGCGGGCAGTGGCAGCAGCGGTGACAGCGGCAGCGTGGCAGAAGTTGTGGATGATAGCGGAATCTGTGAGTTGTGCGGCGATCCCACCCCGGAGCGGCAGCTGGCCGCCTGCAGCCGCGGCCATGCCGTGTGCAGCCTGTGCCTGCGCCAGTACATCTGCTACACTCATGGTCTACAGGTCTGCTCCATGCGCGCAGGCTTGGCCATGCATCACATTGGTGTGGTAACTATGCCAGATCCTCTGGACGGGAACATGCTGCAGCTCATGTGAGAACCATCAATCCATGTGAACTGATGCAAGAGGATCCCGTAGAATGCAGGAGAATGTAAGCTTCATGCATGAATTTATGCATCCAGGCGGGCCTGGAGTCGCTCAAGTGTCTGGCATTTGCGGCGGACGGCTTCGGGGCGGATGAGGCGGTGGTGGCGCCCCTCACCGAGCACCGCTGCCCCGGCAGCTACTCGCATGCGCACCTGGCGGCGGCGCTCAAGCCGACCGAGCTGCTGCAGCTCAGCCTGGTGGACGCGCGGCGCGAGGCCCGTGTGGCCGCTGCCCGCATGGTGCCCTTTGGGTGAGCACGGTCCCCAACAGCGCACATATGTGTCCGCTTGATTGACAATAGTAGCCGCACCTCGCCGCTGATCAACCGTCTGCATGTCTGGGGTTACCCGAGCTTTGATCTGCTGTCATGAATTCACCCAAGTGGTGGTCTTGCGTGTCAGTATTCAATGCCTCTTTGCTGTGCACTATCCAGGTGCACGGCGTGCAAGTACAAGGGCAGCATTGGCGTCGCCACTATCCGGGAGGCGCTGGCCACGACGGTCAGGACGCGCCGCATGACCGGCTGCGGCTTCCGGCGGCGCTGGGTGACGGTGAGTCGTCCAGGGCAAGCCGCGGGCAAGATGTGTTTTGTTTGATCTCTACAACCCGCTTAGCAGTCTGCCTGATGACTTCGTCGGACGGTCTTCAGAGAGCGTGTGGTGCTGCTGCTGCGGATGCAGGTTGGCGTGGCGTCACTGCCATGCCCGGGCCCAGGCTGCAAGGCGCGTTACTGCCCCCGCTGCGGCGGCGCAGAGCACACCGGCACCCTGTGCAGCCCCGACACCCAGGTGCTGCCTGCCAGCTGTGCAAGATCATCTTGAGTCAGCCTGCCCGGCAGCTGCTTGTTGAGTGCATGCATGATGTTGGAGCCTGCAAGCAGTCATTCAGCGACATCAATGCAACAACTTCTGTAGGACGCCAAGCTGATGGAGTGGGCAGCCCGAAAGAAGAAGGCGGTGCAGCGCTGCCCACAATGCTACCGGCTGATCGAGAAGGGCGGCGGCTGCAAGTGAGTGCGCCACTCTTGGATTGCAGTTCGGTAGACCAGATGGTGTTGCTTGAGGGGCAACTGCGCAGCCTTTCGACGTCTGTTGTTCATCGTCTTTGTGATTGACTTACTTTGGTGTCTCTTTGTACCTGCAGGTACATGCAGTGCCCAAAGCCGCTGGGCGGCTGCGGCCACGAGTTCTGCTGGCAGTGCCGGTGCGCCTAGCGTCATGCATAACTGCTCGAACTGGCCCTGATCAGCAGACCGACTTCTAACCCAATCGCAAATCTGTCTGTCGTCAGGGCAGACCCGGTGGATGATGAGGACTGCTGTTGGTGTGCAGGGAGCCGTTCCTGGGGCTGCACCACTGCGGCAAACTGCCGCAGGACTATGAGGAATGATGTGCTCGACAGCAGCAGCGGCTCTATCCCAGCAAATGTATAGGACGTAGAGCCAAACCAAAGGGTGGAGTCTTAGGCAGGCGGGCAGACAAGACGGCCAAGCCCGCACTGAAGCAAGCTGAAGGTACAACCAGTGTACAGAAGTGTCAATGTAGTAACAACGCAGCAGGGCATCAAGCAGTGTATTGGTATGTGTGCGCCTAGGCAGCAGTCGGTGCCGATGCAGGCCGGTGCTTTCGACAACCAACATCAGTTGGCGAATCATTCTTGGTTGGCAGTGAGTGAAGGTTCGCAGGTAACAGGTGTTTCAGGGGTTGCGCTTCTCAAGGTCTGATCAAGTATGAAACATCCACACCTGTTCACGACGCAAAGTCCATCCACACCTGTTCACGAAGCAAAGTCCAACAGCTGTAATTGAATCTACAGAGTAGATTATGTGCATTCACGTTGGTGCAAGTTATGTGAAGGCGAGAGGATTTGTGCCTATGATTGAATCAGTTTGCTATAGACATCTGCAAAAGTCTTGCGTACTTTTTGATCGACTCCCACAGCCACTGTGGTGGTCGGATCGAGTCGTGCCCTGGCGCATTGCAAAGCTCAGGGAGTTGTTAAAGTTTGCGATCAGAGATTTTAGAGTCGAGGTTCCCCTAAATCGCAAGAACAAAAGAGAGCCTGATTTGCGCATCGCGCAGCATCGCACAGTGGAGCCAGTGCACTGCAGCCAGGCTACCGGCGTACGGCTACGGCCAAGGCCGAAGGCCAAGGCAAGCCCAGCACCCTGGCAAAATTTTGCCAGGCGCTGGGCCCACGCCTAAGCCATGGCTGGCCGCGCCGTCGTCGAATGTCTCAATTTGCAGTCTGCTGTCGGCAGCTGAAAATGTCGGCACCTGCAGTTTTGGTCTCAGCCCACACACACTGCACCATTGCTCGTGCTATTTGGCGCAAAACGTTCGCCATATAGTAATACAAAGCTGCATGGTGGGGGGCCGCTGCGGCTGTGCGTGCAGAGGGCGCCGCCGCCGGCCAAAGTGGGACCCCCCTGACAGACGGCCTGGCAGCTCCCGAAAGTCCTGCATTTGCGGCGGTCTCACGGCATGCAGCACCAATGTCAAATGGCTGCCCGCTTCACAAATGCTAGATCATTGAGGTTTCTTGCCCTCTCGACCGCGGCGCCGCTGCAGGCGCTGACGTCTAGCTGGCCCCAGGCAGCTTACCCGTTTCAGCAGCAAGACTTTTGCAGAGGTCTATAGAGCGCGGCATCCTGCAGCTCAAAATTCAATGTTTGATGACGCCGCTGCAGCTTTGTCAATGAGACGGCTGGCGTTCATGAACATCTATATCCTCATCGTCACGATTGATATGGAGCCATCACGACTGCATATGCTCTGCGCCCTGCCAACTCATCTGTGACCCTCCCTGCTATGGCCCAACTGCACTGCCGCTGAGACATGGCCGCCCGTCATGTCACCGTCATGCTATTTGGCGCCGCTTTGCTGGTGCCTGCCAGGTCTGCAGCTGCATCCTCTGGTTGCTCCTCATCCTCTGCACACAGAAACTAACCACGCGTCATCTGTGCAGAGATGACAGGCTTTGCAAGGGCATCACTTCCGCACTACTACTGGGTGCTGGCAGCAAGGGTATCGTTCTTCGCCCAGGCAGTGTTTTGACCTGTTTCCGGGAAGGACTCGGGGATGTTGAGCCTGCTGGTGCGCAGATCCCGCATTGAGCTGCGGCTGCCCCGGACATGGTGGCTGTCCTCTGGACCCTGCACAGCAAAATGGCAGACATAGTCTACATTGTCCGACATGGTCGTGAGACTTTTTAGTGTGCATTCACGTCCACACTCGCAGAAGTTGACCGGCACAGTGCAAGCTCACACCGAAGGCGGCAGCATGCCTCGACAATGCAACGAGTCACACCCGCAATGCCTGAAAGCATCGATGCGCACCAGCCATTGCAGCAGCTCCTTGGTGCTGTCACGTCGCTCCATCTTGACGACTGCCTGAATGCGGAGGACGCAACGACTTCATACAAGCTAACGTAATATGCAGCTGTGCCTGCCGTGCAGCGTTGCATGCCACATACCAGGCACGAAAGGCTGCAATGGGGATGACACACATGCACGGCATGCCTCTTAGTGAACCCAAAAATACCTGGATAGCGCCCGAGTCCCGTGCCAGCTTCTGGTAGCTGCCCTTCTCCCTCAGCAGGCCATGCAGGCTGTCTGCTGCCCTGTGGCATCGAATGGCGAAGAACAGTCAGCAGAGCACAACGATGCTGTTGTATGCCGGGAGTGCGATACATGCCGGCAAAAGAGAAAATTTTAGGTCATTGTGGCGTGCTGACAACATCTCCAGAAGCCATTGAAGTCGTACAGGCTGACATTAGAACGAGCTGTGCTGTCGTTGCATGTCAGGAGTGCCCTCGCACTGCAGGTGAACCCACCAGTTTTTGAGGTCCCGGTGCTTGTTGTCGGTAGCCTCTGACTGCATGATCTCCACCAGTGGCTGCACTGCCGCCTTGGCCTGCATGAAGGCTTCCTGAACTGTCACGACGGCCGACAGATTCCAAATAAACAGGCTGGCCGAGGACGGCGTAGGCCAGGGTTGGCATGCGCTGATGCGGTGTCAGGCAGGATGTAACATCTGCATGAGGTGATGCCACATGGGTATGCGCGCCACTGCTCAGCGGCTGCAGGTCAAGCCCACCTGCAGGACGACCAGCGCCTCCAGAGCCGCGATGCGCACGGACTCGTGGTGCGTGCGCCTGTGCAGCGCCTCTAGAGCCTCAGCGGCCCCAAGTGCTTTGATCTGCTGCATCTGCTCCGGCGACTCCTGAATGAGTGGGTTGCGCCGTGAGTGGCATGCATTTGCGTCTGCGAATAAGATATTGCGTATGGAGGGTGCGTATAAAAATAGAATGCGCCTGTGCATGGAGAAGAAGCAGACAGGACACAGAGAGGGGGCAGCGCCTGGCCAGCGGTACCTTTGCATGCTTCGCCAGCATCTGGCACGCCTTGCTCTGCACCATTGGCAGGTTGCCCTCGTGCAGGCGGGCTACCAGCACCTCATTCGTGGCTGGCCTTGCCAGATTAGCGAGACCTTGCAAGAAGTTGGACAAGTGATGCTCCCCGCTTCCGCCCTCGGAAGCGGCCATCCTGATCCCGCCCGTCAGCACTGGTGGCTTTCAAGCTGTAGCCCTGCCGACGAAGCTCCCAGTCGCTGCAACAGTGGACCCTGCTGCTGCACCGCGTCGCTGGACCACGGGCACTTATGCGAGGGCGGAGCCGACACGACGAGACGCGTGCTGAGGAGTGCAGTAGGCTTAATCTGTGCTCGATGGCGATCGACCGAATAGTGTGGTACTCGGAATGCCGAGGTCTGGCGCGTTTGATCCTGCATGAGCGGAGTCCAGTCTTGGGGGGTGGTGGATTTCGGGCTTGGGTGGGCGGATTTCATGACCTTAGATTTGGGAGGCAACCTCACCCCTTTTGCACAGTGGCACCGAGACAGTGTATGTGACCAGCGCACCAGCAAAGGGGCATCCCACGGCAAGCTTGACGCTGTGCGCGCCGCAGGCCGCCGCGCCTTGCTTTGCCGGTCAAAAGTCGGTCGCACTATTCTCAAGGCGTTTTCGGACCACAGGTCTGCATCTGCGCAGTCTGGTGAACCAGACACATACACAGGAGTCCTGCAAACACTTGTAAGGTGCTGCTGGTTCAATGTGCTGTGCTAGAGTATTTCAGCATACATCTCAAGCCAGCTGCCATGTGGCCTCCACACCTCCAACGAGTTGCTCTATCTGAGCTTCCTGCTGCCCTGACCGTTACAGAGGCTTACTCTACATGCTGTTGCCTGAAAATTTTGCAGAGTACGCCGCCATGTGACCGTGATTACCGGCTGCCAGCAGCTAATGGGCCGGTCGCGCGTCCATTGCCATGCAGCAGCGCCCGCAGCGGCTGGACAGCCAACAGGCTGCGCTGCCGCACTTCCCCAGCAACTCCCACGGTACGCATTCCATGGCTGCCTGCAACCCTCTTCCTGCTCGACTTCCTTGGCTTCACGTGTGTCAGGCGCACACCTCGACTGCGGTGGCAGATTCTCGCATACCTGCCTGGTACACCCCACTCTCCCGTAGTCCCCAGCATCTTCGCATACGTGCACCAGAGCAGCGAATAGTATGAAAATATCTTGATTACGGACGTAGAACATATGTCCTTTCTCACCATCGTAGGCAGCGGGCACACCATGCCATGGCTGAATCAGATGGGGTACGGCATTCCTGGCCTGCCGCACTGGCCGCCCGCGCTGCCCGAGACGTCCTCCCAGCGCGTTGCCAGCGGCATCCTGGGCTGGGGCTCTGACGGCCAGCCGCCCTGGCAGCAGCCCCAGCCGGTGGCGGCGGCGCCGCGCCAGCAGTCGACTGCGGCCGAGGCTGCCGACTCACAGCACCAGCGGCGGCAGGGCTCCTGGCAGCAGAGCCATCAGCAGCACACGCACGGCTCCTGGAAGCAGCAGCAGGATGATCGGTGGCGGCATCAACAGCAGCAGAGTGGGCAGCGGCGGGCCGATGATGGGCAGCAGCACTCCCGGCAGCCGCGCTCCCAGCAGCAGGGACCTCAGCAACGGCAGCACGCGGGGCATATTGTGCCGCAGGCTGCGCAGTCGCAGGACAGCCCGCGTGTGCAGCGGCACCAGTGGGCCAACGGGGGCCAGGCGGGCAGCGTGCTGCAGCCGGCCAACCTGCCGCCGCCGTGTGGCCAGCAGCAGCACTCGCCAGCATGCAATGGCAACATGCCCCCGCCCCCAGAGCCAGCGTGAGCAACACTTGCACCTGAGAGGGACTGTGTTATTATAAATCATGAGATCTCAGTACCGGCTGCGCATCTGTCTTGAGATGCTGCCCGCCACAGCGACCAGACATGCATCGTGTTGACATGGTTATGTAGATCTGCAGGCACAGGAGTGATATGAGTGTGTCCGCCAGGTGTGATACGGGCAACGCCGCCAGACTCACAGGCAGCTCAGGCAGCCGCCCGATACGGCCAAAGCCGCACTCAGTTTCTGGCAGTTTCTCCGCTGGTGGCAAGGTCAGTCTCTTGGCACCCCATTAGGTTTCCTCTTTATCATGTTGCATGTTCGTATGTCGAGATATGACAGCCGCCAGCAGGAGTTGCAGGATGTCAGCATGATTCTTGTGCAGGGGCCGCGAAACTTGAGTGCAGAGGAGGTGTCAGCAGCCATCTCGCGGGAGTTCGGGCACTCGCTTGCGGACCACAACCAGGAGGGTTCAGCCACCTCTGACGAGGTCCACCACCCAAAGTGAGTGTGCTTGGACAGCAGGCTGAGCAATCACGTAGTAGCTGCTAGTGCTGCCAGCATCTGCTAGACCACTTAGAGACCAGACGCATACCTGCTGTGACAGCATCGGCCCGTGCATCAGTTGGCCTTTCCGTCTGTTGAATCTGGCACATTTGGATCCATATTGTGCAGACTGATGGACCAATTTACCGTCTTGCCCCCCTCCTCTGTGAAATATGTTCTGATGCACAATGTGCAGGCTGATACCGCGGGCAGGTGCGGGGCCACGGCTCCGGCAGAGCGGGCAGGAGATTGACGAGTACCTCATGCGGCTGCTGCGAGTCGGAGCAGCAAACGAGGCAGAGGCTCGCCTGTATGCCCAGGTGGCTGCTGCCAAATACTCATGCGTTTGCGTTTGGAGAAAGTCACCCACATATCCATGCAATCTCGATCTGCAGTGCTTATATCACAGTGGCGCTGCAGAATTGCAGTTCCACTGGCAACCCGCAAAACTACGCTTCGCGTTGCGACTTGGCAAAAATGTGCACACTACAGGGCAAGCGGACGGCGCTGAAGTCGCAGCCGCCCCACCAGGCGGACGACCATCGCCGCAACAGCGACGCGGCCTCCGAGAAAGCCGCGGTGCAGCAGCTGACCGCCATCGTGGGCGCACCCCCGCAGCTGCCTTTGCAACAGCCACAGCCTCCGTTTCAGCAGCAGCAGCAGCAGCAGCAGCAGCGGCAGAATCAACAGCAGCACCAACAGCAACAGCGCCAGCAGCATCAGCCGGGCGTGTCTCCGTCCAGCATGTCACCTGGTGCAGCGCCGGTGGCAGCAGCAGCCGCCGCCGGCTTCCTGCCGCCGCCGAGGCGGCCGTCCTCTCGGCAGCTGGCGCTTATACCGCCGCCCATTGCCACGGGCTCGCCTGCGGCACCCAACTCCGTCGGCTCGCAGCACGCCAAAGTGAGCTCGCCCAAGAGCCGCTCGGCGGGCAACGGCTTCACGGGCGAAGACATTGCGGATTCAGCAGCTGCCAGGGGCGCCAGAGGTGAGCGAGGGGGGTCAAAGATGTTATTCCAGGGTGCTTGATGCAATCAGATGTTGCACCAGTCAGCCTTAGCCAGTATAATGCATGCAGTCAACACCAATCATGTTGAGTATGTCGTAGTCCATTTCTGGCAAGGTGCCTCCACACAAGCCGTCATGTGCTCGTGATCCGAGATCTCGAAATGCACCAAACCGAGTTGCATCCTGCTCCTCACACTCACGCAGGTGCGGTGTCCGTGACGCCGTCGCGGGGCAACACGACCAGCCGCCGGCCGCAGAGGGGCGGCTCCTCCGGCAGCGACCGCCCCGCAATCAGCGAGTGGCGCGGCGAGGCGCGGCTGACCGAGTCCGCCGCCGGCCGCGGCGACGGCCGCGGCCCGCTGCAGCCGCCGCGCCCACCGCTGCGCCCCTGGGCCTCCGCCGGCGCCGCCGCTGCCCAGGCGCCGGATGCACTTCGAGACCACCACCAGGAGTCACCTGACAATCCCGGCAAATCAGCAGCAGCAGACAGGGAGAGGCAGCAGCAACGCGGGCAGGCACGACAGCACGGCGGGGCTGGTGGCGACGAGGTGGGAGCCCCGGGCCAGGTGGAGCTCATGCGCGGGCTGGACCAGCTGCCCTCAGCGCAACAGCAGCGCTTCCAGTCGTCGGGGCCGCCGCCACTGGCCGTGCGGCTCAGTGAGAACCTGATAGGGTTCAGGCCCCCGGCAATTGGCAGCCGTGCCAATTCCGGCGCTGGCGGCGAAGTCAACTCAGGCGACGTCCAGCAGCAGCAGCAGCAGCAGCAGCAGCAGCAGCAATGCAATGCTGTACACAGCATGGCTGTGCCCAGCGCAGCGGACATCATGGTCAAGGCATCCTCAGATGCGGTCGTGCCAGAGCTGCCGCCGGCGCAGCTGCTGCACAGCGTCCCAGAGCAGAAGACACGGCAGCAGCGCCTTGGTGCGCAGGTGCCAGCTGCTGCAAGGGCTCGGCCGCCGCCTGCAGTGTCGCGCGCAGGTGACGCGATGGCGCTGCTGGGCTGGCAGCAGTACAACGCCGTGCGGGACACCCTGCAGGGCCAGGCGGCCGAGTTCAGGCGCCAGCTGTCCGAGCTGCACAGGTGTGCTCAGTCGCTGCCAAGGCCCACCTGTGCTAAAGCTTGACGCGCTTCTCATGACAATTTGGCCTCTGCTGTTGAACAGCGACACACCTGACAAGAGCTGTCATTTGGGAGATGCAAACAAGGCGAGCTCTGCAACAGCATGTTTAAACAGCTCTTCGAACAAACGCTTGCGCAGGCTAGCGGCAGTGCAGCAGCAGCTGGCGATGGCGCAGCCACGACAGGATCCGCAGCACACGCACCCCGCGTGGCCGCTGCCCAACATGGCCGCCGGCAGGATGGGGTCCCAGGTCCCGTGGATCAGCACGCCTCAGGTACACAAAGCTCGCTGACCCTTCAGTGTCAGCAGCCTGACCGGAGGCAGGTGCTAGGCAAGGCCCTCTCTGCACACCGGAGCGTCTGTCTCTTGCCAAAGCGACGGTGTGTGGTTGTTGTCAGGCGCAACTTTGCCTGTGTCCGAGGCGACAGCGAGCTGTCCATGCCGCATGTGCAGGTGCCAGGCTTCCCGGGCATGCCCATCGTGCCCATGATCTCCGCGTGGGACCCCATGGCAGCCTGGTACCCCGTGCAGCACCCGACGGCGGCGGCGGCGGCGGCGGCAGGGGGCATGCCCGGCGGCGCCTACGGCATGGTGCCCGGTCTAAGGCCGCTGCAGATGCCCAACTGCAGCGCCGCCGTGCAGCCGGGCCTGCACCCGGGGCTGCAGCCGGCGTGCGGCATTGCGGCGTGCGGCATTGCGCAGGCGTCTGCTGGCTTGCCGCCCGTGAATGGCGGCTGGGTCAGCCCGGCTCTCATGCCGCAGCCGGCGGTGGCCCACCCCGCCGGAGCCTGGTTCACACCCCTGCAGGTGGGCATCCCAGCCAGGAGGCCTTTGAGTTCATCTATCAGGGACGTCTGCACGATGGGGGTGTCTGCAAAATGAAGTAAATTGCACTCCTCGGTGCGCATGCAAAGAGGCAAGTCCGTCAAGCGCCTTTCTGCTGCTGCAGGTGCAGCACTTTGGGGCGCAGCCCGCAGGCATCGCCACGCCTGCGGCCTACGGCGGCGTCATGCCGGGCGCCATGCCCATGCCCGCCCCAGGCACGCTCGGTTTGGCAACCTATAGTTGTTGTGCGTCGCAAGACCATTATCCAACTTGGTGGGTGTACCCTCAAAAGCAACGTGTGAGCGATATGGAAGGTCTGCAAGTGTGTGCGTCCATTCCTGACGAGTGAACAGTGGTTTTACATGGCTTCAATGTCAGTGTACATGGGCTTGTAGGCATGGCGACGCTGGTGCCGGCGCCAGGCATGCTGGCCGGCATGGTGCAGATGCCGTACATGGCGGTGGCGGCAGGCGGGGCGGCAGGCGCCGGCGGTCAGGGGCTGGGCGGGCAGGGTCCAGGCGTGCAGCCTGCCGCTGCACTCCACCCGGCGTTCGCCATGCCGCCGCAGTGGTCGCACATGCAGCAGCAGCCGCAGCCAGATGCGCAGGCGGCACCGGGGTCAGCAGCGCAGGCAGCAGCAACAGCAGCTGGCTCGAGTCAGGTGCCGCGACCGGATGCTGACCACGACAGAGAGCCCAAGAGGCCGCGGCTGGGCCGCTGAATGCGGAGCCATAGTGACTTCAGCTGCTGTGGTGTTGGCACAGCGCTGAAGCACGTTCAGACTACTAAATTTCTTCCGCATTGCAGATGCGAGCATTGCTGAATTATTTGTTGGAGGCAGTCAACGAGCACATTCTGGCAGTGAGAGACAGAGTGGACCCTCGCTGGCGCTTCCATACCACAGCACACCAGTAGATGGGAGTGAGGTCTTTCGTTTTGGGGGCTGCGAATTCCGCGACAGTTCTTTTGGTTGTCTTCTGCAAGATTGCTTGGGCACGCACTGCTGACTTCGCAGCATATCGAATTGTGCATTGTTGACATCGTCACTATACCGCCTCCAAGGGCCATATCTGCTTGTAATGTTGGCTGCGCTTCGCGAAGAAGCCCTTCAACTGCCCTATGTAGTCCCCGCCGATTGAGTCACCGGCGGGTCATCCCAAATTGCAACGGTTTCGGTGGTCTGTCTCAGGCACTATCGTCACATCGCACAGTTGCATATCGTATGTAGTGCGTGTGCTTGTTTGAACCCATTTCAAAAGATTTGCTTGGTATCAGCGATCATTCAGTGAGCAATTACCTGGGGCGACCCTACACAAAGGCAAGGCACCTTCGTTGATTCCATTCAACATGCGCACCTTGAACGATCCCTGGTGCTGCTGCAGCATTGCAATTCTGACCTTGCGCCCAAATTCTGCCTGTCTGTTGTGAATCGACCTGACACATCCTTTAGGCGGCTGAAGCATGCGCCACTTGCCACCACATGACATGCATGCCGCCCTCTGGGGCGGTTTCACCTCATGCAGCTGGAGGATCACCATGCTTGACTGGTCAGCAAATGCAGATGTAGGCATACATGTCAATTTTCTGATCATACAGGCAGAAGAGTCGCTATGGCGTCTGGCGGCGGCGAAAAAGTGTTGCAGGGCAAGTGGGCGGTCGCGACCGGCGCCAGCAGCGGCATTGGTGAGCCGCAATAATTTATACTGAGAATCTCGAATGCATGCATGCGCCAGAGTCTGGAAAGGACTCAACGATGTGAGCTGCGCGATCCATGTCTGCACCTGTCAGCCTCTTTGGCAAGCAGCATGTGGCAGGGACTGAAGGCCTATGAGTGAATGCCACGGGCAGGCAAGGCAATCACGCTGGCGCTGGCTGGGGAAGGCGCCAACCTGGCGCTCGTCGCGCGCAACCCCGAGAAGCTGCAGAAGGTACATCTGGAGCGCTGCAGCATCGCCACCAATTGACGGGGATCCTGTTCCTGCACAGCTCAAATGCACTCCAATGTACTCAGCTGCTGAATGAACAGTCATGTCTGGCCACGCACCCTGCAGGCAGAAGGCAGCTGTCTGGCAAGTAGATCATCCCATGCCCCGCCGGAATCCTCTGCCACATACCTGTCTGCAGGTGGCGCAGGAGTGCAAGCAGAAGGGTGCCAAGGAGGTAGACACATATCCCGTGGACCTGTCCGACAGCGCCAGCATTGCGGACCTCGGCAAGAAGCTGCAGGTGCCAAGCAGCCTTGCATGCACTCGACCCCAGAGCCAGGATCTGTAGCCCACAGAGCATCGCCGCTGAGCTGCACATGACAACCACTACTGTTTCAGCGCAACCCTATGGCGTCGCTGCACAGCCCCTGCACTGTGCACGCTGACCCTGCCGATGCAGAGCAAGTACGAGTCCGTTGATATTCTGGTGAATGCCGCCGGGATCATGACTTCCAAGGAGGTGTGATGATTGAAATTAGGTCGTGGAAGAAGGATATGCATGTGCAGACAAGGAGAATTTCATCCTTGCTGCACAGCATCAGGTAGCTTGTGTCAAGTAGTGTTCACCTGCAGAGTCACATGTCATGCTCCCCAACTTGGTGCAGGGCCCTCTGAATGGTGTGAAGCAAACAAAATTTCCAACGCCGCTGGCTCTATCTATCTGTGCTGTCTGGTGGCGCTGTTGTTCTGCATGCACGCCAGTGCACTGTTCCCCAGCAAGCATCAGTAGCAGGAGGCTAATCTGAGTGGACTGCAGGTGATGTGGCTGAATGGGACAAAGAGCTGATGGTCAACGTGCACTGCCCCATGATCATGACGCGCATGATCGCCCCCGGCATGGCTGCCCGCCACTCCGGTGCGTTTCATCTGACCTCTGCATGTTTGACATGCCCCGCCAGCATTTTAGCATGTGTCCCCTGCAAATGCTCGTGCAGCAATGAGATGGCAAGCACAGCATGTCTGTGTGCTGCAAAGCCAGAATGAGTGGCGCCTGATCGCGTGCCGAACCTTGCAGGTCTAATCATTAACATTGGCAGTATATGTGGCGTCCGCCCCCAGAAGAAAGCCTGCGCATGTGCGAATTGCTATCCTGCTGCGCTTGTAGCCTCATGGGTACACCATTGCGGAATCTTGCATGTCACAGTGCATGACATATGCTGTGGCAGACATTGCATGGTTGCAAGACTTTCAAAACACCTGCAGGATGCTGCGCCCACAGTGCTGTGTTCAAGCTCTCAACTGCTGATGAGCTGCAGACGGCGCGACCAAGTGGGCCCTGCGCGGCTGGAGCCTGAGCTGCTACGAGAACCTGTGCAAGACAGGCGTCAAGGTGGGCGTGACACCTGCGTCCCACCACAAGACGCTCTTGTGATCTTGACCTTTTCAAACGGTGAAACAACGAAATTCCATATGTATCCTGACGATTTTGTCAGCGTGCACAGGTGCAGCTCATCAATCCAGGTCAGATGCGACAGAACTGGGCTTCAGCAAGCCTGCCTGCACAGCTTTGCGCCCCGCCGCGATGACGTGCCGATCCAGTGCAGAGCAAAGCTGCGTGCGCGAACCGTGGCATTGGATGCCTGTTATGAACATTTTGGGGTTCTGACACAGGCATCGTCAACACCCCATTGATCAACGACGAAGTGGCGGCTCAGGTGCTAGTCGAGTCAGGGTCCAGCTAGCGTCATCAGTGTTGCAGATGCCCGGAAATGTTGTTCAATGCTGTTTTCAACGGATCTCATGGTGCTGCGCTGGTAGATCTTGGACTTGCACGCTCAGCTCGAATGCTAACCACCAGCCTGCTCCCATGTTGCATGTGGGTGGCCGTGACAAGATGCTGCAGGTGAGCAGCTGTGGTCTGCTGGTGTGCCGACGCAAATGTGGCCAGCTCAGCTGCCGCATGTGTTGTGTAGAGTCCCAGCAAGCACATGCCTCTTTTAGATCGCTCCTGTTCTTGAAGTAACCATACATACGCTGATCTGCTGTGCTGCAGCCGGAGGACATAGCCAAGGCCGCCATGCTCGCGGTGCACTCCGGACCCAACTGCATCCCGGAGGAGGTCACAATCCGCTCGCCCGTGGACCCCGACCTATGAGTGATATAAAAGTAGCTGACATAAGACGTATGCAGTGGGTGCCGACAGCTGAATTGTGAAGCAACAGCAGAAGAGCAGAAAAGTCAAGCTGAGGCAGGCCACACCTCAGCTGACATGCGTGGCACGCAGGAAACTGTGCTGTGCTGATGACAGGTCAATGTCAATCAGAGCATCAGGCACAAGAAGTAGGGTTGCATGGCATGTAAGAGCGGGGTGTTGAGACGGAGATATGAATGCTATGTTGAGAGACCATTCCGACGTGATGTCGGTATCCCTATTCCCACCAGTGGCGCCGGCTTCCTCGTTGAAGATGCCGCGCCCATGCCCGCAGGCCTGAGCCTCGTGGACTCTCATCTATGCACTATCCCCCTCCTGTCAATCGACGAGATCAGGCATCGGATATGCTTCCGACCTGCGATGGCATCACTCATCTGTGATTTTGTCCTGCCGTCTCGCCTCTGCATGCATGCATGGTGCGGCAATGCATGATCAAGCAAATGTGGGGCCGCGACATCCTCCCGTTTCGCCCCCGCGATGTGGCATCTCAAACATGCGAGCTGACTCACAAAGCGTCGACCAAATGCTTTGAACCTGGAGTTGCGGATCGCGGCTTCTAGGCCACGTGGGCCACGCTCCAGGAGGGGCAAGCTTGTTGCATGAGGCCCGCCGAGTTGTATCAGTCTGCAATGTCCATTCATTGTCGCTTTACGTCGCACGTCTCTGCAATCTCGCGTCTGCAGCCGCGTTGCTCCGTCATACCCCGCAGGATCACCAGGAGCACCTCCAAAACCACGGTGAGAATGCAGCTTTTGTTCCGGTGTGCATGTTCCGTCTTACCGCCGCATGGTCTATCATACTGGTCCAATCTGTCAATCGGAGTGGTCAGATCAACTTATGCTATGCACAGCATGTTGGTTGAGCGCGATTGCCTGACGTAAGCAATGTTGCTGGTGCAGATGTCCAAGCTGCTGGCTGAGAAGTTCTGCCTGGTCACGGGTGAGACCTGATAAGCTTCTGTGCATTCCTGCGTGGTGGGCCCGCCATTGCCGCTCACACAATGTAAGCATCCTGTCATTGTAGCACTGCCATGCTGCGTCATGCCTGCAGGTGGTGGCCGAGGCATTGGTGCCGCAATCGCCTTGGATCTGGCTAGAGGTACAATGACATAGCGTCCGCTTGATCGCTTGCGCTGTCAGCTGTGTTGACCCTATGCACATTTTCCAATGTGCACATCTGAGGTTACATGTCCTGCAGAGGGCGCCTCCATTGCCTTGGTGGCAAGAACCGAGTCGCAACTGAAGGAGGTGACAATTTGTCATATTCACAGTACATCTGCCTACAACAAGGGCAGCGGTACCGTTTGCACCGAGAACTATGTAATGCTCAACCGGTCGTGCTCATGCCATGCTGCTGTTTCGGATTCTCTGACTTCATCATCCACAGACGGCGGAGAAGTGCAGGGCGGAGGGCGCGACGCACGTGGAGACGCACGCGGCGGACCTCACGGATGCGACGGGCCGGGAGGCCCTGGTGGCCGACCTGCTCAAGCGGCACTCCGCCATCGATGTGCTGGTCAACAACGCCGGCATCGGCGTCAAGGGGACGCCGCTTGAAGGTGAACTCAGAGGGTTGCAAAGCTCATGACATGTGATAGCAACTCGTGATGGTCAAATCGCAGGCTGATCGGCTTGCTTGACATGCATGCCCAGGGGACATTGAGGACTGGGAGAAGATGCTCAAGGTAGGATCTTTGGCAGTTCCTGCGACACTTCTCCCATGTCCTGCACTCCCCTCTGCAGATGCGCAGCCCCGTTGCTTGCACTCCCACTGTTGATACACTCATTGGATCACACGCTGACGACACTGTGGCTTCTGCTGTGCAGCTGAACCTGCATGCGCCAATGCATCTGACCAGGTGATGATTGTGCAGCGCCACACGAGTGTGCTTCTTCGCATTGCGCTTGGCCGTTGGCTCGGAAATGAGATCTGGAGCAGGTGCGTTTGATCTCAGGCCTGTCTACTTGCTGCCGCACAGGCTCGTGTCACCTGGCATGAAGGACAAGAAGCGCGGCCTCATCGTCAACATGTGCAGCGTGGCGGGGGTCGAGCCTATGCAGAGTTCCTGTGCATGTGCGCTGCCAGCCTCCTGTTGCCATCATGCGCAGCCATTGATGTGCAGAAATTGCCGGTCACCATCTCGCAAAGTTGCTGTTTGCACACCAATCCGGAACAGGGAAACCCTTCGCTCTGAAGAGCAAGTAGCGTGAATACCTGCATGCTGATGGCATGTGCAGATGCGGCAACGAAGTGGGGTCTGCGGGGCTGGTCCCTCAGCTGCTACCAGAACCTGCGCCCCTTTGGCATCAAGGTCGTGGCCATCCACCCAGGTCAACAGCGACTCAATTCCTCTTTTACAGCACCGTTCATCATTTTTGTACATGACCTTCAATGTATATGATCCGAGAGTCGCTCATGTGCAAAGTACCAGGTCGCTGGCTGAACTGGCGACACTGAATGTGGGAGCGCACAGGCATGGTGAACACGGACATGCCGCCAAAGGGCATGGACACCTCGATGATGATCCAGCCGGAGGACGTCGCCGCCGCGGTCATGCTGGCCGTCAAGACCAAGCAGGTAATTGTCCAAATGTCCTTCTCCCTGATGCTCTTGAGGCGACATTGGTCTAAAATTTGTGGACATGGTGGCCTTGACAGCATGGCGTGTTGCTTCGATATCCAGTGCCCAAGGCTTGACGGTTCGGCTGCCTGCAGTCCTGCACGCCTCAGGAGATCACGCTGCGGCCGACCGAGCCGGTGCAACCCGCAAAGTGATGGCGACTTTGACAATCTGCTGTCAGCAATGCTGAGCCGACCTATGATGTGACCGAGCCACAGTGGGCGTGTCCGGCAGCCTTTCGCTCTTCTGTTGCAGTAATGTTGGCAGTAGTGTGTTATGTGTCGTGACAGACAGGCGGCATGTTACAGCGCCACGTCAAAGGGTCACAGGATCAGCGAAACCACTCAAATCACAGGCAACGTCAGGTTATGTCACAGTCGGCATTGCGCCTGCGACCCAGTCAGCACGTGTCCACTTCTTGACCTCAGTCACACGATGTGGCGGCCTCAAAATCACCTCACAATGCACATGTTCGCAACCTGCACCAAGGTGCAGCACCGTGCGCCAGCGCATCACTTCCTGGAACGCGTGGAACGGGCTATGGTGCGCCTTGCTGGTGGCTCTGGCGCAGCCGGCGCAGCAGCGGCCCTCCTCGTGGCCCTGCAGGCAGCAGACAGCTTCAAGTCATGACGAGGCTTTGCAGATGTTGAGTCTGTTGCCAGTGGCAGATGTTGCACACAGACTGGCAGACCAAGGCAGCAGGTGACCGATGGCATCAATGCTTGATCAATCGAGACACGGGCACGCCACGATGGACCACCTGGCTAGTGCGGCGGCAGCGGCGGCAGCAGGCGCTACAGACCTGCGTGCAGCCCTGTCAACAGCCATGCGCTGGTCAGCTCACTCATTCAATCAGATCCAGGCGACAAATGCATGGAACTATGTCGACAATCTGTGTGAGGCAACATTCCAAAACATCCCAACAGATCCTGGAAATTTGTAGGTCGACCATCGATCATCACCTGGCTGGTATGGCTGCAACGGTGGTGGGTGCGACGGACTTCCGTGGTGCACGCTGGGGCGGCGCTATTGGACCCTCCGCCTCCTTCTCCTCCGAGGCACCCCTACATGCGTCAGTGTGTGGCATGGCATTGGGGGTCCATGCTGCATCAGCCGCAAAGCTGACCAACAGCAGTGGGTCTGCAGCTCTTGTGCACCAGTCAGCAGCAAACGTGCAGCGCTCCTCATGGCGATGCCAAGTGCACCTGCGTGTGCGCTTGGCAGGCGGCGCCGGTGCTGCATCAACCGCTTGGCTGCCCACAGCGGCGGCGCGCTTGCCGCGGCTCCTTCCCACAGGCGCAGACGCCTCTGCCGATGCCGCTGCCTCGGCTGCCGCGGGCTCAGCCGCCTCGGGCTTGGCCGGCGGCGGCATCGGCCCGGCGCGCTTGCGTCCCCTGGGAGCCACAGCCTCCTCAGCTGCAGGGGTGGCCGCCGCAGCTGGTTTCTCTGCCACAGCTGGCAGCCTGCAGGACGGGCCACTGCAGTCATCGGGACGTGGAAGACTTCGTCATTGCTGCAGATTGGTACCCAAGTTGAGGAGATCAGGTACTGTAACATCCGGCTCTCTTTGGGACATGCCGCAGATGCCATAGCAACCATTTCTGCAGGTCACAGAAGTCAGGGGATCACCCTGCAGCCGGGGCGGTGCGGGCGGTGGTGCAGGCAGCGCAGAACCAATCGCCCTTGGGCACCCGCCGCAGCCGGGGCTGCGTGCACGCCAGGTGCGTCGGCGCGTCGCACCCGTCGCACAGCAGCATCACCTGCACAGGCATGCATGCAAGCCTTGCTGGCTTCTCAATACTCACCGGAACAGTTCAGCCTTGTGCAGCCACACCATGATTGACGAGGGACCAACCCAGGCTGGCTGATGCATGCAGGCCCAACAACAGCAGTCTCTGCACACGATCGCAGTTGGCCTGCTGCCAAACAACCCAAGTGCCTGCATCGCTTGTGTCACAGGGCTTGCTGCAGGTGAAAAGAGAGGCCGCACCTTCTTGCCGGCATCCTGGCCGCACACTCGGCACAGCTCCTCCCCTTCCACTTCCTCTGCTTCCGCGGCCTGAGCAGACGCTGCGATAGCAGCCGTCTCATCCCGCGGCGCTGGCGGCGGTGCCACGTCGTCCATAAGTGCATCCGCTGTGGCGTCTTGCGCTGTTTCCGCTGGCGACAGTGCCGGCTGCGCCACCTCCACTGTGATGCGCGGCTGCTGCTCGGCGGTGGGCGCGTCTAGGTCTTGTGCTGGCTGCTCCGCATCCATATCCGCTGCCGCAGCCGCCTCTGCCGCTCCTGCCGTGGCGTGCTTCGTTGCAGCGGCCTCGGCCTCTGTGTCAGCCGACTCCTCAGCTGCGCAGCCCAGTGCATCTGCCACATCCTGTGTGGTCTCTGCAGGAATGCAACAAACGGCATTCCCACATTGCAGACAGCGGCCTGGCCTCGTCCGGCCACCTGGCAGGGCCGATGCTCATTTTTCGCAGGCTACACAGCAGCCGCTGCCTATGCGAGTTTGCCAACGGTGTCGAAAGTCCCCCCTGGGGTTGACACTGGTCGGGGGGTGAAGATGAGAGGACTGCACCGTCGATGGCCTGCGCCAGCGCGGCAAGCTCCTCCGCAGGCAGCGCCTCCCCGCAGAACAGCCAGCGCGGCACGTCCTCGACTGCTGCCGCCGCCGCGGCGCGGCTGCGGCGGCCACCTGCGGCGGGCCACGGGCTGATGAACGGCCAGCGCGGCAGCACCGGCGTCGGCGCGGTCGCGGCGGCGATGCGGGCGATCTGCCGCTCCCGCTGCACTGGTGTCCGCCCGCGGCGCACCTGTCATGCCGCGTCAGCAGCCTCAAGTTTGGCGGCTGGCATGTCTTTGCCAGCAGGGAATTGCTTTGCCATCAAGGGGACGCACGATGGGTTCAGGCATCAGCACAAACTGATGCCATTGCATGCAGTTCAATGCAGATGGTTTAGATGACCGCAAAACTTTCCGACTCAGAGCTGATGTCCCTGCTGTGACACGCCTATCGTAGATCCAGCGCACCTTGGGAGCAGGAGCAGCCATTTCAGTGGCACTCTTGCTTGCGCTGGCTGGTGCTTCCACAACAGGCTCTTCAACTGCTGCTTGCACAGGTCCTTTCTGCTGTTCGACCGCCGATGCAGCTGGCTCTGCCGGCACAGATGCATCAGTTATCGTGGCGGCGAAGGCCGCAAGAGCAGCCTCCGCCTCAACCCGCTTGCCTGCAGGAACAAGGACAGTCAGAAATCAGCCAAGCCGAACCCAGCACTTGCTGCCAAACACCCTCAACTCTGCAGTCTGACAACTTTCCCTTGCTAGCCTGGGCGCTACATGGGTGTGCTTGTTGGCGCCGCATGATGCAGACACGCACCATGCTCTCGAGCCAGCAGCTTGGTGAGTGTTGCGTTGCGCCGCCGCAGCTTGGCAGCCCGCCGGTCTGCTGCCGCAGCCGCAGCCGCCATCTTCTGGGCCTGCATCTCGCCGAGGATGCAACAGATGCCAAATCATGCCAAGCTGGAGCAATTGAGTGCCTGCTGCTGGACTGGCAACCACGAACCGAATCCACGCTGACACTGGGGCTGGAGGCATCACTGCTGCAAGCCCATGCCGCCAAACAGACGATAGGCAGAGATTTTTTGCACCTTGGTGGACGCCAGGCGCGCCGCGATGGTGGCATCCGCAATGCGCTTCTGGGCGTGGGCAGACACACCCTGCAGCAGCCGCGCCGCGGGCGAGCCGTCGGCCGGCACGGCCCCCAGGGCCTCCGCCATCGCCAGCGTCAGGCGCTGCGCAGCCGCCTCCGGGTTGGCGGCCCTGCCTGCCTCCTCCAATGCCTCCTGCACATGGAGTTTGATTGGAGTCAGCAGCGGCATCGACCTCATTGCTGTGCAGCAGGGTCTTTCTAGCTGCATTGTAACTGACAGACCTTCTTGTCCTGCGGGGGAGATGTTTCATTGGTCAATTTATCTCTGTCAGTATGTCAGATGGAAATCATGAGATCAGCAGGCGTGCCTTGGGGATGCGCAGGGTGACAGCAGATGCGTCTGGGCTCGGCAGCACCGCCACCGGCACCCGCATCGTCAGCCCTGCAGGGCTGGCGGTAGCGGCGGCACCTGGCAGAGCGCCATCAGCAACGGCGCGGAAGACCGCCACTTGCGGCTGCGGCTGCTGTGGCGTCGGCGCTGCTCCCCTGCCGCCAGTGGAGGCAGGGGTGAGCGAGGCAGAGGACTGCGCCTCCGGTGCCGCACACAGCGTCAGATCCACCTGCAGAACGATGAATTGCAGAAGGATGGATGCGCAGCCTAAACAATCTCGCTTCGGCACTGCTCAGAGGCATCGTTCGCCAACGGATTCGCCTTGTTGCGTTTGGTCAGGTTCCTCATGAAAGTGCCAGTGCTGATGATGTCAATCAGCCCTGCACCCAGTGCAGCCATACCTGGGGACTGGCGAAGAAGTCGACGGGCAGCTCCACAGTCAGCTCCCCCTGTGCCGCTGCGTCCTCTTGCAACCGCGATGCCAGGCCTTCAGCATCTGGCACCGCTCCCGCAATGCCTTGCTGACCTGTTCAGCGGTGCTGTGGCCGTCAGCAAGAAGCACTTGAACAGCTGGATCATGAACTACTGGCACTAGGAAGAGCGGAAACCTGTGCTAACAGCAGAACAACAGCAGCAGCAGCATATACTGCATTAGAAGGTAGACGCGGCAGCAGCACCTGTTGTCGGAGTGTTTGTGGGCGTGGGCTGCCCGCCAGGCGACACAAAGCGCATGGTATTGGCGCCGCTGGAGCGCTGGCCCCCAGCCTGCCTGTGGCCAGAAGGAACTTCTGTTTCAGAAGTTGTTCCACTTCTGAGAGGAGTGTTTCTACTGTTCAACCTCGCTGCCTGCAGCTACCTTCTGGGCTGCTACACACGACATATCTGTGCAACAGAGCATCTGAATGCAGATGATTCAGTATCAGGTAGAGGTACTAGGAAACAGGAAGTGAAGCACCTGGCCACGGCCGAGCGCAGCAGGCTGGCGGGCGTGCCGGCAGCCAGGTGTGGCGCGCCGGCAGAGCCTCGAGCTGTTCCGGCTGCATCGGGCGTCATGGAATTGCGGGCAGCAGGCGTTGGCGGACGTGAGCTCAGCGACCGGCGCTTCGCGTGCGATGCCGCCGCCGCCTCGGGGGTTGCAGCTGCATGCTCTGCACCAGCACAAGCGCTCCTGAGCTATTGCACTTCGGCCTGGTACACCATGACAGGTTCTGAGTGCTTGCATTTTGGTACCACAGATGCTTCAAGGGAGCCGAAGCAATCTGTTCCTGACAATGTCCGCGAATTTGGCAGAGCCCTACAATCACACACGATCATTGGCAAGCCGAGCCAGGGGCCAGGGTTGTGCCAAAGGCATGGCGCAGCCTCCTGTGCAAAAGTGCATCAGTGAAGTTGGATCACTCCAGTTCGTAGACCTCTGTCGCCTGTACAGCACCTTCGGCAATGGGTGCCAGCGGCAGGTCGGAGCCCGAGGAATGCCGCAGTCGGCTGCTGGAGCGGCGGCGGTCCTCCGGAATGTGCGGCAGCGCTGGAGACCCTGTAGCAGAGCGCCGCCGCTGCAGCGCCGGCGCCGGCGACGCACCGAGGCCATTGCCACCAGCTGCTGGCGAGGCGCCGACGGTGGCGCCCATGGCCCAGGCGGAGAGCGCCATCGTGTTGTCGGCGTCCACATGGACAATCTGCCAGGGCAGGAACACCCTCGATGCACTACGCTGCACTGTCGGTTCCTGCCAGCAGCTTGTGCTCTTGCAGAGTCGCAAGCAACATAACGAAACATCATGAACATGAACGAACCTCGCTAGCCTGCTGCATGGTGGCGTCATTGAGGTCGAAAGTGACATCTCGCGGCACCCCCTCCGGCGAGCTCAACACTGCATGAGCACCAGCAAGCGTGCGTCAGCAGGTTCAGGTTGAGCACAATGCCATACGCTTCTCATTTGCAGACTACACCTGCAGCTGCACACTGCAAGCAGCGTGCCACATACAGGTTGATGTGTGTTCGGGACTGTTGCTCGGTCATGCCTCACCTGCGAGCGGCAGGCTGAAGCGCACAGTCTTCCGCTTCTTTGCCGGGCGCAGGCGCTTCCCGCTGGCCACAGCCTCCTCCTCGCCAGTATTCGCAGCAGCAGGCGCGCCCTCGTCGGCCATCTGCGCATCCTCTGCTGCTGCCTGCGCAGCTGCTGCCGTCTCCAGAGCCGTGTCTGTCTTATTAGACTGCTCAGCCGCAGGGTGCACATCGCCGGAGCGCAGCAGTGACGACCGCCTGGTCGATGGTGCTGCGGGCGATGCCGCGGCCGGCGGTGCCACTGCTGGTGGTGGCACCGTTGCCGGGAATGCCACCGCTGGCGAGCGGCCAGCTGCAGGCGATTGGGTCGCGAGGGAGCCGCTCGACAGGGAGCTCTTGCGGCGGGCTGTCTTTGCGGCGGAGCGCGGCGTGGGCGCCCTGGCGGCTGCTGCGGCAGCGGCTGCTGGAGCAGCAGGCGCCGGCGACAGCCCCTTGCCCAGGAAGTCGCAGTAGCCGCTGCCGCCGCCATGGCTGGACCCAGACCCATCCGATGTCTTGCGCAGCCCTGTGCAGCAAGTCAGCATGGGTCTCAGACTGCACATATGAAGCCTAGTATCAAGTGCAACAGTCCTGTTGAAGGCGCGCATGAGCCTGTTGCATTTATATCACAGCGAGCCTCACGTGCGCGCAGCTTGAGGAGCTCCTGGGAGTCGGGCACAAAGGCGGCCTTCTTGGCGCCTTTCGGCGTGGCCTTCGGCTTTGCGGCGGCGGCAGCAGCGGGCCTTGCCTTCTTGAGACCGGCAATGCCTGCCTGTATAGGTGACCCGCAGCAGTGCGTGAGGATCTGTATTCCTGTTCGTTCGCCTTCACAGCAGATCATGCAGGGCGACCTGCTCATGGCCTTAAAGTGATCGTGAAGCACCAACCTTGAGAGCATTCTGCAGCTCCACAGGATCAATCCTGCTGGCAGCTGCTGAGCCAGCCGGCTTTGCCGCCTGAGCCCGAGCCGCTGGTGCAGCCCCCTGCATCTCAACATTGTGCATGTCAGACAGTGGACATCACCAACTGCGCCGGCACGCTTCAGTGGTGGCTCCATACACCATCTGAATATGACGCAGGTTTGACTTCAAGCATCGTTACAGGCCGTATCACATGGCGGCTTTGGATGATTTGCAGACGATGTTGTGCACCTTCTTCAGGAGGGCGCCAGGCGGCGGAGGGGGCGGCGGCGGCGGCGGGGCCCTACCGCCAGGCACCCTGGCCGAGGATCGCGGTGTTTTGCGCGGCGGCGGGTCAGCGTCACCCACCGGCTTGCCCCGCTTCCTGCTGGAAGGCTTCGGGCCCAGCCCTATGCCTGCACCGCATGCAGGGTGAACATGAAATCATGCCTGTGACTGAAAGGTCAATCACCTGCAGGCTCCTTGAGACTAAGTGTTGATACTCAGGCACTGCTGTTTCCCGGGGTTAAGCACAATGCGGATCCATCAAGTCTGCTCCACAGCATAATGCATCCGCCGACCAATGGTGATGGGCCCAGTGCGCGGGTTGTTGGCGTCCTGCTCCGCGAAGGGGCGCCGGCCGCCGGGCGCCAGCACCAGCGTCTCGTCGCTGTCCGTCTCGAACACCAGCAGTCGCGACCGCCCCTCTAGGTGCACCTGCAGTGTATTGCAGCTGAATGCTGATGGAATACCGCTATTTTTCAGCAATCAGCAGATGCTGCCAGGTAGGCGCTTCACATGCTCAGCATCGCAGGCGTCAAAATTGCTCTGCATGTTCTCAACTGGAAGAAAGTCTGGGCACCTCAATCTGGTCGCCGCTGAACAGTTCCACAGGCGCAGTGGCCGGCTCGCTGTTCACGCTGACGGGTTCGCGGCCCAGGCTGGTCAGCATGACGCAGCCGGAGGCCGTGTCCACCTCCAACTGCACGTGCTTGCGCGACACCTCCCGGTTCACGACGCGTATGTCGCACTTCTGGTCCCTGTGGCATCGGAGTGCGAGACACTCAGCTCACTGCGGTACCAGTACCTTGCGGCAGCGCCATCCTGCCATCTTGAACGTGGCAGCCGTCGTGACCAATCAATAGGTGTGAGCGAGACGGTGTGGAATGCGGTTTCTTCAAGCAGCTTGCCGCTGTAGCCCTCTGCAACTCGAGGGTGTTCGACTCGCCTGCCAATGACCGTGACTGGCTTCTCAATACTGTACACCAGGTCCTCTGCCCCATCCATTCCCGGAATAAGCAGCCTGCCCCAGCAGCTGCTTGGCTGCATGGCAGCCGCCATGCTGACTATTTGCCTGCATTGCAGTGAACACAGAAGGTCAACGTTCATGTCGGCAGGTTGCACTGCGGATGTCCTGCTGGACCACGGCATAATTTGCTCGTCCCAAGGTCTGGAGCAACGACTGGCCGATTCAAAACGCTCGTGCATTTGCTGCACCTTGTCACAAAGCCGCAGCGCCCTTTGAACTACTTGGGTTTCTGGTCCAGTTGTCCGTTGGTCAGCTGGTGCGGGTCAGCTGATCACCGCGCAGTGCTAAAGCCCATCAACTAGCTTGACCTACCTGAAAAGCACATGTCATTACAATGTGGAAAACGTGCAACCTGATGTACAGGCACTGTGGAGCAGTGGAGGAGAGGAGCAAAGTTGCCAAATTCATCTGTCGCTAATAATTTGGAATTTGGCGGGTTTAAGGGTTACGTAACACAGACTCCGACACATGCAGTTAAACGGCATGTGGGCCCCAATCGCGCTGTGTTCCACATAGTGAAACTACTTGCTACGATGTTTGAATAGTAGCCCAGGTGGTGCCGCGGCCGTGACTGGCGATTGGCCCCACTTGCATTTCACGAGCCGACACCCAGGTGCAATGGGGAAGCAGAGCAAGAAACGGTCAGCTGGACCTGGCGCTAAGCACCGCGGGCGTCCAGATGCAGCTCCAGCCCCTCCGGACAACCCGTTTGAGCAGCTATACGCCCGGAAGAAGTTTGACATCTTGGGCAAGCGGCAGAAGGGCGGCCCCAAAAGCAAGCTGCAAGCGCGGTCCCAGGCCAATCAGAGGGTGTGGGTTCATGTTTGATACTTTGATGCAGCCAAGGATTTATGGTACGCATGAACTGCAGTGTTCAACGTCTGTCAGCTGCGCTGCGGCGTGCTGGCGAACTTGCCCGTGCCTACTGACTGCGCCGGCGCCGGTCCATGCAGCGCAAGGACACGCTGCTGGTGGAGTATAAGCAGATGCGCAAAGCCAACAACTTCGTCGACCGGCGCTTCGGAGGTTCGCCGAGCACTGACACATGCTGCAATGCTATGTTGCAGTGTTGACAAATCTGCACCACAGCGCCAGTTGCAGTGCTCGTAACACTTGCACTCGGATCACTGTAGAGGAGGATGAGGAGCTGACAGCGGAGGAGAAGGCGGTCATGCGCTTCCAGAAGCAGCGCATGAAGGTGGGCAACCAGTGCCGCCCTCATTCCTGACTGCACATGAACATGCAAGTGTCTGACTAGGCAATCTCCGGGTGCCTGACTGCGTGCTTTGCACTGCAGGACGCCGCTTCCAGCCGCTTCCAGCTGCCCGATGAGGACGGCGGGAATGGCGAGGGCGAGGGCCTCACCCACATGGGGCGCTCACTGTCAGAGTTCGACAACTTTCCAGGTCAGCACCACAGTGGCACGATAACAGTGACATCACCCGCATGGTGTTCTACACACAGTATGTGCACGCAACAGCAGGGCCCTTCGCTGCTCTCACAAGCTTTTCAGACCAAGCCTGGAGCATGCCACAGGGGCTGGCTCTGGCAGCGAGGATGAAGCGGATGCCGCGCTGGATGCCGAGGCCACAGAGGCCCTGCACTTTGGCGGCGGCTTTGTGCGTAAGGCGCCGGGCGAGGCGGCAGCGGAGGCGGAGCGCCCAAAGACCAAGAAAGAGGTGAGAGGCAGCTCACCTTTCTGCAGACCCCAGGCTCACAGTGGGCAGGGTAGTTTGAGTGCAGGCGGCGGCGGCGGCGGTGTTCACTGTGGGGCAGTCCCAGCCGTCGCAATGTGCTGCGAGTGCTGTGCATAGGAGCCATGGGCTTTCACTCCGAACGAATTGGCGTTGCAAAGGGACGGAAGGCAGGGCGGGAGCACCTGCAGATGGTACACATCAATCACAGCGCATCTTCACGGGGGCTGCCATGTCGTCAGTAGCATGGATTCAAGACATCTCCTTCGTGCTATGCCATGGAGGGCGGATCACTCAGAGCAGCAAGGGCAAGAGGCAAACGGGCAGCAACAGCAGGAGAATATCAGCTTGCAGACTCGGCGTCCCCCTTGTGCAATCAGTTAGTCGACAATGCAAACTCATGTACAGGTCATGGAGGAGCTGATTGCGAAGAGCAGGAAGGGCAAGGCAGAGCGGCAGCAGCAGCGGGAGGAGGACCTCAGCTTTGCAGACTCAGCGTATCCCTTGTGCAACCAGTCCAACTGTGCAATCAGTCGACAACGCAAACGCATGTGCAGGTCATGGAGGAGCTGATTGCAAAGAGTAAGAAGGGCAAGGCGGAGCGGCAGCAGCAGCGGGAGGAGGACCTCGCGCAGACGGAGGCGCTGGACGTCACCTTCCGGGAGCTGCTCGGCGGCGCCGCGCTCCAGGGCATCATCCGCCCCAAGGGCGAGAAGCTGTGAGGACATCTTGGATGTCTCACCATTCGGATGACATTCTCAATGCTTTCTGTTGGTTCTCAAACCATGTCAGGAGGCTGATTGTCACCTGCACCTGCCAGAATTAGCTGTGGACGCTCCATCTGCTGCAGGCCCTGACACGACTGATGGTGTTGCGATGCCCATATGCGCAGGGACCCCAAGTCGATCCCGCAGGGGGAGGCGGAGGCGCAGTTCGACAGGACGCGGCGGGAGCTGACGTGGTCGGCGCGCGGCGCCCCCAGTGAGCGCACCCGCACCGCCGAGGAGCTTGCTGAGCTGGAACGCCTGCGCCTGGAGGTGATGCGCTGCAGACCATCTTGAGATTCCCATCGTCATCAGACTGCCTGGTATGCTGCAAAGCGCGCAGCTGCAACGCCAGTGCCGGCCGCTGCAAGAGGCAGTTCTGACGTCCAGGCTTGCTGTCATTGTCATCATTTCTCAGCTGCGTAGCAGCTTGCGCCAGGGCAAGGCTAACACATCGTGGGCTTTGCTGAAGTGGTGCTGCACCTTCGGTAGCTGGTAAAGCACTTTGAGCATGTCATATGCAAAGCTTGACGAGCTTGGCCATGCCAGCAGCTCTGCATCTTCATGTGCCACAGGCGCTGGAGCGGCAGCGGCTGAAGCGCATGCGTGGCGCCGGCGGAGATGCTGATGAGTTCGGCTCCGATGATGACGATGCAGCGGCGCCACTTGGCGGCTTTGCATTGCGGCGCCACAAGGCCGCCCGTGCGGTGCGTGTCCTTGTTGACAAAAGACAGTACCTGTGGTCGTGTTCAGCTGGCAAAGGCAGTGCAGCACTTGACCTGGAGTCACAACCAAAGCAGTCGTCCAAAAATTGATGCATTCAGGGACTCTAACCTTATGTGGTGCTCGATCCAGCCAGAGTGGACACACTATGATGCAAACCCAATGACTCCATTCTATGGACATTTGCAGGAGAAGCAGGAGGCTCGGAATTCGGATCACGAGGGCGGCGGCGACGATCTGGACGACGACTTCGCCGCCGGCAGTGGTTCAGGGGAGGAGGAGTCTGGCAGCGAGGGCGGCAGCGTTGGGGATTCTGACGAAGAAGGTGATGGGGCACTGCAGCGGCGGCAGAAGGAGCGGGCGGCCGGCGACCACGAGCTGCAGGCCAGTCTCAGGTACCGAATGCTGATGTGACATGGCAACCCCAGAGTTTTGTTTCATCTCAAGTGCTGAAGTCTTTGATTCTTCCTCGGCCTTAGGCTGGTCAGCCGCTCCATATGCCAACTGAATGTGACAGCCCAGTGAGAGCAAAATGCAGCAGTACTGCCCGTGGCACTCATTGAACCTTTTTGCTGATGTTCTGTATTTTCCATCTTGTAGGCAGATGTCGGCGGCCATCATGCACAAGCATGGTATGAAGCCCAGCGAGCAGAGCGCAGCGGAGCTGGCAGCAGCAGAGGGCGGCAGCGGCAGCGAGGTGTCAGGGTCAGGAGATGGCCGCGAGGGCAGTGAAGGCAGCAGCTCAGACGAGGAGGCAGCGGCAGACAGTGAGGCAGACGGGGGAGACATCGATGGCACAGCAGAAGCTGCCGCAGCGCAGGCAGACGAGGTAGACAGACAGAAGTCGGGTCACACGGCAGGACACGGTGCAGCAGCCGAGGCGTCTGATGACGAGGGCAGCTCGGAGGAGGAGGGGGGTCCAGAAGGCGAGGGTGTGGCAGCGGCGCTGGGCGCCAGGCGGCAGGCGGACAGGCATGCTTCTACCACTTCAGAGGCGCAGCAGCCCAAGCGACAGGTGATCACTGATCACCACCTGAGAAACTGTGGCGCAACAGACGGTGCCAGATGCAGACCTGCTGCCCTGGCGCGGTGCTGCGTCATGCAGCAGCCTGCCGAAATTCTTGTGCCCCCTTTGTTGCAAAACTCGTGAGTGCACTCATTATGCATGATGCGCCCTGCCACAGGGCCGCACGCCGCAGCTCACGGGGCCGCTGGATGTGTCATTCGTGCCGGAGGCGCCGAAGACCTACGAAGACTTTGTCGCATTGGTTGGGGGCCGGGCGCCGGCAGACCTGCCGCTCATCGTGAGCCGCATCCGGGGCGCCAATGCCGCAGCGCTGGCCGCCGACAGCCGAAGGGGCCTGCAGGTGACTCGAGGACGAGGCTTGAGCTGCTTGACTGCATGTGCCAATGCATTGCCAACAACAATTTGGTGTCAAATCTGTTGGGGCGTCCTATCCGGCCGAGAGCCACCACCACCTGCAGCTTGCACATGCTGTTGGCGGGCTGGAATGTGGTACAGTCTCATTGCCGCACAAACTGGATGCTGAAAACCAGCAGAACTGGCGTCAGGCCTGATGGGCTGTGCTGCTGTGTCGCAGATGCTGTACGGCTTCCTGGTGAAGCACTTCGTTAAGCTCGCGGGGCGGTCACCGCCGGCCCTGGAGCACCTCGACGCCCTGACCCCGGTGCGAGTAGTCACCTGCTCAAACTGCTCGGTCGTGAGCAGCGGAGCTCAGCTTGTGTTGTGAGGGGCGTCACCTGCTCGGCAATGGGGTGAGGTGTTCGGGCGCCTGCCCCATACTGGTCAAGCATGTAGGCCGGACACTCGACAGCTGCGTGCTCCACCATGCGGCCTTGCAACCCCTTGACACGTCGTTCGTTGCATTCTATGAGTATCGTCTCAAATGGAAGTCTCACATTGAGTGTATGATCTGAGCGGCAGGTGCTGACGTCCATGGCGGCAGAAGTCCCTTTCTATGCGGCCACGACGGCGCGTGCATGGCTGGCAAGCGCAAAGGACGATCTGGCCAAGGCATTGGTAGATCCAAGGTGCGGCGCTCCTGCTCATGTCCCCTGATGGCAGTGTCTCAGCATAGCCCTCTTCGTCAGCAGTCACATCAGGAGGACTTTTACAGTGGGTGTCCAGCTCCTGTCATTGCCAGAACCTGTGCCAGGCCGCGGAAAGTGATGCCAAGTGCTTCCCGCTATGCACTTGATTGTGCTCTGGGAGTGTCCTGCCGGGCGCGCACAGTGTTTTGCCTGAAGGGGTATGTCTGTGGGGATTTCAAGCTTGGGCGAGGGCTCTCTGAAACTGTCGTCGACAGACCAAATGCATTGGCACCATTGAGATGTAGCAGCGCGAATTCAAAGTCAGGAGAACGACCGCAATGGGAGAAGGCCCAGGCGGCTGCCTCTTCAAGACCACAACGTGTTGAGACATCGACTGTCACTGTGATCCCATCGTCTGCAGGGCAAATTCAACATTGAATGTGACTGTGACTGCGACTCTGATGCCATCGTCTGCAGGGAGGAGAATGACTACGGGTGGCCCAGGCCGGGGCGGCTGCTGTCGCTGCGGCTGTGGGGCGCCACCTTCCCGCTGTCCGACAAGCGCCACCCTGTAGCAACACCCGCAGCCCTGCTCACAGGTGCACATGCGGTTTGGTGCACCCTGTCACCTGACACGACATGTTCGTATGTATGTTCTGCAAATGTGGCCCCAATGTCCCCGTCATCTGATGTGACGCTTGCATGCTGTCTGTTCTGGCTCACGCTTAATAGTGCTGCTGTAGCCCAAGTCTGACACACAGATGTGTGCGTGACCCAAACCTGCAGGCGCGTATCTGGCGGCCTGCCCTGTGGTGGAGCCGCGTCACGCCGCCACAGGGCTGCTGCTGGCCGGGCTGGCGCACCAGGGCGCGGCGGCAGGCGGCCGCTTTGCGCCGGAAGCGCTCAACTTCATAACGCACCTGCTTGCAGACGCCGCTCAGGGTGCGTGTGCAATTGTGCAGCTGCACAGATGCGCTGCATTTGCGCTGAGAGCATTGCAGCAGGAGATCCAGCAGGGCATGCTGCTACCCTGCATGGCTACATGCTCACTAGCGGTGCAACTCTGCACACACCACCTGCTGAAAGAGAGGAATTGAGTTTCACGGTGTTACCGGCTGGCTGTCATGGTGGGGTCGGCGGCAACATCCTGTGAGTGATCTGACTGTTGGTCTGTTGCGGCAATGCACTGCAGGCATAGCCGACAGCATCCTGCGGCTTCAATTGCCGCAGCCAGTCGGCATGAGCGGCGGCGGCCAGGAGTCAGACGCTGCATCAGCACAGCCGCTGCCGCCGCTGCGGCTGTCGACGGTGTTCGGCCTGCCGCGGGACGACGCATACTTCAGCTCCTCGGGCTTTGCCGCCAGCGCGCTGTCCGCGGCCATGCAGCTGCTCGCTGAGATGGCGCGGAGTCTGCAGAAGTTGCCGGCCTTCCCGGAGCTGTTCCAGCGCGCGGCAGCGGCTCTGGAGGCCCTGGCCAGCATCTCAGCGGCGTACTCGGTGAGCTTTGCGGTCGCCCATCTGATACTGCTGTTGCAACTTTGTCAGCTCGTGCTTAAGTGCTGCAGCATGTGAACGCGTCCCAATCGTCCTCGCTCGCTTCCCAGTGATGTGCAGCCTTGGTCTGGAGGAGCAGACCATTCTGCCAATCCACTCGCATGCATCATTGTGGACACTCGGATATCTCGCTGGGGGCGCTGCGGTCATGACCACCAAACGAGGCGTTTCAGCCAGGTCATGCACGCTTGTAGCACGAATTTCGTGAATTGGCACACGAACTTACGTACACCTATTCCTTGCAGGGGCTTGATGCGCCACGATCAGCCACGCTGGCGGATGTGCGGGCCAAGTCGGCGGCGTGCATTAATTCAATATGCACATCTATCTGGCAAAGAGGCGCAAACTGTATATATTTCTTGCAGGGGCTGGAGGCGCCGCGATCAGCCACGCTGGCGGACGTGCGGGCCAAGTCGGCGGCGTGCATTAATTCAATATGCACATCTATCTGGCAAAGAGGCGCAAACTGTATATATTTCTTGCAGGGGCTGGAGGCGCTGCGATCAGCCACGCTGGCGGACGTGCGGGCCAAGTCGGCGGCGTGCATCGCCGTGCGGCGGCCGCTGGTGCGCAAGCCGGACAAGGCGGCCGCTGTGAAGCTGTACAACCCGCGCTTCGAGGAGGACTTTGTCGCTGGCAAGGACTTTGATCCCGACAGGTGCTATGCTTGGCTTAAATACATGGTCGAAGAGGTTGGTCTCAGCTAAGGTCTCATTGGTGTGTATGTCACAATGTCACTGTTTCTTCAGACATTGCAATTGCGCTCATCCAATTGTAACCGTGATGTGGTCCCTGGGTGCGCATCCTCCAAGTTACACGGACCCATGTAATCGGTGGCCAAGTTGTCAGACTTGACACACCCCCGGTGCAGGGAGCGGGCGGCGACGAAGCGTCTGAAGCGGCAGGTGCAGAAGGAGCGGCGGGGCGCGATGCGGGAGCTGCGCAAGGACGCCGCCTTCCTGGACACTGAGCGCGAGAAGGTGCGGATCTCCTTTTTGCTCTTATGATCCGGCTGCTTTCACGTCGATAGCATGGAGCCGCATGGGAGGATGCCG
Source organism: Tetratostichococcus sp. P1 (assembly GCA_036584455.1). Taxonomy (NCBI): domain Eukaryota; kingdom Viridiplantae; phylum Chlorophyta; class Trebouxiophyceae; order Prasiolales; family Stichococcaceae; genus Tetratostichococcus; species Tetratostichococcus sp. P1. The sequence continues at coordinate 5,059,503 of BTPI01000001.1, forward strand.
CCATTCTTGCCATCAAGCGCTGGAAAGGATGCAGCTTCCCAGTGAAGTTTGCTCGGCTGTGGTAGACCTTTGGTTGAACTGATTGCTGGTGTACAGTTGCTGTCGTGCAAATTGAAGCGGCAATGTGACAGGGCACAGCAGATCAGTTGCACTGGCTGCGTCACCGTCATAGTGCCTTGTGCCACAATTGTGCCAAACAATAATTGTGCCAAACAGGAGCGGAAGGCTGGCAAGGCGGAGAGGCGGGCGCAGCGGCGTGCCGGCTTCGCGATGCTGGAGCAGCTGGAGTCGGACATGAAGTCCGGCGGCCAGGGCGGCATGTGGAAGAAGCGTCAGCCACAGTAGCTGCGAGAGGCACAGGATGCAGTTGCTGTGGCTGTGTCTGTCAGCTGCATCGTCGACTGACTGTAAGCGGAAGTGTTGGGCGACCCCTTGGCACCCTGGTGGTCCTTCGTACAGGGTTAGATAGTTGGGCGCATTAAGCAGAGTCTGAATGATGGTACAGCAAAATCCTATTACATAACGGTGAAGTTCACTCGATCCACTTGTTCCCCTGTTCCCCGCTTCCTTTTGACCATTGCTCATTATTCTCACCAGCAGCAAGCCTCCAGAGTGGTTCTACGCGTCGCTGGCTTGTTACCTGAGAGGGCCGCAGTCGTTAACAGAGGCATGCGCATGCCTCGTGCACGAGCATGCTCGCTGATTTCAACCGTGAAAATCGGGCGCTGTTCGACTCCTCGAGGCGTCCGCACACCGCATCCTTGATGTTATCTTCGGCTCACACGCCGGGCACTGACTTGTTGGCATCACCACATCGCTGACATGCGTCGACAGCGGCATGTGTGCAGCGTGAGCGGTCCCAGAAACGCGATAAAGCGCTGATAGGTCGCGTACAGCAGTGCGGCACCCGTCGAACCCTGTGCCGCCAGCTTGAGCATCGTTATGAGGGTATGAGACGAAGATCATACAGCGACGATGCGGAAGGTCGTCCGAGAAGGGGTTGCACATGCGGTCTTGGCGCGGTATTTCTAGCATGCTTCCCAGCGGCCATTCTGCTGGTCTTCATCAGCGTTGCCAGCCACCACGCGGACCCCTCACCGGCGCAAGAACGCCTGGCCGAGCCGCAGCTACCGCGCCACGCCCTCAATGCTGCTGCGTCAGCACTGACAGATGCATCAGCTGCGGCGCAAGGCACAGCACCGCAGCAGCTGCAGCACAGCTTGCAGCGCAGCATGCAGCAGCAGGTGCCGAGCGCTTCCGCCAGCAGCGAGCAGGCGCAGGCTGAAAAGGCAGCTAGGCAGCAGCATCTGGACCGCCGGGATGCGTTGCTGCAGGTCGGCGGCGCGGCGCATGCGGGTGGCATGCAGCAAGCTGGCGACGGCGATGGCACCAAGCCCCGGCTGCACCTGTTCATCGGCATCCTGTCGGCCAGAGGCTTCAGGTGCAAATCTGAGCCCCAGCTTCAGCTCGTTGTGCATGCGCTGCCGTGTACACCTGCCGTTGGCGGCATTCTGTCATTCACTCACTTGCCCAACAAGATCTGATGAGCAACCCGGAGTCTGACGATCCAGCGCACGATCGTTCGAACCTCAGCGTTTGTACTCCCCTTCTGTGTATGGCCACGGTGCAGGCACAGGCGGGCGGCGGTGCGGGAGGCGTGGGCCGACCGGGCACAGGCCCCTGGCGTTTCGATGGCGCGCTTCATCCTCAGCCAGGACGAGGCCACGGCGGCAGTGCAGAATGAAGTGGGTTCGCATGCGCGTGAAAGCTTGCATCGCAAAACCTGACTCTGATGTGTCACCTCAAAGTGGGGTGCAGCCCAAGTGTCACCCGCAGCCGCGGTGCGCCACTTGAGCTTGCACACAATTTTGCATCTGCAAGCCTCGTCTGACGGGTAACGGGGCTTGTTGCCACAGACAAGGGAGAGGGGAGACATGCTGCTGATGGCTGGGAAGACGACCTACCAGTCGATCCTGTTGAAGACGTTCTTCCTGGTGCGGCACAAGTCCGGCGTGAGACGCGGCACATCTAAAAATTATCTATTTGCGCACGACCTCATTCTCAGGCTCAACTTTCTCACCTGGCTGTCGCCTCTGCCGCAGTTCAAGTATGCGGTCACAACTTACGACGTGAGCTTCATCATGAAGACGGATGACGACGCCTTCGTCAATGTGCCCTGGCTGCTGTTTTCGCTGCGCAAGGGGTGAGTCAGCGCCTTCTGCCTTACCACCGCCTCAACTGCTTTTGCACAAGGTCTTGCACACGGTCAAGCTGGACCGTAGGTAACAAACTGTAGATTGATGTGTCGGATGCGCACAGGTGCGTCAGCGAGGGCTGCCGGCATGAGCGCCTGTACATGGGACGGATGGCGGCAAATTCGCCGGTGCTGCTGCGTCCTGGCCACCGGTGGGCCAACGAAGGTGACTCCTCAGCCAGAGTTGTGCTCATGATTCACGGCTATGTTCATGACTTGAGCGCTATCTGCAGTCACGAAACTGCTATTGTTAAACATGTATTCATGACATCGACAGAGTCGCAGTGTGTTCTGCTGCTCAATATAGAAATGTGCTGCTGTAGAATACTTCAACCACACGGGGCTTCGAGTGTATCCGAAGTATGCAATGGGCGGCGGCTACGTGCTGTCCGGCGACGTTGCAGCAATGCTAATCAAAACACAGGTGATGTGCGCGGTGGTCTTGACATCTTGCCTACACCAGAATTGGCGCACTGCAGCATGCAACCCACTCTTCAGCTGACCGTCGAATGGTGACTGGAAAGTGCAGTGAGTCAATTTGTGCAGGCAGCAATGGGGCTGAAGTTCGGGCCCATTGAGGATGCCATGATCGGCACATGGCTCATGGCAATGGACCTGCGCCATGTCAGCCACCGCCGCTTCTGGACGTAAGTGCATGTTTTTGGGGAGCTTCAGGGACTAGAGAGCAGACACCCCAGTTTGGGACAGCAGCGTTGTCGATCACCCGCAATGTTGGTTGGTGCACGCGCAGGTTTGGCAGCTCCTGCTGCTTCAAGCCGCCAGCGCGCAGGAACGGCACCGATAAAGCGGGCCCCGCCTTCCAGCTGCAGGTGCTCACATCTCTTCTGCATGCTGCTCCGTGATCCATCGCATGATCAGCTAGCCTGCGGTTCGAATTTGTGCGTCTGATTGAAGTACGGGAAGTTCAATGACATGGCCGTCCCATGTCAACATCAGTTATCCAACATGCCCTGCAGCGGAAACTGGAGAAGTGGATGTGCAGCGGCAATCCATGGCTGGTGCTGCATAAGATTGACTCCCCCAACAAGATGCGCTACATGGGGCAGCGCTTTGCAGAGTGTCCAGCGCTGCTATAGCTGGAGTCCCCCTTGGCGGCATGCTGGCGTAGGTTCTGCTTCTCATCACCATGCAGTGGTGATAGTCAGAACTTGCACTGCTTGTGGAGCGAAAGGAACCAGTGTGGCATTTCTGACTGCGCTTGAACTGCAGCAGACCATTTTTTTGGTGCGGGCGTGCGTGCCCTGCGCGGACATTGCAGGCTCTTGATCAGATCGTAGTAATGCTCAGGTTGTTTGATTTTCGGCTTCAGCCCCTGACATTTGCCGAACACACCTCTGACCTGTCCTGACATGCGGAAGACCGCAGATGACTGTGGCTACATCGACCATGCAACCATTACGACACATACAAACGAATGCCGGACAGCGCAAACCACAGAACCTACATCATCCGTTAAATGACAAACTGTTCGACCTGTTCCGGCGGGACCCCCGTGACCATATACGGTATATGCTCGAGAGGCGCTGCCAGCTGCTGTCTTGAGATTGCAGCTGCTGTAACAGTCATCGTGGGTATGTACAACCTCTCCCACCCGACCGCCAGCCGACCTCTCCAGCCGACATGCCCGGCGTCAGCCCAGCCGCAGATGTCGCGTGGGCTGCCACCTCTGAAGCAGGCAGCAAGTGCAGCCGCCAGCTTGCACCACGCGCTCTGACCACGGATTCTCAGCATGCGACCCGCACTGGCGCGTCAGCCCAGACGCAACTTCTTCATGAGGCGGCCCTTGACGGACAGGCTCTTCCCGGGGCCCCCGGCGCCCGCACGCAGCGGCAGCCCCGCGTGCTGTCCCGGCTTCAGGCCCTTGCCGCCTGCACCCAGAAGATTCTTTCGTTATTATAGTTCCTGCGGAGTCAATAGCTAACATCATGACTACAAATGAAATACTTGTCAGCCCCATGCGTCTGACATGTCGAGCCAGCGCGTGTGATGCCAGTCGTTGTACTGCAGTTCATCCTCCATCCAGATGCAGCTCCTGCCATACAGTACCAGGCAATGCTCCAGCTGCTCCAAATGTTTGGACAGCTGTTTGCGCCCACTGTTCACCGCGTGCGCGTGCCTCAGCGACAGAGTCCCCGGCTTCCTCCGCCCCCTCGGGCGACAGCAGCCCGGAGCGCGCCCGCCGCTTCAGGCCTGCCGGCGTACCGTCGGGGCGGACGCGCGGCGCAGACGCCCGCCCCTCACCGCCGTCGCTGCCGCCGCTGCTGCTGTCGGGCTCGGCGTCACCTGCTGCGAGAAACAGGACATGCAGCTGCACTGCTAGCGCATCAATTGCCCGCCTGTCACTGCCGTTGCTGCCGCCGCCGCTGCTGTAGGGCTTGGCATCCCCTGCTACAGGAAAGAGAACATGTATGTAGTGCAAACGCATGAGTTGCTCCTTGCTTCCACCACCACTGCCGGCTGTGCTGATGATCCTCTCGGCTCCGCTTCAGTCCTACTGCAACTGAAACAGAGGTCAATGTCATCGGGGAATGGAACAGACGGCGTAGAAGCACTGCCAGCGACAAACTCGAATGCCCCTAAAGCTTAGCTCCCGGGCTTATGACCTGGACCATCAACAGTGATGCTGCTGTCTCGTGGCCAAACAAGGCTTACCCGCTGGACGGTAGTCCTCGTTGTCCGATGCAGGCGCAGCCGCGCCGCCATTGGTGGAGACAGCCGCGGACCGCCGAGCAGCGCCGGATCGGCCGCGGACAGTGCCGGCCGCCGCAGCAGGCGTGGCGGCGGCCACTGACACGCCAGCGGCGTCCATGCACACCTCCAACTCATCCAGCAGCCTCTGCAGGCAACGAAGACTATTTGTCGAGGTTTTTGTGGGTTGATTCAATTGCCTCCGGCCGCAGTGTGCGGGCACAGGCTGTGGTTGGTCAACAAGGGCACACATGGCAAGTGGGGCATCGCTAAAGGATATTGCGCTCTTGGGGCATCTGAGCAAGCACTTTGTGTGAGTGCACGCCTCCGAAAGACTTGGTGCTCCCCCGTGGTGTCCTCAGCATGTCTTGCCTGTGGCTTGAGAGACAGTGCAGGACGACTGTAGTTGGGTGCATGCATCCCCGCTGTCTCTTGGCTGTGTTAGACTTGTCTTGGACTGGCAGCGCAGGGCTTCATCAGCGTTCCTAGTCTCAACTTGCACAACTGTATGCTGTCGGCAGGCAGCAGGCACATGGAATGCCAGAGACATCGACCGCCATGTCCAGAAGCATCTGCACGGTTGCATTTGAGAAACAGCCGGCACCTGAGGTTCGGGACGAAGGCCTGCACCACGACCGCCGCTGCCGCCGCCGACAGCAGGCAATCAGCTCGCCACAGGCTTTACTACAACTGCCTACAAACTTGAGCAAAGTTGCACATGGATAACAGCACCTGAGGGTCAGAGATGGAGGCCGGCATTGAAGCCGCCCGGGCCGCTCCCGGCAGCAGGCCCCGCAGCGTGCGCAGCAGCGCGGCCAGCCCCTCGCCATCGTCCTCGTATGCAACGCCGCCGCACGGCATCCACTCAGGCGCCGGGCCGTGCGCCAATGGCAACGCCGGGGTTACTGCCGACGCCGTCAGCACTGCGGCCACCTGCTCCGGGCCCTGTATTCGCGCTGGTGGCGCTGCGGGCTGGGCAGAATTTGACGGCTGTCCGGCACCAGGTGGAGGGGGTGTAGGTGCCGCTGTTGCCGCTGGGGCTTGCTGTGGTGCTGCCTCCGTGTCACACTGCTCCACCTGCTCCACTTGTGCCACGGCAATTGGTGCAGTGGTCTGCTCTGGCGACGCAGGAAACGACGCAGCGGCTGATATAACCTGGTCTTTAGGCGGCCGCTGCTCGACTGGGACTGCCGCCGCTTGCTCGGCTCCTGGTGCAGCAGCCACATCCGGCGTGGCAGCTGGCTGTGCTGATGCGATTGCCAAACTAGGCGGCGCTGCAGCAACCGCAACTGCAGGCTTGGCACATTCACTTCCTGTGGCCGCGTCACTGGCTGGCGCAGGGACAGCAGTCACAGGAGTTGCCTGGCTTACAGCAGCATGCTGCCCCGCAGCAGGCGTTGCCATTGTCTCTGCCTTTGCTGAAACCGGCTGGGCGGCAGCGGCATCGCCATTGCCCGAGTCGCCAGCAGCTGCTGCCATTGAGGAGGGCTGCGGGGCTGCAGCGTCCGGCGCTGTTTTGTCTTGTGCGGTCCAGGGCTGTGCAGCTGCCGGTGCGGAGACTTGCGGCTCAACTGAGCCGCCTGTGGCTTCTGGAGGGCGCACAGCAACTGGCTGATTGGCTGTTGCTGCTGCTGCTGCCGCCGTGGCGGCGGGGGGATGCGCAGCTGTGGCTTTGAGGCCGGCGAGACCATGGCGCAGCTTTGGACGCGGCGTCTGCCCAGCACGCTTGCCTGCATTGTAGAGCAACGACTTGGTTGCTTGTGGAAATCTGTGGAGTAATTGCTATGTGGTATGTAGAAGACGCCAGATCAGGCTACTGGCAGTTGGAAGAGCGATGTTGAGCACGGATCCATCATTCATGAGCACGGTTGAGCAATTTGATGCGTGGACAGTGATACACGGTCGCACCTGTGGCAACGATCTCGATGCTCTGTGCGGCTTTCTGCCGCATCAGGGTCCCCTTCACAGGCTGCGGCGGCGCCGGCTGGTTTGGGTCACCCAGGGGTGCTGAGCCCGGTTCTCCTGCAGCGCTGGCGGACGCTGGCGCCTGGCTGCGCTTGCGCTGGTGATCCGTCGCATGCTGCCCATCCCCTGCTGGCGGCGATGTCGCGGCAGCGCCACCCTGCTGCTCCGCGGCAGGTGCGACACGTTGTGCTGCTGCCCGACTGCTGCCAGCGACAGGTGCAGCGGGATCTGCAGCGCGCTCAACATCCGCTGGCTCTGCCACCGCTGCATCCCGCTGGCCACGATCTGCCTCTGGACGCTCGAGCTGCGGCCCTGGCTGAGTGTCGGCACCTGCAGCCCGGGCTGCAGTCGGCGCTCTGGCTGCCTGAGCGCCGCTGATGTCGCCAACAGCGTTTTGCACTGCCGCTGCGGTCGCTGACTCGCGGGGCGGACCTGCGATTTGCGGCTGCACGGCAGCAGCCGAGGCACCTGGCGGAGGGATGGCTGCCGCAGGCTGTTGCTCAGTGGCCGGAGCGCCTGTTGGCTGTGGCGTGGCAGTCCCTGGCTGCGCGGCATTGGTGGCAGGCTCGTCAGATGCTGCAGGCGACGCCGCAGCTGGGACCGCCACAGCTGCGCCTTCAGGTGGTGCTGCCCTGCCATTTGTCTGTGCCTCAGCGGTTTCCTGAGCAGCTGGTTTTGCTGTTGAAGCTGGTTTCACCATGGCCAACCCTGCCGCTGCAGAAGCATCTGCATCTGCCGAGGGAGCAGGCGCAGCACCAGCTGCCTTTGTATCCTCTGCCCTGGCGTCCGCTTCATCCGCAGCGCCATCCACCTGCGGAATGGCTGTGCCGCCATGCTGGCGGCCAATGTTCAGCGGCGGCGGCGCTTCTCGCTGACTGCTTGCTGCGCCGTCGCTGGACGCATCTGCAGCCCCGTCCACCTGCGGGATGGCCGCGCCGCAGTACCGCAGCCCGGTGCATGGCGGCGGCGCTGCCTGCTGACTGCTTGCCGCTTCATCACTGATGGAGTCGTCCGCAGCACCGTCCACCTGCGGGATGGCCGCGCCGCCGTGCCGCAGCCTGATGCGCGGCGGCGGCGCGACGGGCGCGCTGTCTGCCGTGTCCTCGCTGCTGCTGTGGAGGGCGGCGTCCGCCCACGTCAGGGGCCGCCCTGCCACCCGCCCGCTCTTGGTGCGCACCTACACCGACATGGTACCATCCAGCCTGGCGACGAGGAGATGGCATCTGGCAGCTTTCCATTGCCGCACCCGGCGCGGCCACCCTTGTTGCAGCATGCCGGTCTGTTGCAGTTGCATTGGTCAGCAGCTGAAGCGCGACCGCGAATATCTGTCTGGAATCTTTTCGTTGCTCAAGCCGGAGATGTGCAGTTTATGAGGTACCGTACTCAGAAGAGAAAGCCGGGCCAAAAGGTGAGAGGTTTGCGCAGGACGCACACCTGGCCAGCGCCAGGCACAGCGTTTGGGAGTTTGATCCGCAGCTTGGCACGCTTCCTGCCGGCAGCCTCCTGTTTGGCCCCTCTTGCACCTGCACACATGCAGCGGTGCAGCTCCATCACACACATCCCTCACACCTGTCTCTGGATCTTGCCAGGACGAGATGTTTGCACTGATCCTGTAGTACGCAAAGCAAATGCAGCCCTGCCACAAGCACACCCACCTGCAGCGGCTTCCGCCTCGCTGTCAGAGTCGCTGTCATCCGCATCTGCCCGCGTGTAAGCGCGGCCGGCGCTGCGGCCGGACTTTGTTGTCACCCGCCCGCTGGCGGCTGACTTGGGCGCCGCCGTAGGCGCCTGCGCCGCAGCTGCCGCCACGCCGAGGTCGCCAGATGAGCCACCCAGCTTGATGCGGATGCGTGGCTGCGCGTGGCCGGCCTGCACTCCGGGGCCGCCGCCGTCAGCTGCCTGCGGCTTGGCTGCCTGAAACAGGGACAGTGATAAGGCACAATTATAGGATTTCAGGGTTTATGATGATGTGTGATTGCACCTGTCTGCACCTGATTGCCATCCAATTGCCTAATTATCTGCGGTCCCACAAATCAGATCAGCAAATGCACGCTTGTGCAGGCGTGCGGCGCACCTTCCGGCGGTGGCCGCGGCGGAGGGATCCCGGCGCGGCTTCCTGCGGCTGCCGCTGCTGCTCGGACCCGTCTGCAGCTGCTCCATGCGGCTGCACAGGCGCGTCCCAATCGTCGTCATCGTCGTCGTCTCCCAGCCCGGCGACCAGCATCGCCGGCGCCGGCGGCATGGCTTTTGCCGCTCGTGCGGCCGCCGCAGCCTGGCGCCGCTCCGCTGCCGCTGCGGCCCGGGCCGCCCTTTTGGCCTCGGCTTCTGCCCGCTGTGCAGCCAGGTGTGTCACCTGTAGTGCACATCGAGTTTCGGATGAGTCTCCAAATTCATGTGCCAGACTTCATCAGGCGATGAGCAGGTTGTTACACTAGGCTTCCAGAGGGTGGCATACCATGCGTGCTTGATATGATGTTGGGCCAAGCCAACGTGTGTATGGAGGTGCATGCATGATGTTGCTGCACACTCCGGATCATGTTGCATGGTCTCTGCTCACCTTGGCAGCCACGTCCTCTTTTGTGAGACGGGCCTTCGCCTGCAGGCGCGCTGCTGCCGCTGCTGCGATCCGCCACAGGAAGCCTCGAAAAGCAATCGCCTGCTCCTCCGACACACCCTCCTGCAAAATGGACGCTGGTCTCACACGATTGCTGTGAGTGTAATCAGACATGGCCAGTATGTTCTGGCAGAGTCAAACCACATCTGCAGCCACTCCAAGCACAGCATGTGTCCACTGTCGTCTACATCATCTTGATGTCACATGTCTGCCTCGGGGCGGTCAATGTCCATGAGCTTGATGCAGTGGCAGTTCTGAGAAACCCAGATGTGAGCCTGGCTCACCGCAATCTGCCAGGCAGCCAGCTGTGGGCCCAGTTGCCCCTTCTGCAGCCATTGTCCGGTGATGGTGGCACCATCCGTCAGCGCCAGCTGAGCTTGCAGCCAGCCGCCTGGCAGGAAGGCTGTTTGGCCTGCATGACAGGGACTGAGCTCGATGTTTCTGAATTCGCCTGTTGCTGTCCAGCAACAACTCAGGCAAAGGCTGGGAGCGCATAGGTGCCACACTCTGACGTTGATTCTGCTCTCATCTTCCCGCCAGACTTCAGCTTGGCAACTTAGGGCACTGCAGAAACAACAGCAAGTCTACACGATGTGAAACTGAGGATCCCTGAGGATCAGCCAAGCTGACCTGGGCGCAGCGTCAGGGTCAGCAGCCCCTGGAGGCGGTCCGCCAGGAAGGGCGCGGCGCCGTCGGCCCCCCGCAGCCGCCGCCACGCCGCAAAGGCCGCGAGGTTGGCGCCGCTGGGGGGCGCCGCCAGCAGCAGCCGCCGCCCGCTCGCCTGGTGCCACCTGCCGACACGCAGCAGACGGTTCCACGTTGGCGCTGAAACTGCCCTACAGCCGTCTATAGCTTGAGAACACAGCTGCTGGTCATGCCCTTGGTGCCACTCGCCACAGAGAGTGGTTCGAGAGCATTTGCCTGACTCTGCATCATGCTGACATCCGTCACGCTGCTTGACAGCGAGACCGAAAATATCATTCAAAGGGCCTACCTACAGCACTGCACTGGTTTAGTTTTGAGATGTGCAAAGACAGGCACACCAGGTGGCGGCGCCACAGGCGTCAAGCTGGAAGTTGGAAGCAGCGCAGCCAGCCGCCAGCAGCGCCGATGCGCCCGGCTGCAGGCTGGAGCACGGGCCCATTTCTGACAACGGTGGCACCGCAGAATCGGCACACACTGCTGCCGGTGGACTGAAGCCTGACCCCTGTGAACGTAGCATCAAGATCGACGAACATGTGTTGCAAGTGGTCCTGCGGCGGCAGCTGCAGCAATGTCTGTTGTCAAACAATTGTCGAAATTGGACCAATAGCGCAGATCGAGGTACTGCACCTGCAGTGGCAGCGAAACAGCGGCCTGCAGCGGCAGATCTGACAGCAGCCAGGGCCCGTCGTCAGGCGGCGGATCACGATCTGCTTGTGCCATGAGTGCATCCTGCTGCGCCTCAGCTGCGGGCATCCGGGTCGACTCGGCAGCAGCAGAGGCTGCAGCATTCAGTGCACCTGCAATAGCGTGACTCGATGCAGCTGTGTCTTCAGGCTGCAGCGGCTGCTCTCTTCCGACAGAAGCCTGACCAGGCGCCGCATTGCAAATGTCGCTGCCCCCTCCGCTGCCGCCCACTGCGGCGGCGCCAAAGCCTTTGCCATCATGATCGGCACCGCCACCGCTGCCGCTGCCACCATGCTCAGTGCCAGCTTCTGACTGCTGCGCCACTTTGCGGAGGCGCTTCAGCGGCCGCTGCGGCCCTGGCGGCGCCGCCGCGCTGCGGGCGGCTGCCTTGGATGCCGCGGCTTGTGTCTCGGCATACTGCTGCCAGCTGCGCAGCGGTGCCATTGCCTGCTCGCCCGCCGCGGATGAGGTCAGCACCTGAGGCCACCGTTGAATACAATGGGTGACCTTTAGATCTTACTAAGTGCCTGTGACTAGCACGGTGCCGACAGCAGTCGCGTAGCACTTTGACAGTATCGCTTTGAAGAAGAGCCACATTCGGACCGACCTGTGCATCCCAGCCCAGGGCTTGCGCGAGGCTGTTAAGGCTGACGCCGCCCCCACAGAGCAGCCGGGGTCGCAGCTGTGCTTCACTGCTGCCAGCCCTGTCGGCTGCACCCTCTGCTGCATCGCCGCGTGGCGCGGCGACAAGCAGTGGCTGGCGCAAAGGCCCGCCATGGGGCCAGGCGCCTGTCAGATCATCTGCTGCTGTGACGCTGACAGCCTTGGCTTTCGCAGCTGCCTCCTGGATGCGCGACCCCAAGAACTCTGGATGTACCGGCGGCTCATAGTCCTCTGCACATGGTCAGAACGAGCGTGCCGGTCGATTGCGTATGATATGAACGTGTGACATCACTGTGCCCCGACTGTGCAGCTTACAGGGCAAGAAACAACAAAAAATTGCAGCTCATTGTCTGCACTTTGTTCGCACACTCACGACAGGTTGGAGATACGCACACTGAAATGCCGCATGCACGTGCATGCCAATGCCCGCACCCGAGTCATCATCAGATGAGGGACCCTCCTCCATACGTACATAGTCTGCACGAGCGACTGTACGCTTGGCTCTCATCGTCACGATGTGCCCTCTGGCGGGTGCGCACGTCGGTGTCAGCCTCAGGCTTTCACGGCATGGCAATGTTGAACTCCACGAGGCGCATTATTCTGGAACATATACAGGAACACAATGCAAATAAGTGTACTGCGACGGTCTGTAATGCTGCAAATTGCATTAGAGCGTGCGTGCAGGGTGCAGCTGCGCCAGATGTCAAGGGTGCACATCCAAAATTCCTGCAGCACCCCCATCGATTTGCCGCCACCGGCGGGGGTCACCGTAGGTGCTGCTGATGTGGCGACCGTAGAGCACGGGAATATCAAAGACGGACCTCAAGGGAATCCGGCGGCCCCGGCCCTGATGTCACGCTAGTGCTGCGCTCAGCCACACCAATACACGCGTTCGCAAACCTTGCGCATGCACAGATACTTCTAGTTATCGCAGATCTTCCTGTTCGCGAAGTGGCACAGCATCCACCTGCTGCTAGGCAAGTTGCGGCAGAGGCAGTTGAGACACGAAACATGGCTACACTTTCGTCAGCATACCGGCAGCAGAAGGACCCATCAGCGCGGCGTGGCCAGACAAAGGCTGCACAGCTTCAGCGCAACGACAGCTCAGCCGGAGCAGCCACAAAGAGCTCTCCCAGGAGACCAGACCGTGAGTGCAGATTGCGCATGGAAGTTGCCTGAGCATGTTAAATCGTTTCGTCATGCTGCCAAGCTTGTGCACGATTGGCTTGATTTCTGTGCATGACGCATGCAGCGGAGGTGGTGGAGAGTGCCCTACGGCAGTTCGATCTCAGCACAGACTATGGGCCGTGCACCGGCATGACGCGCCTGCAGCGGTGGGCTACTCAGCGCTTTTTCTATAACATTCTGCCCGCTGCTGCATGCTGCGATCGTTCCAGCCCGTCGTGGTGTGTGGCCGTCTGTCTCCTGTCCGCTTGCTGCTGCTGAAGCAGCTGTGCGGTCACTGCAATCACAGGTGGCACCGGGCAGAGCGGCTGGGGCTCAACCCGCCGTCGGACATCAAGCAGCTGCTCGAGCAGTACGGAGACATGGGCGAGAGCCTGTGGCACGGCCGTCTGTAAGTTGCTGTATGTTGCGCCGGACAGCTTGGTGTGTATATCTAGGGGTGCAGCAGGTCTGCCGGTTCAGCGTATAGGTGCCTGCTGCCAAGTGGTTGAGATTTGGCAAGTGCCCACAAATAGGCACGGGAACAAAGCACGGGAACAAAGCACGGGAGCTGTGATTTGAGTCTATAAACTAGATGTCAGTGAGAGGACACTCTCAATACGCGCTTGCTGAGACATGCATGTGGTCAGTCGTGCTGGTGAACAATCGTCATGACTTTCTGGATGGTCACGACAGAGTTGTAATTGAATGTTTGTCCGTTGCAGCTGTTTTGGGACGTGGCTCTGCCATCTTGCAAGCAATTGCTGCACTTCGAAACTGAAACCACACCAACACCTCAGGATCCACACACACCATCGCAATACAAATCCCCTGGCGCTCATCAGTCTTCCGTGTCTTCGTCTGAATCTTCGTCGGACTCGTCTGCCGTGCGCAGCCACTCAATCAGCGGCGCTGCCTGCCATAGCATATGCACACGACCTGAGCGCCTGACACTTGACTGGACATGCTTGCATGCAGCTGCATGTCATCCCACCAATGGCATCACACACCAGCAAAGTGCGAGCCTGTGTGTCGACTGACTGGTTGCAGGAGCAGCACTCTGTTTCCCAGTAGCAGCGCCGCCAATGTGGGGCTCTCAACGGAGTCAGCGTCGCACCAGTGTGAGGAATCTGTGGTCCTCGACCGATGCGTCTGTCTTCTCGTCCGCCCATGCCAGCAGCGCATCCTCTGTTAGGATGTCCGCATCGTACAGCTGCTTCAGCACCTACATGCAGTCAAAACAATATGCATCCATGTACTTTGAGGAGCAGAGGTCCAGACTGCAGCCTGTGATGAGCAGGCAGTGTCTCTTCGTCAACTTTACAAGGTTGCAAAGCTCCGGGATGTGGGTTAGTCATTCCCTGTGCTGTGCATGGATTGTGCATACATAAGAGAGCCCCAGCTCGCCTGGGTGAAGATGCTGGCGAAGGAGGCGCCATGGTCGGTGGTGAACTCGCCCTCCTCACCGCAAAACTCCTCGAACGTCAGGATGACCTCCACCTGCATGCGCAGACTGTCACTTGAGCAGCTCACATTCCCACGGCAGACACACACCACTGACAGCAGGATTGACGGCAGCCATGTCACTGCTCTTCTGATGAGTGCGAATAAGACCCTGGGGATCAGCTCAGCTAGAGTTCTGGCAGTCTTCTGCATCTTCTGTATGCACATGGGCATATGTGTGCGCTGCAGCACCTGGTCATCCTCGTTCTTGAGGAAGCGCTGCAGGATGGGTGCCCACTCTGCCAGCTGCGCCTGGAATGCCCTCAGCAGCACTGCACGGCCCTCCTGCATCAGGTGACAGCCTTTTTAGGTGGATTCTAAGAATTGGCGTTCCCAAAGACGACACCGAGAGCATGATTGGTGCGCCTCTCGGTGCCTCCCTCATTTCGATGCAATGCTTCGAGTAGTTCGATCAATTGCCTTGAGTGGAGTATTGAGATGCCTTGCGTGGACAGGACACAATGCCTGACCAGACCATCGTGACCCCTTGGATGCCTGTGCTGGTGATGGCATCACAAGCCTATCAAACTTCGCACCTTGGTGCTGGTGTCTGGCGGGTTGGCTGGAAACAGGTTCCGGTACTCTGGGCGCACGCGCGGCGCTGCCGGCAGGCACAGGCCTGCGCATTTGTGGTAGCAGCATTGAGCACTGAGGATCCAGCTGTTCAGCAGCACGACAGTGCAGTGATTAGGCAAGGGCAGGCAGCACTGGATGATTCGGCAAAGGTAGGAAAGCACTTCCCTTAATGCCGCCATGCCATTGCAGCAAGAATGTACAAGCAGAACTTGCACACAAAAGTGCAAGTGCATAATCAGGCCTGCTTCTTCCTAAGCGAGGAGAAAATTTTGCAACATCCCACCCAAAATGGTGGTGAAAATGTAGCGGGCGCAATCAGCGAAGGTGCGGTCCTCCGCAATCTTGAGCGCATTCAGCTCGATGATCGCGTTGGTCTGGTCGAAGCCATCGCGCTTGCAGCGCAGGAACGTCTCTGCCACTTCCCGCGGGAAGCCCGTCTCCACGTCCGCCACGCTGGCCACCTCCTGTTGATGTGCAAAAATGTGAGGTTCGGACACCACATCTACTGGTGCTGCTGAGACACTCACGCTTACTTTGAGCCGGATATGTTGAGATGATGCTTGTGCCAGAAAGGGGTGATCGGCCTTCAGCTACTGGACAGGACTACAGCCTGGTGTTCCTCACATATTGTATCACCATGTGGCATAGAGGACCTGGTGCGCACCATGTCTGCCATGGTGGCGGTGCTGGCTGCCTCGCTGCTGACGTCCTCCGGCACCGGCAGCGCATAATCGCCCGGTGCAATGGAGAAGCGCGCATCGTCCCCCGGCGGCTCCCACCGCCAGCCGGCGCCGCCATCGCCCACCACAGCGGCGTCAAACCGCGTGCTGTCTGCAAAGACGATCACGACTGCAATCACTGCTTCGGCTTCCGAGCTCAGTCGAGCAATGTCCTGGCTATTCCTTGCAGCCTTCGCGTGCACAGTGGCGGGCTACAGAGAGAATGCAGCAAGCACGTCACGTGCTCTTGACACTGCCTGCACATCAACTCCATCAGTCGCTGCCAGAAAGAGCAACTTGCAGCATGCCCAATCACAGCAGGTGGTGCTGGGGGAAGGTGGTGGGCTTCTGGAGGGTGGGCTGCCAAAGGGACGCACTCTCTATATGCCGTCCGAAGGCGAGTGCACCTGCACTGGCCACGTCATGCGAGGAAGGCTGCTCCGAGGGGCCCGCACCGTCGCTGCCATCGCCCCTCGGAGAGAACCCTGCACAGTGGGCAATCAATCAAGAAGCTAGTCACCTTTGCTGCAGCAACCTTCAGCAACACACGTCATATGCTGCCAGCCAAGCTTGGTGTGGAGGCTGCATGGTGTACTTGTTCAGGACACGTATGTAAACATCATGTCCGAGAAACTGTAGCAGATTACAGCCAGGGCATGCATGGATGCTCGTGTTCAGGACAGTTTGCCGTGACTGCACCTGTGTTGGAGGGCATCTCAAGCTCGTCGTCTGAGAAGCTGGCGATCTGCGCCTGCTGCTGGCACAGCGAGATGCGTTCCCGCTCCAGCACTGTGTGCCCCTTGCCGATGACGCACTACGGCCAAGCAATTGACGCTGAGTCTGAGCATACGTGATCACCAGGTGGATCCAGGTGGCTGTGCCAGTCAGTGTGTCTTCAGACTGTGTCGTGCACTATGCTTTACCAGAAGATGCCACCCCCGAGGACGACTGCAGTTTGACACTCGTCAACCAGTTCTGGCTGTAGGACTCAACATGTCATCGCAGTCAATGGAGCTGATCAATGGCACCTTATAGCTGATCAATGGCACCTTTCAGCTGAGCAACGGCACCTTGTAGCTGACGATGCAGCCGGGCAGCAGCTTGGCGCCGGCGTGGATGACGGCGCCGGGCAGCACGAGCGCGCCCACCACCATGGCCCCCTCGTGCACCGTCACGCCGTCGCCGATGTAGCTGTCCCGCACCACGCAGTTGCGCCCGACCTCGCACTCGCGCCCGATCACGCTCGTCTCGATCTGCAGCCGCATGCCATGTGGTCAGCCTCACCCCTCTTGATTGATCGCATGAAAGCTGCCATTCTGTTGCTCGCATCTGTTCTGATTTGCTGGGTTGCTGAAGTCGTTGATCACAATTGTGCGCACCTGCGCATCCTCTTCAATCACGGTGTGCGCGCCGACACAGCTGTCGTGGCCCACCACAGCGCCGCGAGCCACTGACACATCGTGTTCCCTGAATACGATGGTTGAGACACGATGTGTGACAGCAGCCTCGAGACGAGAGCAATTCGGGTCCACGGCAAGGATCAGAACACTGTCAGCACGCTGAAGATTGCCAACATAAACACCTGTAAACATTTCCGCGTGCATAGTGGTAGGTGCTGCCAGTGGCCCAGGGGGCAGACGGCTCAGCGTGTAAAACATTTGTGTCTGGCAGAAAGGGGAACGCCCACCGCCCCATCACATCCCGCGACACCTGCAAGTGCAGTGTCGCATCACGTTTGTAAGGAGGCCAGAGGGGCCTGCAGCAATAGCAAGATTCCAGAGAGCATTCTCAAGTGCAAGTTCCCTGACTGACAATAGTGATGATCGTTCTTGCAATGAGCATACCGCATCGTAGGCTCGCAGATTGGCAACTCTTTCAGCATACTCGCCACGCCCCAGCTCGTGCACAAAGATCTTGTTTCCCAGTTCCTCTTCTGATAGCACACCTGTGATGAACTCCCGCCGCACATTCTGCATAAACCAGCAAACGGGTCAGATGTCTGACAAAGTGCTGCAGCTGTCGATGAATTCACAAGTTTGAGCATGCAAACAGCGGGGATGGTCCCTGCAACAAAGGAGACTCACCTGGTAGTCAAAGTTGTCAGAGAACAGCATCAGCACCTCTGGCGCTGCAATGTACACCTGCATTGGGACATAGTATGATGAGGAAGATGACGATGCTACGACTGATTGCCCCAAGCGGCGATTTATGAAGGAATCGACAATTGCTCCTGGCAGGCGTCCAAACAACAGGACATTTCAGAGAGAGACAAGAGGGTTTGGCGGCACCTGTACATCCAGCAGGTCTGTGCGGGCCGTCAGGACATCGTGCTCGCCGAACAGGTGGGCATCAACTGCCAGGCGGGAGCGCTTCCGCCCGCCTGACGCTGCCAAACCTAGATCCTCATATCTGCACGAGGCATATAGAAGACACTGTGAGTCAGTTACCTGTGAAGCAAGGCCAGAGCAATGTATTCTTGCCAAACGAGCTGTGCAGAGAGCACTGCAAAGCCTTCCGCAGCATCTAGCCGGGTGTTGGAGAGGCGTACGCACTTGAGCAGCTGCCCGGTGGCGGGGTCCACCACCACCGCCAGCTCATCCTTGCCCAACCGCACCCTGTGCAGCGGGCTGGCCGCGGACCGCATCACCTGTCGCGTCGAAATCACAGCTTCACACACACCGCATCGCCGCGCCCACAGCACATGCATAGCACAGAACTGTACATGTAGTGCACGATGAAGGCATGCTAGCTGCCCAAGCCCTAAACCCTTCGCTGCACCATGGTCATGATGGCCAGCTTGTCCGCCTCCCGGCGGGCGCGGTGCGCAGCCACAGCCTTCCGCAGGTCCATGTTGGCCACCGTGTCGCCCGTCACCTGCGCCCACAAGGTGCGATTGAGGGGCGTGAAGGTCAACAGAGGTGAAATCTGACATGAAATCGGAGACAGCCTGGCCAATGCGGCCAGCGCAGCAGAGTGGGAAGAAAGAGAGAACATGTTCAAGCAGAAAACATGCACTCCGCGGACGCTGGCAAGTCACAGCTGTGTCAGCAGGCCAGCCAACACCAATTTGCTGCCACTGGTCTCACAAGCAGAAATGATCGAACCAGCACGAAGTCGTTTTTGATGAGGTGCTTCTGGTCGATCACACGCAGCGCCTCCCCCGCCGATGCGCAGTTGGTGGACACCAGCACATTCACCTGCAGCCGTGAGCCTCACTCAAGACATCTGAGTGCATCGGCAGTGATCATTGGCAGTATGGCAGAAATCATGTATGAACCGAAGGTCCTTTGCCAGCATCTGAGATAGACGAGTTGGGGGAATGGACCCTGGAGCAGTCGAGGTAGACAGCCAAACACCTTGCAGGTGCGCAGCCGTAGCCAGGGGCCGGCCTCCAGGTGTCGCCGCACTTGCGCAGCATGCGCACAGCAGAACACCAGGATCTGCGGCAAGGGAGCGAGAAACGGTTGTTTCAAGTGACATTGTCGTCTCAGTGGATGCTGACGCTGATGTTTCCGACCGCATTCGGCATGGAGTGCCTTGCTGATTGCGTGGGGGTGCGCTGCACCAGGGTGTGATGCTGTGGTCTGATGCGAGGCTGGCGCTGCATGCATGACGGCTGCTGCCCCACCTCATCGACGCCGGAAGCCACGAGCCACTCCAGGGTGTAGTTGATAAGGGGCACATTCACGAGCGGCAGCAACACCTTAGGCTTCTCCACCGTCATCGGCCGGAAGCGCTGCAGCGGACAGACCAACAAATATGTCTACGACAGCTCGCTGAATAGTACGTTGACTTTGATGATTCCGATTTCACGTCCAAGTTCCACTCGGCAGGTTGTCCCTGCGGCACACACATGGGTGCATGCCCATGCATTGCGGCGGCGCCGCAGGCGCTCGCAATCAGCTCGAGGGCGTGCGCCGTGGCGCGATGTACTGTCGTGAGGTTAGCTCTGACCTCAAGATCACAGTGAGACATGCCGGCGTGCATTACCTGTGTGAAGGAGTCTGCCAGCAGGATTGCTGACAGCACATCCTTCGTGTCTTTTAGATCCGAGTTCTTGCCGCGCGACCCCATGGCGGCTACGACGGCAACAGCCGTGTCTTAATGGCGGAATACAACACTGTGCAATGAGCCGCGCCTCCTGGGGCAGGTTCTTGTAAATTCGCAGTCTACTTCCTGCATCCTGTCTGACAACATTTTCGCGCCTTTTTTTGGCCTGATCTGAGCTCGGCCATGCACCGGCAAGTCGCCCTCCTGTTGCCTGATTCGGTAGCACATCGGATACAAGGTGGCCGTTGTCGCTGTAGCTGGCGCGTGCACGGCCAATTGCTGAGGACGGGGCTCCCCGTCAACTTGAGCAACCCGACAGCTCACTCAGGTCTTGTGAGAGTGGTTGCATGCAGCTTACACGTCCATTGGCATCATTGCAAAGCTCCTCAGCATCCCAAAGCAAAGATACCTGCGTTGCAGACCGTGGACTGGCACTTGAGGCGCTTGTTGCACTCCCGGAGTTTGACATCCGACGAGGTTGCAGCTTCAGTGCGCTCGTGTTAACAGCTGCCGCAGCCCACAGCGCGCTGTGACGCTCTGTTGTGCGCTGTGACGCCAAGAACATCCGCTCCACATGCGAAGCTCGCGGGATAGACTCAAATCGTGCACCGACAGCTGAGCAGCTAGGCAATCCTGCAGCATGGCCAGCTGGGAGGATATGCCCATCAAGGGTGGCAAGGCGCAGGTGTTCGACATACCTCTTAACACAATCAGTGCCAATGCGCCGGCGGAGCCCCGCACCGTCGAGAAGAAGCCATTTCTGCGGCGCAACACTGGCCTGCAGAAGCGTCTGGAGATGAGCAGGGAAAAGAAGTGAGTCCGTGCACACGTCCCTGAGATCATTCTGATCGCCGAATGTCCTGACAGACAGCAAAGCAGTCATGCTGTGCAAGCACGTTTGCGAAAGACGACTTCGCCTGCATACAGGTATGTGCCGAGGGGCGGGTTTCTGACAGAGGCCCACGACAACAGCGACATGCCGCCGCTGAACAGCCGCAGCGGCACCGCCACCCACGGCGCGCGGGGCAGGGGGAAGGCGCCCGGCGCCGCCGCCGCCAAGCTGGGCATGAGGCGCGGCCCATCGCCGCCCGCCCGCAGGCCAGCCACCGGAGCAGCGGCGGCAGCAGCACGGCCCATGGCAGCCAAGGGCAGGGTCGCCCCGGCAGCGGCGCCGGCCAGAGCGCCTGCGAGGCCGGCAGTTGGCGTCCGTGCTGCGGCTCCAGAGCGGCCGGCGGTCGCAAGGGCGCCGGCGAAGGCCAGCCGCCCG
Organism: Tetratostichococcus sp. P1; assembly: GCA_036584455.1. Lineage (NCBI taxonomy): Eukaryota > Viridiplantae > Chlorophyta > Trebouxiophyceae > Prasiolales > Stichococcaceae > Tetratostichococcus > Tetratostichococcus sp. P1. The sequence goes on from BTPI01000001.1 coordinate 5,080,376, forward strand.
GCGGCGCAGCGCGGCGGCTGGGACGCCCAGCCGGCTGCTCACGGCTACAGCGACGAGCACTGGGCTGACGCTCGCGATGAGACCGGCGTCCAGAACTACAGCCTCGACGAGCAGCCGGTCAGGGCACGTGCAGGCACAGTAGCTGCAGCCGGTGGCGGGCAACCTGCAGCTGATGACACTGACCAGGTATAAACGATCGTTCTCATCTGCCTGGAATGTTTATATGGAACAGCGCCTTCAACTGATGCATCAATTGCAGATGCACAGACGACAAAAGCTGCACAGGATGACACTTCCTGCCGCAATGCACCCAGGACGGCAACAACTTGTCAGACTTCGAGCGCCTGGAGCAGCAGGCAGCCCGCGACAGCGCAGTGCAGCGGCTGGCGACCGTCAACCGCTCGCGCGCCAGCAGCCGCCGCAGCAGCGCCGCCTCCTGGGCGGGCGACAGCGGCCTGCCGCAGCTGCCCAACGGCTTTGGGCGCCACGACGCCGCCGCTGCGCAGCAGCAACCGCCGCCTGCCAGGGCGCTCGCCAATGGGTATGTGCATAATGCAGCAGCGGACCCCAGACCTGAGGAGGGCACACGACCGGGCGCACACCCGCATGATGGCACAGCGGAGCACAGCAACATGGCGGACCTTGGCGTGCCGACACATGGCGACGAGCAGCATGATAAGCATGCGGCCGGCGCTGCAGCCGGGCGCCATGGCCCCAGCGGCTTCACTGGGCCGTACTCGGACGGCAGGCGGACGGCGGCAAGCACCCTGGAGCAGCTGGCGGCGCCGTCGCCTGCCCAGGACTCGGCAGTGCGGCCAGACAGGCACACGAATGACTACAGCCACACCAATGGCTTCGGCCACAGCAGTGGCTACAACCAAGCCAATGGCTATGGACCCACCCATGGGAAGCCAAGCCACCAGGTAGGTTTTCAGAGGTTGTGCTTTCCTTTGTTAAAGAAGCTCGGAATTTCAGCAAGTTGATCCCCAGCCATTCACATCCTTGACGTTCCATTCAGATTGAGGACAACAGCTTCACTGACACTCTGGCTTTTTAGCAAATGCGGGTGTATGCTGATGATCGATGTACTTGCCCTGCAGCGGTGGCCGGAGCATGAGGATGAAGGCGCGGAGGACTATGTGGCGGCTACACTGGACAGAGTGCACCGCCTTGCGCCTGTCGCTGCGCCCGCTGGCGTCAAGACACGACCCGGCCTCCGCAAGCCCAGTGAGTTCTGCAGTGACACATGTTGCTGCTTGTCAGCGCCCTTCTGTGAGCCTGCTGTCCGTGCAGGCTTGCCAATAGCAGCTCCATTGCGGTGACCGTGGCAAGCTTTGCTTCTCAGACCAACTGACACATCCACATGTGGTCGAGCATCTGCCTTGTGGGTCCTCTACAGCGTAGATGTAACACAAAAATGGCGCCGCGCGCGGGCGCCAAAAGCTGAGCCTGATTGATGTGCTGGAGTAGGAGAATGCACGGCTACATGGGGCCGCATCCGGCAAATGGTGACGATTCTCAGGATACTTGAGGCGGCCAATCTGTGTATCATCTGTGGCAGGCGGGGCGCTGGAGCCGGATGCAGGGAAGGAGGCGCTGCGGGAGGAGGTGGCGCGGCTGCGGGGGGCTCATTTTCAATTGATGATCCGCAGAAGTACAAACATGACGAAACTGCTCGACCTCTATGACAGGCGGGGCGCCAGAGCCGGACCCAGAGAAGGAGGCGCTCAGGGAGGAGGTGGCACGGCTGCGGGGGGAGCGCGCCCGCGTGAAGGGCCTCAAGGCGCAGCTCGAGCGCTCCATGGCCGCCCTCAGCGACCAGCGCGCCGCCTTCCTCAAGCAGCAGGTGCGCACGCTCACTGTGGTCACACTGAGTACATCCACCGAAGATGTCCTGCTTGACAGCTGCCTTGCCAATGGTGCGGTGCTGGGCGATGCCTGCATCAACGTGCGAGTGGGCAATTGCATTGATCTGTGCTGCCAAATGCAAGCCTGTGAAGCGTCGCAGCTGCAGGCGGTTGCTCAACAGCCGTGACGAGCCTCATGCTGCATCGCCTTCTCGGCCCTGGCTGATTGTTTGAAGAGTTACATCACACGTGGTGTGCATTTCGGCAGGACGAGGAGCAGGCGAAGTGGGAGGCGGAGAAGGCGGCGCAGGCGGCCAGGCTGCGGCGGGACAAGCTGACGCTGGAGAAGCAGTCCCGCGCCCTGCTCAAGCTGCCTACCAAGAAGGAGCGCTCCGAGGTGCCCTCGTCTCACTCTCCCCAACCCTTTGCAGCACCGTGCAAGCGCACTGACTGCACAGCGCGCCCTGTAGTGCACTCGTCTCCCCACCGAGCTCAGCCTGCCCAACGAGAAGGAGCGCTCCGAGGTGCGCCCGCCGCACCGCCCCAACTGCAGACAACATCTGTGCAGTTCCATACGCGCGCCCTGGGACGCACTCGTCTCCTGAGCTGCAGTCGCACAGCTCAAGCCCCTCTCACGAAATCCTCACGCTGCACAGAAGATGGGATGAAGCTTTTGCCAGCGTGTCGTGTTGAACACATCTTTCCTGTGGCACCCAGATCGAGGCGCTGGAGGCGCTGCTGGACCACGAGCGGGGGGAGGGCCGGGCGCGTGAGCAGCGCCACAAGCTGACCGTGGAGCGCCTGCGCCGCCAGATCGCCGACCTGCAGGTGCCGGGCCTTGCGGCAGCCCTCCTGTGTTCCGGTCTGCGAGATGGTCCGTGTCGTCAGCGCTTTCAATTCAGAGGGAGCTGCTTGGACAGTGTCTGCTTCCGATGCTGCAAAGCGAGGGATGGCGTGTCGCAAGCATACACCCTGATGTGTCGTTGATGGCTTGTTTGCCGCGCAAGTCAGCTGATGGCATATGATGGGCATCATGTGGTGTCCACAGGAGAAGCAGGCGGCGCTGAAGGAGGAGCTGGCGTGGCATGTGGAGCAGCGCGCCCGCGACCGCACCGGGGCAGCGCTCGCCGCGTTGGACTCCGCGCCCGCCGACCCACCGCAGCGGGGCCGCACCGACGCCAACCCCTCAGGTGAGCAGTAGCCAATTCAGTCGTGGGGTCGAGCCGCTGGTGACTGCAAGGATTGCCATCCCTGCAGATGGCATGTGCACGGTTGAATTGCATACATGTTGCGACAGCAGGCAGCTTCCCAAATTCAATTTGTGTGATGCTGCAGAGCGGCCGCCAGACAAGATCGCGGATGGCTGGCGCGCCGCGTTCCAGGATGCAGCTGCATCCCGCGGCGAGCCGCTCGCCAACGGCCATGCCCACGGCGCGCCCAGCTGGCACAGCAGCGCCAGGGGTCCGGCAGGCGGCCGGGCGACTCGCGGAGATGCTGCATCCGCAAACCCGCTGTATGACGACTCTGGAGCCCATGGCCTTTTCAGGTGCGATTGCTCTTGTGGCAGTTTGCTGTCTCTGAACCCTTCTGAACAAGGTCGAGGTGTTGACTGGAAGGCAGCACTTCGTGGCGTGGCAGCTCTGTCAGGCTGCTTGCCGTCCAGATCGTGCACCTGCCGGTTCGGGCACCTGCTAAGTGACAGCATTGACATCTTATGAGTGTGCACTTGCAGCTACAATGCCAACGGCTGCGGCAGCCCAGAGCGGCCCGCCGGCGGCGCGCAGCCGCCGCCCGGCAGCTACCAGCCCGCCAGCGCACAGCGTGGCGACCGGCGGTGGGGCAACAGTGGCGCCGCCGGCCGCGACGGCAGCCGCCCCGCCAGCCCGCAGCGGGACGACAGGTGGGACGCCACATGACAGACGAGACATCTCCCCGCCAAATGTGCCTTATGCGGACTGGATGTTGAGTCAGGTGGCACACAAAACCTCAGATAGATACAAAGGCAACTAGCAGCTCAGGGAACTGAAGGATGCTGCTGCCCGAGTGCAGGGGCGAGACTCGCGCCGGCGTCGGCGCCCGCACAGCCCGCTTCGACGTAGCTGAGCCATCGCATGCCGGCGGCGGGCTCGACTGCGGCTGGCAGAATGGCAGCACAGCCCACCTGCGGCAGGGCGCGGGCTGGCAGGGTGATGCCGGCGTGCAGCAGGATGCTGAGACTCGGTGGCCGGGTGCGGTGCCGGCGGGCACGCCGCCGCGGCGCGCCAGCGACGGCTTCCAGCACCCCGACAACAATTTCCAGCATCCCGACGACGGCTTTCAGCAGCCATACGAGGCGGCGCAGCCTGACAGCCGCCGCGACCCGCAGCAGCGCGGCGCGGACGCCGACTTCACGGTGTAAATTGTCAGATTTGCTCGACGACATTGATTTGAACACCAATCTCGGGGCACGCACCGGCAGACATGGGGCAGTTGAAGCTTTAATTGCTGAACCTTTTGCACTTGTCACTGGCGCTTGTCAACTGCAGGACACGGTGCACATGGACGGCAAGCGGGAGCGGCACTTTCGGGATGGCCGCCGCATGGTGGTCTTCGTCAACGGCACAATCAAGGAGGAGTACCCCTCCGGGCTCTCCATTGTGCGCTTCACCAACGGCGACATCAAGAAGGCCTACAAGAATGGTGCGCGCTGCGCAGCTGCAATCCTTAAAGTGATTGTCTCTACAGTGGCAGATTGAGGTGATGTTGAATTGATCGCAGGTGATCACAGTGACCTTTGAACACGCAACAAGCTTGCATCTCACATCACTGCCAGCAATATCCCCAATCTTTCACAGTTGAGCGCTCTGCTACAGGGCTGGTGGAGTACCTGTACGCGGAGGTGGACACATGGCACACCACCTGCACCGACGGCACCCAGGTGTTCTACTTCGCCAGCGGCCAGGCCGAGGCACACCGCCCCGACGGCAGCAAGGAGGTGCACTTCTCACGCCTCCCCGCAGCTGCGGTTTCAAACCCTGCTGTGTCACAGCCAGAGCTGCCGCCGCCAACATGTGGGCGCCATGTGCACTCCTGCATACAGCTCATAAATGCACTCAGAGCAAACTTGCGACGCCCATCTTGATACCATACTGCAGGCGGCCTTGCAGGACTCAGTGCAAAAACATGAAGCCGACTGAAACTGCACTTGATGCATCATTGCAGGTGCTGTTCCCGGATGGCACGGGCCGCACTGTGTCGCCGGAGGGCGTGGAATCCGACGTGCCCGCGGAGGCGCTGTGCTCGGCGGTGCGGGCGCCTGCGCCTGCCGACGTGCCCGCCATCGTGTTGTAAACTCGCCTGGGCGTGACTGCCGCTCTGGTCAGGCATGGCCGATGGCGGTGCACGCGCCCTGCGCTTACTGATGTGTCCACCATCATTGTCCTCTGAAGCAGCTCTACACGAACTGCCGCAATAACCTGTGGCATTGTGCTTGAATGCCACTACGGTTTGGGCTTATCTGCTGATGGTCGCTGTGGCATGCTGGCAGCTGAATAATGTATGATGACGAATGCTGACAACAAGCCCTACGGCGCTGGTGCATGTTGTTGCTGCTGTTGCTGCGGTCAGTATGACATGGGGTCTTGTTTATGTGGTTTGCGCAGACGAGAATGTTGATCCCACTGTTCTCCTGTGCTTATGTTGAACTGTAATTTGAAGCACACACTGTCGATGCAGCTCAGTACATCCCGAATAATTCCTGTTGGTGTCTGCCCACCCTGACACTTGAAGACACTGCAGACAGTGGGGTACACACCAGGCTCAGCAAATCAAACCTTTGAGTCGCTGATACGAGCATTCAGCAACAAAGCGATGGGAAAGACATCCTAGAAAACATCGACAGCAGCTGAAAGAACCGCTGCCCTTGGCACCATGCTCTGATGCAGTGCTGCCATCAAACTGGTCAGTGTCTGTCCATGCCTTGGTCATCATCATGAACCGAGTTCAGACGCACCAAACTCACACACATATTCTTCTGACACTACTGCCATGGCAAGGCCGGCCCCACAGAAGCGACGGCGTCCTCGGTCTAGATTTGGGCGCGCTGTGAGCGTCACAGGTGTGGCGCTGAGGCAGCCCGGTTTGACGCCATGCCATCAAAAGGTGCCTCCGGCAGCGACGGCGCAGACGATGCCCCGCCCTGGAAGGGGAATGTCGGGGATGGCCCACCCGACTGCTGCAGCCCTGGCTTCGCCACCTGCAAACCGGCAGACACTCTTGCAGGCTCCCTCATCTGACACAAGAAATTCATGTGCATCTCATGCATTTGGCTCACTATAGGCGTGGTGAAAGACCTCTAATGATTCCTTTCTCACTATGTGGTCCCCTGTGCATCTGGTCCTGAACTACCACCTTCCTTTCCCTGACCCACCTGCGCCTGCGCAGAGGCAGCGGTGTCCAACGACTCCAGGCCCCGCTGCGGCTGCGGCGGCGGCGGCGCGCCTGCGGGCTGCTGCTGCTGCTGCTGCTGCTGCGGGCGCAGCTGCGGCACAGACGCCGGGCGTTGCAGCTGGGGGCGGCTCTGGAAGCCACCCTGGAGCGGCCGCGGCCCCCGCCCCGGCCGCGGGTGCTGCAGCACCGGGCGGCTGTGGTATGACGACCCCTGATATGGCGGGCGGCTCTGATATGACGGGCCGCCGCTTCCGCCTGTGAAGTAGGACGGGGTGTGGCTGGCCGAGCTGTGCAGCGGCTGCGGGCCACCCTGGGGAGGAAAGCCCTGCGGCCGGGGGCCTGCCGGGTACGGTCGCGGGGTGGAGCTCTGGGGGTGCGGCTGCTGCGGCTGGTGCGGCGGGCGCGGGGTGTAGGTGGTGGTGCGGTTGCTGGGGTTCAGCCGGGGCTGCGGCGGCTGCTGCTGCAGGGCGCCGCCACCGGGGCTGCTCCCGGTGCTGGGCGCCTTTTCCGCTGCTGGCGGCGGCGGCTTCTCCACCAGCAGCTGCTTCACCGCCTGCAGTAGTGAGAAGACGACGCTACCCTCAGTACGTTTCCACAGCCAGGCTGCGGGCATCGCGCGAAGCGTTGTCCTGCCAACAAGTTTGGGACAGGGGTGGGATGCCCAGCAGCAACACACACCGACACTAACAGTTCAACATGGGACCAGGTGTCACGACTCAAGGCTGGGGTCTGAGCGTCGAACCTGGGGTCAGTGCACGATCGTCCAGAGCATTTTGCGGACGCCTCTTGTTGAGTCCAAAGCACCCAAGCTCACCTTTGGCAGGTGTCCACCGCCCTCAAAGCGGGCGACGGCGCCGCCGCCCACGTCAAAGGAGCGCAGCTGCGTGAGCGGGGCGTACCCGGCAAGCAGGCGCTCGATGCTGAGCGCCAGATTCGTGTGCACCCGCAGCTTGCCATGCTCCACCACCTGTGCGCCAGGGGATGCTCATATAAATTAATATTAGTATCCCCTGTAGGTACCGATGCCACCAGGAGCCTCACAGCCTCTCATTGCACAACCTCATGGCACGGATGGCACCTGTGCAACGTGCGGAATTGGCAGGGAAGCTCCCGCTTGGCAGCACCTGGCTGCTGCTTCTGTGAGCAACTGTGCGTGCACATGAGCAACTGATGTACTGCAGCCAAGGAGTGCGGGCACCTCGATCAGGGTGCAGAAGGCGGGGGCACCCTTGCGAACAAGCTCCTGTGGCCGCAGCCCAATGCCCCTCCTGCTTAGAGCAGCTTGAAGGACACGGTGTCATCGAAAAACCAAGTCCGATCACTATTTGTCAAGTGCGATGTTGCCGACCGGGGTGGTGAGGAGCTGAACTACAAGCACAGATCGTGTTGGGACTGAGTCTGACTGCCACAGGCACTCAGACCATTCAAGTTGGTGTACTGCGCGCCCACCTGCCAGAGCCTGTCAGCAGCATGTGCAGCTCGTGGTTCTGCAGCAGGTCCACCAGGCTGCGCGCCTGTGCAGCTGCGATGACTGGGATGCCACGCTGGGCTGCGGCACGCGCTGCTGCCGCCTCATCACGGGATGCAATGTCGTCCACCATGAGCACCTGCAGCATGAAGTGCCACAGACGCTTTGAGTTGGAGGTGCTGGCATCAGCGAATTGTTGGATGTATTCAGATCTCTACTAATCTTTACAAGCGAAGCCAATGAGATGCTCACGAAAGACGCACCTGCGGTGAGTGGTTGCGGGCCACATCCTGGAGCACCTCTCCCATCTTGCCGTCCCACGCCACCTGCAGTTCGATCAGCAGGCTGTCAATCATGGCATGCCGTCATTCTCAGCCAGTCCTGTGGCTCTGTAGTTTGCTTGCTGGCTCCTTACTACAGCTGCATTGTTGAACCACCTGGAAGCGTCGGCTGCTGCCCAGGCAGAAGTGCGGCTGCGGGGCCAGGCCCACGATGTCTGCTGACGTGTCCACCACGCTGACATGCTGCTTGAACCTGAGCATGCATTGCAGCGAGCTCTCAATGGATGGTTTGTTGTTCCAGGCAAGTCAACAGGCCTTGGCACTGCAGATGTACTTCCAGCATTGACACGCAACGCACCTTTTGTCGAGGAGCCAGTTCATGTTCCTGAGCAGCGTGCTCTTGCCAGATCCTGCACGGGTCAAGCTGAACCTGATTGAATGGTGATGCATCACGCTGTATGCAGTGGACAACTTGTTCGAGCATGCAACCCAAGCAATCCACGTGCGGCACACCTGGTGGCCCGACCACCAGCAGCGAGCATGACAGCGCTGCCTCCTCTGCATGGTTAACGCCCTTGTGCTGCGCGATGCCCGCCAGCAGGTCCAGCACCAGCGCGCCAATGCCTGAAGGCAGATGCTTACAATTCAAACAGGTGGCACTACATGTGCAGCATACTGTTTCAGCTGACGCCCTTGCTAGCACCGAGTCACCTGCACCTGCATGACTGCGATGTTCACAGCAACTCCGCTCAGCATCACAGTGTTGGTGAGCCTCATTAAGAACAAAAGGCGGCGTACCTGGCACGTGGCGCTTGACATGGTACGTGAGGCCGACGATGCGGTGGCGCCCCGTGATGCCGGCGGTGGCGCGCACCGAGGTGATGCGGTGCAGCGTGCCCGGGATGCCAGCCCGGTTGCCCGGCCCAAACAGCTCCTCCGCGCTGCCCGGCATCGCCGACTCCTCGCCCTCCTTGCTGGGCGTCTCCAGCTCTGTGATGGAAGTGTCAGGGTGCATTAGACCCAATGCTATCTGTGATCGTAATATCGATACATGCTGGGCATGTCACAGCCTTTGGCAGTCTTCCAGAAATGTGTCAAAACCCTCAGATTGCCTGCCATCCGTCCGGACGCACCATGCCTGAAATCCCATTGCTGCACGCTGAACCACTGACAGTACCCACATGTGTTCGCCCTGACTTGACCAATAATGGCCTCTGCTGCGCAGCACAGGGGCCAAACTTGCAGTTGGTGTCAGCAAGAGACGAGATGGCGCATCGCACCCTTGAGGCGGCTGATGAGGGCGCTGCCGGCGAGCTGCATGCTGGTGGACACGCTGGAGCGCGTCTGGGAGCCGTCCGCAAAGCGCAGCAGGATGTTGGTGCCGCTGTCCGCGCATATCTGGACCAGCTGCACCATGAAGATACAATGAATCACACGTCATCATGTGTCAGCGCCAGCTGCCAAGATGTCGCAGCTTCACTGATGGTGTCGAGGAGACTTTCAGTCACTGTGCATCAAATTAGTCAACGACGTCTGCGGGTCCTGTAGCATGGGATCCTCTGCAAGATTGGCGCATGCAAAGGCGAATTGGAGTGTGTACCTGCAAAATTGTGGCCCACCTGGGAGCTTTTCCTGCCGTCTGGCAGGCTGCTGAGTGTGTGCAGGAGACCCTCCTTCACGTGTGGCGGCAGACAGTCCAGCATGGCCAGCACATCGGCGTCTGATGCCGGCTCCGCTGCAATATGTCACCATCAGCGCAATTCCTCTGATTGCACAGAACATGGCGACATGCTGCACGTGTGCATGTGTCTTCCAATTGTGCATGTGGTCGATGTGTAACCGTGCTACCTGGAGCTTTGGCGGAGGCTGGTGATATGGCGTCCATTTGGGGCGGCTCATGCTCGCTGAAGCTGGCGGCGCAGGCAGCACCCTCCTCATTGCTGAAGCTCAGGCGCAGGTCCTTGTTTTTGGGCTGCTTGTCCAGGTCCCTGCATCAAAAGCAAGTCAGACACTGTCCGGGTGATTGTGTGATTGATACCAAAGTGTAGCATTTGTATTTTGGATGCAACTGCCCCAGCAACCTTTGCCGACCATGTCCAATGAGCGTCAACAGCTCACTCATTGTCAGGCCCTCTGATTGGCAGCAGGGTCGCTGTCGACTCGTCTGTTTCTGTCAGAGAGCTGGCGATGTCTGCCGCAAGCCGCTGCTGCACCTTTGCAAGGGCTGCTGGTTGCTTTGGCTTCCCTGCACCGATGGTACTATATGGCTTGGCTCCAGGGCAACTGTCCGCATTGTAAATAATGTAATGACAGCACTGCTTCTGTGTTTATGATCGATGGCAAGTCTAACTTGGGTACCACCGAAAGCACGCTGCATATTTGTACCTTGGTGCTCGTAGACTTCGAGCAGGGCTTTGCTCTTGGTCGCGGCGGCTGCTGAGATGAGGCTCTGCTGCACCAGCTGATCCAGCAGCAATGACAGCATCTGCAATGCAGCAGATGGCATGCATATGAGGCCTGGCCGCTCGTGGGGCTAGTGTCAGCAATATTTGCACCCTGACATAGTCGTGACCAATCAAAAACAGCAGAGGCCACACCTTTGATGGCGGCTCTGAGTCAGTGGCTGGGTCGGACTGCCTTCTGCTGCTGTCGACCGTCTGCAACAAAACACAACATGCATGACGGCCCACCTCCACGCCCACCAATGACAACAACCACACTGGCAAACTTCACTTCCTACCCACCGCAGAAGTTCCTGTGCCAACAGCCGCATCGCCGGGGGCCAGGTGGCCCGGCGGCAGCCCAGCGGGCGCCTGGCCCCCGTTGGGCAGTGAAGCCGAGCTGCTGCTGGTCGACAGGCCGCTGCGGGCCGTGCCGAGCAGCTGCTGCGGCTGCGGCTGCTGCTGTTGCTGCTGCTGCTGCTCGGCCTGCTGCTGGGCCTGCTGGGCCTGCTGCTGCCGCTGCGCCTTGCCGGCCTGTGTGTGCAGCGCCAGCGCCGCCTCGAAGGTCCGCCACAGGTGCAGCCGCAGCGCAGGGGCGCCTTTGGGGCCCTTGCAGATCTGCAACATGGGGAAGCTTCTGTCAAAACCTATGCCACTTGACACCATGCAGCAGTCCAGGTGGTGTTCCTGGTCTGACGACGGTCGTTGGTATCATCGGCAGACCTGCAGGTAGGGCGAGCACACAGGGCCGCCAAAGAAGTCGCCCGATTTTGTTGGCAGGCTTTCGGCGCATTGCTCGGCATGCGACTGCCGAAGCACATCCATCACTTGCGTGAGAAGCACCTGCACGCAATGCCCAGCAGGTGACGTGTCTACACAGTGGAACCTCAGGCACATGACAGCAGCCCTGCTTGCAAACTTGCTCGAGGCAAGTAGGGAAGCGGCTGAAATGGTGGTTTTAACGATCAACATATCCTACCGGTTCATTCAGCGTGCTGGTAGAGTCGACATTGACGAGGTCCTGCTCCTCTAGGCACACCTGCGGCATCATGCTGACATGTTAGGGTTTGCCATCCACTACAGGGATCCGCAATGTACAACATCGGCTGGCATTCTGTAGGCAGCCTCATGCGAAGCACCTGCGCTCCTGCATACGCAAGCTCTGCTGCCGTTCCAAGCTTCAATGGCCAGACCTGACCAGCAGCCTCTGCAAGTGCCTGCTTGGGTTCACGAACAGGCATCAGCATCAAGACTTTGCAACTCACCAGCATTCACATAATACAAGAAAGCGGACTTTCCTCACCTGGACGAGAAGACCATACACCTGCAGGCCAGTGTCGCATTCCATAAGTGACCTGTCCACCCAAACTTGAGTGATACCAGCATTGCAGCATCAATTTGCGATGACGAGCCTCACGTCAAGCTCAATGGCGCCAGCCTTGCCGAAAGCATCCGCATGATAGATGATCATGTTGGTACACTCTGCAGTTGGCACGACACAACATTTAATATGACTTGTGAAAGCGTCAGAGCGATTCCATTGAGATGCGCACAGCAGGCTGCGGGCACTGTGCAAAGGCCGCCCGGGCTCTCCGTACCAGGGTTCAGGATGAAGTCTTTCAGCTTGCTGGCGCCCGCTTGCTGCCGCAGCGCCCCATGCTTGCTATTGAGGAACGACCCCAGCGAGGGCATGCCCTCTGTGAAGCGGCCATATGCGCCATCCTTGGGCCTCACGGCCGGGGGTTGCGGCCGCGGGTCCAGTAGCCGCTGGGCAATGGCGCGCGCAAACTGATGCTTCACATTGGCATCCTCGGGCCACGCCAAATACACCGCGAGGTTCAGGATGTCCACCAGGTGCGACGAGCCCTGCGATCGTGGTGATCAATTTGGCATCAGGGGCGGGCGCATGCATGATGTCTGTGCAATGTCAATTTGATTGGCAGCTGTTCGATACGGATGCTGGCATCGCAGACTTGCAGTGGCATTTGAGTGGACTGATCAGCACCATTGCGCGCCACGCAGGCAATCCTATTTCCCGTGGTCAACGAGCATGCAAAGGTGTCGATTATGCCGTTCCTCGTGGCATCATCAAGGAGATTATGTGTCATGTCCACTACCAGCCATACAATCAATCTTGCTCTAGCATGAGTGTTGTCGAGATAATGCGCAGTGAGCGTTGCATCTCCCAGATGTCCCCAGATCACAATTAGGTCTGATACTTCCTGCTGCTGCACGCTAATCATAGTGCTTACGTCGAGCAGGCCTGCTGAAGCGCACCAAAGGTGCAGTTGCACAAGCCGTTGCTGGGCCCGGCCGCATTGCATCATCTCAGGGAGAGGCCTGGGTGCGCGTTGGGAACGTTGCACACGTTTGTGCAGAGGTTGCAACAGTCCAGCAGGTCGCGAATTGCACCAACCCCAGCTCGCCGGAAGCGGGCTGCGACAGAACCAGAGTTTCTGCCGGGTGTTTTTGGGGTCAACGCCAGGCTCTGCGAGCGCGTAGTCGCAGCGTTACAGCCGCCGGGGGGCAGTCACTCACCGAGTGCACCCCGGCACGGCTTTCCAGCAGTCGCAGCAGGCAGCCAGCATGGCGGACATCAACAAGATGGCAACAGACCCGCAGCAGCTGCTCGATGACAAGGTGGGACGCTTCGCTGGGGACCCAGCAGCTGCAGCATGGCCATGTGCATCGTTGTGTTGTGTCTGCCTGCTGCGCAGCTCCAGACGCTGCATGGGCGTAGCAGACGCGCTGTGCATAGCCGTAGGCTCCATCGTGCAGATGCACGCGTGGCTCTGCATGCCATAGCTGAATTTTGGCTTCAGCGTCTGTGCACTGCCATGTTCTGCAACCGCAGGACATGCTGTCTTGATTCTGCTTCCTCTTTCTGCAGGCACGCAAGTGGCAGCAGCTCAACAGCAAGCGCTATGGCGAGAAGCGCAAGTTCGGGTATGTGCAGGCGCAAAAGGAGGAGATGCCGCCCGAGCATGTCCGCAAAATTATTCGGGTAAGTGCTGATGTTTGAGCGTCACAGCTCAGCTGTATCAGCAGGTTTCTGGAATGGAAGCTGCGGCTCGGTGATGTTGCCGAGCTATCCGAGGAGCACATCCAGCGTTGCCATGCACAAGAGCTTAGCGTTTTGCATCCGGCGCAGTTGCCGTCTCTCATGCAGAGGCAACTACCCAGCTTCGCCCTTTCTGCCAGCTGCACTGCTGCCTTTTCGTCTTGTTTTGACACCGCACATGACCTGCTGCAGGACCACGGCGACATGACGTCGCGCAAGTTCCGGCATGACAAACGGGTGTACCTGGGCGCGCTCAAGTTTGTGCCGCATGCGGTGTACAAGTTGCTGGAGAACATGCCGATGCCGTGGCAACAGGTCAAGCAGGTCAAGGTGCTGTACCACATCACCGGCGCCATCAGCTTCGTGGACGAGATCCCATGGTGAGCAGAATCAGATGGATGTGCATTGAAACAGCTGCAGAGCTGCAGTGTGCACTATTTACTGCCACAGTAGCAGATCCAGCATGTCATTGCCCGAGAATATCCGTTGCAACCCCTTTTGGTACCGATTGCAGGGTCATCGAGCCGCTGTACCTGGCACAATGGGGCAGCATGTGGATCATGATGCGGCGGGAGAAGCGGGACCGGCGGCATTTCAAGCGCATGCGCTTCCCGCCCTTTGATGATGAGGAGCCGCCCCTGGACTATGCGGACAACGTCCTGGTGCGCAGCTGTGCATGCTGGAGCACCATTGCCGCATGCTGGAGAATCAGTGCTGCACTTGCTGGGTTCTACGCTCTCGAAAAAGTTGATGGTTAGGTCATCAGTCCAGAGGCAATTCTGTGCCATCAGCCTCTACGTCACACCACAACAGATAAATGCTTTTTATGTCACTTGCTGACATCGTGTCATCTGTGGCGTTGCAGGAGATCGACCCTCTGGAGCCTATTGAGCTGGAGCTGGACCCAGAGGACGATGCGGCGGTGGCGTCCTGGTTCTATGATGACAAGCCGCTGCAGTGGACCAAGTTCGTCAATGGGCCATCCTACCGCTCCTGGAATCTGCCACTGCCAGTGGTACGCGCCCATTTGCACATTCAGTGGGGCTGGTTATTAACATTTCATGCAGAGTTTGCACCCAGCTACATCGTTATCATTTTCAGTAGTCAGACGCTCAGCTGCTGACTTCTGTTCTGGCTGCATCTGGCTGCAGATGAGCAACCTGTACCGGCTGGCGGGGCAGCTGCTCAGCGACCTGACGGACCGCAACTACTTCTACCTGTTTGACGACAACAGCTTTGTCACGGCCAAGTCGCTCAACATGTGCATCCCCGGCGGCCCCAAGTTCGAGCCGCTCTACCGGGACATGGACACGCGGGACGAGGACTGGAACGAGTTCAACGACATCAACAAGCTCATCATCCGGTCCCCCATCCGCACCGAGTACAAGGTGCGAAAGTTTACAGCCTTCCATATGCTATAGCTCCGCTGCGGCCAGGTCATGTGCATCCTTGTTATCATGCCATATTGCTGTACATTCAGCCGCACCGCAACTCACACCACCAGACTTGCAGATTGGAAGTCCTGAAATCACAGTGCGCATGCTACACAGGTGGCGTTCCCGTATCTGTACAACAACAGGCCGAGGAAGGTGCGGCTGAGCGTGTACCACTACCCGATGGTGATGTACATCAAGACGGAGGATCCGGACCTGCCGGCCTTCTACTATGACCCGCTGCTGCACCCTATCGCATACTACAAGACCGACAAGCGCGGCTCCAAGCCTGCTGAGGAGGTGCCCACTGCTTACTCTGCTCGACCTGCTTTGTGTGCTCACTGAGCATTCCACCTTGTCCACTGCACTGCCTTGAAGTCATGTCACGACCCTGTCCTGCCATCTGCTTGCATGCAGAGTGTCGAGCGCACATGACATCAGCTTGTTTTGAAACCTGACAGGAGCTGGACGAGGAGGATGAGGAGTGGGCGCTGCCGGAGGGCGTGCAGCCCTTCCTGGAGGAGACCGAGCTGTACAGCGAGACCACTGCTGCGGTGTGCACTTCTCTATATGTCGAAATGCAGTCTATCGTATCCAAAGTGCAGTTTTGTGTGGACATTTGCTGAAGTAGATGTCGAACGACAGAGTTGTTGCACCCATCAAAGGAACTTCTATCTGCTCTGCTGAACAGAAAGGTGTTGCACATCCGCACAGGGCATCGCGCTGCTGTATGCGCCTCACCCTTTCAACAAGCGGTCGGGGCGCACGCGGCGCGCGTGCGACGTGCCGCTGGTCAATGAGTGGTTCCACGAGCACTGCCCGCAGTCGTACCCGGTGAAGGTCCGGGTTTCATACCAGAAGCTGCTGAAGATGTACGTGCTCAACGTGCTGCACCACCGGACGCCAAAGAACATGAAGAAGAAGAGCCTCTTCAGGGTGCGAATCTACCTCTCGAGCTGTACTTGTTGCTGCCAAAAGCTGTTGTGTGACCCTCTTGTGAGTGCAGCATGCTGTGAAGCATAAAGATTGCAGCTCTGTGCTTGAAATAGAGGGATTTTGTTGATGCGCAGGCGCTCAAGGCGACCAAGTTCTTCCAGACAACGGAGCTGGACTGGGTGGAGGTGGGGCTGCAGGTGTGCAGGCAGGGCTACAACATGCTCAACCTGCTCATCCACCGCAAGAACCTCAACTACCTCCACCTGGACTACAACTTCAACCTGAAGCCCGTCAAGACGCTCACCACCAAGGTGCACTTGTTGCCGATGCCATGTGCTTCCGTCTGATTATGCCAGTGCCCTGGACATCCTTTCACATCTCACAGTGCCCCTCATTTGATCCTTGTCAGCTTCTATATGACTTATGTTGTTCTGTTGCAACCCACAGGAGCGGAAGAAGTCACGGTTCGGCAATGCGTTCCACTTGTGCCGTGAGATCCTGCGGCTCACCAAGCTGGTGGTGGATGCCAATGTGCAGTTCAGGTGGGTGTGAAGAGGAGTCTACTCGTCTGACTGCTGTCACTTGCGTTTGTACTCATGACGCTGTGCAATCTAACTGCTGACAATTACATGTACACCCTTAGACTCCTGTGTCTACGACTGCAGGCTGAACAATGTGGATGCCTTCCAGCTGGCTGATGGCCTGCAGTACATCTTCAGTCACGTTGGCCAGCTGACCGGCATGTACCGGTACAAGTACAAGCTGATGCGGCAGGTCCGCATGTGCAAGGGTGCGGCTCTCCTCCTTGGTGGTGCCATCACCTGCATGTCAACTTGCCCTGGCTTCAGCTGTGATCAGGCAGTCCATGAGTCGCCTGCAGCTGTGCTAACATCACTGTCTTCATCACACTGGTTGGCGTAAGACCCTGCCGTCATCGATCCAAGCATTTCATCCAGCCATCCTGCTGCTGCGCCTGCAGACCTGAAGGACCTGGTGTACTATCTCATTCAGCCATCCTGCTGCTATGCCTGCAGACCTGAAGCACCTGGTGTACTACCGCTTCAACACGGGGCCGGTGGGCAAGGGCCCGGGCGTGGGCTTCTGGGCGCCCATGTGGCGCGTGTGGCTGTTCTTCCTGCGCGGCATCGTGCCGCTGCTGGAGCGCTGGCTCGGCAACCTGCTGGCCCGCCAGTTTGAGGGCCGCCAGTCCAAGGTCAGCCCAGGCGTGCAGCGGTCGTACCATCGCCTCTTGTCACTGTCCATCTCAGTGGGTTAGTCTGTGAGATGAAGCAGCAATCGAGAGCTTCCACTAGTCAGCTGCTGGAAGCTCCATCTTTGCAGCATTGCTCACATAACTTTGAAATTTCTGCTGTGATCTGCTGCGCAGGGCATCGCCAAGACGGTAACGAAGCAGCGCATCGAGTCGCACTTCGACCTGGAGCTCCGCGCGGCGGTGATGCACGACATTCTGGACATGATGCCGGAGGGCGTGAAGCAGAACAAGGCGCGCATCATCCTGCAGCACCTGTCAGAGGCGTGGCGCTGCTGGAAGGCCAACATCCCCTGGTGAGCTAATCGTATTGAGCGCTGCTCTGCGCTGTTCAGCTTGGGCTGAACGGCAAGTGATCATATGTGATAATCTTTACAAATTTTTGAGTTTGCCAGCATGTGTCACATCATGCTGCAACCCATGTGCTGTGTGTGTGTGCCCTGCAGGAAGGTGCCTGGGCTGCCTGCGCCGATCGAGAACATGATCCTCCGCTACGTCAAGCAGAAGGTGCTTGCCCTGGTGCTGACATCTGTTATGGATCTTCTCTCCTGTGCCTGGATGCAGTTGCAAGGCTGTCACAGCAAGTGCCAGATTGTGATCTTGTGCTTTACCTCATGCAGACCTGCTGTTGCTGCACGTCACAGGCTGACTGGTGGACGAATGTGGCGCACTACAATCGCGAGCGCATCAGGCGGGGTGCAACCGTGGACAAGACGGTGTGCCGCAAGAACCTGGGGAGACTCACGCGGCTGTACCTCAAGGCCGAGCAGGAGCGGCAGCACAACTACCTGAAGGTACTCACACACATTCTGTCTGTTGCAGGATCTCAATTTCTGACAGGCTGTTGAGCTGCCTGCAATTGAATGGTGCATGCGTAACATCTAGATGCATTGCCGTCTCACGCAGGCTGCTTGCCGTCTGCTCTGGTTATCCTGAGCTGTTCAATGCATCTGCTGCTGACAGCTTGTACATTGCATTACATAGGATGGGCCGTATGTGACCCCCGAGGAGGCAGTGGCAATCTACACCACCACGGTGCACTGGCTGGAGTCGCGCAAGTTCACGCCGATCCCGTTCCCGCCGCTCTCATACAAGCATGACACCAAGCTGCTCATTTTGGCGCTGGAGAAGATGAAGGAGCAGTACACCGTGGCCGTGCGCCTCAACCAGCAGCAGCGCGAGGAGCTGGGCCTCGTTGAGCAGGTGGGCCCCAGTGTGCAGCCGCATGTGATGCAGACACATCACCCTGCTCTGCAGGATGTTGCTGAGAGGCTTTGGAAGATGCACACACTGATCAGATGGGCAGCTGGTGGCTCAGTTGGCCTGCGCACGGAGTGGAGATCAGTTGCATATGTCGCGTACCTACACCTGTGTCCCTTCAGCTCCTGCTCATGCTGACGCTAACTTGTAATCCATCTTGTGGACATCCGTAGGCGTATGACAACCCCCACGAGGCGCTTAGCCGCATCAAGCGGCACCTGCTGACGCAGCGCGCCTTCAAGGAGGTGGCCATCGAGTTTATGGACCTGTACACGCACCTGATCCCGGTGCACCACATTGAGCCGCTGGAGAAGATCAGTGACGCATACCTGGACAACTACCTGTGGTATGAGGTGGGTGTCCTCTTGGTGATTTTGAATTTCCTTGGTATTGTCAGTGAAGAATGCACACAGGCGTCCAATCTGCATGCAGGCAGCCACGAAATGCTGCATGAGGGCTGAAGACTCCATGGACCTGGGCAGGTCCTGATGCATGAACAAATCTTTGCAGGCGGATAAGCGGCACCTGTTCCCCAACTGGGTGAAGCCCAGCGATGCGGAGCCGCCGCCGCTGCTGACCTACAAGTGGTGCCAGGGCATCAACAACCTGGCGGATGTGTGGGACACCTCCAACGGCGAGTGCGTCGTCGTGCTGCAGACCACTCTGGAGAAGATCTACGAGAAGGTGAGCTGATGCGCTCTGCAGCTGCGGTTTTGCCTCTGCTGTCTCCAAAGCATGGACACTGGTTGCTGCAGCTGGACGGCTCTGTGCTGTCAGATCACGACACATTGCAACACACTACCAAGCTCAGTGTGAGCATTCACTCTGCTGTGCACACCAAGCAGCACACTCATATCCAATGCACTGGCTGCCCTTGCAGATGGATCTGACGCTGCTGAACCGGCTACTGCGGCTGATTCTGGACCACAACATTGCGGACTACATGACGGCGAAGAACAACATCGTCATCGCGTACAAGGACATGGCGCACACCAACTCCTACGGCCTCATCCGCGGCCTGCAGTTCTCCTCCTTCATCGTGCAGGTGCCGCCGTGCACCCCGCCTTGGCTGACTCACCGGTGCTCAGCCGGCCCGAACGCCTGCCTGTTGTATGTACATCACCACTGCATTTCTGTGCACATCACAAAGCAACCTGCTGGCTGTCTGTGCTGCAGTACTACGGGCTGGTGGTGGACCTGCTGCTGCTGGGGCTGACGCGCGCGTCCGAGATCGCTGGGCCTCCGCAGGTGTGTTTGTTCTGCAAGCCTTCTTTGCTCGAGGCAAACACTTTGTAGCATTGCAGATGCAATATGTACACCCATTCCAAGATGTGGGAGGACACAGCTGACTGTGTGCTGCCTGTTGCAGATGCCCAACGAGTTCCTGACGTTCCGCGACACGCGCACGGAGACACGGCACCCCATCCGCCTGTACTCGCGCAACATCGACAAGATCCACATGCTGCTGCGCTTCAATGCGGAAGATAGGTGAGCCTACATGATGTAACATTGCAGCATGCTGGTGCGCTCCCAATTTTCGCTGCTTTGCAATTTTAACAATTCTACATTTGTTTGTGTGGTGTTGCAGTCGGGACCTGATCCAGCGGTACCTGACGGAGCACCCGGACCCCAACAACGAGAACATCGTGGGGTACAACAACCGCAAGTGCTGGCCGCGGGATGCGCGCATGCGGCTCATGAAGCATGACGTGAGCCACCCTGTCCCTGCCCGTCCTGCATAAACCATCAGCATAACACACGATCAACACTGCTTGCTCAGCTTTGCCTAGCCTGGAACCTGCAGCACAGCTGCGCATGATTGCGCCTATGCAGAGGCATGCAACAAGACCCTTTCTGGACCTGTCTTTCGTGGCACAGCACACAGCAGTCTGCTTTCGCTGCACAACAGGTGAACCTGGGCCGCGCGGTGTTCTGGGACATGAAGAACCGGTTGCCGCGGTCAGTCACCACGCTGGACTGGGACAACTCCTTCGTTAGCGTGTACAGCCGCGACAACCCCAACCTGCTGTTCTCCATGGCGGGCTTCGAGGTCCGCATCCTGCCTAAGATCCGCATGGCGTCCGAGGGCTTCGCCAACAAGGTATACCCAGTTTTGCATCCTCTCTCATCATCAGGTGGACACGTAGTGTGCTGCAAGATCAGCTGCAAGGGTGCTGGACATTGAAGTCATGCCAGGGGTGCATCTCTTCGACCAGTTTGTGCAGTGCTGCAATGCTCAACTTGTCGTTTGCTGGCCACCCTGCAGGATGGCGTGTGGAGCCTGCAGAACGAGGCGACCAAGGAGCGGACGGCGCAGGCGTATCTGCGCGTCGATGACGAGGGTCTGAAGAACTTCGAGAACCGCATCCGCCAGGTCCTCATGTCCTCGGGCTCCACCACCTTCACCAAGATCGCCAACAAGTGGAACACGGTATGCCCGTCCCTCTCTTCGTCAGCCTGTGCTGCCTCGTCAACTGCTCTCTTTAGTTCATGTTAACAGTGAGCTGCTACCGTGTTGATTGCCTGCCACTCTTCCCAGCTCAATGGTTTGGCAATGTGTCAATACTCATATTGCTCTGAATGCTGATGCTGTGGCGTTTGTGAACCCTCCAGGCGCTCATTGGGCTGATGACGTACTACCGGGAGGCGACGGTGCACACTCAGGAGCTGCTGGACCTGCTCGTCAAGTGTGAGAACAAGATCCAGACGGTGCGCATGGCGTTGCGCTTGCACTTTCTCCTGCTGAGACATATCGTGTGCTTTGCATGTGTCCATGCCGGTTCATGTCTATCTTCCATGTGCCTCAGCATTTGCCATGTGTGGTTACAGCCGCCCGTCAATCTGCAATGACACCCGCCTCTTGTTTGTCTCTGCAGCGTATCAAGATTGGGTTGAACTCGAAGATGCCGTCGCGATTCCCGCCGGTGATCTTCTACTCGCCCAAGGAGATCGGCGGCCTGGGCATGCTGTCCATGGGCCACATCCTCATCCCGCAGTCCGACCTGCGGTACAGCCAGCAGACGGACCTGGGCGTCACCCACTTCCGCGCAGGTGTGCTGCAATTCCCCACTGTCACTGGTGGTCTCTGAGGTGCACATATGTCATCAGCAACTGCTGTCGTATCATCAGATGCACACTGTCTCTCGTTACTTGTGTCGTGGTGATGACAGAGATCAGGTCGAGATATTGCAGGGCTGCCGTACTTAAGCTTTGCATATGTATTTGCTGCAGGTATGAGTCACGATGAGGAGCAGCTGATCCCCAACCTGTACCGGTACATCCAGCCGTGGGAGGCGGAGTTCCTGGACAGCCAGCGCGTGTGGGCAGAGTACGCCCTCAAGCGCCAGGAGGCGCAGGCAAGCATCGTAGCTGCCACTCTTTCCAACTGTCTCTCATTTGCCTTGTGTTAGCCAGATCATGCACACTGCTTCAGTCGACATCACAGACCTGTTGATTTGTGATGGCAAGACTGTATCAACCTCAGCGAGTCTATTCAAGCATGTTGTCAAACCGCTGCAGGCGCAGAATCGCCGGCTGACGCTGGAGGACCTGGAGGACTCGTGGGACCGCGGCATCCCACGCATCAACACCCTTTTCCAGGTTGGCACTTGTACAGTCATGATATCAGATGGCGGCTGGCATTGCGATGCTTATTGGCTCATGTCAGTCTCGGAGAGGCTGCTGCTGATCTGTGTATGTATACACTGAATTGCAGAAAGATCGGCACACGCTGGCTTATGACAAGGGGTGGCGGCTGCGCACCGAGTTCAAGCAGTACCAGGTGCTGCGGCAGAACCCCTTCTGGTGGACGCATCAGCGGCATGATGGCAAGCTGTGGTCGCTCAACAACTACCGCACCGACGTCATCCAGGTGAATGGCATGCCTCAGAGTTCAAAGTTATGTGCACTGAGACCAGTCAGACCAGTGTGGTCAGCGCAATTCTGGATGCTGGCGCCCTGCTGCTGGAGGCTGGTGCCCTGCTTCTGAGTGTTTAAATCATTCAAATGTAGGCGCTGGGTGGTGTGGAGGGTATCCTGGAGCACACGCTGTTCAAGGGCACATACTTTCCCACCTGGGAGGGTCTGTTCTGGGAGAAGGCCAGCGGCTTTGAGGAGTCCATGAAGTGAGCCTGTGCAAGTCGTGCTGCCATGGCATACCTGCAAAACTGCTGTTCTTGGTCTCCTTGAAGTGTGTGGTGTTGCTGGTCGCCTACGGAGTTTGCTTACTGGTTTCATTGACTACCTGTCTGGATGCTTGCCTCACAGGTACAAGAAGCTGACCAACGCGCAGCGGTCCGGTCTGAACCAGATCCCCAACCGGCGCTTCACACTGTGGTGGAGCCCCACCATCAACCGTGCCAACGTGTATGTCGGCTTCCAGGTGTGCCCACATTCCTCTTCTGCAGCTCTGCGCGCGCAAGTTCCCATCTGTATCTCCTCTAATTATAGCTTTGTGCTGAGGATTGCATCTTGCATGCTCAAAATGAGTCATGAGTCATGTTCATGGCATGCAGGTGCAACTGGACCTGACGGGCATCTTCATGCACGGCAAGATCCCGACGCTGAAGATCAGTCTCATTCAGATCTTCCGTGCCCACTTGTGGCAGAAGATTCACGAGTCGGTCGTCATGGACCTGTGCGTCACTGCCCCTCGTCTCTCACTGCCAATGTGCTGCTGCGATCGCACTTGCGCTCTCTTGATGTGCAATCTCCTGACGTCAGCCTATCCTGCTTCAATATCTCTGCAGCCGGGTCTGCTGATCGAGAGCCTGTTGCCTCCCACAGGTGCCAGGTGTTCGACCAGGAGCTGGATGCGCTGGAGATCGAGACGGTGCAGAAGGAGACCATCCACCCACGGAAGTCGTACAAGATGAACTCCAGCTGCGCCGACATCCTGCTGTTCGCCGCCTACAAGTGGCCCATGTCCAAGCCCTCGCTCATGGCGGAGACCAACGACGTGTTCGACCAGAAGGCCTCCAACAAGTACTGGGTCGACGTGCAGCTGCGGTGCGTCCCCTGCATTTCAGCCGCTCTTCTTCATTGCCTGCCTGCCTGCCTGCCTGCCTGCCTGCCTGCCTGCCTGCCTGCCTGCTTGCCTGCCTGCCTGCCTGCCTGCAACCAAGTGCACTGCTGCAACTACCTTGATGAGCATTCAGCTCCCAGACAGGCTCCTCTGGACTGTCAGCAGCGCTTGATGCGGTCACTTTGTGCTGCTGCAGGTGGGGCGACTACGACAGCCACGACATCGAGCGGTATGTGCGCGCCAAGTTCCTGGACTACACCACGGACAACATGTCGATCTACCCATCGCCCACAGGTACGTGGCGCTTTAGGACTGTTTACTGTTGCGTTGCGCAGGGTTTCACTTGGGTCTATCGTGTTGGAGGTCTTTCTGCTTCTCAGACATGCAATATACTCATCAAAGCACTACTTTGTCCCTAACCCGCAGGCGCCATGATCGGCATCGACATCGCGTACAACCTGCACAGCACCTACGGCAACTGGTTCCCAGGCGTGAAGCCCCTCGTGATCCAGGTGTGATGCTCTGGACTGCGTCCAGCAAATGATGCCAGGCCTTCAACCCCCGAAGCTGGTGCGCTGCCCTGGTCTCAAGGAGGAAATGTACAGTCACTGAGTGGCATTCCTGTGCAACCTATGGCAGGCGATGGCCAAGATCATGAAGGCCAACCCGGCGCTGTATGTGCTGCGGGAGCGCATCCGCAAGGGGCTGCAGCTGTACTCGTCAGAGCCCACAGAGCCGTACCTGTCGTCTCAGGTAATATCGCAGTGTAGTCTGTCTATCAGTGATTGCAATACAGCAGTCGGAAACACTCTGAGCTGATCTCTGGCTGTACTCGCTCGTTGCAGAACTACGGCGAGCTGTTCAGCAACCAGATCATCTGGTTTGTGGACGACACCAATGTGTACCGGGTGACAATCCACAAGACCTTTGAGGGCAACCTGACGACCAAGCCCATCAATGGTGGGTCCCCTGCACTTTCATGATCGACAGGCATGTCGACTGTCAGACGCAGCAGCAATCCAGCATCTTCCGTGCTCAAGTCACACATACCTCAATAGGCTGTGGTGCCTGCGTGTAGGTGCCATCTTCATCTTCAACCCGCGGACGGGCCAGCTGTTCCTGAAGATCATCCACACGAGTGTGTGGGCGGGTCAGAAGCGGCTGGGCCAGCTTGCCAAGTGGAAGACTGCCGAGGAGGTGAGCACATGCAACATGCAGGCTCTATCGTTGTGTCGCAGCCACTTCCCATCGGAATGTGAGCCTGCATCAAGTGCGTGTACATCTATCCGTGCAAGCTGAGCTGCGGCCTGGGGCATCATGCGCAGCAGGCAGCTTGATAACGAAACTTCACTGCGTACAGGTGGCTGCGCTGGTGCGCTCCCTGCCGGTGGAGGAGCAGCCAAAGCGCATCATCGTGTCGCGCAAGGGCATGCTCGATCCGCTGGAGGTGCACCCTTTTGGCAACTCAGGCTTCTGCAGCACCCTTTCTGGATGGTCCTGTTGTCATCGATGTCTCAGCTCACAGTTCCAGAACTAGAGTTGTTGACCCAGCCTCGTCTGCTGCCTGTGAAACCACCACCACCCCCCCGTAGGTGCATCTGCTCGACTTCCCCAACATCGTCATCACGGGGTCGGAGCTGCAGCTGCCCTTCCAGTCCGCGCTGAAGATCGAGAAGTTTGGCGACCTGATCCTGAAGGTGTGCCTCTGTTGGGTTTCGTCGAAGGTCACCTTCAACGGCGGCTGCGCCAGCTGCCTTCCTGTGCTGATAGGCAGCCATGTTGGCGCACACCGACAAGGGGCCAACAAGTTTGCTGATCGTTCCTTATTGCTCTGACAGGCTACAGAGCCGCAGATGGTGCTGTTCAACATCTACGACGACTGGCTGAAGACCATCAGCAGCTACACGGCGTTCAGCCGGCTCATCCTGATCCTGCGCGCCCTGCACGTCAATGTGGACAAGGTGATGCATCGTTCTGATACTTATCTGCTGTCCATTTGCACATCAAGTCGTGTTTAGTTTGAGCACCGTTCTTGATGAGCTTGTTGCTTGCTGCAAGTATGGCTCACTCTCAATGCCGATGCTGCTGCAGGCGCGCATGATTCTGCGGCCTGACCGCTCCATTGTGACGGAGCCGCACCATGTGTGGCCGTCGCTCACAGACGAGCAGTGGATCAAGGTGTGCCTACAGGAGGCTGCTGTGTCGTGTCCAAGCATGGCTGTGCTTTGGTGCTCATGCCACTTTTCAGCGCAAGCACGCCCGGTATACTGCGCAACGTCACCTGCATCTCGACCTCGCTGATGCAGCCGCATTCCTGTGCAGGTGGAGATTGCGCTGAAGGACCTCATCCTGGCGGACTACGCTAAGAAGAACAATGTCAATGTGGGCGCGCTGACGCAGTCAGAGATCCGCGACATCATTCTGGGCGCGGAGATCACGCCGCCCTCACAGCAGCGCCAGCAGATCGCTGAGATCGAGAAGCAGGTCTGTCATCTGCTGCCACCATGATTGTTCTAGCAACCGTAGTTCCATGGTTATCAGTGACAGTCGAACTCAGCAAGAGAACTGCTGACATTGGACATTGGCGCTCAACGCAACAGCATACTGTTGCCTGAGATTTTCTATGATCTCGTAAAGGCGCGAGAGGGAGGCAACATGACGGCGGTGACCACGAAGACGCAGAATGTGCACGGTGATGAGCTGATCGTCACCACCACGTCGCCATACGAAGCGGAGGTCTTCGCGAGCCGCGCCGACTGGCGGGTGCGCATTGATACCTCCCTTGGACGCCCTGCTTTTGGTGCATGCCGCTTCCAGCAGAGAAGCATCTCAGCACCTGTGCTACAGAGCATCTGACAGGAGGAATCAGTCGTGGTGGGAATTGATGCAGATTTGTGTGCTCCGCCTGCTGAAAGTCTGTGACTTTCGACTGCAGGTGCGCGCAATCAGCGCTGCAAACCTGCACCTGCGCGTGAACCACATCTATGTGAACAGCGAGGCAGTGCGGGACAGCGGCTTCACGTACGTGCTGCCGAAGAACGTGCTGAAGAAGTTCATCTGCATCGCGGACCTGCGCACCCAGATCGCCGGCTACATGTACGGCGTCTCCCCGCCCGATAACAGCCAGGTGCGCTTTGCCGTGTGTGCCTCACTCCTTCGATTCTGAATGTCGCGCTGCATGAGGGTCGACATGCAAAGGCACGCAAAAGACTGCAGGAGTTCAAAGCGTTCCTGAATGTCAGCCTGCTGATGTTGAGGCGACACGCTCGTGACAAGGTCTCAAAGGGGCGCGCTGGTGCTTACTCATCAGCTTCCTGTCACAGTGTGCTGACGCCTGCCTTGTGGCTGCATCATGTCCACAGGTGAAGGAGATCCGGGCGATCGTGATGCCGCCGCAGCATGGGGACCACCAGACGGTGCGGCTGCCGGCTGCGCTGCCGGAGCACGACTACCTGGCCGACCTGGAGCCACTGGGCTGGCTGCACACGCAGCCCAACGAGTTGCCCCAGATGGCGCCCCAGGTGAGTCGAAATTTTCAGGAAACTTGTGCAGACATTCGCCTGCGACTCTACAATCACGTCGTTCACCTGCTCACTTATTTTCGATCCTCATCTGCCGCAAACATGCTTGCATGCCTGCGCGGTACACTGGCATTTCAAAAGGGCCAACAACCTTACGGTCTGTTATCTGTGTCACAGGATGTGACGGCGCACGCCAAGATGCTGGAGGCGCACAAGTCGTGGGACGGCGAGCGCTGCGTGGTGGTCACTGTGTCCTTCACCCCCGGCTCCGCCTCGCTGACGGCGTACAAGCTCACGCCCGGCGGGTGCGTTAAACTTGCTCCGAATATATCAAACTCGGGATGTTCTTCGTGTGTCGCAGCTTGGTGCTCACATTTCACTCGCGTGAATAGTATACATCAAAGTCGAGTGCGTAATGTTTGAGGGTTTTTACATTCAGCTGATTTTGTTGCGCTTGCATCTGCAGGTACGAGTGGGGCCGAGCCAACAAGGACAATGCAGCCAACCCGGTGGGTTACTCGCCCAACCACTACGAGAAGGTGCAGCTGCTGCTGTCGGACCGCTTCATGGGCTTCTACATGGTGCCCGACGCTGGCCCCTGGAACTACAACTTCCAGGTGTGTGTCCGCACCCTGCCTGTCATGTTGCTTCTCTGGCGTCCTGTGCATGCTGATACCGACATCATGTTGTGGGATGCACCAAGCATCCCCTCAAACCTGTGTATCCACTTTGAAATGTGGATAATACGAGTTGCTGCCAATATTGAATAATTCTGCAGGGTGTCAAGTTTGCGCCGAGCATGGGCTACGGTCTGAAGCTGGCCAACCCACGGGAGTTCTTCGCCGAGGCGCACCGGCCCAGCCACTTCCTGGAGTTCTCCAAGCTGGAGGTGCACACCAGCCCCCCCGCTCGATCCGCTGCTGTACTTGGGACAAGCTGTGATGTGCCGCTGCCCAGCAGCATGTGATGTGGCGCCAAGTGCTGCCTTGGTCTGCTTTTGATCTGGTGCAAACAGTGCCCTGGTGCACCCTTGTGCAGGACACTGGTGTGGAGGCAGACCGCGAGGATCAGTTCACCTGAAGCAGCCCGTCAGTCCGGCGCCCGTGTCGGCCAACTGAATGGTGGACACAGCCGCGCCTGCGCGGTGGGAATGTGTGTGGCTTTGCCCTCGGCCGACTGCACACGCACCAGTCAGCTGAAGTCGCTGGCGAAACAGCCAGGGCCTGTGCCCCGCTGCCAGCCTCCTGTACCATGCAACCCCTGTGTTGCAAAACTAGGGCTCTTGTTTTGGAGCCCCATGCGTCCTGTGTTGGCAGCTTGTTTGTGCGTCATGGCGGCGTTTCCTTACTATATGAGTGTGCGAGCTTTGATTGGTTTGTCCTGAAAAACCAAATGCCAACAAACCCCTGTTCAGCCTGAGCAAGGTCGGAAACCCACCCCAGAGTCTCTCTCTTCGCTTGGCCTGCTCTGTGCATGGCTCGGCCTCCCCTGAGGCACTTTCACATGGGTGCACATGGCCATGAGTCATTTGGGAACCGACCGCTCAAGCCCTTCCCATATGCCGTTAAACAGCTTCCCTGCCTGTCTCAGATCGTCAGAATCTTCACAATCCTCAAGCGTCTGCAGTGACCGACTGCAGCTGTTACGCAAGAGTGCACAAGCGGTGCCGTATTGTGTCGGACTCCTGTCGCAGCTTTCATGGCGTTGGCGCGTCGTGTCGGCGTGTCTGTGCTGCAGCGGCTAGCTGCAGCCGGACCTGCCTGCAGGAGCTTATCTTCGTTGCCCCTGGAAAGCGAGTACCGTTCATCTGTTGCAGCCCATCATGTGGCTCTTCACTTTCTGACGGACCTGACTGACGCCATGCATCTGCCTGACTCCACATGAACTGGCACACTCCACGCACATAATCAGTCCTGACACGTTGCGTTGGTCGAACCCTACCTCTCTTTTCACCAACCTCCTGGTGCGGCAGTGCAAGCAGCGGGCCGCAACCTCCTCGTCGTCTAAGTTTCATACCCACTTGTGACACTCACAGATGCTGAGCTGGACCGGGGCGAGGCGGTGCAGGTGGCTCCAGCAGCGCCAGTGCTGCTGCGGCTGCCGGAGCGGCCGTGGGGCGCGACCGCCACCCTGCCGGGGACAGTGGTCAGCAGCATCGCAGGTGCGCCTGTCTCTTGCATTGCCAGGCTTCACCGGACAGATGCGATGTACTGAGCCACGATGGTCACACACGCTGCGCATCCGCACGTGCCACATCTTGATGCTGAAGCGCCTCGGACCCCCGCAGGCCACGACCCGTCAAAGGTGGGGGTGGTGCGGGACGCGTTCGTGCCGCACGACGCGCCGCCGAGGCCGCTGGCCAGCGCGGTGGCGCCGCTGGGAAGTGGTCGCGCCGCCGTGGCATCGGCCATCTCCGAGCCGTCCGCCCGCATGCTGGTGGACGAGTACCGGCGGGGCCCCGACGGCGACTACATCCTGACTCACAGCTCCACCGACCTGCTCAGGTGCTTACTGCGGAATTCTTGAGTGTTTGGCACACCGACCTGCTCCGGTGCCCGCCTGAGAAACTTCCAGTCATTGGCATGCCAAAACCCGCGTGTTGGAAGTGCTTGGCATTGCAGGATGGCGCTGTTGTGTGCTGACAGTCGATACCAATTGTCTGCAGGCTGCTGCATCGAGAGGGTGTGCGCGTCTGCCATGTGCCAGACGTGGCGCTGGCGCTCAATGGCAGATACAACAGCACAGTCTCGATGCTGACAGCCAAAGCAGCTCGTCAGTCTACCAACGAGGCGAGCATGCCTGGTCTTCGGGGACCAGCCACCCATATAGAACAACCCAAGTACAGAGCAGTGCAAATCAGAGGATGTGCACCAACCAGACAGGACGACTGAAGCGGTGCTTGCATGCCGTAGCAGCATTGCCAGACTACTCGAGCAGCGCGTGGCAGGGCTCTGACCAACCTGCTCATTGCGGCAGGTACTGATGGTGGCGCCCACAGCATTTGTGTTCAACGAGCAGACGGCAGCCGACAACACCTTCATGCACGCATCAGCGAAGAGCGGCTCCGCCTCCAATGCAGGGGTGAGGACTTGTTGCTGCGCAGCTGTTTAATCGCATCTCTGTCATGCAGCCCTCTCTCTGATACCTCTGCTTGTCAAGCCCCAGCATGATGGCGCGAAGGCCTTGCATCTCATGGCCTTGCTTCACACCACTGCAGGGTGGCAGCGTCACTGAGACGGTGCTGCGGGAGTTTGCAGGCCTGCATCATGTGCTGGCAGAGCAGGCAGGCGTGCGCGTCAACCTCTTCCAGGTGAATTCCAGTGGCACTACGCTGACTTGTGCTCTAGATGCCCCGTCGTGCAAGTTTTTACACAACCATGGCGCTTTTAATTCTCCGGCAGGAAATGAGCGTCCCCATGCCAAACGCTTAACATGGCACTTACACCACTGCAGCATGCGGACCACCATGGCACGCCCGATGCGGTGTTTCCCAACAACTGGTTCTCCACGCACGCTGCGGGCGAGGCCGGCGGCAACGTGACGGAGAACACGCTGGTGCTGTACCCCATGAAGACACCCAACAGGTGGACGCACTGTCGGTCTCACCCCTGGTGTGCAGTGCGTGCATCTGGGCACGGCTTTCTGGGTCGTTTCCTGCAAGGAAAGCTGCATGCCTGGTGGCACGATGGCAGCATTTCTTCCTGTTGGAACCCGTCACACAATTGCATACACGAGCAGCCCGCACACCATGGTGTCTTGCAGGCAAGCGGAGCGGCGGCAGGACATCATAGGGGTGCTGCAGACCAAGGGGTACAGCCGCGTGGTGGACCTCACAGCCGAGGAGCAGGCGGGCCGCTTCTTCGAGGGCACCGGCGTGCTGGTCCTCGACCGCATCAATGGCGTCGCCTACGTGTCGCTGTCGGAGCGCGCCCACAAGGTGTGCAGTTGCTGTCCCTTTGTAGGTCTGGCATCGGGTGCTCGGTGTTACTGCAGCTGCATCAACGGCGTCGCCTGCGTGTCTCCGTTGGAGCGCGCCCACCAGGTGTGCATTCGTCGTCGCTGCAGGTGCTTCTGCAGAACTGGACAGCGCATGCGTGGCATGTTGCTGCGGCCCATCACTGCTGGTGATCGAGCCATCGATGTGCAACACTCAGCAGACCTGTCCCACAGAGGTTTGATTCGGTGCCAGGTGATGGCGAAGCAGTGGAGGCGCCGGGGCACAGGAGGCCCATGTAATTCACTCCACTGATACATCCCCAAGTGGGCAGCAGGCTGTCTGGTGGTGAGCTGGTCCTGACCAATTGTTGACTCTCTGCAGGGAGTGGCTGAGCGGTGGGTGGAGGAGCTGGGGTACAGGGACCTGGTGACATTCCAGTCCACGGACGAGACTGGCGCTGCGGTGAGTGCAGCCATGAGCAGAGCATGTTCGGCTGGGCCACACCCTGCACCTTTTTCATCGCCATCATGCAGCAGCTGCACGCACCATCGATCATGCTGGACTGCCAGCTGCTCGATGCTGCGCCCATCATCATCACCCTCCAGCTGCATGGAGTGATGACCATGCTTGCTGCTGCAGGTGTACCACACCAACGTCATGATGGCCATCGGCTCCGATGTGGCCGTCGTGTGTACGGAAGCGGTGCCAGACGCAAAGCAGCGACGCCACCTGCTGGCCTCCCTGCGCAAGCACCATGAGGTGCGACCATGCTGGCACTTAATGTATCTGTATACAATGCAGCTGAGAGATATGTTGCATGTGAGGAGCGATGCCTGAATTGTGAATGAGGCATTTTCGATGCCCACACTGCAGCAGCGTGCCTGTCAGTACCACCTGAAGTCCCAAACCGTCTGCAGGTGGTGGAGATCAGCCGGCGGCAGATGGACGCGCTGTGCGGCAATGTGCTGGAGCTGGAGGACGGGCGCGGGCACCCTGTGCTGGCGCTCAGCAGCCAGTCGTACCACGCATTCACGGAGGACCAGCGGCGGCAGCTGCGGCGGCACCTGGCCGCGCTGCACCACGCGCCCATCGACACCCTGGAGTTCATCGGCGGCGGCGGCGTGCGCTGCTCCCTGGGCGAGGTGTTCTGAGGGCTGCTCCAGCTGCATGGCACTGGCAGCGGCAGCACAGCGGCGTCTGTGGCTGGCTTGCCAGGCGGCAGCTTTTGGGGGCGGTTGCCCGCGCAGTGCGGCTGGTGCTGCCGAGGGAATGTGGCAGATGCGGCGGCAAAGTGGTGGCGCTGTTCTGCCCGCCAATGACATGCTGGTGTTGATGGGCGGCAGCGTACGCTGATCCCTAAGCGAGGCCTTCTGAAGACAGTGCCAGCCGCTGGTAGTGTTTTGAGACCCGTTTGGGTTCTGGCTCCAGTGGGTGCTGCAGAAGCACCGCCCGGTGCAGGTGCAGCTCCTGCTGAGCAACTGAGGTTGTTTTTGGTATGATCCTGCATTTGAGGTGCTCTGGTTTCTCGTTGTTTTCTGACGCTGCATGATTCGTAGTGGCTGGATCTGTTGCCCTGTCGGGCCCACTACGAGCAGGCACCCTGACAATGCGGGTGCAAGCACATAAAGCAGCTCTGCCTCAGTGTGACGGCTTGATGTTAGTCCTTAGAGTTCATAGTGCCGACTTCCACCAGCGATCGGGCCTGCTCAACTTCTTCTCTGCAACTACTGGCAAATGCACATGCTGCCGTCATGTCCCGCTGGCAAGTACACCATACCGCATCCGTGTGTGTCGCCGCCGCAGCCTTCTGGTGTATCCGACTTGTGCTTCCTGAGCGAGCAAGCGTGACGAGCAGTTGCTGCAGTTGCACCCATGTTACAAACGTAAGACTGAGTGCTGCATCATAGACGCACCTGGCTGTCATTGTCCATTAGGCAGCACCCTTTCGCTGATGCGCGATGCAGACCTAAACAGCCATCCCAGAGCCCACGAACCCCACAAGCACGCCATTTACCAGTGCGGCGGCAGCAGCAGGAACATGGACTCCGCCACCGACGGCGCGTCCGGTCCCGCGAGCATGCCGCCCCACTGGATGTAGCCCATGCCGCCCCCCGGCTCAGCCGGCTCCTCCTTGCCGCCATCCCAGTGCTCCTTCTCCATGGCCACCAGCGTGGCCTCCGTTGCCACTGCGTCCGTATCGACATGCCACTCGAAGCGGCTGCCCGGTTTGTTAAGGTAGCAGTTGCCTAAGGTGCTGACGCCATCGTTCGGGCCCTCCACCCGCTCGACGGCATAGGCCTCCAGACCGTTGATGGTCACCTGCACTTCTGAATCCAAGCTCAGTCAGAGGACAGACAATGGCTGCTAGGCCTATTGGCTGCCATTGTCTGTCTGCTAGGCCAGTAGGCCCATTCACCTGCTGTAGCTAGGCATCTGCAGCCCAGAATGTGCGGACAAATGCATGACGTCTGAACTCTGCAGACCATCGACCAAGCCCGAAGGACACTGACAGTGATTGGCGGTGGCATCCACATCGTACGAGCACGGCAGCAAGCGGCATTGCAACTCACCAGATGTGTTGGTGTGAAGCAGCCAAGGTCCATCAGCACACCCGGCAGCCTCTTAAGGCCCAGCTGCCGGAAAGCCGTGGCGCTGAGCTCAGTGTGGTTCTGACCCTCGTTGACAAAGAATGGCACATTTACCGTGCGGGAGTCATGGCTGACTGCGTCATCAGAAGTTGTCAGCATGCGGCAGCGTCAATGTCAAGGACTTCTGTCCTGTGTGCAATTCTGAACGTGCGGCACCTGCATGCAATCATAGTCGCTTGAGACGTCAGTCGGCGCACCTGGCAAGAACACCATCGGAAGATGGCTGCCAGCATCGATGCGGCCCTTGACGACCTGGACGTTTGAGGCGCAGCCTGCGTCAACTGCTGTGCACGACAGCACAGTACTTGCGGGTAGCGGTGTGCTTATACAGCACATCACACAAATGCTCTTCGCACCCTTCGTGGCAGAGGAGCATCGTCACTGGGGTCGAAGCCCATGTCCATTAGTTGTGGCACAAGCAGCAGCTCTAATATCGCCTCTGCAAGCCCTGTGAGGAGGCGAAACAAAACGTGTGCCCTGCAGCTTTGCATGGCAAGCCGCAATATGGCCGTGGTGCCATGATAGCAGGTAGATGCTTGCGCACATCTGGAGCGGCAAGCGGGTCGGGTGTATCCACATCGATTGCATTGTTAGTGCAGGGAAACTCGAGCGCTTCAAGACGGCCGGCAATGCCGTCCCCCTATCCAGTCGTATGTGCTTGTGCGGACAAGCTCGTCTGCGCCTTCAGTGTATGCATCCAGAGTGTTGTACAGAAAGTCCGCAATGCCGCCAAGGCCAGGCGGCGGCTGCCCATCAGCTGGGAAAGTCCCGCTGCCAGCTTTCTCAGCACGCAATCCGGCGGCAGCGAATGCAGCAACCTGGATATTAGGCACTATCTGCTCTCGCGCTTTGGGTAACAGCAGCCGCAGCACACGCCCTGGCACTGCCTGTGCCATGATGGCAACTGGAAGTCCGCACACTCGCTTGCTGGAGGTGAGTCAGCAACTGTGCTCTGAACGCTGATCCCAAAGCAGCCTGAGAATAGAACACGCCCAGCCGTCATGGCTCAGAGTCCCACGGGGACTCTGGAGTCCAGCAAGCATGGGATTTCCTGCCACCGATAAATCCACCTGTGCATTGCAACACAGAGTATGCGCATGGGACCTGGTTCCATCATGTGACTCCCACTCTAAAGCACACTCACATGCCGCTGTGTGTCAGGCTCAATTCCGTGCCGCCGTTGCTTTCCATGTCCGCTCTGGGCCTATGCTGATATAGACAATCAGCATGACTCGTATATAGCAGGCATGCACAAACCCTGCTAAAAAATGACGATGTCTGTGCAGACCCCACGCTCCCTGAAACCACCTCTAACGACCTACTCAATGTGACGGATTGGCACTGCACCGGATCCGGGAAGTTGCCTGCGACAGCTGCCGCACACCAGCATGCTAGTTTGTGATTGACCTAATCGCTTTAGCTGTTCAGCAGGCCCATCAGTTCATCGACCAGCCCGTCATTCTCGTCTTGACGCTGACGATGTACACGGGAAGCGGTCTGCGGCGGCTGATACTGCTCAGGATCATGCTGCCACACTGATTCCCCAGGGCTGCCGTCAGGCGCGCTCTCTGCAATGGGTGGGGCTTGGGTAGGCTGCACCAGCTGCGGCGTCTGCAGCTGCGGCGGCAGGGGGCTGTGCTGATGCTGCTGCTGCCGCTGCTGCCGCTGCTGCTGCTGCTGCTGCTGCTGCTGCTGCTGCTGCTGCTGCTGCTGCTGCTGCTGCTGCGGCGGCGGCGGCGGCAGAGTGCTCTGCTGCGGGTGCACCGTCGCCTGACTGGACCGCCAAGCTGCGGAATTATTTGGCCGCATGCCGCCGCCAAAGCCAGGTGCCACCCCAGGCTCCTGCTGGGGCTGCCGTGCGTACACCGGCGGCTGCTGTGCAGGGTGCACCGTGTGCTGCTGCATCTGCTGTGGTGCTGGTTGCGGCTGCGGCGCATGCTGGGGTACCATGTGCAGCGACGGCTGGGGGGGCAGTTGCTGCACCTGCTGCTGCATCCGCTGCTGCATCTCTGGCGGCTGCGGCTGCGGCAACCACTGCACCGTCTGCTGTGGCACTGGTGGCTGTGGCGGCGGCGGCGGCGGCAGCTGCGGAGCGGGCGACCAGTCGGGCTCCCACATGTCGTGGGGCTGCGGCTCTGGGGGAGCCCGCGGCCGTGGCACTGCGGCCGCGGCTTGGGGACTGGACGGCTCAGACGACCAGTCTGGCGCCCATGGGTCTGCACAGACGATGCACGATCGTCTATCAGGCTTACTTTGCGGACCTGTGCTGGAGTCGAGCTATGCCTGTCAGCAGCAAGGATCCCAGCGCAAAACCCAGCAAAACAGCTCGTGCAAAATCACAGACAGGGTGAGATACACACCGCACAGCTGTTGCACTCACCAGCCTCATGAGTTGACGCGGCGCTGTGCTCCAGTGGACGCTGCCCCGGCGGCGGCGGCGGCTGCGGTGCCGATTCGGTCGGCTGCCCTGGGGCGGCTCCGCCCTCGGGGCCCCACTGCGGCTCCCACATGCCGGGACCCTCCGCAGCCGAGGCGGAGTCCGATGCAGTGACCGGCGACGGCTGCGACACGGGCGGCAGGCGCTGCAAGTGCTGCTCCGCGCTTGATGAACTGGCTGCTGAGGGTGCAGTTGCATTGGCGGAAGCGGCGCCCTCAGACGGGGGCGCCCGGAGGCGCTGCAGGGCCGCCGCCATGCTGCCGCGCTCGTGTCTGATGGCGTT
This sequence comes from Tetratostichococcus sp. P1, assembly GCA_036584455.1. Lineage (NCBI taxonomy): Eukaryota > Viridiplantae > Chlorophyta > Trebouxiophyceae > Prasiolales > Stichococcaceae > Tetratostichococcus > Tetratostichococcus sp. P1. The sequence goes on from BTPI01000001.1 coordinate 5,116,650, forward strand.
CTCGACCTGGAATGCAACACCAGCAGCCCTCTGTAGGTGCACTCGGACAGAGTCAGGTTGGTCTGACAGATGAGCTGAACAAGCATAGCACAAACATTCGTCACGTTTGCAGCACGCTTTCAGTCGCCCAGGATGCACTTCAGTGTCATGAATCGTCTTTTCAGCCCGGAGAGGTGCATGCATGTGACCACACAGCATATGGAAGGACACGATGGTGGCAGCACACGTTCTGTACCTGCTGCTGGCTGGCAGACATCGGAGCCTCCATACACGTCAGCGCCTGCGCCACCTCAGCCGCAACATCGATAGTCTGCTCGCCCCATTGCTGCTGGCCAGTGCCTGATCACATGGTAAACGGCACATCACCTCATTGTTGTGCAGGACCCTGACAGCTCCAGCATCGTACATGCGTCCAGAAAGGGTGCGCCAAGTCAGCGGCCATTGTCATGCATTATGAAGCGCGATGCTTCACTCTGGAGCGCCTCCTGACAGCGCAACATGTGCATGCCATTGGTGCCATTGCCCGTGTTCACGCTCGGACCTGAGAAGACCAGGTCGGCAGCGGCTGCGGGATCGCCGCCGCGCGCCTTTGCAGCAGCTGCCGCAGCCGCCCACGTGATGCCCAACTGCGTCAGGCTCGCCGTGCACTCGTGCAGCTTGAAGCTGCAGCAGATGACAAGATGTCAAATGCAAATGTCAGCTGGGGGCAGCCAGGGGTACAAGGCTGCTGGATGCGGCAACGAACGCATGGCAAACGTGGCAGCAGCACAGGCACAGAGAAAAGTGCGTTCCGCATGATGACAGGCATTCAAGTGCAACCTGCGGATGAGGTCAATGACATCTGCGCTGAGCATCGCCGGCGCAGCGCCCGCTGAGGGTGACACCCGTGCCGAGCTGGCTGCCGACAACGCTGTTGCTGCGGCCGGCTGCAGCGCCGGCTGCTTCTCTTGTTGCTGAGAGGTGGTCACCTGGCGCCGCAGCGCGGCCGCGTCCGCCTGTGACCTGACCTGCAACAGCTCAGAAGTAGAGTGTCATCATGATGTTGGTGATACTGCACAGACGGGTCTTGTCAGTCCTGCTGAGAAGGTTTCCCAGCTGTCATGTCGTGCCCAGAGGGACATCAGATGGCTCGCGGCGCACCGCCGTCCAGCCGTCCTCCTCTTCCTCATCCAGGGCCTGAGGGTTCTGCGGCGAGCTGACGGCGCCCCACGCCCTGCCAGAGCTGCTGCGGGTGGCGGCGGCTGCGGCAAAGGACGTGTTCGGGCCGATCCGCAGAGGCCCTAGACATTGGCGTGAGACATTGCGAACACGTCTTTACTGGCGCAGGATCGTGACCATGATGCAACTGGTAAGGCACCCTGTGAAGGTCAGCTGACGTGTGATGGCAGGCAGCATTTGAGCAGTGTAGCCCTCTGTACACTCGATGCACATTTGGCCGACAAGGCATTGAAAACTTTCACTAAGTGTCAATTAAAATGTCGAAGAGCGCCAGGGCGGTGTACAGCGCACCTGACTGTGGTGCGGCTGTGCGTGCAGGGGGTGGCGGCTGGCGCGCTGGGTGCGGTGCTGCGGCCCTGCCGTGCTGCTGCGCAGCAGGAGCGCCATTGGTGTCAGCTGACCTGCGGCCGATGCCCAGCCGGTCGGCCACGCTCGAGCCGCTTCTGGCTGCAGGCAGTGGCGCTGCTGCCGCAGCTGAGCTGGCACTGGACTGTTGCTGTGGCGGGATTCTGGACACCCTGTCGAATTGGAGCAGCAGAAGTTTTGGGCAGCATAACGAGGAGAGCCCGAGCTGCAGCTCGCTACAGGTCACTACAGAGTAAATGCGTTGCACCCCCAGGCCGGTGCATAGTGCCCAAGCTGGATCAATTGACTCGCACCCTGCGGGCTTGGCGAGTTTTGGCTGCACAGTGTGCCAGCCCTCAACTGCAGCTGGTGCCTTCGCGGTGGCTTTTGCCTTGGCCACTGCCTTTGGGGCCACCTGCTGCGCGTCTGGTGCGGCTGCTGCTTTGGCGCCCTTCCCCTTTGGCGCCGGCTTCTGTGGCTGCGGCACCTGCTGCGCTGCCACCTTCTTCTGCCGCTTCTCCTGCTGCTTCTGTGACAGCTTCAGCTCCGCCTGACATGCCAACACGCTGGTGAGCTCATGCTATGTTCAAGGGCGGTGCAGGCTGAAGCACCATTTATCTGCATGACTGAGGTCTCCATGACTGTCTGCAAACTGTCATCTGTGACTACGGGTCACCAAACAATCTAGGACAAAGTTTTGCAATCCGAGCGGCACTTCTCTGCACCTGCACGATCATGCCGCTGCAGCTATCGACGCCCAGCGGCCGGCCAAACTTATCGTGCTTCTGATCCAGGATGCCCACTAAGCATGCCGTCTTCTCTGCCTCACGCGCCGGATGCTGCTGGATGCGCGTCTGCAATATTGATCGCAGGAGTTGCTGCTGGGTGAGCAGCAGCACAGGACTTTTGTCAGATGACCAGCAGCGCCATGCAAAGTTGTTGACATGCCTCCCCTGGGCCTGCAGAGCGTACTGCACCTTCATTTTCTGAGTCTTTGTGGAATTGGTTGCTGCGGCCGCGTGACGCAGCAAAACAGTCTTGACGCATCTGCGCAGCGCACACGGATGTGCATTCGGATCTTAAGTCTGTGGTTCTCAGCTGCTCATACTCTTGACTTGCCGTAGCTGTGGCGATACTGCCCATAGTTGTGAATTCTGTCAGTATATCAGGCATGAGTTGGCAGCGCAAGACGCACTCGACATGGGCCTGATGGACGCCGCAGGCCTTGGAGCTGCATGTTACCTGCGCAGCACATGATGAAGGAGCAGTGGCTCAACAGGCACCTCAAAACACACGGACCAACAGGGCAGCGGCTCACTCGACCATCCGTTGTGCACCCGAGAGCATGTCCATTTGATCCAGTTGCCGCTTGCGCAGTTCGCACCTCGATGTACTCGTCATTTACAGCGTCGATTGCCGCGTGACAGACGATACATTCCATCTGAGCTGAGCGGTGCGCTGTTCTGCGCCTCAAACCACAAGAATAGGATTTTGCCGGATATGCATCGGTCCTGTACAACGTGGAGAATGCAGAGCGCCTGCGACGACGAGCGTAGATAAAGTGCAAGCAGTCTCAAGCAGCATGGATCGCAAGGCCTGAGCCTTTTGGTATACGTTCTGTGATCCAAGCACGGCCATTTGAAGCCTTGATGAGTCCAAGTCTCCATGAGCAGAGCACGCCCAGCATGCATTTTCGAGGCACAACACAGGTACTCTCTTTGCTGGTCCTATGAATGGTCTGTCCTCGCTTGCGCTGTCACTATCAAACGTCGCATGCGCTGCTCCTTACGTGCTATATGCGTGCCAGCGGACACCATTGAACCACAAGGAAAACTGCGTCGTGCACTTTCAGTGGCCTAAGCAGCATGCAGCTGGTCTGTGCGATCTGTGAGAAGCCCATCGATCATGAAGTGGAGGTTGGTGCTGCCAGTGGAACGCTGTATGCAACTTCAAATGATGCGGCCTGTGCTCAGCACTGAGCGTCATGCGGTGCCGGTGCAGGATTATGCAGAGGGCAGTTGCTCAAGCAAGTCATGCGGGTCGCACACTGTACACATCGAGTAAGTGTCCTACTGGCTCAAGCCTCACAACACTGCAGCATGCTGTTCCCCCATTTGAACCTCGGTGCATTCATGCATCCTGGCCTGCCTAAACCTGGCGCATCCAGACGATGAGCCTGGTGTACAGGTGCTGCCGAGAGAGGCTGCAGTTTGCCGCTGCGCACCGCATGGGCTGCTACAAGACCATGACAGCCAAGCGGCGCAGCTTTGTGAAGATGCTGCTGGAGACGCAGCCGGCACAGGAGTCGGTGGGCAGCCCCTGCTGGATTGAAACCTGCACCGGCACCATCGCAGATGTAGGCTCTCGGATCACACGAGCAAATGCACCTCCGCTTCGTAATGTGAATACACAACAGCATCATGCAGCTGTGTGCCCCTCATGGCATCGCCTGGTCATGAAGTCGTGCATTTGTGGTTCGTTCCCCACCGTCGCACCTCGTCTCCACCACAACAGGGCTTTCATAAAGTGCGGATACTGGACATGGCTGTGCAGACGGAAGTGAAGAAGTCGCTGCGGGCGCTCGCGAAACGCAACAAGGCTGTGGCGGCGTTGAATGCCGCCCCGAAGCGGCCGTCGCCCCAAGACAAGGCCGTCAAGTCCGCTAGGCCCTCAAGGTGAGCGAACTGGCGGGAACCATTGCCGGCTGACGGCCGTACAGTGTTTGAAATTGCAGGTAGACTGCGCATCCATATCAAGGAGCATATTCTGCATGGCTGTGTTGCAGTGCGCTCCCACAGAACGGCAAGCAGCAGGCCCTGCGCAGCTCGGCGCCCAGGTTCAGCGGCGTTTCAGCCCACAGCCGCGGGAGTCACTTGCAAGATGACGAGGACAGACACTCGACCTGGAAGGTGTGCTGTGTCGTGCGACTCTCCCAGGCATCAGCATTGAAACGATTGACCAGTGCTGATGCTCTTGTACTTCAGGGCATGAAACGGCTGCTGTAGTCCTTACCACTGACAACCAATGCGTGCAACTGCTGCAGCCACCACACCTCCTGCTGTGCGCAAATGTACGAGAGATGGGCCGGTGCCCCGTCAGAAATTGCTCCTACGCCCACAGCGAGGACGACATCAGAGCCAGCTTGGAGGCATCCAGCTCGAGTCTGCTGGGCTCGAGGCAGCCGCCAGCCTCGCTGCAGCCTGAACCTGCGCTGCAGCGGCTGCCAACTTCAGAGGGTCAGCAGCGCATCGTGTGTGTCATGCTTGGCAGTGTACCAGCATCATTGTCATGACACTGCAGCCGTCACTGGCCGTACTGACATCTGATTTGAGTGTCTGTAGAGTTCCCGGCCATGGCGCCATCTGCAAAGCCACCGCCGTCGCCGGCCTTGCAAGCGCTCACAGAGGCAGACAGCATCTCTCGACCTGCACACACAACTTCGTCGGTGGGGTTGTGTATGTGGCCAATCACAATCTATCTGTTCTTGCACGTGCACATGGCGGTGGCGCTGCGAGCGTTCGGACCACACAGTGGCTGTCAGGCAGCGCACATCACAGAGCACCTGCTTGTGCTGCACACAGGCCAAGGTTCCGCAGACTGCAAAGCAGCCGAATGCCGCCAGCGCATCTGCCAGGCAGCCATCTGCGGCGGCAGGCAAAGTGGGCACTGCGCAGCTGGCAACCCCCACAATCACAGCGGTCGGGAGACATCCAGAAGCTGTCAGTGCAGTCGACGACCAGCAGCCTGTGGCGCGGCCGGCAGTCAGTGCCAGCACACGGCAGCGGGCAAATCTGAGGGCGGCGGCATCACTCGCACGTGCCTCCATTGCTGCCAAGGCTACGCCGGCACCCAAGAAGGCAGCGCCAGCACCCGAGAAGCCAGCGCCAGCACGCCAGCAGTCCTGGCCGCATGCGCTCCACAAGCCGGCGGCCCCCCAGCAGCGGCGGTCAAGCCACAGCGCGCCGTCGCAGCAGGCGTCGGCATTGAGCAGCGGGGTTGTCGACCTCATCATCAGGTATGCTTCGGCCATATGACATGTCTGAAGAGTTACGCTTGATCAAGGGTCCCAAGGCTTGACTCAATTTCTGAAAGTGGCGATGTCACCCAGGGACACCAGGATTGACCGTTTGTGCCGTCCGACCACCGCTGCAGGTACAAGCTGAATGCGTGCATGACGCAGCTGTCGGCAGAGCTGGGCTTCACGTGGCCGGTTGCGCAGAAGGCCGCCACAGCTGCAGGAGGCGACGCCACGCTGGCCACCAACCTCGCATTGCAAGGCAAGCTGCGATTCTCAGCCCATGAAAGCCGATGCCTGTGCGGCCCAGAAGCCGACAGGGTGCACAGGTTGCCAAAGATGCAGGGATCCTGTCATCGAGGTAGCTTAATCAGGTAGTGAGTATGCGAGCTGCGCAAGGGAAATTTGGATTTTCAAATTTCCTGAGCTGCGTCTGAAGCACGTGCTTCCGCATGCAGGCACACACTGGAGTACGTGGGGCCAGCAGCCTGTGATAGTGGCCAAGGAGGTGGCGACGGCGCTGAGCTACATGGACCCGCCCCTGTGCGCAACCCTGCAGCAGGTGGGTCGCAGGGCATGCACCATTGTGTCCTCGTTCTGTTGCTCGTGCGTTGGTGGAGGGCTTTACAGTGTGGATGCTGTTCAAAACAATCGAATTTCTGCACCTGCTGCTGAATCTGGAGCTGCTACAGTGATGGAGAGCCCTTGGTGTGTGGTCACATGTCGACGGTGTGCGCAGAGAAAATTGTGCATCATGCAGGTGGAAGAAGCAATCTACGGGGAGAGCGGCAATGTTGCTGCGGCGGGCGCAGCGCTGCGACAGCAAGCCAACAGTTGCCATGCCGCTGCCGCAAACTGTGACGCAGCATCCGCAGCATCGGCAGCACAGCCGTCAGAGCACGACCAGGCTGAAGTGCAAGACCTGCAGTCGAACTCCGTCTGGGAATCGAAGCCTGCGGCTGAGCCGCAGGCTGCATCAGGGCAGCACTCACCCCAACAGCCGTCACAACAGCACTTGCCACCACAGCAACAGCAGCAGCAGCAGCATGGCGCATACAGCTACGATGCGTCAGTCTGGGAGCCGGACTGGGGCATGTCAGAGGAGATAAACACCAGCGACAGCCCGCAGCCTGATCCCAACGACATCTGGGAGGCGGCTCCACTGCCTGAGGGCACAGCCGACAGCCACGTGCCTGCAGATGGAGCAAGCAGCGCCCAGCTGCAGCTGAGGCAGCCCAGCGACAGGCAGGATGGCGGTCAACGCGAAAGCAGCGGGCTGCCAAGCACGCTGCTGGGTGGTGGTGGTGGTGGCGGATCCAGGACAGTGCCGCAGCTGAAGCAGCCCTTCAGTGCTGGCGGCCCAAGCGGCATCCAGTTTGGCAGTGGCATCCAATTTGGTGCCGGCTGGCCAATCAGTAGCTTCTCAGAGCTGAAGTGTGCGGAAGCCACAATCAAGCCGGTGGCGTCGGCATCTGCTGCGCGCCCAGCGGATGAGGAGGCCGAGGAGCTGAACGAGCTGATGGCTATGCTGCTACAAGGCTGAGCGGTGTGGCCTTGCAGAGACCAGCACACAGCCTTCTCTGGGCATGTTGTGTGTTTCAGCGCAAGCATGGCAGCCACTTGCTATAAATAATTCTGAGACACTATCTTGAGGTTGTCAGCGTCAGGGCCAACTGCACAGCTGCCAATTGCATTTGCCAATGTTCTGGAGTTGAGGTCGAAAGGCTGTAGACATACCCATGGTGACGTGTAGAGCATGCACCATCACATGAAGCACGGAGTTTGACATGAAAGGCACAGATGAACTTGCACACTCCACCCAGCCCAAATGCACACTGGGTGCTCAATCGCTACGTCATCAGCATGTCAAGCAGCTCCTCGAATTCCTCCTGTGCCGGTGCTTCAGCCGCTGCTGACGCATGTGCCAATGCCGCCGGACCTGCAGCGGCCGCTGGTGGTGCGACCGCAGCATGCACTGTCGGCCCCGGCGTCAGCTCCGGCGGCAGCAACACATGGGCTACTGGGCCGAGGTGAGGGGTGCTGCCTGAGGATTCCCTGCCGCCGGGCTGTGCTTCCCACACCGGCTCCCACTGCGCGGCATCAAAGCTGTCGTGAGGCGACGGCGCCTGCGGCGAGGTGCTGGCTGCGGCTGTGGCCTCTGGAGCGCTGCACTGCAGGCCATGAGCAGGTGCGGCAGGCCCAGGCAATCCGCTGCTTGCCTGGTGTTCGTGCTGATGTATTGCCTCGTTCCACAACTCCTGGGATGCAACAAGTGAAAAGTTGACGGCAGCTTGATAATCAGCTTGAATTTCAGGCCAGCAAGGGCTGGCGGCCGTTCCCTCAGCTGTCCAGCACACACTGTCGCTACACTTCATGCATAGGCGATATTCAGCAGGCACAGTGCATGCTCCCACGTCAGGCCATGCACCTGCTCAGCAGCGTCCAGATCCCCAAGTGCATCCAGGATTGCGCACTCCAAGTCCATGATGCTGGCAGACAGCGGCGGCGCCATCAGCATCCGGGCCCGGGCCGTTTCTGCTGACAAGTCGACCTCCTTGGCAACCCATAGTGCCTGATGTATGCCTGCGCACCACAAGCAGCGGCAGATCTTGATACATGGGACTGTTGTGATGTGTGCACTTTTGGTGAACATGCCCCAAAGCAGCCTGCACGAATGCCAACCTGAGAAGATGAGGTCACCGGCAATGGCATCGTCAGCACCCGCTGCATGCGCAGCAGCTTCCGCGACCTCGGCACTGACCCCAAGACTCTCAAGTTTTGCAGCGCATGCGCTCAACTTGAACCTGCAGACAGGATGAGTAGTAGGATGAGTTGCTGTAACATGAAGACCCCGAATGTCAGCTGTGATAACTTTTCGGTTGGACCAAAAGTCATGAGACTCAGCACGCCTTTGGTCTTGACATGTCTTGGTCAGCAGGAGCCATGCAGCAGCGTCACCATTTTGCGGGATGTGGTACGGGCGCTCGCTTTGCCACTGTTCCACGCCTTACTCAAGTATGTCTGGCAGCACCTGTGATGAGCATTGCATTCCAGTCACTCACGGATGGTTGCACGCGATGGCTCAGCGGCTGCCTCACGAGACACAGACAGCGCACTCGTAGTGGGCGGCGGAAAAGCCGCAGCTCTCATGTGCACATGTTGCCTGCGCAATCGGAATACGTCTTGGTGTGCAGAGCAGCGTGAGCGTCGCGCCACATTGCAAGGTGTTGCAGCGCGCAATTGCAAGTATCAACATGCACACCTGGATGGCGTCGTCAGTGTCTGTGATTCGCGCATTGCACACTTGGCAAACACGCGCCTCGTCGCCGCTTCCGACCTCTGCCATTCCGTCATGAGCAGTTCACAGGATCCATGACTTTACGATGCAAAGCATTCTGTAGCACGCGAACACGCCGTGCAACATCATGCATCTGATCCCGCCCAGCATCTCGAGCCTCCAGCATCAGCTGGTCTGTTGAAGCCGCATGCGACACTCACACGTTTCGTACATGCCTTGCTGTTTGCAACTGCAGATCTGCAGCAAATCATCAGGAAAGGAAGTAGTTTTGGGGGAGTCTCGGCGGCAGATTTGGCGGAATGAGGGTTTAGCACCGCAATGCAGCGCCCATCCGTGTGCAGTGTTGAATGCTGTGGCATGTGAAGCTCGTCATTGAAAGTCAAGCTTCCCTAGAGTTTCCCATGATGTACAAATTATCGACGGCCGACGCTGATGATGTCACTGTAGCCTGGCATTGGCGCACTCAAGGATTAAAGCAGACTCACGCTGCACCGGGTGTTGGTCCCAGATCATCAGAGTGAGATGACAAGGTTGCTTGATGTCAAGGTGTCCGTCCTCACCAACGCAGACGCTGTGCACCCAAGCACTAAATTTTCTTGGGCGATTAGTCATCTAGGTCGACGAGCCATGGCCATCGCTGCAGCGCGGTCACAGTGATTGCTTACATGCATTGAGTATGAAGACGGCGTTTCCATCAGTGACGAAGCAATTCCAAGTGCTGCCCTTTGTGTGAAGCTGGCCGCTGCTTCGGCTGCTCTCGCTGTCTCTTCTTCGCCTATGACCTGACGCTTGCATTTCGACTGCTTCAAAGTGTGTTTGCGCACGCACAACGCACTCAACGTTGACAATTTAGTCACAACCTGCACGCTTGCCGGTGGAAATATGCTGTGGCTGCTGCGCTAGTCTCGGAGCTGGGTGCAGTCGAGCTGGATACAAGCAGGTGCTGAGGGATTTGCGACCAGTGAGAGGGTTCTTGTTGGCATGTTGCACTAGTTCTTAATGCTCTGGCAAGCTGTCCTTGACGGTGTCCCCCATATTTGACAGCAAATGTGTCAATGTTGGAGCGCAATGCCTGTCATGCATGGCATCCACACGATGCGATTTCAGCGCCGGTGTGATCTTGAACGACACGGTCACGACACAAAATGCGTTCTGCAGGCAAGTGCCTCGTCCAGAGCCAGCCGCGTTGCAGGTGTAGATGAGCGACTGCACGGCTGTCGCGCCCGCCACGAATGTGTGGCGCAACCATAACGTGCGGTGCTCAAGCTTAAGTTGCCTGAACGCTCAATGATAACGTGCGGTGCTTGAGCTGCACCTGCCTGGGCTCTTGCTGCGCAATCCAACATCATGTGTCCAACACAATTGATGGACACTGTCCATTGTACACATCAGGTCCTCCTGACGCTGATTGTCCGCGCCTCGGATGGCCTGAGTGCGGGCATCTGGAATGGTGCCACGCTCGCGGCCTACATCTACTTGGTACAGAATCACAGCAACCGCTATGTCGGCATTGCGGAGGGGATATTCGGCATCTTCTGCGCGGCGGCAGGCGTACCAGCGGGATGGGTAGCAGACCGTGTGCGGCGGGACCGCACTCTACGCATCTGCGGCTTTGTCATGCTCGGTACGTCACTTGCACACCCGCCGCTGCAGAGTGGATATCAGCTTACCTTCCTGCTGTGTAATATGCATTTCACCACCATGAGCGATGTTTCTCTGGTGACTGCGCAGCGGCAGTTGCGGCAACTGTCACGGCGCTGTTCCTGCCGCCGCACCAGCTGACGTGGCAGGGCCACCTGCTGGACATCCGCTATGTGGTGCTGTTGGGCGCCATGGTGCGTCTGATATCCCCTTCTCCTGATCAATTTGATGGTTCCTCCGAGTTCTTCTGCTTGCATCCAAAGAAGTTCACAGAACGCCGCTGTCTGAGCCGCACAGTGACCAGTGTCGCCGGCTGTTCAGGTGCTCTGGGGCATTGCGGAAGGCTACTCACCCGTTGTGGACGCCATCTTCGCTGACAGCGTGCCGACAGGTACAATCAGCCTGTCAGCAGAACACGCCAGCACAAGCGGCAGCGAGGTGCATGTCTTCATGTGATGCAGAACATGCTGGCAATGTGTGCAGCACCCCAAGGGCAAGCCTGTCGATCCTGGCACACCACAGGTGGCCGTGCGGGCATCTACACGCTGGCATTCAGTGTGTTCGTGGTGGCCTCCAGCGGCGGCCAGTTTGTCGCGGCGGCGCTGTTTCTGTCCAGCGGCAACCAGTGGAACGTGTCCAAGCTGGCACTAGTCATCCTGGTCGGCATGATCATCGCGCTGGTGCCTGCAGGTGAAGGTCAGAGCGACTGCTGATCGTTTGTTTCATAGGAGTGCACACAGATGACTGGCTGCGCAGGAATTCAGAGGATGAGGGTTTCTGAATCCTTCTGTCCTGTGCTCGTTGTGCAGTGACGCTGGGGATGTTTGATGACAACAAAACGCTGGGCGAGGAGAGCGAGGCGTTCATGGCTGTCGACATGAATGGTGAGTGCTGGGTGTTTACCGTTCGGTTGCGGTTCTGCACCCATTGCATGCTTTGAACTCCCAGGCTGCTGGTGGCAAACAGCAGGGCCATCCGTCGAGTACATGTTGCGACTGAGCATGTCAATCAGTCTCCTCATCGGTCCTGGCACTTCGTGCAGGGGCGGAGGCAGATGCTGAGGGCGGCTCTCCAGGGCGGCCGCGCAAACCGCCAAATGCCTGGACGTCCATTAACTCCATTAATTTTATGCTGCCAGCTATTCTGCTGGCGTCAGATGCAGTGTTCGGCATGGCAGCGGGGATGACTGTCAAGTGCGCGCCCTCACATCCATTCAGCCACCTGTATCACTGCATTTCAGCCCGACACACTGAGAGGCGCACACACTGGACGAAATTGGTCACAGGATGCACATCTTCATCCCAGAGGTCAGCCTGTTGGTGACAGGCTGAGTGATGCCCGCTCCTTTCGTTGCAGGTTCTTCCCCATCTTCTTCAAGGAGAAAGTGGGTTTGAGCCCGGCGACCACGAATGTCGTGATGGCATGCATCCCACTTGTGCTGGCGCCGCTGTCCTTTGTGGCCCAGCGCATCGGCAATGTTATTGGTGAGAAGCAAGATGCTGCACTGCTTTGCTAGTGACTTAAGTCAGCAAATGCAACGCATTTCAAGAACAATAAAGTGATACCGTACACGTTCACATGCAGGGCGTGTGCCGACCATCATGACATTTGAAGCGATCGGCGTCATGCTCATGGTGAAGCTGCTTTGCCCATCGTCTACATGCAATTCTGATACTAATCTGATAGTCAGCTGCCATACTTACAGCAGGTGGAAACAGCAGGTGGAAGTGTGAGTTTGCAGTGATTGAGCCAAAGTGATGTACTACTGGGGCTTGCAGGCGATCGTGGGCATGTTCCCAGCTGTGTGGCCACAGGCCACATTGGTCGTGCCCATGATCATTCTCAGGTGTGGCGTGCCTTTGGTGACACAAAGCAGCTCTCCCCACACATGTGCTTCACATGTGGGAGGCCACACACTGTGCTGACTGGCTGTGCCGCTCAATCTGCAGGTCAGCGGCCAACAACTGCTGCTATGCACTGGAGAAGAGCCTGCTGATGGACTATGTGCGGAAGGTGAACAGGAGTACAAGCTATTGACTGCTTGTCCTGTAGCATGCTGACGACGAGGAATGCACAGCAAGTCTCACTAGTTACTGATATCTGTCGGTCATTGCCTGTGTTCAGGACTCACGTGGCAGGTGGAACAGCTTAGACTGCTTGCTGGCCTTCGGCTGGTGTGGCAGTGCCGTCGCAGGCGGCTTTCTCCTCGACACATATGGGTTTGACCTCACCTTCATCATCACCGCCTCCGCTCAGGTGCGCCTACTTCAGACCGGCGCTGCATGCTTCTGGCCCCTTAGGATGCTTCAGTTTGGCAGTGATGTGTGCGGAGCCTCTATCTTCCTGTGCATATCCCGCACTGCTCGAACCAGGTGGTATCTTACATGCGAATGGTAATGTTGGATGGCACATGGCCGACTAACACCTCAGATTTAACCTCCACCGCAGGGCTTTGCGGTGCTGATGCTCATCCCGCTGGTCTTCATACTGCGGGGTGACGCAGCAAAGGCCCGTGCACACGGCATGGCCACGCAGGCAGCAGCCGACGCCGCTGCACCAGACCAGCTCCAGGAGCCGCTGCTCAACGGCATGGCGGAGTGTATCAGCGAGGCAGCGGCCTTCACAGCAGGTGCATGACCCTCGAAATGTCGCGTCCCGATAGTGGATGCTGTTGAGATATGGCGACATATGCCTGTGCAGTCTTGCGGACATCTTGTGCATGCTCTCAAGTTTTCTGGGCCTTGCTAGCTGAACGTATGCTTCGGTTCTCGTATCTGCAGAGGAAAATGTGGTGGCGCCACCTGTTGGGCTCATTGTCGGCACACGCCTATCGCTCGAGCGGGAACGTATGCTGGCTCAGGCAGCGAACGGCTACGACACCCCACTAGCCACGACGCCGAAGTGAAAGTCACCTGTATAGCGCTGGGAGACTAGATTGATGTGTGTGTGAGTAGATGAATTCTTCAGAGGGGGGTACGTTTTCAGGAGTATGAACTTGCACTGGTGCAGATTTTCGTTCGAACATCGTACTTCAGCAGGTGTTCCTGCTGCTTGCTGCTGACTGCATCCTATGTGTCTGGTTCTTGTGTGCTGTGTGCGTCTGTTGGTAAAGAATTCGCAGGAATTTCAGCCAGGAAAATTTGATGGTGCCGCCAGAAATTCCATTCGCTACAACAGGGTCGTCAACGCCCGCACAGCAAAACTCGGCTTTGCAAACATCAACTTCAGGCATCGCACATTCAGATTGTCGTTTTGCCCAGCGCGGTTGACAGAATCTGAAGACGTGGGGGCATACAGGGTTGTTCATCCCATCCGACAACCGTGGCCATCAGTGCCCTGACAGCAGTGTCTATCGCCGACAGCTGACGTTGTCACTGTTCTGGTGGCTGGCAGAACGTTGGGAATACCCTGCCTAACAGGAGCTTGCAGATTCGAGTGTCAAAGCTCTTCCAGAGAAGTGTCTGGCGCCGGCCGTGCATGTGCGCCAGGCATGCACTGAGGGGCTGGCGGCATGTTCTGCAAATGTTATCAGCAGAGTGCTCCGCACTGCAAGACTCCAACACTTCTGCAGCAGCAACAGGACAGACTTTCATGCTGTCAGCGACCTCTTCTGCCGGGACACTGCACAGCGACCAGCATCGGCACTTCGGGCAGCAGGCCCGACAGCTGCAGCGGCAGGTGCCCCGTAATCGGCAGCGTGGGCGGATGGTGCAGCCGCGGGCGTCAGCGCAGCAAGCGATTCGGCTGCCAAAGCCGGTGCTCATGGAGTTTGTGCAGCAGCTGGAGCGGTGGGCATGCTTTCAGAGCACATGCATGCTTAAGCGGCGTCTCCACACATGAAGGTCGTCCCATCAAACTTGCTTGATGATGATCTTTCAGCAGGCTTCGTGCATGACCAATCGCTTCGGCTCAGTATCAACTCGGAAGCCTACAAATGCAATGCATTGCAGGGTGGGCCACGCCCCATCGATTGGCTTTGCAGCCCGGGAGGCCGCAGACAGCACCCCAGAGGCGCCGACCTTCGAAGCGACGGTGACGCTGTCCCCCGAGCTGCTCGACGGCTTGGACAGCTTCCAGGTGCCGTTCTAACTAATGGACGATCGGCAGCAGTCACTCAACCCTCCATCTGCCATGCAAGGTCTGCGCCGTGATGCTTTCATCATGCAAGCGCAAGCTGACATGTGGGCAGGCTGAAGGGCCATTTGTGATGGTACGACCGGCCAAAAGAAGGCTGTAGTCGAGCATGTCGCCACCCGTACGGAGGCTGCACCACCTTATGCACGCCAATCAGATATACCGTCATCTGATCCATGACGAACATTGGCTAATTGGCATGTCTTTACCATCCCAATCCGATACCCCTAGAGTGTCGTGGGCGCAGTTTGTGGCGACGGCGCACAGCAAGAAGGCGGCTGAGCACGCGGCGGCCCTGGAGGCGCTGCGCCACCTGGCGGCCGCCGGGCAGCTGGGGAGGCCGCTGGCGATCGAGGTGGAGGTGATGCAGGCACGTGCCGAGGCGGAGCGGGCACTTGCCGCCAGAAGTGTTGAACCTGCGGCGCCGCAAGAGGAGGAGGTGCGGCCCTGGAGTAGCTGTGTCATGCAGGCCCGCTGCACCATGTCTAAGTCGCCTGAGCCTGGTGCCCTGGTCAGCTGGCTGGAACAGCAGCTGCGGCAGCGCTGAAATACCACCCACTTCAGAAGCCAATCATGACGCGCAGGTCATGCGCCCGACGCCAGAGCAGCTGCAGCGGTTGCAGGACGCCCTCGGATACAAGTTTCGGGATCCGGAGTTGCTGCGCCAGGCATGTGTCCACCCCGGCAGCACAGGTCCGTCTTGGGATGATGCACACAGCATTGCACTGTGACGCCTGCCCCACCCATGACACTGCCACTGTCAGTGACGAGAGAGCGCACAGTGTTGCGTGACAATGTGTGGCAGTGTTTGCTCCCTGGAGCCCTCGCAGCTCTTGAAGACGTCGGAAACGTACATACCGGCTTGCAACCTGACACGGCTGCCTGGTGGCGCAGGCGAGGGCAACAACGACAGGCTGGCGCTGCTGGGGGACCGGGTGCTGGACCTCATCGTGCTGCAGCAGGGCATGGCCAGCCGCCCCGCCGCCGACAACCTGGGTGGGCCGGCCACACGATCAGCACCTGCTTGACAGCCGCCGCTGTTCATTACACCTGAGCGGTTGTGCTGGGCACTGTCATCTCAAAGGCGTGCCGACAAGCTTGTGAAGCGGGACATCGCTGATGTCACCTCCCCCGCACACGTGCATAGCGTTGCCTGTGTGGCCATGGACCTCATGCCAGTTGTTTCGACAATGGCGCAGGCCAGAGCCATCATCTGTGATGCAGCTGTGGTCGTGTGCAGAGCTGACGGCGTACAAGATCGACCGCGTCAGCAGGGTGGCGTGCGCGCACTACGCGAAGCAGCTGGGCCTCGGACCCTGCGTACGCATCCCGTCCAACTTCCGGCGCAGCGATGGTGAGGAGCGGTTTCATGGGTTGGGGACTTGCATCCCTGCATCAAGGCCCAGTGTTCAGTTCAACCACAACAAGGCATCGTGTCCTGAATGCAGACTTCTTGTCCCTGCTCTTGTGTCCGCTGCAATGCCAGCCATTGTCTGGATGTGGCCCCGACAACAGTTTTGGTTACGCCCTCTCCAGGTGCGGAGGGGCCAGAAGACTCCATGGCCGCGGAGGCCTTCGAGGCTGTACTTGGTGCGATGTACCAGGTACACAGGGCTAAACAATTGTTGGCATATCATTTGTATCATTGCAATGCGTGCTGGGTCGGCCAGTGGCAATGCCAGACCAGCTGTCGGATATTGCCATTGTGCAGGATGCGGGCGGGGATGGCAATGCCCTAGAAGTTGTCCGCAGCATTTGGGAGGCGCACCATCCTTACGAAGCGGTGAACAGGGAGCAGGAAGCTTGAGCGCCGCTGATCACCATTTTCAAGCCTGTTCTGGCACAATGCTGCAGCTGACTCCAACGTCAGTCCTGAACCCTTATGGGCACTCAAGCCTTCCTGTTGTCACGGATACTATAAGATTGCGCTTTTCGCATCAGTCGTCTGAGCAGGAAACATATAGTGCTAGCTGTCACACTCAATGCCCTACAAAGCAATGAACCCGATGCAGGACAATTCACTCCTGCATCTCAGTGTCTCCTGTCTGCTGCAGCATCCTGGCAGCCGCCGCTGACCATGTCAAGCAGGCCGTCTGGGTTGTCCACGTGCAGCCAGTGGCCAGCATCCGGCAGCGTGTGTACTTTCAGAGTGCCCTTGTCAGCCCCGCTGGCTGCTGCCTCGTCCACTGCCTGCTGTAGCTTGTCCTCCATACCCTTCGTCCACCTGAAATTCACAACAACAGGAAGGCTGATCTGTGCAGAAATGCCAGCGCATCAGCTAAGAACAAGTAACAGGTTGCTCAGGAGCACGTGCACGCGACCACGGGTTGCTAGCATATCAGGCATGCGTCTGTGGGAAGCCGACAGGGTTTCTACGTGCTTGCACACTCACGGCAACATGCAAGTTTGGGCAAGTGACCATGCCTGTCGGACTTGGCTGCACGCACAAGGTTGAGGGTGACGCCCGGCGGCGGGTTGCCCAGCACGCTCCAGAATTCTGAAACAGCACATCCTTGTTGACATGGAGCTTGTGCACCAACAATCAACAAGGCACGCTGCACAGCGCATGTGCATGAAAACCTGACATCATCATGATGTCGACCCATAGACAGCTTCATCATGACAGCATGCATGAGGCCAACAGCAACCCTGCGAAGTTGCACTTGTTGCCTTGCGGTCAGCACACAGCTGGTGCATGCTGTTGTGATGCATGACACTGACGTGCAATACGATGGCAGCGACAGGCTGCCGCAAGTGCTCTAGAGCATGTTCATTTGGCTGGATGATGATTCTCAACCCTTTGCCAGCAATTCGCAACCTGTGGCTTTGTAGTCCTCGTACATTTGGTGTGCGCCGTCGAGGCGGAAAGTCCAGGTCAGGCCGCCAGCAGACCGGTCATTGGCCAGATTGCTGCCCAGCCACAGCCGCAGCCCCTCGCTGAAGCCCAGGCCCTGAGTACGTCATGCGCGCGGCGGGGTGAGTGCACAACACCGTGTGGTGGCACCATGACTGCCCTCTTTGTCGTGTCTGGTTCAACAGCAAGGCTTATTGCGACTTGCCCGCTGAGCACAGAGCTTCTGCAGCCACTGTCATTCGACAGCTGGGTGTGAAATGTTGCCAAAGCTACGGACGCCTCACCTGCAGGTGTTCGATCACGTCGTTGCGGCTGCGCAGTGGCACGGGGATCTTGCCGATCTCTGTCATGACCCGAGCCACATCGGATCTGTCAGTCGGCAGCAGCCCCGGGTTGGAGTCCAGGACCCAAACCTGCAGGCGCAGCACCACACCTCCATGTGAAGCCTGAGCACATTCGTCAAAGTGACACTCCGTCATGCACGGGTGCGAGAGTCTAGGCCCACATGTGGTTGGGATTGACAAAGTTCGATGGTGGCGTTTGCAGCGGAGCTCTGCCTTTGAGGTATGCTTGCACTTTGTTGTGGGACCCAGGAGACCATGCAACTGCTTGTTGGCAAACCGCTCCGCTAGCAGTTCACGAATCTTTGCTTCGCTGGGGGTAGGTATAGAGTAACTCGTGAGCTGGGAGTGCAGTGTGCCCCGGTGAGCAAGAGACTCTATTGCAGTGGAACTCGGTGCAACCACCAGTCGCGAATACCCTGCCTGCTTGGGGAGCGGAAGGCCGACGCCGCCGCCCTGCGCAAGGTACTGCAGCATGACCTTGCCGCCCAGGCTGTGCCCAATCAGCATGTCCGGCCCCGCGCCGCCCGTGCGCTTGTGCATCAGCTGCGTCCCACCAGCAGGGTCACTCATCTTGGGTTTTGTATCTCAAGTTTGGCATCTTACAAACACATGCGCTGCACCTTGACTTGCAATATCAATCAAAAGTACCCACAGGATTGGAGCACACTACCACGGCAGTATGGGGACACCTCACCTCAGCAATGTCTGAGGCCGAGGCTGCCAGTGTGTGCGGCGCGGCAAAGCCGTCTAGCTTTGCGGAGGCACCATGGCAGCGCTGGTCCACCAGCAGTATGCTCCAGGGCCTGCGTGCGACCGCAGTGGAGATGCTGAAACGCATGCAAACTGCATGTCACTCCGCCTGCTGCTGTTGCTCCACTCAGCCAGCCGGACATGTCCAACATTGCAGCCCTTGGCGCCAGTCACTCGGGCGGGGCATCCGCCAACATGGACCACAGCGGCCGCACCTCTGCGTCATGCTGGCAATGCTTCGGCGCTCCCTCCAGGGGATGCTCTGCTCATATGGGGTTCACTGGCGTTGCACCTCTGCGTCATGCCAGCAGCGCGTTGGCACTCACTCCAGGCGATGCTCTGCTCATACATGGCTCACAGGTGCTGCACCTCTGCGTCATGTCGGCAGCGGTGGAGGCGAGCTTCCTGGCCCAGGATCGCCAGTTGCGGCCCTGCCCCAGCAGCCCATGCACGATCGCCGCCGTCACTGGCTCCGCTGATGCAGCATCTGCAGCCCGCCCGGCCGGCGCGGCTGTGACCTCCTCGAACGCGAGCGTCGCTTTGCAGCGGTCCTGGGCGGCTGCCAGTGCCTGCGCACGGGTTGGCGCATGCACTGCTTGACGTCATATTGGCCCACTTGTGCTGTGCACAACACTCTGGACCGTTAAGCTGATGAAACCCGACCCTGTGAAACTTGGCATATGCTGAATTGGCTCACCCTTTGGATCAGCGGCTGTGCCCGCTGTGCGCGCCCCAGACCCCGCAGCATTGCACAGATGTGTTCCCCTCCTCCCCTTTGTCAGTAGATATGTGTCATTACAATGCTTTCAGAACGACTATAACAGAGGTGGCCACCGGGCGCGCGCTCGATTCACAATCTTCTCGTTGGCCGGGATGCCCAGTGATGGTGCAGTCAAATGGATCATGCACGCTGCCTCAATGCCGCTGATGTTCAGCCTTTGCGTATGCGATTGCAAAGTCACACGAAAGCTGACACTCGGATTTCGCATGCAAGCCTCGGCTCGGAAATCTGAGTGATTGAATTTGTACCGGGCAACTGTATGGCAATCTACAACAAAGTTGTTGCAACAGGACGAGGCGCACACCAAATCCAATGATTTCGTCCAGGTCAAGTGCAGAAATGAGGTCTACAACATAGCGACCGCCAGTTGCACCACCTGACATCGCCACGGACGTGGCATTCTGCACAGCTTTCTGCACACTGACGCCGTGCAACGGCGCTGCCAACTCTCTGCTCGCCTCTCGATTTAGCCAGCCGCAGCATTTGCTCCAGAAACAATCTCGATGATTTCTGATGTAATCTGCGATTGAACAAATTCTCACTTCAGTACACAGGGAAACTTCGCATCACATTGCACACCGTGATGTAAAAACACCATCACAACCGGACATCACTTCCCACATTCACAGGAGCAGGCCAATGTGCGCTGAAGCGCACCTTGGCCTGGCGGATCCGGTTGTACTTCAGGCTGAGCTTCTTCTTCAGGTCCGCTGCGTTGTCCGAGGCGCTGTTCATGGCGTTCATGCGCGCGGCGAGCTCGCTGGCCAGCGACTCCTGCAGTCGCACATTTCATGTCAAATGTCAGAAACCAGCTCATGGCCGAGCATCACCTGAGACCACCTAGCATCACCTGAGACTACACTATTGACCTGCTTTGCAACGATGCTGCCGATTGAGGTGAGGTTCAGGTGCACATGCGTGACATGCACCGTCTGTGGTGTCAGTATGAGGGGGTTACTGGGGAACCCCCTCATGAGGTCGTGCATGCCAAACGGCTGCAGCCGAACAGAGTGATCGGAGCACAGCTGTGGGCACCTGCAGCGCGCGCAGCAGCGTCGCATTGAGGTACAGCGGCAGCAGGGCGTCAATGATCTGCACCGGGTCCTGCTCGAAGATCAAGCCGCTGTCAAAGTCTGTCGTCACTGTCTGCACCTGCACAATCACAAAGATCGCATGCCTCAGCGTCAGCGTCAGCGTCAGCAAGTAAATCAAAGTTGCGCACCGGCAGAAGTACTGCCAGCAAATAACTATAGATTATTCAGACCGGTGAAGCGAAGTGGTGCCGGATGCGTGCCAATTGGCGGCTTTGTGGTGCGCCTTGATAATCAACGAACCTTCTCGCGCTCAATGGTGAGCTTCCCATCCTTTGTGGTGAGGTTGAACAGCTCGTCCTCGTCGGGGTCGACGCAGTTGCCATCCACGTCACAGATCTCACCAGCCGGCGTCAGCGGCAGCATTGTCTGCACCACCGGGTCGCTCTGGATGAGTGAGGCGAACTTGGTATACACCATCTCCACCTGCAGGGTGATCCAAGCGAATGTCAGGCCGAGGCAGCCAAGATGTAGCATCAGCACACTAATGAGCGTGCAAGAGCTACTGCAGCACAGATGTCCACGAGCACTCTTTCTGCCGACACAGCCCATTGCACACGACAGCCGATTATGCCTGGGAGAGGTGCCACATCAGAACACTTCACACCAGCGCACTGTTGTGGTGCATGAGCAAAGACCAGGCCACTCACCTTGTCCACCTCCTCAGACACGAACTCGGAGTACAGCTCATCAGCGATGCCCTGCGCCTCCTTTGTGGTGGGTGACTGGCCCAGGTCGAAGGACTCTGCAATGATAGACATAGCATGTTACATTTGTTAGATTGCATGACCAGCCGACACACGAGGATGCATGAGCAACCGAGGCATCACAATCAGGCAAACATTGAAGATATTTGCTGCACTCGTTAGGGCTTGGTCTCTCTGCTGCAGATGCGTTGTCCTGGGCAGCGCAGCGCTGCAGCCAGACTTCAAGCCCAGCATGTCGGACTGCACTGCCATGACTTGGCAAGCCTCCTTGCAAAAGCCTCCTTGCAGGACCCAATGCCCAGCAATTGAAAACTGGACCAACTCACTTGCGAGGTTGTACTTGTCTTGGCGCCGCCGGAAGTACACAGTGCCCTTCTTGCCCACCGTCACAATTTTCACGCCCACACCCGTCTCCAGGAGCTCCTTTGCACGCTTCTCTGCCTGCGCACCACAGTCGTCCCAGTGAAAACACCACCTCAAAGGCCATTGCCACATGGAAGCCCCCCAGCCAATCTGGTTGTATCAGGAATCTCGCAGAGATTGCTCAGGTTTGGCAATTGTGCGGGCCACACACGCCAACACCTGCGATGGCATCAGGGCCACCCAACGATGTGTGCATTTGCGAGATTCTCCTTCCTCACCTTCTTGATGGCAATGCTGTTGTAGCCGCCGCACAAGCCGCGGTCGCCGGTCACAACCATCAGCAGCACATTCTTCACTGGCCGAATCTGGATGAGCGGGGAGTCCACGTCCTCCACCCGCAGCCGCTGATTCACGCCAAACAGCACCTGCAGCACACGTGAGTGTTAGGAGGCCGCAAGGTTGTACTGCTTGTTTGCAGGTCATGAGACCAACAGTTCTGGGTCCTCAGCTTTGAAGTTGTGTTGTGGCATCACCGACGACTATAGGGTATGTCAGATCTACATTGAGGAATCACGTTGCACAAGGGCTGCCAAAAAACAAGATCAGCACTGCAGGGCGGCACACCTTCACGAGGTTCTCAGCGAAGGGGCGGCCATTGATGACGGCGTCCTGCGCGCGGCGCACCTTGGCTGCCGCCACCAGCTTCATGGCGTCTGTGATCTTTTGCGTGTTCTTCACCGAATCGATGCGCTGCTTCAGCTCCTTTGTGCCGGCTGCCATCACCTGTGGATGGAAAGCGCATGAGGTGCCATTTGTGGTCTTGCCAAAGCATGTTCTTGCTGCAAGCACTAACGGTCCTGTTCCGCGGAAGGGTGGGGACACTTGCTAGCACAGCTTGGAACGACCGCTGTATGGTCAATCCAGGCCCCTAAGAGAAAACCGTAGAGGTTGTAAGCATACACGCTGCCGGAGCGCCGGGCGATGTGCGCTGCAAGCCTGAACAATCTGATCTGGCTCCACACCCAGGGCATGGTATAGGTGCCATCTGCATGCAAGCCAATCAGGTTACTCTAGGCCCCTGCGTGATGCTGCTGCACCAGCTTGACAGCCCCACTAGCGAGCCACCTGCCTGTAGCGTTCCTAGGGGTGGTCAAGAGCCTTGAACAACATGATCAGAGACGGCACAGACCGGCATTCCAATTAGCTCCCCACCTGCAGGCTGCCTCTTTGGCAAGTGTTCGCGCGTGGCGCCGCGAAGGGAGCCGTGCTGCCCTTGAAGGTGCTGCTGCTCAGCCGCTGCGCCGCCGGGCATCCGGCCACCATGTTGGCGGACATCATCATGGCGCGGTGCGTGGAGCAGCGGTGCGGTCGGTGAGCATACTACTTCGCCGAAACTGTGGCTATATCCATCCTGCGGCGGTGGGTAGGAATTGCGAGGTAAGCACCATCGGCTTATAAATACACCGACCAACTGTCCGAAGTACTGTCAACACCATTGCGCATGTTGCGCCACCGGGCAGCGTGTACACAGCGACTTGCACGCCAGGCGCCTGTCTGCTTGTTACTCGCGTCAAGGCACAGTCGGGCAGCGGGGTGTGGACGGTGGGCAGCCATGGACCGCGCGCTGCTGCAGGCAGCGAACCAATCGGGCGACACGGTTGCCCCGTTCTTCGGCTTCATCGGGGCAGCCAGTGCACTGGTCTTTGCTTGTGAGTACTTTCTCAGCACCTGTGCGGGTCTGCTGCTCAGCTGTATCGGCAATCAGGCTGTTGCACACAAGGTTGACACCAGTTCAGGTTGCCTCCTGGGCACCGCGATGAAGCGATTGGTCCTCAGTTACGGCGTCACATCAGACAATCGACCCGACTCAGCAGGACGAACCTAGTGACATGCCTGAAGCACCCAATATACCCCGAATCTGCCCTTAGGTATAGGGACCCTTATGCTGTCGTTGCTGCTGTAGGTGCAGCTGCATCATCGTAGCACTTTAACACGTATCTCCGACGCTCTGCAGGCTTCGGAGCGGCATATGGCACAGCCAAGGCAGGCGTGGGCATTGCTTCCATGGGTGTGCTCAGGCCGGAGCTGGTCATGAAGTCCATTGTGCCCATTGTCATGGCGGGTGTGCTGGGTATCTACGGCCTCATCATCTCCGTCATCATCAGCACCGGCAGTGAGCAGCTTCTTCGTTCGCTGCCGCATCTGTTGCTGCTGTTTTGCGGCCACTGTCAGACAGCAGCCGGTCCGCCAGACTGTGCTGGGGTGGTTTTGTTTGTGCACCACTGCATGGCTGCTGCTGCATGCGGCAAGCAAGCAGAAACTTACTCTGCTCACACGACTCCTGACGTGTCCCTGCTGTGGCGCCTTTGCAGTCAACAGCCCGTACTACCTGTTTGACGGGTATGCACACCTGGCATCCGGCCTGGCCTGTGGACTGGCGGGCCTGGCAGCCGGCATGGCCATCGGCATCGTTGGCGACGCTGGCGTGAGGTGAGAAGACGATGTGTGTGAAGCACATGCTTCTCCTCCAGTTCAATGATGCATTTGCGCTGTCCAATTTGCATGTGTTCTCTGCTTGCTGCGGAATGCAGCCTGAAGGTTCATCAAGGGACTTGTAGCTCGCCAAGGTGGCTCACCCTGCTCTCGCACTGTTCGCAGGGCCAATGCCCAGCAGCCGAAGCTCTTCGTGGGAATGATCCTGATTCTGATTTTTGCTGAGGCGCTGGCCCTGTATGGCCTGATTGGTGCGTCCTTCTGGCTGCGTCCACTTGGACATTTACTTGAGCTGTGTAGAAGCTTCAAATCTGATGTCAATCATGGAGACGAGCTGCAACTCTTCGATTGTATGTTCATTGCATTGAACACCTTTGACTGTCGTTCCTGTGCAGTTGGCATCATCCTTGCGTCCAAGGCTGGCCAAACCAAGTGAGCGCTAACAAGGCGGGCAGGCAGCGTGCCGCAAGCCGCTGCAGCAACACCTGTGCGCTGAATCCAGAGGATGTGTAACGAGTGGTTCGCGGTGTGCCATCTGCTGCTGCCAGCGAATAGCGGGCGGCATGTCAGCGGCACCCGGAGCCTCTTGCCTGACTGCTAGGCAAGATCCATCAGACGCAAATGCAGCACAGCTCGTTCGTGCTAGCAGCAGATCTGGCATCACGCCGCATTTAGACAAAATTTGTTGTTGTGAGGCACCACAAGCCGTGTAAAGTGTTGCTCAATCGCGCTTCACTGCCTGCATGGTGCGCCGGTTGCATTTACTTGACATGGGCTTGCTCTCAGCCTGATGCCAGAGTCTTTCCGCCTGACATGTAGCTCCGGCCTGTTCAGGTTCATCTGCAGAGTAACCTATCACAAGCCCCAACGGGCAGCACAGGTTGACAGCACAAGAATGCAAGATTCGAAGTCATGGCATGATGCCATTAGCGGGTGCGACGCCTCACAATGAGCGATTGCAGCTACGCGTCCACATAAGAGAGCCCATTCACCGCACAGTATCTTGCGAAGCTCTCGCTCATGCACTGCAGCATGATGTGCTGAGGGAGCAGATCGGCACCCATCGGACGAGCGAACAGACGCGAATTGAAGCCTGACATTGTCTTGGCGCCTCGGGGCTTGCAGACGAGCGCCCCAGAGCATGTCATCTTTACAGGACTGGCTCATCGAAAGGTGGAGGCGCATCAAATTGGAGTTCAGCATTGAGGTGAGGGGTGGCGCTGCGGGCAGCGACCCGTGCCTACAATCTTACGCCAATGGCCCAGCAGCCTTGCATGCATGTGCATTGGAAGCATGTATGGCTACAGCCAACACCCCTTTCCCAGTGTTGGGTGTCGCTGCTTCGATGGCGCTCTTTTCAGCTTATACCGCACAGATGCCGGCCCACTACACCATGTTTGCTGACCCTTGCGTTGCCTTGACCACAGCTGCCGCTGCTGAAAAAGCGGTGGGTATACATACTTCTTGGCGCGGCGTTCCAATACTGCCACGGCCTTGGCACGCAGCTGGCACACCGCATGCACAGGCCGCAGGCGCAGCCACTGCATGACGTCGGATTTGCAATCCTACCGGTGAACCCACGCTGTGTTATCAGCAACATGCAAAATTCTCCTGGGGGTACTGATGGCCAAACAGCTGCAGAAACCATCTACGTATGCTTTATAGACAGAGCAGCAGTCAAGCACTGCATCTGGGACATTGGCACGTCACCATGGCACTGCTCACGCAGGAGCTGGGGTTAGCCAACGAGTGGGTCAGCGAGTCGATCTTCACGACGCTGTTTGTGTCGTTCATGCTGTGGACGTTCTCGCCCTTCGTGTTTATGCGGAAACGCTTCTACACCGCAGTCATCTGGAGCAGGCTGCTCATGGTGCTAGTTGGTGAGTGCAAAAGAGCCTCAGCTCTATTGCTGGCATCTGTGCCACCAAGTCTCCTGCGCACCTACTGCATCAGCTTGCCAGCGCCGAACAGAGCTCCCAGAAAGGACATGTCACCGAGGATAGGGGGCTGCTCTGGTGGCCACGTTGCAGTGTTGGAGGTCGTGTTGTGCCTGTCGCGCAGTATGCCAGAGCCTGCGCATCCTGAGCTTCAGCGTGACGCAGCTGCCGGCGCCCAACTACCACTGCCGCACGCCAGAGCCCACGGCCATCAAACCGATGCCAGAGCACTGGTGGGGCCACTTCTACATCAAAAACCTGTCGCAGCAGGTGAGCAGCGCACCGGACTTTGCACCAGTTGGTGCTGACTTGCACGAGTGTGTGTACGGGGTTGACACTCTGCTTGTCAACGGCATGTCACACTAAGCTATATGTGGTCAGTCTAATGTGCATGCTTCCACTGCCGAACTCATCTGCTGAATCTGTTTGCATCTGCTGCTGCAGACGACGCATGGGTGCGGTGACCTAATTTTCTCGTCCCACACCACCTTCATGCTGGTGGGCATGCTCACCTACAACGAGTACGGCACGCTTGCGCCCATCAAGGTACAACATTGTGTCAAGTCACACATGTGCCCCTGCTGATTGCATCCTGCGATCCAATGGTGTGATCTGTGGATGCACAGATGCTGAATCAGTGCGGTGAATCAACGGATCTTGCAGGCGCTGGCGTGGGCAGGGGTGGCGGTGGTCTCGATGCTCATCGTGTCGTCCAGGAAACACTACTCGGTGGACGTACTGATTGCCTGGTAAGCACATGTGCAGGCATCCATGCACGCATGCATCTACCGTGTCACAAGCCTGCAAATGCGCGTGTTTTGGTGCTGCTGCGGCTTTGCTCACATGCATGCGGAGGGTGCATGCAAGTGTCGGTAAGGGCCAGCGCACACAACAACTGGTCAGCGACCCGCTGTGGCAGGTACGTGGTGCCGCTGGTGTTCTACCACATGCTGCGGCGGTGGACGACGGTGCGGCCGGCCGTGCCCCACTGGCCCCACCGCCCTCTGGCCGAGGCGGAGGTTGGGCCCGCCGGCACGAAGGGCGTCAGCGGCGGCAGCGGCGCCGCCGAGCTGCAGCAGGTCCTCATCGTGGACGGCATCGCCCGCAGCACCGAGGTGGGGCACGCATGCAAGGTGTCATGCAGCATGTAGGCACCACACGGCTTCTGCGCATGCGCATGTGGTTTGCTCAGCAGAGCTTATGCCCCTTAACTTGAGACATTGTTTGCGCAAGGACGATCCACAAGTCTGCACCTCCTGTCACCCATGCAGCAGTATCAGAGCATGTCAGGGCGCCCACACGCGGTGCTGGCCTGTGCTGCAGATGGTGGCCCAGAAACAGGCGCTGCTGTCGGCGCTGCCCGCGGACGACCCGCTGGTGGCGGCGTCGCAAACACAGGCGCAGGCGGCCCTCGACAAGCAGGTGAGGAGACACGCGGTGCCCATCACACAGTGTGTCCTCATCGGATAAGCAGCCAGTAGCACATGGGGGTGACAGGAACCCTGGTGAGGACTTGCGCTGTGGTCGCCTGGGTCGGCAGCCTGAGTGATGCTGCAAGTGCCCCAGTCGAAACATGTCAAATTTTCACAGACGCTTCCACTCTGTACTACATGACAAACACAGGTGTTGCTGAGCGAGGGGGAGCTGACGGACTCAGAGGGGGACAGCAACGGCAGCGGCGGCAGCGTCGATGCCGGCGGCAGAGCCAGGCAGTCTCTCGCTCGTACCAGCAATGGGCGCGGCGCCGCGGCGCTGATGCGCTCGCGCTCGCAGGCGGGCCTGGCCCCTGGGAGCTCGCCAGAGTCGGATAGGTGAGATTTACTTCCGTGCATCTGTCTTCTGACTGCAGCGTGCCTCTGCCATTGGTCGACTGAGGGCTTGCGGCCCTGGACACTGGCTCTGGTCAGGAGCAGGGATGCAGGGTGCATCATGGCGGCTCTGGTGCCCTTCCATGGCCGAACATTGCAGCATGGGATCATTCACTGCAGGGCTCCTCCCATGATCACCATTGACTGGCGTGGTAAGCGACCTGGCGCAGGGAGGGCAGTGCAAATGTGGCGATATCAAGGAACCTCCTGCTTGAGGTCGAGCCTCCGACTTGTTGTGCACCACAGCAGCAACCCTTGCAGTCATGTGATCTGCTCCAGTCATGTGCTCTAATGTAAACTGCTGCAGGGAGGGCGGTGCCATGCTGCGGCGGGACCACGGTGGCGGCCTGCGCGGCGCGCCCTCCACCATGCTGGCGCCCGCAGGCCTCGGCAGCAGAGGCTGCGTCATCAGCTGACCCTTGTGCGTGGCGCAGCGAACCAGCGGCTGAGATTTTGGCACAGCCGGGCCGCGTCCGCCCCTGCGTGCCCGCTCAGCCCATTGCTGCCGCCCGCGGCATTTGCGGCTGCGTCATCAGCCGGCCGGCAGCAGCCGGCCATCGCAGCAGTGGCGCAAAAATGCCGCTCATCTGCAGTGCCATGGTGCAGCATGCCTCCCTCAGTGGCATTTCGTCCGACTTCAGCGGGTGAGCGCGGGAAACCAACAGGCGGGGGTTACTGCCAGCATGCTGTGGCTCGAGCAGGAGGGGCTGGCCTCAGGGGCTGATCCATGGCCACAGTGCATGCGCCAGCCTTGCAGATTGTTGCAGCGGCCGCTGCGTCGCAAGCACAATGGGAGGGACAGCTGCGCACCCCAAATTCAGCATGATTGTGCACAGGGGTTGCATGCACTTTGCCAGACGTCAAAATGGCCATGTGTGCAACTTCGGGGCTGGATATTTAAATCTGATGCAGCATATGTGGCTGCCATGTCTTGTACTTCAGTGCAGGAGTGTCGGGGTCTGTGCGGGCGTGGGATCTGCATTCTGATATGGTTTGAGTCGGTGACGTTTTACGCTTGTTCCGCTGTTCATTTGCCCAGATGGAACTGAGCAGGGTGTTGCGCCCGTGAAGGTCTTGAAACGAGCACCGCCATTGTGAAAGTTTGTGCCAGGTCTTGTCAGATTACAGGCGTCCTCCCTCTGGGTGTAACAATGAATCATTGACTTCATGAAGCTCAGTAAACCAGCATAGCAGGAAACAGGGAAGGTCAGCAAGCACGACAGTCCAACTGTGCCCTCAGCCGAGTGTGCAAGGCAATCAGCATGTTGTTGTCATGGCGGCGCTCTAGCGAAAATCACGACAAAAACCTTAAGCTGACTCTGTTAGCAGAGGCGCTGATCGCTTAGTCTTGGGAGCTGTCAAGTCCCGCCATGAGGGCTGCACAAGCATGCAGCTAGTATTGCAGTGCTTGACTCTCATCAGTAGCGGCACAACCAAGTAACGGGCTCATGCTGATGAGCCGATGCTAGGTGCGGGATGCTGAGCTGGTGTGTTGACTGCAGTAAGTCAAAGCTAATGTGCAGGGTGGTCCTCACGACGACTAGGAAAGTCCGTGTTAAGCAAGCTGCGCGGAATACTGCTCTAAGCCCGCTGCCGAGCTGTCAACACCGTCAGAGCTGATGACTCCGCACAATGGCGGCACAAGAATGTGTCTATGATCTAAGTAGTTGTGAAATTAGGAAATCCCGAGCGTGCAACAGTCTGTGCGCAGCCTCGAAACGGACGCTCAAGGAGACTCTGCTCGGGTGCTGTGTTGCTGCTTGCTGCATTGCTGAGATGGCGGCGGTGCGTCTCCTTGCTGTCTCGGTGCCTTATTGCCCTCCAGCACACGGCGCCACATTCTGTGCGGCCTCACATGGACCTTGGTCCCCCCACCTGGCTGTCTCCGTCGACTCCTCACATATGAGTTGTGTCACGAATCCGCCGCTGGCGCCCTCATTGCCTGCTGTCCAGTGGGCGGAGTCTCCTGCAGCTTTGCAGGCGCCATGTTGCCGATGCGCAGCGCCGCGATGAGGTCCAGGGCGCTGGCAGAGTCGTCCCGCAGCAGCAGCTGCGCCGGGCCCGCCGCCGCGATGCTGCCGCCGGCGACTGACACGGCAGCTGGGACACTGCCGCCGGCGGCATGCAGTGCTGCCTTGCCGCCCGGCGGCGTGGGCGGCCTGCTGCTGGGGAAAGCGTACGCAGAGTCGCACTTGAGCGGCCGGGCAGCCGGGGAGGCGCTGCGTCCGGGCGCCTGCGGTGTGTTCTTCCCTGCTGCTGCTGCTGCTGCTGCTGCTGCGGCGGCGGCGGTTGCGGCGGCGCCCGATGCGAGCGACACTGTCGCTGGCAACTGTGCCGGTGCACCTGCTGGGTTAGACTGTGCGGCAATGCTGACCGGACTGGATGGCGCCAAGCCTGACGCCGCCACCAGTGCAGCTGCCAGGGCGGTGCAACCCTGCAGTGCATGGCAATAGTGCTGTACAGAAGAGCGACATACACTTGAGAGGTGTCAGTGTGCACTGGGCAGCAGGTCGACCGTCTGCCAACAGCTGCAGGGTTGAAAGCAAGGGGTCGAGGCACAAGAGTTGCGACTCGAG
Source organism: Tetratostichococcus sp. P1 (assembly GCA_036584455.1). NCBI lineage: Eukaryota > Viridiplantae > Chlorophyta > Trebouxiophyceae > Prasiolales > Stichococcaceae > Tetratostichococcus > Tetratostichococcus sp. P1. The sequence goes on from BTPI01000001.1 coordinate 5,147,065, forward strand.
CAAGTGAGCCACATCAGAGCTTTCTCAGCCGACTGAGGAGTCACCAGGGCCTGTGCAGCTAACAGGGCAGTGCAAGCGGCGGCGGCGGCCACACGGCGGCTGCCTGCTGGCAGCTGCCTCTGCGCATTGCCGGTCTCCAGCACCAGGGCCACATCTCTCAGCAGAGCCATAAAGCCTGCATCAGCAGTTATGACCCCGTCACTGCACTCCTATGACACAGATGCTGAGTAGCTCTGCACCGCATGTGCCTCACCCCCACTTGCACGATGCGACTCCGACCAGCGTGTTTCATCATGCCTGAGAAAAGCACCATGTGCTAGCAAGCGTCAGTGAAGGGCTCGTTGTGCAGCGCACCTGGCATGTCTTGAGGCACGCGCTCCAAGTCTGCGACCGCAGCAGGGGAGGGAGCCACCAGCAGCCGCATCGGCCACAGCAATGTGGGCCCCAGTGCAAGCTCGATCTGCATCAGGTGCAGTGAATGGGTGACTTTAAATCTAAGGCGGAGAAGGCTTTGGTCAGTTCCGGAGGTTTTGCACCTTGAGATGAAAATCCAGCAGATTGCCACTTAGGGCATGACAGCATGCAAAGGCAGCACAACAGGTGTTCACTACATACCGTCAGTAGGCCCGGCAGCAGATCCTCCGGTGCCAGCTGGATGGTGACCAGCCGGGTAGCGCCGTCTCCCGATGCTATAGACACCTCCGAAGGCAGGAACCTCCCTGCAGCACAGCATCACAGGATGCAGTTGGCTAAGAACTTGCCACACACTCGAGCAAACAGGTGATGGCATGCAAGGGAGAACACTCAGCATGCTTTGTGGTGTGCATGGTCTGGACCATCACAATGCCAAGCCATTGCATGCATTGCCCCACCCCTCGAGCGGCACAGAATTGAGGTTCTAGGCGGCAGCAGCGATGCCTCCAACTGCAGCTCCGCCGGAACACCGGCGAGCAACACAGGCGCCGTTGGCGACAGCAGCGTCAGCCTTGGGCGGGCGCTCGCTGGTGTGGCGCCGCCATCAGACGTGCTGATAATGCGGCCTTCCCGCAGCACCGCCACCTGGCTGCACAGCTGCACCTGCACAGCGATGTAAGCCGGGCAGTGTCAACAGCTCAGCTGCGGAAACGTTGAGAAGACTAATGGGGAGCGTAGGGAAGGGACCAGAGGCGAGACCAGCTGAGCATGGCATGCGCAAGTGTGTGGAGGACCCAAATATGCATGCATGCACCCAAACAAAGCATGCAGAGCGTCTCAGGAAGTATGCCCAGAGGCAGTTCATACCTGCAACGCCTGCTGGGCCCAGAAGGCACCATTCCGCCCGGACAGCAGCCGCTCTACTACGCCCCTGGCGCCGCCCGCAAGGGTTGACTCGGCGTCGCAGTGGCGCAGCATCACGTCGACCGTTAGGTGCAGGCAGCCTGGACGCACAAACCCCTGCAGCAGCAGTACCATCGTCTGCCACAGATATGATAGTCAAACATGACAGCGTGCAGAATTTGTGAAGCCTGCACCTCCCACAAGACATGCAAAACTACCCCATTGCGCCAAAAATGTTCTGGAACGATGACATGATGCATTCGTCGGCAGTGTGCACATGCCGGAGCTGTCACACACTGTTGTCACCTGCAGGTGCGCGCTATCGGGAGAGGTGTGCAGCGCCTCAGCCACATCACCCGCCAGGCCCTGCGGCAGGTCGGCGGGCGTCGCGTTGTTGAGCTTGGAGCTGAGGCGCACGGTGCTGTTCTCGGGGACATAGCCGAAGCTGGGCGGCTGGCTGGTCTCCGGGACGAAGCCGAAGGACGGCTGTGGCAGTTGCGGCTGCAAACAGAGCAGCAAGTTGAACATCAAAAGTAGGCAATGTGTCAAATGTAACACTAAGCAGGAAGTGCAAGCTCCTGTACCTGAACACGCGGTGGGCAGCCATACCTAAGCAGCATATTGGCGCCAACAGTCATTGCAGCTTGAACATGATGTAGCTTTGACAAGCCTACATGATCAACCACCGTACCCTCTGCAGCGGAGGTGAGGGCAGCGCGGGTGCCGGCTGGGACCGCGGGGCGCCCTGCAGTGCTGGACTCGGCAGGCGCCGCGACAGCAGCCCTCCCGACATGGGGACCCCCGCTACCGGACCCGCACTCGGTGGCCGCGGTGAACCTGAGCAATCACGGACTGGTGTCTTCCACTTGAAGAAGCAAGCCCAGGGCAATCACGACGAACTTTACGTGGGCCAATGAGCAATAATGCGCCCCTTCAACGATGCCAATCAAGACATCTACTGCATCTTCGAACAGCTTACAACAATGCCACACCTGCAAGGCCAGCTGCAGTTGGGTCGCCCAGGTAGGACAGCATCAGGTTGACCTCGTCATTCTGGATCTGGTCCGGCGCATCCGCCGAGCTACAGCGGCTGTGGGAGACAGCCCCACTGCCCTGCTGTGGCTGGCTCGTTGGCATGCCTCGGCCGGCAGTATCAATATTGCGGTCAGCGGCGGCCCTCAGGCCCCGAGCGGCTATCAGTGACGCCCCAGATGGGCCCTGCAGCAGGCGACGCGATGCGTGCATGAGGCGACATCGACAGCAGTGAGCACGTCTGTACCCACCAGCAGCATCCTGCATGGCTGCATGCAGCAGTTCTGGGCACCCCTGGTGCCGCTGGCCATCATAGGTCCCAAAAGCGGGTCTGCATGTCCAACAAGCTCCAATCTCAGGACCTGAAATCCATTCTACCTGCAGCGGCGCAGATCCCTGCCGCTGCGTGGCGCCTCGGCCAGCACCCGGGGGCAGCGGTTCGGAGCCAGCAGAGTGCGGCGGCGGCGGTGGCGTGGCGGCGTGCAGGCCAAGGCCAGGGAAGTCTTTCGGCAGCGCCGGCAGGCTGACAGGCTGCCAGTCGGGGCCGATGCCGCCGCCCAGGGGCGGCGGGAAGTCCGCGGAGTTTATTCGCAGGCCACCCTGGGGCGCTCCCACAGCGGCTGTGCTGAAGGGACTGTTGTACACAGAACCCTGCAGCTGGACAGACGGCGGCGCAAACTGCTCCTGCAGGCAAGGCAGTGCATGCATCAGCATGAGCTCAGACTGTGCATGCGAATCTGAAATGAGGGTTGTGGTGCCAGACAGCGTCTCTGTCGGCGGTAAACCATGCCAAGACACCGAGCAAGTACACTGGTATTCGCTGAGATGGAACATAATATCAACGACAGCCCATGCTTGGCACGCAGGCTGCACGTCCAGCTTTGATTGCATGTTCATGAATGCAGCACCTGCCAGCCGCCGGCGTGGAAGTGGTGCATCGTCTGCATGGGCCCAGGGTGCGGCAGCTGCGGCAGGCATGTGACCCCGCCCTGGTCAAAGGGCCGCGGCGGCGGGCGCACATGCAGGCCGGGCGACAGGCCTCTCGGCCAGGAAATGCCGCTGCAGTCCAGGGGCGACACCTGTGCACACAGCAATCATGTAATTTCGAAAAATTGATTCACGAATTGTCAAGTCATATAACTTTGCAGTTTGTCCCAGAGCGTCGACAAGGGTGGGACGATGCTTCATGCCACATGATAGGTATGTGCCAGGCAGCAACAGCAATGCAGACAGGACACCGCAAGCAGTGTCATGCAGCTGTATGCACGCCCAATTTTGCTGATTCCAGCTGGTGTGAAGACAGCACGACTGCTGTACCTCCAGCAGCGCTGGTCCGGGGCTGGTCTCGTGCCCGCGCGCTGAGTAAATGTCCCTGTGGGCAGCGTCAGCGCCGGCGCCCGGCTCTGGCAGGCTGCGGGTGCCGCCGAGGGCGCTGGGCGCGGAGGCTGCGCCAACGGGCGTGCCGGGCTCGACCTCCTCGTCCTCGCTCTCCTCGGTTGACGACCCCGACACCCTGGCGAAGCTGCGGGTGGCGGCGCGGGCCGCCAGCCGGGCGCTGCGCACCGGACGGCTGATTGCGATGCCAGCGCCGGCGCTGCTGCCGACGCCTCGGCCCTCGCCCGTGGACCGCCGGCGGTAGCTGCCGTTGCCGGTGTCGCCATTGGCGGCGGTTGGGGAACTACCCGGGCCGGCGGCGGCGGCGCGGGCCTTGCTGCGCTCGGCGGCCTTGCGGCGGCGGCGGGCGTTGTGACGCTGCAGCTGGGCCCGGCAAGAGCGCTTGTCGCCCTCGAATTCGCCGATGGCGTGGAAGCGGGAGCACTGCTGGCAGAAGCGCTGCACGATGCCCTCATGGATGACTTGCGGCACCTTCAAGTGCTCCTGGCACACCTTGTATCGCTGGTGGTAGTGCCGCAGGTCGCTGAGGTCTGCCGTGCAGCCATCCACCTGATTGAAGCAAAGGGCAGCCGATGTTACCAGGGCCCCAACATCACTTTTGGCAAGGCGGCTTGCCGCCGCTTCATTTGCTTTAAAGCCACCAGCTCGCTGCCCCTGCACGCTTAGGTCATGCAGCGCGTGATACGCCGAGCAAATAGCATCTACACCAGCGTGTGTGTGGAGCAGAGCAGACTCCGCAGACCTGGGCCGGGCCCGTCGCGATTGATGGGAACCTGATGTACCAGACAGAACTGATACGGGAGGTCGAGGGGGCACCCACCGAACGCAGACCATGCAATCGTAAGCTGATGACGCCAGGAGACGTTAGACTTGAACGTGGCACCCCTGGATGGCGGGCCGTCTACGACTGCATGGCCGCATGTAAATGGCCTTCCTTCCTCTCACAAAAGGGGCCAGATCCAGACGAGGCATGCAACGGTCGACAGGCGCAGGGCGCGGCAAAACGAGCGACTGCAATCGAGTCTCATCGCAAGGTACTCGTAGGCTGGTGCGGGGAGCGCGTAAACTGGAAGTCTGGCGCGGCCCTATCGAAACGCGAATGCCGTAGGTTTGTAAACCGTTGCCGACACGGCAGACCACGCCGAGGGCTGCTTTCTAACGGCTGTATCGGTAGAGCCAACGCTGCTGCAAAGACCATGATGTCAGTTGGCCGCTAGGGCCGGCGGTTCGTGCAACTGCCAGCTCACAGTTGGCTGACGCAGAGAGTGTCGGACTTGAGTAATGACGCCGGACCTGGCAGCCGATGAACGGTTGCCGCCGCTGCACCCGCTGCTGCTCCTGTTCGGGCGCCTCGCCATCTCGCGGCCGTGTCGCAGCCCGTCGCGGCCGAGCTGTCGCCTCTAAGGAGCTAGGATTCCAGTCGTAATCCTGCTCGTCCCACGAGCCCTTGCCCCCCATCCTGGCGACGGGCGGCGGGGCATACGTTAGCCCTCAGCGAGATTCAAAGTTCAGAAACTGTTGCAAACGCAGTGTTGCTTGCTGGGCTGCTGGAGCACCCCCGCTGAACTCACATCTCACACACTCAGGGGTAGAGGTATGCGCCAGATGTTGAAGTAAATTTCTGCACCGAATTTTGAAAGGGTTTTGACACCAATGACGATTGACATTTAGCAATATTGACCGTGAACCTACAAGTGTGGCACTCGACCTCCATTCCGTTTCGTGCGCCTTGTCAGCAGCATTACAGAACAGTTGGGCACCTCACGGTCGAATTCTTTCTCCCGCGGCAGGACAATAAGCTGCTGCCAAAATCCCCTCCCAGACCGGTGCACTGCAAGCCAGAGGCTGGACTGGGTTGGGAGGGCCAGGACCCCACGTTATTCGATCCGCAGGTGACCCTGTTGGCACACGGACATGGGACATCCGGCAATGTTTGTCGGGTCTTCTTCTTCATCTGATAGCATCTGGGGCCGCCTGCCGATCGTACGGAGCCGCTGACCGCATCTGCACCTGCTCAATGTGACATGTTGGTTTTAAAACCTCCAACTCTGACGTCCACGCAGGTGTAGCACGGGCGCAGCGCGTGGCGTCGGCGACTCGAAAGTCGTATGGCACAGCGGCTGTTCGCGCTAGCAGCCAGCAGAGCAGCAGCGGAGGCGGTATGGCGCCAGGCGGGCGTGCGGCCAGCCTGCCTGGCCGCCGCATCCTGGTCGCCCGCGCAGCTGGCCAACCCGCCTCCGCAGACCACGTCCTTCGCCTCTCAGGCGGCCTTCGCAGCCGTTGCGGTGAGGGGTGCCACCCTTCGCTACACCTGTCCTGTGCGCCGAAACCCTAGCGATGCCCTGATACTTGCACCTGGGACACCTGTAGATGCTCTATCTAACTGCGACGGCATCTGATGCAGGAGCCACTGCCGTCGATCGACGTGCCGGTGCGCGACTTGGGGGACTATGAGTGGGAAAACCCGCGTGTGCCGCCGCCGCCGCTGCAGTTTGACAATGCGAAGGAGGCATTCGCTGCGCACAGCAGCCTGTCCATGATGCGGTCGCTGGCGGTCTTCTCTCTGTGCTCCATCAAGGTGTGTGGACCTGTCACTTGCAAAGAGTCTGGTGAGAGGCTGACTGCTGCAAAGCCTGTCACTCAAACTTTTGGCATGCATGCAGCGTGTAACATGATGAGGTGTGCTGAGGGCTGACTGTGCGGTGTTGATTGTTTGGCGCGCAGCCGCTGGTGAAGTATGCAGACACTATCCTCAGGCGGCTGAAGATGGTATTTGGAGAGACACTGGTGAATGCCATCATCAAGCGCACCTTCTTCCTGCACTTTTGCGCTGGTGAGGCTTGCATGAGTTGTTGGTTCACCTCCGCCAGGCAGAAGATCACCCTTGCATGCGCATCATTCATGCACATTCATGCACACCGTCAAAAACTACAGTTGCTAAACTATTATCGGATCAGCTGCACCATTTCTCGCACTGCAGGCGAGAATGGCGATGACATCAAGCCGACGCTGCACTACCTGTACAAGAATGGCATTGGCGGCATCCTGGACTATGCTGCGGAGGACGACGTGCAGTCGGAGGGTGGCCCCGCATCCCGCGAGCCTGAGAACGAGCACATCATTGCCCGCACCTTCGACTACGAGTCTGAGGTGAGCAGCGCCATTGCTGCACGCTTGACTGGAGCAGCTGTGTGCACTGATCATGTCAGCGATCGCGCACAAGCTGTGGGCCAGCCCCCTACTATTCCACCTTTACTTGCATGCAGGCAAAGTGCGACCGGCACATGGAGACATTCATGAAGTCCATCCGTGCGGCGGCGGCCAGCGAGGGCCAGGGCTTTGCAGCTGTCAAGGTACAGGCCCCGACACAAAGCCTTGACAGACGCCACTGCTGATGCAGATGTTGACATACATGTGGCGTTGCAAGAAGCATCACCATGACGTCACGGTGACAAGACTTGGCCAGCCTTATCACGCCACAGGTCACAGCGCTGGGACAGCCGAAGCTGCTGGAGCGGGTGTCAGACAGCCTGGTGTCGGTGCACAATCTGTTCCGCCGCTTTGATGAGGACCTCAATGGCGTCGTCACCCGCGATGAGTTCGAGAAGGTCCGAAAAATGCTGTGGAATGTGCTGCAATGCTACTCTGCTGTCAAGATGGATCCCAATCATGGGCGAATGCAGTTGCTGGCATGTCTGGGCTATACATGCGCGTTCAGATGCCCCTCTACCACCACATCCTGTTCATGCTGTCCTTGCGCCTGCAGGTATATGATGAGCTGTTCTCGGATGGCACGCCAGAGCGGCTGCAGGAGATCTTCAACTCCCTTGAGAACGAGGAGTCAGGCGAGCACATCGGTCTTGCTCTGGCTTTGTTGCCCTGCATTTGTGAGCGGCAGCACTGCTGCAGAACCTTGTTTCTTTTCATAACTCTGCATCTACCACAAAACCCAGATGCACTGTGTCTGTGTCCGGGTTCAGCAAACCCTTCCTATCCCACTCATACAGACCCCATGCGGCGAGCCGGGGTGGTGGACTACCTGTCGTGGAGCCAGCGGCTGAAGCTGGCCGACATCCCGCTGCTGGTGAAGCACTGCCGTGTGGTGGGCCCCGTGTCGCGCTCCGCCCTCACCGAGCGCGAGCTGCAGCTGCTGCACAACATGATCGGCCGCCTGTCCAAGCTGGCCGAGGTCGCTGCTGAGGTGCGTTGGGCTTCGTCTGATGCGTGTGCGTCCCCATTGCTGTGCAACTTTTTTCTTTTCATCGGAGCTTCCTAGGTGTTGAAGCAGTCCATGAGCACACCAGTCTCCTGGCTTTTGCGGGGGCGTACAGCTGCATAGACTTGCATGTAGGGGTGCCGCCTGTCGCCGGTTTTGCTGATGTCAATAGTGTTTTGCTGCAGTCGAATGTACGCATGATGATCGACGCGGAGCACAGCTACTTCCAGCCGGCCATCAACCACGCCGCAGTGGAGCTGCAGCGGCGGTACAACACGGGCGACGCTCCTATCATCTTTAACACGGTCCAGTGTTACCTAAAGGACTCCCATGAGAGGTACGGATGTCGTGTTACATTTTAACTCATACCTTTCAAATATCAAATATATCTTAATATATTATTTAGATTTATTTATATTAATAATATATGTAAGATACTTCTATATTTTTTTAATAATCAATATGTTCCAATAATTATACATGTATCAACCATAATCATATAAATGTCTTAATTCTGCATCAGGCTCGTCATGGACCTGGAGCGTGCACGACGGGAGGGGTGGCGCTTTGGGGCCAAGCTGGTGCGGGGGGCATACATGGTGCTGGAGCGGGAGCGCGCCGAGAAACACGGCTACCCATCCCCAATACACGATACCATCGAGTCCACGCACTTGAATTATAATCGGTGCGATTTGTACCAATTTTGAATCGATTTTTTTGAGTTGCATACAACATGCTTCGCAGATTTCATACAACAGTTGAAAACTGTCTCATAAAAATTGTCTCCTGTTCAATGATCTCTCTCTTCTTCAGCCTCTTTCTTTTGTCAGTCATTATTTTCGTTCAGATTTTTGTTTTCCTTCTGTTTCGGCTTCGTGTACTGGTTGCTATCCATTGAAGCAGCAGAGTCTGACGTTTACAGGTGTGTGGGAGAAGTGCTGGAGCATGTGGCGGGCGAGGGCGCAGAGGTCATGGTGGCTTCTCACAACCAGGCATCGATTGAGGCGACAGTGGCGCTCATGGGGCAGCTGGGCATCGACCCCGGCAATGGCGGCGTCTACTTCGGCCAGCTGCTGGGCATGGCTGACCACCTGACTTTCACGCTGGTGCGTTCCTGCGGAAACATGATTTGCTCTATGGGGGACGGCTGTGACCTTGATGGATAATGCACACTGCGTGCTCATCAATGTATGACATATAAGACCGCTGCTATTTGCTCTGGCACAGGGTCGCAATGGCTACAGGGTGCGCAGACACTGATGCTTGTCACCACCTTCAGTGCTTGTCACCGTTTTCAAATTGTCAGTTACCTCCCACATGTTGTGCTGTCTGCATCCGCCAATTGTAGATCACAGTCCAGACTAGATTAGCTCGACTGATTGGACGTGGTGGTGGTGTTGCAGGGTTACAAATATGTGCCATTTGGCGAAGGTCCATGTTTGATTCCTGTTGCATTGGTGGTGCTTGCATATGTCATCGTGCTCGTCATTGATTCTGCTGCCCTTGCAAAATTTTGCAGTTGTCCACGAAGCTGTGCTGAAACCGTGGTTTTTTGCTTGATTTGCAGTCCAGCTGGTGATGCCATATCTCATCCGCCGGGCTCAGGTGCAGTCCACAGCAATCTGTGCTGTACTAGCAGAACACCAAGCCATCTTGTATGGTGACTGGGCTTTCTTTGCCGTTGAGCCTGTTCTCGTTGTGCAAAACAGGAAAACAGTGACATGCTGGGCGGCGTGGGGCACGAGATGCGGCTGATGCGCTCCGAGCTGTGGCGCCGCTTCACATCCAGGCTGCCGCTGCGCTCCAGCAGCGAGCCCGACACCACCTCTGTCAATGTGGCGTCTGCTGGCGGCTCCCGCAGCCCCTACTGAGAAGAAAAAGACGTGTCTACACGAGGCTCCATCATGCCATGGACCTCTGGTGGCTGAGGCCCATTCAAACAGGATGAGCAGGCGAGGGCATGTGCAAGTCACGTGCGCATGACTTGGCACAGCTGCTTCACCGCCGGCTGAGGCAGGGCTGCTGGTAGCAGCTTGACGGTTGGTACAACCTGCACAACAATAGCTTTGCAACCTATCTGTCTCTCTTGCGTAGCAGCAGCAGTCGCGGGCCGTAGAAGCTGCACAGCACCGCACACGATCAGGGGTTTTGAACTGCAGCAGGGCAGCTTGGTTTGGTTGGACGCATGTGACGAATTTGATTGGGGTGCCCGTCCTGCCGCATGTTGCCTGCTATATATGTGCCCCTCGGCCGTGGCTGCCAGCTGGGCACAGCCTTTGCAGCCGAAGCCACGACTTTGGCTGCCCTCGCTGCGTCCCTGCTGGAGGCACACTGTCTGTTGGGACCGCAGGCGCATCAGCAAACTCGGCGGGCGGGTATGCAAGGTCCACTGATGCTCTGCTAGGTGTGTGTGTGTGCGCGCTCACGACTGGGTTTGCAGCCTGGAGGCAAGCATTGAGTCTGGTTTTTACACGTGTACTACCTTCTAAGTCGAGTCTCGTTTCTCCATGCCCTGTGCAGATCAAATGCTCAATGTTTCCAATGCTCTCCAGTCCAGCCGGGTTTCTTTTCGCCTTACTTTTTTTCCGTTGCCTTTGCAACAACGCCTTTCTCCTCTGGCGACCCCACGTGATGGGCCGGCAAGACAACGCCTTAGAGGTGCAGCAGCGTCAGAGACTCCCAATCAGATATCTACTGCAAGAGAGTGTCATAAAATTATAGCCTGGTGTCATCCTGGACGTTTCAGCCGTTCCGCGGCGGTCAGGAGGCTGTTTCCAGGAAACCCCTGCTGCACTTTTCGTCTCAGCCCGTGAGGTGCACTGGCTGGCCCTGCACACGTCGCATCCGCATCAACAAACTCTTTTTGTGCGCTCGTGACTCACTATGAGACTGATCAGCACCATGTTTGTCCCCCAAATGACCAGTTTTGGTCTTCCAGTGATTCAACCCTCCGACATGCCGTGCGGACGTTTTGCTACGACACGACAACCTCTGCGACACTGCGCGACTGGGATGACGAATTAGTTCATATGTGCTGTTCAGCCATCTGACATCGATCCGGACCAGTTTAGTTCTGCTCGAACTGTCCATTATGTTGTGAGCGCTGACACCCACTTGCTTGCAGGCCAAGGACTCCACGTCATGGCACGCCGCCTGGAAGCATTGTCTGCTGGGAGGTTCATGTTGAATATTGGCGCGCGCTCCAATGGCTTCGAGTCTGTGCTGGCTAACATGGGCGTCCAGTCAGCTGGCGCCGGCAAGCTGATGCCAGCAGCGGTGCAGGCCACGCGCTACACGTCACAGGCAGTCTTTGCAGTTGCGGTAAGGCAAATTGAGGGTGTTTATGAGCACAGATGGCTCTGCAAAGTGCATGCTGCCAGCGTTTGCCTTCTAGCTACAACATGGGGCAGTGTGTGATGGTATCATCAATGTTTCTAGCCCATTGCACCGTAGGAGCGAGTGGACAACAGCTACAGCGTCCATGACGAGCCGCAGCAGCGCTCAGCGCAGCTGCCCAGTCCTGCACTGCCGCCGAAGCTGGACTTTGATGATGCGCAGTCAGCTTTTGCGCGACACAGCAGCGCTGCAATGCTGCGGTCCATGGGAATCTTCTCCCTCTGCTCAGTTAAGGTGAGGGGAGATATGTGACCGCGTCACTACAGTCACATTCAATGAGGGGCTACTCACCAATGGGCAGCTCAACCTTGGCCGACCTTTGTTTGAAATTCATTGGCTTGCATTGCCTGGCTCTTGCAGCCGCTCGTCAGGAATGCAGACGCCATCCTGGCATACAGCAAGGGCGTGTGCGGCGACAAAATGGTCGATGCAGCCATCAAGCGCACCCTGTTCTCCCATTTCTGTGCAGGTAATGCATTGAGCATGATGTTCAACCACTTGTGTACGATGTTGATGGTCAGCCTCAGGTATTCAGCTGTGGCGCAATGGTGTTGACCGTGTTGGTCATCATGCTGGATGCAAGTGCCTTTTGTGACATGATAGGCGAAAACCCTGAGGAGGTCCGGCCGCTGATGGTGCGGCTGCGTGCCAGCGGCATCGGCAGCATCCTGGCGTACTCGGTGGAGTCCGACGTCGATGCCGTGGCCTGCGACACTTATGCAGCAGAGGTGTGCTGCATGCAGTCTGTGTGCGCAAAGACGCAATGATTTCAGCCCGCCTGCAAGCCAGGTCCAAGCCTGATGTGCTGATTTGGGATGGTGCGCATGTGTGGTGATGTCATCCGCCTGGTCCGCCTCCAAGGGAAAAAGCTGGGTGCGCCTCACATAGCAACAAGAGTCGACATGCTGGTCCAGGCGCAGTGCGAGCGGCACCTGCAGAAGCTGGTGGAATCAGTCTGGGCTGCGCAGACTGACGAGGGGCGCGGCTTCGCTGCAGTAAAGGTGTGCACTGGGAGCCGCCTCGGCAAGCTGCTTGCTGAAGTGTACGAAGCTCCCTTTGTTGTGGAGCAGACATCCGACTGATGCCATGCTGCCCTCATGAGACTTGAGTTGGAGCACGTGATACAAAGCGCCCAGCAGCTGATCTCTGGCACCAGCCAGGCTGCAGGCCAACACGCCAGAGTCAAACGCCCAAATTGTGCGTCATCCTGCAACGTCCAGGTGACGGCGCTGGCGCAGCCGTGCATGCTGGAGGAGGTGTCCAGAGCGCTCACCGCCGGGCGGCCGCTGGCTGAGCTGCCGGACCGCGAGCTGGTGCTCATGGACACCACTGTGGCACGCCTCACGCACCTCGCGCATGCAGCACACAAGGTACGCTTGTCAGATCGTCTGAACTGGTGACGCTGCCTTCCCACGGCTGACGTTGTGCATCAAATCTGAGGTATGGACAAACATGCATGAAGAAGAGATGATGATATAGTGAGTCATTTTATTCCTGTGCTTTGCAGGCGGGGGTGCGGCTGATGATTGATGCAGGTGATCAACACAATGAGCCTGTCCAACAGAGTCAATCTTGTCTGTTTTCAGCATCGTATGTGCCAGAGAAATCAACACGAAATTCCAGACCCTCCTTGCAGAGCATTCGTACTTCCAACCGGCCATCGACCTGTTTGCGCTAGAGCTGCAGCGCCACTTCAACACCAACGAGGCAGTGGTTCTCAACACATTCCAAGCATACAGAAAGGACACCCACCAGCGGTAAAGTCTGATCTCTCTTTTTTGCTCTTGGCCCGAAACCTTATACCGGCTGGTCAGACCTGTGTTGCTGTTGCTTGGCATGTCCGATGCATTGACATACACGCTGGGCAACAGCAGCTACCAGGCGAGTTGTGGGGCGTCATCACTTACCTAGTCGGCTGCCAGACGTGACCTGCAGGACCTAAGGACAAGCCTTAGCATAGTGCAGGGTGTGTGTAATGAGCCTACAGCATGACGTGCAGGGCTACAAGTACCTGCCCTATGGACCTGTAGGCGAAACGATGCCTTACCTCGTCCGCCGCGCGCAGGTGCGCCTGCGGATTGCTGTGTGCTGCCTGACTGAGCATTGCAATCCACGATCTTCGCCCCACCGCATCATGTCATGCGCTACAGGAGAACAGCGACATCATGAGCGGCGTGGGGAACGACATGCGGCTGCTGCGGGCCGAGCTGTGGCGGCGGCTGAGGGCCCGCCTGCCCAGCCGCGGCGGCAGTGCTGGCACGCGTTCTGGTCCGCCGGCGCATGCTTTGGCAGCATGATCATGTGGCGGCGTGACCACGCTGGTCAGGCTGCAGGCTTCACAGATAGCCTTGCAGCTGCCTGGAGGGCGCACCGGTGGGCACCAGCTCCTCACAGGACTGCAAGGTTGGACGCACTCCGTGCTGAGAAGAGAGTACCTGGATGGGGCATCAGTCCAGGATCTCTCCTGTACAATCATGTACAAGTAGTGTATTCAGAGTGACAGTGCAGTGTTCCGTGTCAGCACCCAGATGCTTGCAGCGAGCCATCAGTGGGGATATTGCCATTGTATCGAGGGGCTGGTGCTGGCCGCCTTGCAATGGGCGGTCACTGCGATGCGGGCGCAGCAGTTGTCGCCGGAGTCAGTCTGGCTGCTACTGTTGCGTCTGTCTAGCAGGTGACTGTCTCTTGAGAGACGAGCCGAGACACCTGTGAGGGTCGTCTTCTTGATTCACAATATCTAGTTGTAGCACGAGTATGTGATGGCATGAAGCGATGTCAGCGGGGGCCTTTGCTGTGGGTGTGACAGGATTGTACAGAGCGTTGGTTTGCTCACTCGGTGCTTAGAAGCTCACGAATCAGCTGACACACTGCACTGCGACACAACACGTGTCCAACAAACCTTCACCTATGCTGAGCGGCTGGCTTGAGAAATGCATATGTACATTTGTAGCAGAGGCAGGATTTGCGCCCTCCCCAACTACGATTGTGCCGCTCTGCTGGAACAGCAGCTCAACAAGGTATGGTGTGGTCTGCCCCAGTTGCGTTAGCACCAGTCAGACATGCGCACAGTCCAGTCCTGTGCTGATGCGACGCTGACGCCGGCACTCGCATGGAAGCCTCACACTCTGCAGCAAATGCGCTCCAGATGCATCAGAGCCAACCAGGCGTGGCCTTTGTCCACCTCCCAACGGCATTCACGCTTGCTGCTGCTGCGGGCTAGTGTTCCTGTGATAATGCAGCAACAGCAAAGCGCGTAGATGTGCGGCCCAAATGCGCAAGTGCCAGCCGGATGTGGCCGTAGTCCACGTCCACAGTCAGCCGCTCCTTGAAGGCCCGTGTGCCGACCCCTGCTGCAGACAGCATCGCCGCCAGGTCCACTGGCGCCGCCGCCAGCGCCGTCGCTTGCTGTGCTGCATGGGAGGTTGCGCCCGGCCCGGCTGCTGCGGCTGCCTGCGCTGCGCCCGCGGTGGCTGCCGCAGCAGGCGCTGAGGCGGCCGCAGAGCAGGCTGCTGAGAAGGCAGCTGTGGCAGGCTGAAGCGCCAGCGGCTGCTGTGCTATCTCGTCGGTCGGGCCGCCGCCGCGCATGCATGCCGGATCGTGCTGCGCCGCACCCACTGCCGGCTCTGCGAGCATTGCTGCCAGCAGCGCCTCGTCCTCGCTGTCGTCGCTTGCGTCTGCAAAGACGCCGGTGGCCCACACTGCAGCGGCAGCGCTTGCTGCCAATGCCAGCGGCGTAGCAGCCGCCGGTGGCGCTGATGCTGCTGGGGCCGCCGCGAGTGCCGCCGCTGCAGGTGCGCCTGTGCCCGCATTCGGACTACAGGGCGCAGGAAGTAGAACGGCAGCGGCCGCCTGCAAAGTTGGGTTGGGATGCAGCTGTCAGACTGACGTCTCAAGGTCACACAGGAGATGACATTTCAATGTCGCAAACAGGATTCTGGGGTGACGCAACATCCAGCCTTTGATCTTCTTCTTTCGTCGCGCAACCTGCAGGCCTACAGATACGAATGAGCCTTCTGTCCTGCCTCACCTCTTTGACTGCGGCAAGAGCTGCGTCAGGCACTCCAAAGCGTCGCCAGCTGTACGCATGGCCGCCCAGCACAGCCTCCGCTAGGTAGCTGCTCACTGTGGACGGTTGGATGCGCTTCAGCTCAGCAACGGCCGCTATGCTCATGCCCTGCAGTCGGGGAAGCACCGCCATGTCAGGAATGCCATTGATGTTCGTGATTGAGTTCAGGGTGAATTACAAGCTGCTCCCTGAGGTGACGAACTCCTGTATCGAAGGCACTTGGCAAGCAGGCGGATTCACACCAAACTCGGATGCCACAGATTGGGCCCTTGCAAGTTGCCCCGCTGTCACTCAAGACAGTGACCACCGTGCACCTGAGCCACTTCCTCAACACTGGCAACATGCGTCACATGGCTGGTGCTGCACCGACTGCCACACGACCAGGCTCTCAAGGGGCGCACACACCTCTCAAAGCTTCTGCAAACAGTGTGAACAACAAAATGGCTCAGCAAAGCAGGACCAGAATAAGGATATGTGAACTTTCCCTCACCTGCTCGTGGAAGGCAGCGCACACTGCCTGCTTGGCCGGCTGCAGCCGCTGTGGCATCGGCACTGCAGGCACGACATCCCCATCATCTGCAGCCGCCGCCGTGGGTGCAGCAATAGCATTTGCACCGAGAGCCTGCGCAGCGGCAGCGGCTGCAGCAGCAGCAGCCCTGGCATCGAGCACCGACTGCAGTATCGGCAGCTGCTTTAGCGCCTGCCAAGCAGCAACCATCACATCTTGTCAGCTCTTTTGTGCCAGCAGCTATTAGGCTTGCTCATGGCAAACAAAAGACTTGCCATCTGACAGCCACCTGACAGCACGCTGCATCACCATCTGACACAGGGACAAAGCAGCGTGACTGTCAACACTGTTATCTGCACGCTCAATGTCTCCCGAAGCAGCCTGACAAAGTCGGCACCTGATGGATTTGCAGGCAGGCAAAAGCGTCGAGCGCGGCGTAGGAGACCTGTGCCTGTGACAGCGGCGCCGCCTCCCAGTCGCTCAGCCGCAGCGCCGGCAGCTTTGCCAGCCGACGCTTCAGCACCCGCTCCGCCAGGTCTGCACGGAGATCGTCTGCGGAGGGTCTGCACTCAGCGGCATGTTGATGACTACTCAACTGCGCTGCTTGGAACTGCTGGATGCTCAGTCGCAGGGCGGGCAGCTTTGCCAGCCGACCCCTCAGCCGCCCCTCCACATTTGCAACAGATGCTGGCAAAGAAGAGACTCGGCAAAAGATGCACGCCATGTAGATGGTCAGACAGCTGCTGCAGCACATCCTTCAGCTGCGTTTCAGCACAGGCTCGATGCAGGGACGCTTTGCATGAACAGCAGCTTCCACACCAGCCAGGCTTGACACAGCACTGCGATCACCACCGCACCATGTTCCCTTCAGCACATTTGTTCAGCACTCAATTGCCAAAATATGTGATATTCCTGAAAAGCGGAGCGACTGCACCAGTCAACGGCATACTATGCAGCGCCGCCATGTTTTGTGCCCTTTGTGGTGCAATGGCTGATGTGTAGTAAGCCTAACAGCAAAGCACATTGCGGTCATCACACACACCTGCGAGGCTCCACTTGACGCCGGGGTCGCTGCCACGGGACACCCCCCGCTCCAGCGCCATTTCTGACAGGTCCACGATGCCCTGCGCCTCCAAGCCCCAGTCCCGCTGCATCTTCAGCGCGTCGCCGTGGATGCCGACACCCACCTGCAGGCAGGCCCCTAAATGGTCAAGTCGTGTGCGGTCCTTGGGAACACAGCCAACCTCTTTGGTCAATCTGCAGAGCCCAATCCCGCTGCATCTTCAGCGCATCGCCGTGGATGCCGAAGCCCACCTGCTCACAATTTGATACATGCTAAGCAGTGTGCCCGAACACTACTAAGCCTCTCGAACACTACTAAGCATCGAAAACAATCAGTTGGGTTATTTTGACTGTCATGCCTTCAAAACAATCAGTTGGGTTATTTTGACTGTCATGCCTTCAAGCCCTAATCCCGCTGCATCTTCAGTGAGCCGTCGTCAGTGCCGACGCCCACCTGCAGGCACTTTGATACATGCTCAGTGGTGTGCGGTTGTGCGGAACGCATCCAGTTGGTTTGGTCGAATACTACGCCTCTCAACCCCAGTCCCACTGCATCTTCAGCGCGTCACCACGCTTGCCAATACCCACCTGCTTGCACTCTGCATGTCCAGTATTGTGAATATGCTCTCGCAAAAATTCACAATTGTTCTGCCGCCTGCCTCTGCGATCCAGTGCCACTGCTGGACATTGCCATTCACTTTTAACCACAATGCAAGACAGCCACGATGGCATGCAGCCTTGCTGTCTCAAGCTGCAATTCGGCTCGACATACTGTGTTGCGTAGTAGTTCAACACATTGGACGATTACCTGAAGTTTATTGGCGCAGGACTGCCGCGGCAAAGTGCTTGCTCGATTGCCACTCTGAATATGAATTCTAGGACGGAGCCAATATATTGAGCAGCACTCAACATATTGGTCCATCATTGCAGGACTGCTGCAGCGGTTCCCAGCCGCATTCCCAGGTGCTGGCCTGGATGTAGAATTTGTCACATGGCATTCGTGCTGATGCCAAGTGTGCAACAAAATTCAGAAGCAACTCCCACAGCCTTTGCAGGAGGATATGTCGCCTTTGAGCGCGGCAATCGTAGGATAGCGCTCAGCACCAGCGTGACATCATCGTCCGCCGACAGTAAGCATGGAGAGGCAGCAACCCCTGCACAAGTCCTTTCAACACTTTCAATAAATGGCACATGCAACCCTGCTCACCTTTGCAGGTCGCGGCGACTGCAGCAGCGCGCGCAGCGCCGGCGTCAAGCCGGCGACCGCCACATGCAGCAGCACGCACGTGTGGGGCGGCTCCCCCGCAGGCGGGGCAGCGCGCCTGTATGCCAGCTGCACCAGGGCTGCTGGCCGAGGCGGCTCCCCTACGCACACATTTGTGTTGCGGCGTGACTTCAATGTACAAAGCATAGTGCAGCATCTGAAAACCCTGATGGTGCATGGTATTGGGAGCGTGCAGGTGCTACTGTGAGCTTCACAGAGTCTGCATCTTTTGTCAAAGCGTCATGCCAGGCCTGTCGGCCATTCCTGCTGCTTCTGTCGGAACTCCACCTGTCTTGAATGTGACACGCCACTCGATGTCCAGTGCCACGGCGGCCAGCCGCGGGTCATGCAGGAAGCGGGTGGCCCACCATTCCACCTCCACTGCGGTAGCCACATAGATCACGCGGCACTGCAGCACACAGTTGCCGCCTTCATGAAAAGTCGGCGGTACCAAGCGTCCACTGTGGTGTAAGCTGTGTTTCGAATGCAACCATCGTCAGATGCTGATAGCCTGTGAGTGGTCAAGCTTGACGTCTGTTATTTCCCAGACACTTTGAGCTCGGTGAAGCAGCAGCAAACAGCCGCTGCAGGTGCACCTCCGCCAGCGACAGGGTGGGCAGCTCTGCCCGGGGCGCTGCGGGCTGCGCCAGGCGCCCTGGCAGGCGCCGCGCCGGCTTCGCTGCCCCCGGCGACGCGCCGCCTGCCTCATCAGACTTGGGCACGCCAGCTGCACGGCATGCCGCCTGCTGCGGCTGCAGCTGGCACGCCGCCGGAATTGGCGCCGCTGCCGCCAGTGGGAGCAGCGGCGTGCGGGGCTGCTGAGCTGTGGTGGTACACAGGGCGGGTGCTCCGCGCTTGCAGGGGCGCAGGTTCTCGTCACCTGGGGCGGGATTGTTGCGCTCCCATCAGGCTCAGCGGCAGACGGAGCAGATGTGGCGGTGCCAAGACGCATTGCCGACGTGGCAGCGCACCTAGATCGCTGATCGTCCGCTTTGTACTCATATGATCATCTGGTCGACCCAATGACGCTCCTCAGCCGCACAGGAATGGGAGCTGTCCTGCGGCAATCTGATCAGTTGCAGGTTGTGGATATGTCCTTCGTCACACTCGCTCAGGGCAGTGATCGCAGGCTTTCACAAGCGATATTGTGATAATGCGAGAGTCAAAGTGACATGTATGCCAATGCTGTGTTGCAAGCAGCGAGTGCCAAAGCTGACGGTGATGACCCAGCACGCGCAGCAGCTGAGAGATCGCTCCAGGGCTTTGTGCAAAGTGCCGCGCGCAGTGCAATCCAAGTGGTTTGCCGCAATGTGTCCTGCTCAATTGCCTCTCGATTTTCACTCCTCATCTTTCGAGAGCGCCTTCATGTTGTTTGCCGGTTGCTCGACCGCGCGCTGTCGGTCAACACGCGAAGGTTGAGCAGAATCGATGAAAGTCGCGATGATGGACTGTTTGATCCCAATCGGGGCCCACACTTGACTTTGATATATTTCTAGCAGCACATATGGCGGCAGTCCCACGCCGAGGCACCAGACAGGTGGACTCCAGTAGTGATGATGACGCAGCAGTGTTGGCCAGAGCCCGGGTGCTGGCGTCCTCCCCACAGAAGCCACCGCCAGCGGCTGATGCCAGGCGGCAATCGACGCATCATTACGCGCCAGCGACGGTCTCTGCACCTGCAAACGGCGGCACGTCCAGCGACAGTGACGCTGACCTTCTGCGGCGCGCACAGCAGAAGTCGCGACCCGTCCCTCAGGTGAGTGACAGGCTTCCTGGGAAGTCATCTGTATGTAATATATTTTCATTTGTCATGAATAATGATTTCAAGCATGATATCTGACAATCGCTTCAATCCGACAGGTGACTGCACAACAGGCTCATCGCCGTGAGACTGCGGCAGTTGCCACTGCGCCAGCTGCGCCCAGGCGAACGGCGGATGCAGCTGACGTGTCTGCGCGAAAGCTCCCTGACAGGGCAGCGTCCGCCAGGCAGCATGCGATGGCGAGTGTCAAGCATCATCCAGCAGCTGTGCAACAGGCCACAGCAGAATCAGACAGCGATGAGGAATGGTCCCGCATCCTGTCGCATGGGGTACAGACTGGCGCGGCAAGGCAGCCGGCTGCAGCCCGCAAGGCATCAGTTGCCAGGCCGGCTCGCGCGACGACAGGCAACAATGTCAGCTTCCGCCACAGCGTGAAGCAGCGACAGCCGCAGCGGCGGGCAACGGAAGCGATAACTGAGGAGGCGGAGAGCAGCGATGATGATTGGGTGCAGGCAGCACTCAGGTCAGGCAGATGTTCATGCAAAATGTTGGACTCTCGGCTGCGTCAATGACATCAAGTGAGTGGCGCATGAGTGGTGGTGGCACTTCAACACCAGCTGATGATGTCCTCTGTTTCATGCAGGCGGCCCCAGCGGCCTGCAGCAGCAGCACCAGCAGCAGTGGCACCTGGGCTTGTCGAGCAGCAGCCTAGGGCAGCAGTCAGGGCCCCTGCGGCTGATGCACCACCGCCTGCCAACAGGCAGCCAGTGCCCTCCAGGCCAGTACGATCCAGAACACAGGAGACGCAGCCTGCGGCACCGGCATACGCACAGCAGCCCCGCCGCTTCACGTCGGCCGTGCCAGACGGTAGGCAGTTTGAAATGCCACCAGCAACTGCAGCTGCGCCGGCCTACAGATTGGTCATGAACCCCGTGTGGCAGCCACAGGCTGTGGCTGACCCTGCGCCAGCAATGTTGGATCAATATGCCCAGCCCGGCTGGCAGCGGCAACACAAGCAGCCAGGGGAGGCAGAATGGGCTGCAGATGCTCTGCAACACAGCGGCAAGCGCCCTCGACTGACAGTCGAGCTTCCTCAGCCACGCGTCATAGCTGCAGACCCTGCAGCTGTGGCGCCGCCGCCGCTGTCAAATCCTGCACAGCCAGAACAGCAGTGGCAGCCCCAACAGCACTGGCAGCCACAGGAGCAAGTGCAGCCCCAGCAGCAGCAGCAGCAGCAGCAGCAGCAGCAGCAGTTCCAGCCTATGGCTGCCATGTCACGTTTTGCTCAGCTCTGCCAGCTTGCAGAGCAGTCCCTGGACGCGATGCCCTCCCCGCCACCTGAATTTGCCGCCCAGCAGCCGGCTTCTGCCACGAACGAAGCCCCTCAGCCAGCAAGCTTTGCAGAGCAAGTTTCACAGCCGGATGGTGCTGCAAACAGCTCTGGTGCTGCGCTTGCGTGGCAGTCGGGATCAGCAGACGGCAGGCCTCCTACAGCTGAGGCAGATGCACCGGCGGAAGTGGCTCAGTCCTCGTCGCGGCGGCACAGCCGGCACATGGCTGAAGTGCAGGATGCAGTGGCGGCATCAGCCGACAGAGTAGCAGAGACCAGCAGGTGATGCACCACATCATGCTCCAGGATGCCTTTAGCTTCTACTGCTGCACACGCTGATAGCCTGCCGAGTGTTGCCCACATATTGAATACTGCTGCCGCGGGTGTGCCACGGGCGACGGCGCTAGCACACGGTGCCGACCTGGAAATTTATGCCTGCAAGCTCATGTGGTTACTCATGTACACGCAGGGCGAACCTGCAGGAGTTGAACGCCAGGTGGACGAGCATGTGGCAGCGCAGCAGCGAATCGATTGCCGCGGTGCAGTCGGAGGTCAGCCGCATGGGCAGCATGGTGGCCGAGGCGTCGGCTGCTGCAAACGCCTCTGCACAGCAGGTGGCGGTGCTGGCGGAAGCCCTCGCGCCGCTGCAGCAGCGCTTGTCAGCGCTTGAGCAGGAGCATCATCCTGCAAAGCAGACACTGCCAGCAGGACAGGGACCCGAGATGCAGCAGGCACAGGCAGCAGGTGCACACGCGGCAGCAGCGGCAGAGTTTGCATCCGAGCCAACAACGAATGGTGATGCGCATGCACATGGCGACAGCAGCACAGACAGCGAGCGGTTTGCACAGATGGAGCAGCGGCTGCTTGCACAGCTGCAGAGCCCCTTGGCAGCTGGCACCAGAGGCGGCAATAGCAGCAGGCGGCACAATTTCCCCGCAATGCCGCACAGCGCCCCCTGCAGCCGCCACCCCTCGCCCCGCAAGCAGCGCGGGGCTGCTCGCCACCGGCACCGTCACGATGAGGTGTGCCACTGGTCGGTTTCCAACTGCAGCGTTGCCATTGGCAAGTGGGAAGTGAGCAAAGCAGCCCACACTGACGCATCCTGCATCAGCTGCTTTGTGATTAATTTTGTGCAGACAGAGGAGAAGTCCAACAGCGATGAGCCGGCGGCCGCCAATGGCTTGCGGCATGATGACGTGCTGTCACAGTTGTGTGAGCAGCTGGCAGCGCTGCAGAAAGGCCAGGTCGATGCCGCGCCGGCTGCCGATGTGCTCAAGCTGCAGAGCCAGGGTGCGCACATCGAAGACATGCATGGCTCGCTCCATTATATCGTTGAAGCAAGATGTGCCTGCGTGCTGCCCAAAGCGTCGGCTCTTGTCAGTCACCTTTGTTCAACATGAGAAGCCTTGATGCAAGGTAGTACATTGATGTTACACCCCTTCTGCAATGCAGTGGCAGAATTGCGAGCGGCGGCGCAGGACCACCGGGAGGAGGAGGCAGAGCTGCGGGTGGGGCTGGCGGAGGCGCGGGAGCATCTCCACCGCCTGCAGCGGTGCCAGAAGCACGCCGCCCGCCACCACCGCTGCCATGTGAGCCCTCGATGCAGAGCTCGGTTCACGACAGAGCCTGCACTGCAGAGTCTGACCTCTTGCGCTACATTGCCTCTTTCGTGGGTCATCTGAAAGTTTGCAACTGCGTGCGGCGGTGGTGCAAGGTACTGCTCCAATCGCTGCCTCGCGTGTGCTGGGTACAAATTGAGGAGTGAAGCCTGCACAGGAGTCGAAGACAGCGGTGGTGGAGGCCGCCACGTCCGGCGCCCTGAACCGCCGCATCGCGGCCCTGGAGCGGAGGGTGGACGGCGCCGCTGAGGATGCCGCAGCAGCAGCGGCGGGCGGCCGTGCCGCCGCACAGCGACTGTCCGCCCTGGAGTGGCGCACCGAGCAGGTGCCTTCATCATCTAACGTTGCTGATTCATCACCCATATCAGCTTTGCTTGACCACAGCAGTCGTGGTGCTGCAGCTTCATGTGTCAGCGAACGTTTGAAGAGCACGAGTCTGTCAGCATGCAAGCATGCCGACCATTGGGGACACAGGCTTGTTCCCGAGACATGACGCAGCTGCTGCCAGTGCTGTAGACACAAAATTGTACGATTAGACACTACTAATACTTTTCGAATTTGACATGACCCGCCTGACATGCTGTGCAGGTGGCCACTGCGTGCTCAGTGGGCAGCCGGCAGGCAATGTGCCGGGCGCAGCAGGCCCGTGCGGCGTTGGCTGCAGTGCGGGAGACGGCTGGCCTGGCAGAGGCAAAGGTGCTGGTGCAGATTCACATTTTGCCAGACAGTCTCGTGCTTTGACGTTGCACCCGAGCATGAAATCTGTGCCTGCTGTCTGCCCGTCACCGTGGTGTGGTGTCGTCATGAATCTGAGCTGGGCTCAGTTGTTGAGGTCTACATATGCATACCCATGGGCAGCATGCATACGCGATCTCGACTTGTGTGCTGCACAGGCTGATGCCCTGGCAGCTGAGCTGGCGCGCATCCACCGGCACCGCTGCGGCGGCATGACGGACCCTGACGCTCTTCTTAAATCCAGAGGCCTGGCAGCGCAGCCGAAAGCTGCCGCGTGGGCGTTCTGAGCTTTGACACAGCGCTAGAATTTACATGCTCCGATCTGCAACGATGCAAATTGGGCAAAAGCAAACTTAAGTGGTGCATCTGATCGTGTACCGCCGAAAAATCTTAGCTACTTCGACTGCATTCCCCCCAGCATTGTGCAAACAGCTTCCCAGATCGCCTTTTGCGTCATGCTGCTGGGGCAAGTACATCGTGCAACACTTAGATCGCAGTGTCCCTCGCAACGCAAGGACGTAGAAACGCCTCGATACAGACGCTCAGTCAGCAAGACAGCAGGTGACGAGAGCTGTGTTTGGCTGTCATACAGATTTGATCACGCTCTCAGGAGACGCATAAGCTCTTCAAAGTGAATTGATGTTTGTCACATGCTGATCGCGACCCCTGCTGCTTCACGTATACATAGGGTGCAAGCGCATGCGCCGCACCTTCAACTGCATGCCGTGACAGAGGCTCGCTGCTGACGTTGCAGGCGGCAGGCGCTTTGACAACGCTCTGAACGCCATCGGAGATCCCAAAGCTCCTCGTTGGACGAGCTCTCTCCGTCGTAGCCAGCCTGCGGCAGCACGCTGCGCTGTCCGCGCCGGCAGCAATGCAACACCGCCAGGCGATGAGCCCAACGGGGCAAGTAGCCCAGACACCAGGTCTGATGGATCTGCAGCGGGCGCAGACACGGCACAGCGGCGGCGGCGAGAGGTGTGGGAGCGCGCCGCGAAGCTGCATGCTGAGCGACAGGTAAGGATGGATGCAGTCACTGCAGCCATGCTGTTGAAGCCATTTGCAATCGTATGAGGCACACTCACCGAGCCAGCAAGCCGGTGATACACCAGCTAAGCAGAGCGGTCCCAAATATGCCCTCCCTTGCTTTGTGCAGGCGCTGGCAGCTCAGATGGCAGCTGTGGTGGCGGACGCGGAGTGGCTGGAACCGGACGAGCGCGACGCCGTGCAGCAGCTGCTGAGGAACGAGTACACGGCCGAGCCGCCGCCGCCGCCGCAGCAGCAGCAGCACAAGCAGCAGCAGCCGCACCAGCAGCAGCAGGAGCCGCAGCGAACAAGCTGGCAGCAGGATGCCGCACGTCCTGGAGGCGCAAAGCCTGCAGAACCCTCAGGATCCGAGTCCCAAACCCCGCAGCGGCGGCCGGGTCCTCAATTAGCGTCACCCGCGGGCGCAGCTGCCGGTCAGCCGCCGTCAGAACCTCGGGCGTCAGATCAGGCGGCATCAGATCCCGCAGGCCATGACAATGCGTCTGAGGAGCGAAGGCAGCAGGAGGCTGTGCTGGCGGAGGCCGCAGCGCAGATGGCCACAGCGCAGGAGGCTGCTGTGCGACACAGCTCTGGGGCTGGCGCCGACACGGCGCCACCAGGCGTGCCGACGGAAACATTCCGCATGCTCAGGTGGGCTGTCCTGTGTGAGACTGCCGCCCTATAGCATGCACTGCTTTGTGTACAGGAACAAGGCGGTGTTTGTGGAGGTGTTGATGGTCATGCATATATTTGATTGCAGGTGACATGTGTGGCACGATGTATGGCCAGCTCAATTGCTGTTGCAGGGAAGCTGGCGTCGCTGACGTGCTGCCGTGGCCGACGCAGCCTGCCGACGAGTCGGACTCCTTCGAGAGCAACCCCGGACCCTCCTGGGAATGGCCGGCAGGCAATGGTGACAGCAATCTTCTCCCTTGCTGCTTGGGCTGCTTCCAATAACGCTGATACTTTCAACCTTGTCTTGAGATGCCTCATCTGAGATGCCTCTCTGAGATGCCTGGCATGTCCAAGTGCATCGAGTCAGATGTAGGAGTTGCCAACAATTGCCGTTCTGATTGGCTGATGCTGACCTGACCTCTGCTGCAGTCATGGGTGAAGAGGGTGCACCAACGTCAACTGACATTGGCGAGGAAGATGCATTGAAGGATGGGCCATGGGTTGAAGGACCGGAGCCGCCGCCACCGCCACTGTTTGAGGACGATGGTGAGATTGCATCTCATGTCTTGATCCGCTCCATTCGGGCAAATTTTGGCCCATGGAACTGTCTCTATGACAACTGGAAAAGAGTCACAGCTGATGCTCCAAACATAGTTGCAGCTGCGACTTGCAGTAGCCAAGTATGCTGTCTGCGCCTGACGGCAGGTCTGCAGCATGTGTCAAAACGACCAGCGGTGGGAAGTCAGCGCCGGAGCGGCACTGCCTGTTGCGAGTCAATGCACCCCGTGAGCTGCTCACCCATGTCGCAGCTGGCAACCCTCCTCTCAAATTTTCACGCCGTCTACTTGCACAGATGACGAGGCGCTGCCGGGGGATGACGAGGATTTTGTCGCCGGCGAGGGCGTGGCCGAGGCCCTGAGGGTGCTCGAGTCAGGCGGCAGGCTCGTAGACACACAGGTGATTCATTCAACCTTATCGTGGCACCTTGACGCAGCATGTTTCGCAGTCTCGGCGCAGACCCTTGCTGCATGTCATTGAGCTGTGCACTTCAGATGCATCAGTGCCGGCGTGAGTGTCTGCACAGACCTGCCACCCATGTTGACCAGGTCAGCTCGAACATTGAGTGCACTCGGCAGCATTCTATGAGTGTCTGGCATTAGCTTGGTTCTCGGTGCCTTGCTCAGATGGCCAATCCGCCTGAAAATGCAGAAGCATTCACGGTGGGTACCTGTTGTTGTGTTCCAGTGCATGGTCCCTTTTTCGACCGAGGTGCGGTGACTTCCCATGGATCACAGGTGACCAATGAGCCTGAAGATGCGGAGGCATTCAAGGCGCGCATCGAGACGTCGGTGGCCCGCTACGAGGCGCAGTTCCTGCCTCGGCGCAAGCGCAAGCTCACCACGCAGCAGATCCGCGACTTTGATGCAGGTGTGCATGTCTACGCTGCTACACGCACCTGCAGCGCAGACTTTTGTCGCGACCATGAACTGGCAGCAACGAAAGAGTTGCAAGCAGCATCAAATGTGAAGTCAATATTGCGATTGTAGTCTGTCATATGTACCATTGAAGTCTCAACGAGCTCTGAACCTGGCATGCTACAGTCACGTGAACAGGCAATGGCTGCATCTGCGCATGCCCATCATGTATGGGGCGTAGTGGAGGTCACACTTCATGTTCGGTGCAGATCCATAGCAGACCACAGCAGTCGACTGTGATGCACCTCTGCCAGCGTTCCACGATTTCGATGGGGGTGTACATGGATTATCTTGCGGCCTGCGGAGTGCAGTGCACCCCAGAATGCCGGCGAATCCATCTGCGACGCAGGGTGGCAGCCGTACTCGCGTATTTTCATTGAGTATGAGGACATAGAGGAGGTCATCCTCCACATTCGATTGCAAAAGCAGACTGCAAGTAGTCGATTGGATGTGAATATGCAACGCAGGGTGGCAGCCATACTCGCGCATCCCCATCGAGTACAGGGACACACAAGAGGAAAGTCACCGTCTGGTTTCGATGTCAGGACACAGCAATGCTACGTTGCAATGCAGGGTGGCAGCCGTACTCGCGCATCCCCATCGAGTACGAGGACATTGACGAGGTGCGGCCGGCGCCGCCACTGCCGCCCAACATCCAGGCCCAATGGGAACGCGCGCAGTGGATCACCTACCTGCTTCGAAGGTGAGGAAACTGCTCTCGAGTCAGCAGATGCTTGCCTTTGCCCCTGAGTTGATCAGGAGCATAACACTCGACGCCTCAGATGTTGATTTGAGGTGAACATCAGAGGCGTCATGATGCGCAGGGCGCACCTGAACGAGGCGCTGGAGGAGCCGCACCGGCTCCTGGAGGCTGTGGGGCTGCTGTCCGATCGTGAACTCACAGAAACTTGTGCTGTTGCCGGGCTGCATCATACTCGTGTTACTGATGAGTATCTGAGGCATCATGATCACAAGGCGCACCTGAACGAGGCGCCAGAGGAGCCGCACCGGCGCCTGGCGGCCATGGGGCTGCTGTCCGATCACGAACCAGCCAGAATTGCTGCTGGCGTGCAGCGGCATCTTGCTCGTAAGTTGAGAGCCCTGGGGTGTGGTGTTCCCGCAGGGCGCACCTAAATGAGGCGCCGGAGGAGCCGCACCGGCGACTGGCGGCCGCGGGGCTGCTGGCCGAGGACATGGTGTTCAATGACGCCTTTGTCACGCTGAAAGGGTCCGACTTCTGGCGGGACTACATGGCACAGCTGCGCGCTGCAGGTGAAACTGTTTTGCATGTACACGAGCAGACCCTAAGTCCGATTTCGTCAGTGCCAGCTTGATGGGCGGCGCTCTGGCCGTATCATGTGCAGTGGGTGTGCGGTCGTGTGAGAAGCCTTTTCTTTTGAGGCCTGTGCCCCTCCACTGTATGTGCAGATCCCGGATCGTGATGCTGGCTGTGTTCACCTGCCGGTGTCTGGACCGTGGTGCAGTGTGTTCTGCGGGTTGTGTGTTCGGCGTTTCCATTCGTACTGCTCTGTGTGCGCAGGGTGCTGGCAGGAGCTGTCTAATACATGGGTGGAGATGTCTGACGACAGGTAGGCCTTGCAGCACAATGGCTTGCAGACAAGACACATCATGCGGCCCTGCTGATTTGCTTGTCGTCTGTGCCTGCACCTCACCCGCATTCAGCTGCACTCGTGTTCCCAATACTTCACCCCTGTTCCAGAGTTGTGCCTCATTTGCATGCCTGCATAAATCTGGCTCCCGCCAAGTGTGAGAGGTGCTGTATGCTGTGCTCGAAGGCCGCCAGAGTGGACGGTGTACAACGACGTGCACCTGCACCTGCCCATCCCCAAATGGTACTGGGACTACAGATTGCTGAACCACCCGCACAGCGGCAGCGGCCGGCCGCCGCAGCCGCCTGCAGAAGTGGCGCGCCCCCAGCAGCGATGGCCTGAAACTCCCGGTGCGCGCACTGCTGCACTCTTTTTTGGGGGCCAGCAAATGTATTCTGGCAACTTGATTAGATCCCCGAAGGTCCTGCAGTGCAGGCTCATGTGGTGTTGCAATATGCGGAATTGATGCGGGCAGAGCTGCTCAAGGTGATCTCTGACAATTTTGTCAACCATCATCTCAGCTGGCAGCGCAGCGCACCAGCAAGCATCCAGGCCTGCCGCTGATGGCGGCCAACAGCAGCAGTCGCAGCATACAGCTGCGCACATGCCATCTGAAGAAGCCAGCTTCGGCCTCGGGCGTGATGCCTCGGTCGAGGAGTTCCTCGCAGCAGCAGAGGCCGACGTCGCAGCGGAGGAGGCGGCAAACGCGGCGAGGGGGACCGCCGCCGATGCCGCAGCTGCAGCAGCGGAAGCTGCGGCATACTCCTCCGGTGATGCGGTGTGGCAGCGCCAGTCACCTGTGTGGATTGGGCCGGGGGACCCGGAGTTTGCAGCTCTCATGAACGAAGAGGAGCAGGACCTGTCAGGCGATGCATCAGCTGCGGCAGTGCCAGGGCAAGCAGCGGCAGCGGCGGCGGCGGCGTTTAGCGCACAGTCTCCTGCAGCGGGTGGCCGCTCAGCCGCGTCTCCACAGGCTGGCGACTTCTCGGCAGCGTCTTCAGCGGCTGAGGACTCCGCAGCCGCTTTGGAAGACGAGTGGGGCGTGCCGCGGGTGCGGCGCTCGCTGGCGGGCAACCTGGCGACGGCCGTGCTGGCGGACGTCTGCACCAGCGTCAATGAGGCCTTCGAACCCGACATCCCGCTCGGCCGCAGGCTGTTCATGTGAGTGCAGTGCATATGTGTCATCCATCATTTTTGTCATCAATCAATCATTCTTTGTAAACACAAACAGGCTGTTGCAGCTGGCATGCTGGCGGATCGGCACTGCCATGCGGATCTATGCATCAGCTACAAGGAGACCTGTCAGCCTGGTTGACCGCCGCGCTGTGCACACCTGCTCGAGTGAAAGCTTCATTCTGGAACAGAACCTCAGTGGCTGCACCAGTGCTGAAGGCCCCATTCTGAATGAGATCGGCAACTTCAAAACATTGGCAGATCGAAGGGGGCAGGGGCCTCGCTAATCGGAAGCTGTCAGCAACCTTTGTATGCCACTGCCATCTGTGCGGACTTCAGAGGACCTGGGAAGAGTGAGAAGTCTTCGTGCAGCGCATCGCCATCAGTCCACAAGTCGCCAGGGAAATACGTGATTGTGTTGCTCAGGACTGGGAAGACCGAGGAGGCACCCAATGTAGCGGTCCGCCCTGCAGCCAGCCCTGACCCTGCCACGGAGCCAGCCGCCGCTGGCAAGCGGCAACGGGGGCGGCTGCGGAAGCAGGACGCTGAGCAGGACGCCCAGGCCGACATGGCTGCTGCTGCGCGGAGGCGACAGTCCTCAATGGACGGGGTGCCCTTTGCCGACCGGGCCCTCGGCGTGCTGAACCTAGGGGAGCATGCCCAACGCGCCCAGCAGCAGGTGTTGCTGAAGCCCCCTTGCATCTGCCGTGCGTGACCTATCTGATGTTATTCTTGATTCTGCAGCAAGACAGCATGCCCACTTGTCGGAGCAGCGGGTGGCCACCGCGCTCAGGTCTTTGGCTGCGACTGTCATTGAGCTGGGCGTGGCAGTGCGTCGCTGTCCTTTGAGCTTGCCAGCATTGATGCAGACATGCCTCGGGTCTCCCACCTCTTGTCTGTGCCCTTGGAACAGGAGGAAGCAGCTGGAAAGCGGCCAGACACACCCTCATCCGCCCGGGCGGCTGCGGGCGCGGGCAGGGCCGCCCCTGAGGCGGAGCAGCAGCTGAATGAGGCGTCGGCAGCCGCGGCCGCAGCGGCAGAGCCGGAGGACTGCTCCATAGGCTACGACAGCAGCCGGGTGGGCTTTGAGCAGACCGGCTTGCGAAACACAGACACATCCTACTATCTCGTCAGCAAGCATTACATTGTCACTGTTGGATGGCAAGGCGATTTATGATCGTGACGAATTGCATGCACATAATGCACATACAAATGCACACAGTTGCAGCATTTATGCAGTCTCCATCCGTGCTATGCCGCTGCGAGCAGAAACTGGGGGAGGCGTGGAAGACTGGGCGCTACATCACGCTCAACCTCACAATCATGTACCACATCGACCGGGACCGCGGCCAGGTACCCACATGCTTTGATCGTGTGTCAGAAACACATATGTACGGAACTCTGGACAGGCACATGAACAGATGTCCTGCTATACTGCCTGCCCCCGGATTGTCACCTGCCGCCCACTGCGTCTCATGGCGGCAGTGTGGACCATGCAGCGCTCTTGCACCCTTTGCTAATAGGCGCCTCATCAGCCTGCTTCGCTTCCTAGTGCAACAGATGGTGCGTCAAGGATGTGGACATCTGAGGTTGCGGCATCAACAGAGTCGGAGTTCAGCAAGTATGATGCGGAGTTTGCTGCACGGACAAGCTCAGAAGGTGCATGTGCTCTTTCCCGCAGGTGGACCAGGTGCGTGTCGGGTGGTCGGACATCAACGCGCGGGACATCAGCGACGAGGACGTCATCGACATCTACCTGCGCTCCAGCGGACTGCTGGCCTGGGAGTACGATGGCATGATGGACGCGCCGGAGACGGAGCGGGAGGACCCCCTGCTGCGGCAGCGGCGCGACATGGAGGACCCCTGAATCAAAAACCTTGCGGAAAGGAACACAAGTCGCGAGATGGTGCTTCTGGCCTGGGAGTACGACGGCGTCATGGATGCGCTGGAGACGGAGCGGGGAGGACCCCCTGCTGCGGCAGCGGCGCGAGGTGGAGGACCCCTGAATCAAAAGTTTTCAGATGTGCTGCAGCTGGACTGGGAGTGTGATGGCATGATGCATGCGCCAGGAAAGTTGTGAGAGGATCCTCTGCTCCGGTTGCTGCACAGAATACAGAACATGTGAATGCTGAGCTTTTGAGTTGGGGCCGCGCACGTGTGCCCAGCTTTTGATGCACGAATAGCTCGAACAGCAGCGGGATGTGAATGCCCTGATGCATGTACAGTATAGCAGTATTGGTTTGTCCGCTTATGCAAAGCAGCAGCAAAGACAAGTTTGGCATCTGATTGTGTTTTGTAGTATCGTCAGCTTGATTTTGAAGGGCAAAATTAAGTATTTGGATCCATTGGATGTCCAGATGTTGCGCTGGCGTGAAAATTTCTGCAATGTATCACGGTGAGTCTCGTTAGTGCACTTGCTTCCTAGCCTCGCCAATGCAGTTCAACAACAATTGTACCTAGCCCTGACCCACCTGAACCTGACCTGACCTGACCTAACCTGATATACTTGTTGTAGAAAGATACTGATGCATGCTGCCTGAAGAATGACTGCAAAGACTCGACATTATTGCCCAACACCACCTCATAAGGGACCATGCAACCTTGCAACTTGCCCGCTCAAAGCAACTGGCGAAATGATGCTACACATAGTGGCTGCACATGAAGTATGCAGCCAGTTGGGGCATTGCATTCCTGCGCCCGTCAACTGTCTTACACTCATCTGGGGATGCTACTGCTCAAGCATCTGGGGGGGCATCCCCGAATGGCTGCCCGACTCTGGCTGCAAGCCCCGCAGGCGGTGAGCCGTCCAGTGATGGCCGCTGCGCAGTCTTCGCCTCCAGCGACCGCCGCATCGCCAGCCGGTCCCTGCGCCTCTGCGCAGCGCCCTGCAGAGGCAGACAGCATGGCTGTTTCCAAGGCCGTGTTTGTTGAGCTGACCGCTTGCAAGATCGTCAGTCAGCTTGCTCTCTGCAGATGCAGGTGCTGGCCTCTGCAGATGTGACAGGTGCATCTCATCTCTCGAATCACTCCATAAAACTTGCAATGCACTGCACCTGGCAGCGCAGGCGCTCTTCATCGCTTCCCGGCTGCAGCTTGAAGGGTACCGGCACAGCAACCGGTGGCCATGGCCCCGCCACGCTTACCACCTGTGTGTTGACAGCAGATCTGTCAGATCGCATTAACAGTCACCGTCACAGCAATGGTGAAGAGAAGGAACTGACATCCTCACTGTTATAACACCTCACCTCTGCGACACAGCCGTTCCAGACGCTGCCAGCCCAGGTGAGTGTCAAAGCTTCTGAAAAAATCATCGACAGGCCAAAAACGTGAAAGCACTGGAGAGAGCGCTGACCGTGGCAAATGCCGAGCCGCAGTGGAAGACGCCGGGGGCACCACCACTACCATTGCCATTGCTGTTGCTGTGGCTACTGCTGTCGGAGCCCACTGGGGCTGCCAAGCTGCCAGGCGACTCGCCGTCGACGCAGATGTACACCTCCATGCTGCTTCCGAAGATGCCGGTCACCTGCACCCGAACCATCTTGGCAGTCGCGCACAGTGCAGCTTGCTGCAGCAATGCACAGCTTCCTGTGACAAGACCGACTCTGTACATTGAAACCTCTGCAAATCAGCCTTGTGCGAGCAGGCTTGATGCACTGGCAAGCACTGGTGATGATTCTGGGGCGCACATTAGTGTCGCTGCCACACAGATGGGCGAACTCCTACACACAGGCTCAAGCAGAGCAATTCAGAACCTGCGCTGAGACGTAGAGGATGTCGCCGACGCGGGTGGGGTGGCGGAAGGCGATGCTGTCCATGGACGCCATCAGCAGGTGGCGGCCGCCGCGCCCCACCCGGCTCGCAGCTATGTACGCCGCCTGCTCCATCCACCGCATCACCTGCAGACATTGGCAGCGGCTTGTCAGGTCATATGCTGTAAGCACCCTGCTCCATCCACCATATCACCTGCAGTCGTCGGCTTTAGCCTGTCGTTTCACATGTCGGCGGTAGCTTGCAGATGGACTTAACAGTGCGGTGCAGAGCACGATGTGCCAGTGCCCAAGGTGTTGGGGGAAGTGGAGGGTTACATCGGCTTCGCTTGCACAAGCATCTGTGGGCTCAAGGAGCTGGCAACGCCTAACATCATTGTGGCATAATCAAAGGCTAGATGCAGATTCACAGCTCACCACGCCGCCGAAGGTGATGGCCAGGGAATTGGCGTGCTGGGGGAGCACCAGCTGCGTCATGTGTGCTGATGTGGCACCGGGAGGCACCACCACCGTCCCCCCCTCCCGCCGCATCTGTCAATGGTCCAACACAACAAGGAGCATCAACACGAAGGTCTCGTGCAAGATCCTGAACATTGCACATCTGGGACCTCCCAACTGCAGTGACTGTCAGGAGGGGACAGCCGCCAGTGGCAAACTCGTCTGTGCTCAGCGCACCGCATCAGCAACATATCTGTGGCCCTACAGCGCTCGAAGCAGCGATTCAGGTTCAAGACTCCTGAAAGGCTGGGACGCACCTCGAGCGCGGGCGCCAGGGTCTGGCCGCCCTGGCGGTGTGTGACGGGCTGCAACCGCATGCGCGCCTGCTCCCCGCGCCTCTCGCGGCTGGCCTTGACCGCCTGCCGCGCCGCCAGCCGCCCCGCCCGCCGCACCTGCAGGGCCACAATGCGGAACATGTTGTATGTAAGCACCTGCAACTGTCCTGTGCAGTCTCATCAAGTGGCTCAAACAGTGATTGAGACATCTGTCAGGCAACAAATTATATGTCGGGGGCACGGGAGACTGAAGGAAGACAGGAGTGCATGTCCTGGCTCTGGGCAGCTTCGCGTACTGAATCAGCAGCTTACTGATTAGAATACTGGTAAGGCAAACACTCATGTTTTAGCAGGTGCTTTGTCAGCGCACCTCTGCCTCAGCATGGATCGCAGCGTGTGTTGGCTGTGTGGGCACCACCCGCGGCAGCATGCGCAGTGGCTGCATCGGGCCTACAAGTCAGATTTCAGCGAATTGAGAACATGGAGATGCACCATTGGCTTCATCGAGGTCATTTGTATACAGAATGTTTTGCCCGCCACCACTTCAGGCCATGTGACCATGTGGAACAAAATAAGTCAAGAGGGGTGCCGCTTGCTGTGCAAATCTGCAACATACCTGCCCCGCGCGCTGACACAGCCACGAAGGTGAGGTAGGCGGAACAGCAGTGGTTGCGGCTGCCGGTCCGCATGTCCTCCTCCTCCACCCGCACGCCCACCTGCAGCGAACCACCGACAGGATGTGTGCACATGCTTGATCCCAGCAAACTGCTGCTGCTGCGGCTGCTTCCCTGTACTCATGGCATCTGAACTCGGGAGGATGATAAGGGTTTTATCTGCACCGGTGCTACATGGTGCCCTTCAAACAGTATCTGCAAGGCCTATCATCAGGACCTTCTGCAGTGACAGCTCACCTCCATGCTGGATGCAAAGGTGCGATTGACCATGGCTGCAATGATGGCGACGGACCCCACTCGCAGTGGCGCGAGGAAGTGCACCGCATCCACACTGCATGGGCGGGGTGAATGATCTTAGCATGGCACTGCCGAAGGGGGGCACCATGTTCCAGGTCGGTGTGCTTGGGTATAGAGCCGAGTGGAATTGTGGGCACTAGAGCAGTTGATACCTGGCTGTGACACAGGGGCCTTGAGCGACGGCCTTTGCTGCCAGGCCGGCGCAGATGTCGATCCAGCTCAGCACCTGCCATCGAGCATGGTACCTTGATCAGCAAGACTCGGCAAAACACCAGTTGGTGGTTGCAATTTGTCCGACACCAGCTTTGATTGGCATCTTGAGCATGACGTCCTGACCTGCCCGCCGTAGCAGATGGCCATGGCGTCGCCCATGTGCCCCAGGACCAGTTCGTGCATGACCACACGCGCCGCCGACATTGGCACATCCGGAGGCTGCTCCGGCTCTGGCGACTGCAGTGCGCTGCTGAGTGGTGGTGCAGCGGCGGCACCCGCTGATGCCTGTGCTGTTGCTGCATCTGCCAGGTTCAGAGCTGGACCCGCACAAAGATCTGCCCGTTGCTGCAGCTGCGTCTCAAGATCTGCCACCTTGGTGGTCAGAGCCGCTAGCTGCCGCTGTAGTTCGGAGACGATCTGCATTGGCGCCATGCCATCGGCGTTGGTCTCGCCATCAAGCTTCTGGTAGCCATTCATGGCGATGTACATACGGTTGCCAGCAGTGCGCTACACGGATCACATGTGCAATGCTGGCGCTGCCACACACTGCAATACACAATCTGAGATTCACTGAAGTCTGTCGCTTGCCCGTGTGTCAAACAGCTCGAAGCTCAGAGAATGATTGCTGATCCTAGATGATCAGACAGGTTGGGGGTGCACGGCAATGCTGCAACTTCCCCCGGGGAAAAGGCCTTCAACGCCAGGATCAAATTCAGAAGCACACGTCATTCTGGCCTTCAAAACGCGGCAGACGTCAGCATAACCTGCGTGCAGCGATCATGCAACAATTGGGTACTCACATTACCTCTTCAGATTGGCTGCAAGCACTGCTGCTTTGGTGCACATTCGTTGGGTCGTGCAAATTTTGCCGGGGTTGAATTCCGCTTTCGATCCCGTGATAAAACCCTAAACATTGTGGGCACTTTTGCGATAGTTTGGCAAAAGTGCAACCTCGTGAAGCGCGTAAGCTCACTTCAACCCAGTGACATCAGTGTTGCCTTCGAAGAGAGGATCTCTGGCTCCGCAGAGGCGAAGAGTAACAATTGCGCAACGCACATGGTAGAAGGCATCCCGTCCGACTGGTGCTCGCTTTCAGAGGTACGACGTTGCTGCAAAGCGGCCTGCGCACACTGTTCGAGCCACAACCTGCAGGGCACTGCCTTGCATGTGCGGCTGGCGAGGCACCGTCCTTGCGCTGCCGCGTGGCACTTCGGCGGAGTAAGACAGTGTTCCTCCCATGGCGGGCGCTGCTTCTGCGCGTCTCGCGTCCCTGGCGGTTGCCTCACACTGCGTGCGACGGTGTCGAGACGTTGAGACCCTTCTCAAACGTTTTGGTGAAGGAAAAGGACTGGGATTATGTGTTGTCGGGCACTCGCTGGCTATGTGGGGACAGTCTGTTGCTACATCTCTCGTACATTGGCGAGCTCGCAAGAGGTCAGGCACGGATGCTCCTACGTTTGACGTCCGTCAGGTCGGGCATCGCATTGCATGCATGTGCGCCGCTTCTGCACCCGCCGGTTTTTGCTCAGCCCTAAGCATGCCTGTCGCCGGTCGGTGTGGGTGTCATTTGGTGACACTTCAACGTCACACGTCGATGCAGGAGTCTGTCGGCTGATCCGGACCGCGCTCATTCCAAAGAGGGCTGCCAAATGTCAGCGGCACTGTGGTGAGGGACCTGCACAGCAAGGGTCCCTCACCATTCGCAGCCATGCAACCCGCACAGCCGCAGCCTCAACAGCAGGCAGCACAGCCGTCGCAGCTGGTGCCACAAGCCGGGTGGGCGGCGGGCGCGACGTACCAGCAGCAGGGGCTGTCGCCGACTTCTATGCCGGGCATGGGCTTTGGGTGAGGATCCTGCTTGCGGGCGGTGCCTTCCATGTGCATGTGCAGCTGCAGATGGGTCTTCCGCTGCACAGTTTTCTTTTATGTGGGTCGATGGATCCCAGGAGGACTGCCTGATGCATCAGCTGGCATTACATTATCACGTCGTCACAGATTCGTGTATGTCCTTTG
This sequence comes from Tetratostichococcus sp. P1, assembly GCA_036584455.1. Lineage (NCBI taxonomy): Eukaryota > Viridiplantae > Chlorophyta > Trebouxiophyceae > Prasiolales > Stichococcaceae > Tetratostichococcus > Tetratostichococcus sp. P1. Next base: position 5,184,463 of record BTPI01000001.1, read on the forward strand.
CAGGTCCATGCCCATGTCCATGATGACCGGCACTGGCATGGTTCCGGGCGCGCTCAATGGCATGCTGGCGGCGCGGATGGCGCCTGGGGTAGCCAGTGGCAGAGTGGGGTCCCCACGTGCCGAGGGCTTGGTGTATTCCCTCCCGCAACAGGACGCGCACTTCCACTTCTCTGACGGCGCCTACAGTGCCGCTTTTGGCGGCAACCCCGGCTTTGCCGGCGGGCCACCCACCAACGACGACCTGCTGGCGGCGTTCATGCCCGGCTGCGACGAGGTCGGCGGCGGCAGCAGCGGCAGCGCTGGGCTGTTTGGCAGCGGCGGCATCTTCGCCGGCATGTCGGGCCCGGCCCCCAGCACTGGCGGCACCGCCGGCGGCAGCAGCGGCCAGCGCCCGCACCAGCCGCTGCGGCCGTCGCCGCTGTCCAACGGCAGCAGCGGCGGCAGCGGCCCCAACCACGGCAGCGGCGGCGGCGGCGGCGCCCTGGGCTCCGGCGGCGGCAGCACCGCACCGAGGCCGCTGCAGCCCCCCTGCAACTCGGTGTCCTCGGCGATGCCGATCGCCTCGCTGATGTTCCCGGCCGGCAGCATGCAGTCGGAGGGCAGCCTGCCGCTGGGGCCGATGCTGCGCTCGCCGCCGCCGCAGCAGGCATCGCTGGCCAGCTTCCAGATGATGCAGCAGGCAGCGACAGTAGAGCAGCAGGAGCAGACGTCGCAGCGGCGGCCGCAGGATGGCGCCCTGCCGCTGACGGCGCAGCAGGTGCAGGCGCAGCATGACATGCAGCGCTTCCTGAATGCGGAACCCGGGCAGCCGCAGCAGCTCGGCACTGGCAGCGGCCTGAGCGGCCCTGCCAACACAGCGGCGACTGCGGCCCCGCAGAAGCCGCAATCCGCCTTCACGGAATACTGCCCGCCGTCCGCCCCGCAGACGCCTGGCCAGGTGCCCAGCCAGGCACAGCCGCAGCAGATGGGTGGCGTGCAGATGGGCATGGCGCAGCAGCCTTCGTGGCCGATGACGCCGCAGCAGCAGTGGGCCGCGTCGCAGTGGGCCGCCAGCCAGCAGCAGCAGATGATGGCGGGCGGGCAGGCGCCTGGCGGGGCCGCGTTCGGCCAGCATGTAGCCGTGCCGCAGCAGCCGCAGGGCCAGCAGCAGCCAGGTTTCGGCCAGGCAACGGTGCCAGGTGGGCAGGTGCCCGCTGCAGGCTTTGGGCAGCAGCTGCCGCAGCAAGCGGCTGGGCAGCCGCAGGGGTCTGGGCAGCCCGTGTCGGGCAGCCAGCAGCCGGCAGTGTCGGGGCAGGCGGCGCCGCTACAGCAGCCGCAGCAGCTGCCACCTGAGCAGCAGCAGCAGATGGCGACGATGCTGCAGTGGCAGCAGATGCAGATGCAGCAGATGCAGGCGGCATTTGCGATGCAGCAGCAGGCGCTGGCGAGCGGCCAGCAGATGTCGTTCCCCGGCGCTGCGGGGATGCCGTTTGTCAACCCCTACATGGCGCAGTTCCCCATGGGCGGCGGCATGTGGCCCCCGCAGCTCAACGGCCAGCAGCTGATGATGATGCAGCAGCAGGCGCAGCAGCAGGCGATGCAGCAGCAGGCCCTGCTGGCGCAGCAGCAGGCCCAGCAGCAGCAGCAGCAACAGCAGCTGCAGGGGCAAGCATCGCAGCAGCTGTCGCAGCCCCAGCAGCAGCAGCAGCAGCTGGCTCAGGTGCCTGGCGCGCAGGCAGTACTGCAGCCCAGCCTTGCGAGCGCGCACAGCTCGGGCACCGACTTCATGCAGCAGCCGCTGCAGCAGCAGCCGCAGCATCTGCAGCAGCCCGTGCAGCCGCTGGCGCCTGCAAGTTCAATGCAAAACAATGCCATGCCCATGAGCGGCATCGTGCAGGGCGCGGTCAGCAGCCAGCGGCCGGCGTCGCAGGGCGCCGGCCTGACGCTGTCAGATGCTGGCATGGCACACATCAAGTGGGAGTACGGCAGCAGCTCCGTCCCTATGCAAGGTGAGATCCCTTCCTGGCCCGCTGCTGTCCAGTTGTCCGTACTAGACGTCGGTTTGGTTGTTTTTGCTGGCTTGTCAACATCTGTTGATATGGCTCCCATCAGTGGGTGCATTGTTGACAAAGCAAACAAGCTGCGCTTGCCATACAGGCAATGGCTCAGACCCTAGCAGTGCCGGGCGGTCTGATGGCGCCGCGGTGGTCCCCGACCTGATCGCTGCTGGTGGGCGGTTCTGACCCATTGCTTTAGGCTGCTGCTACAGAGCATGGGCTTTGATGAGCCATGTCCCACAAGTGCTGTTCGCATGCCATGACACACCTGTCGATGCTGTGTGTGTCGCCCACAACAGTGATGCTTCTGGCGTACTTGTCTCTGAAGATGTGTGTGTACATGCTGCTGTGCAAGCACCAGTTCCTGATGCCAGGCTGTCATGTTCCATTCATGATTGCCAATCTGTCTTCAGGTTCTGCAAGCGGCAGCGGGCAGCTCAACGTGCCATCCATGCCGGCCTCTGCACTGCTTGCCGGCGCCCTTATGCCACCGCCCCACCCCGTTGGTGAGCGCCTTCTCTGTGCGAGGTCTCTGCTCGCCTGCATTGCATTGCATTGCATTGCATTGCATTGCATTGCATTGCATTGCATTGCATTGTCTCCCCTCATGATTATGCAACCAGACTGCTCTGTGTGCGTTGTCCCCTTCCCCTTACTTCAGGGGATGCTGCTTGCCTTGCCTGGTCGAAGTCGTGTTCCAAGACAGTGCCAGCTGCATGATGTGTGACATCTGCAGCTTGCACAGCATGTGTCACTCACGCAGCACCTGCTGTAACTGCAGGCGGCATGCCCATGACGAGGGCGGAGCGTGTGGACCGCTACAGGGAAAAGAAAGCTCGCCGCACTGACGGCGGCGCTGTGCGCTACATCGCCCGCCAGCAAAATGCCCACAGGTGCCTTTTCAGCTGCTGTGCGTCAGCAGGCGCAATGGTCTCGTGCAGTCTGCTGCAATGGAGCTATGTCACGTCCACATGATATACACCAACCTAGCACAGCTTGTTAGTGGAGGTGAAAAGTAGTTTTGGGTACTGGTTTTGGGAGCATCTGTGGCTCATAATGTCTGCTGTATTGCTGTGCAGGCGGCCGCGCATCAAGGGTCGCTTTGTCAAGGCCGGGGAGCTGGCAGAGTATCTGGCTGCCAACCCTGGGGTAAGGCGCTTGCTCCTGCACACCTGTATGCTTTGGCCTCGCAATTCTATGCGCTGCTGCTCCTGCTGCTGTCTGTGGCTCATCGTCAAACGCGTCAGGCACTCATGGCAGCATACCACGAGGACACAAGCACTTGTTCGATCAGCAATCCACACTCGAGGGTGTGAGCACGACCAAGCAATCACAATCCCCACTTCATTGAAGTTGTCAGCTGATGTCCTGCTGCAGGTCACAGTCACGCATGCGGGCAAGCTGCTGGGTCACGGAGAGGACGGGGACACCGAGTCCAACGCGCAGATGGACGCGGGCGACTCCACCGCCGTGGCGCTGTCGGCGCCCGCGCAGCCGGCGGCCGCCGCGCATGTGGTGCCGTCCGCCAGCAATGTCAGCGGCGGCGTCGACTGCCCAGCTCCGCCCGCCGCCACCGCTTGAGGCGGCGTCTGGGAGAGTGCTCCTGCACAGCGGGTGCAGCAGTTAGTGCGCCTGCTCAGCTGCTCGCTGGCGGCGAGCCGAGTGGGCGGCGGCACATGATAGGCGTCAGCGGAGGGCTTCCGACAGCTGTTTTATGTCGATATCGGCTGGTGCCGGCGGCGGGTGAGTCACACGCTGGCGAGGTCACAAGAGAAATTCTGGAGCAAGCGAATCCTGATCGACCACAAATGGGCTTGGCACACACCCCTGCTGCGTTGGCGATCTGATGCGATCTCAATCAGCAGGCAATTTTCAGAATCTGGGCGGCGCGCTCTGGCGGCATTGACTTCATTGAGAGACTTCTTTGTTCTGCCAATTTGAACGTAATGGTGACGGGACATCGCTTTGTTAGCTGTGCGGATGAGTGCTGGTTCGGCACGGGAGGCGCCGGCGCTTGCACGCATTTGATGTGTTGCTGCATTAATGACCTCATTCATTGCTGTCAATGCAACCGCATGACTGCGGATGTGCCTGCAAACGAATGTAAACACGCGCTTTCGACGATACTGTATAGCTGTGTTTTGGTAGGAATAGACCCTCCTCAATTGACAGGGTCAGCTCTCAGGCAGCCTGCGTCATGCTGCACATCAGAGCGATTTGCCCTTCAGGAGCACTGGAATCTGTCGCCAAATAGCAAGTATTCATATCATTGCCCGTTTGCCCCTCGTCAGCCGAGCAGGGTTTAGTGGCTCACAAAGCTGACAGCAGGACCGTTCCGACACGATCAGCGTCGCGAGGAGTCGCGACGGGCAGCAGCTGATCGGCAAGTACGCTTGCGAACATCATGGCAGAGCAGGACGCCGCCGCTGGCGGGCAAATTCCGTACATCGGTTCGCTTATCTCGCTGGTTTCGGCCAGCGGGCAGCGGTACAAGGGCACGCTGTACACGGTGGATCTCAATGAGAGCACCATCGCGTTGCAGAACGGTGAGCAGCGTGGCTCCACCGTGCTGCATGATTGCGACATGCTGCACACCCTACCTCGCAACTGCTGTGTCACAGTCAGCTCGGCATCGCTTTTCGAGCACTGTCGAGGCGCTGCACCTGATCGCAGTGACGCTGGGCGCGGATGATGCCGCACCGGGGCCTGTCTACGAGTTCATCAAGTTCCGGGGTAAGCTCTTGGTGCTCATGATCCCTGCGCACGCAAAACAGTTTGTGGCCTGCATGCTCCTTGGCCAGACACGCTGTTCTCCTTCGGACATGTTTGTAACAATTTGTAGGGTCTCATGGCATTGCACATGAATTTAAGCTTGCCGCACATGACCAAAACCGCCGCTGACTTGGTCGTCCGTCACAGGGTCCGACATTGCTGAGCTCACCGTGCTGGCGAACGGGCCCGCCCCTGACGCAGCAACGGGGCAGGCTGCCCAGGTGGGCAACCTGCTGTTGTTCTTCATTTTCCACTCGCTAGCATGTGTACTGCGGAGTCTCAATGATGCAAAGAGCACTGCATGGATGCAATTACCTGACTTACAAAGTCTTGAGCTTGCTTCACGGTGCTTCTGACACGTCGCAGGCTCCGCCAGCGCCGCCAGCACCGGAGCAGCCCACCGCAGGGGGGGCGCCCATTGCGCCATCAGCTCCGCAGGTCACCGGATGGACGCAGCCGCCTGCCCTTGGCGCAGGTGTGGCTCAGGAGACACCATGCCTGGCTGTCGAGGGAGTCGAGGGGTCAGAGAGAGTCGAGGGGCCACAGGGAACAGAGGTCGAGAAGGTGCAGCTGGTGTCAGACAAGGAATGAAACAAATGGCAAGCCTATGCCGCTTAGGCCAGGCGCTTGGCGGCCTGAGCCTCTGGACCTTTAGACGGTGCTGTGCCATAACGTCAGTGGCAAAGCTTGATTGCAGCCTGATTGTGCACTCGTCTTCCTGCCGCAGCACCAGGGGCCCCCATCCCGCCGCCAGCGCCGCAGCCGCCGGCGCCCGGTGCGCCGGCACCCCCGCGGGCGCCCGCGCCAACGGTGCTACTCACGCCGGCGGCGCCTCCGAGGCAACCGCCGCCGCCAGGTCCATCATGCTTGCCTTACCATGCTTGTCTTATAATGGCGTTGTCCTTCAGATTTCTCTCGTGCTGGCCACTACTGTTTCCCGCACAGACTTCCCAGCGGACGTCAGCCTGACAAGCCTACACACTTTCTGCATCAGGGCAGCAGCCGGGGGGTCAGCCGTGGCCGCCGCCACAGCAGGGCGGGCAGCAGCAGCAGCCGCGGCGGGGCGGTCCGCCGGGCCATCAGCAGCAGCCCAATGGGCACGCCGGCGGCAGGCGCGGCGACGGCGGCCGAGACGGCGGCAGAGGTGCGTCTGGTGCCAGCAAGGCATAGCCATCACCCCGGACATGCTCGAGTCAGCTGTCCGTGCATCGGCTGCCCTGCACAGTGCATTGGCTGCTGTGCATTGTGATGCGCGGCGAGCAATGCCACCTTGTCTGTCAGCAGTCGTGATCATGGCACCAAAAGTCAGCAAGCTGCAGTCAGTGGAGGTGCCAGATGCGCCCAAATCTCAAATCTGTCCGCCCCTGTTCGCACGGCAGGCGGCCGAGGCCGCGGCGGCCGTGGCCGCGGCGGGTCCGGCGGTGAAGGCGGCCGTGGAGACGGCGGCCGAGGCGAGGGCGGCCGCATTGATAGCGGCGGCCGTGGCGAGGGCGGGCGTGGCCGCGGCGGCGGGCGCGGAGCCGGGCGCGCACCCCAGATTCGGGGCCCGGTTGGCGAGCTGGCGCCGGTGAGATGCTGCTATGACTGGACGGGCTGGTGTGAGGGCGGGGTGGTCCGCGAGGAGCACGTTGCCAGTGTTACACATTGACAGTGTTGCACATCCTGTCTGGGGCTTCCTTGTTGGTCACATGTGGCTGACATGGTCACAAACCAAGAGCTTGCTGGCTCGCATGGCAGCCGTGCGTCAGTTGGACACGATCAGCAGCCAATGTCCGATGCCATGCTTTACATCTTGATGCCAGGCGGCGGTGCGGCCGGCGGACATGCCTAAGGCAGACTTCGACTTCGAGGAGGCGCTGGCAAAGTTCAACAAGGCCGACCTGCAGCAGGAGCAGGTGAGACCTGCACCATATGACCACCCTAACATCGCCCTTGAACCAGCAGCAATGCTTTGTGTGAGCAGCAGGACATGTGCCAAAGGGACTCTGCATTGTCTAGCTGCTCGACAGCATGGCAGGTGGTTCAGGAGGCTCATTCTGCAGATCCGTCCTCGCTGCTATGCTGTTGCCCTATTGCTATCCTGTTCCCAGTTTCAGCATCAAGATGGCAGCCTTCGACTGTGTTTTGTCTCACAGGAGGGCGAGCAGGTGGCGGAGAAGGAGGCGGCCAAGCCGGTGTACGAGAAGGACGACTTCTTCGACTCGCTGTCGTGCGAGGCCCTGGAGCGGCTGGCGCTGCGGGAGGCCGGCGAGGACGCCCGCGTCGACGGCCGCGCCCGCAATGCAGCCCAGCGCAAGGTGTGCAGGTTCAAGTGCAGAGCAGCAAGGAAACCGCCGAGAAAAGGATTGCCGAGCAAACACAGCTGCGAAAGTGTTGAGTGCCGCGCCGGCAATGCCGCCCTGCGCAAGGTGTGCAGGACGAAATATTGATGTGCATGGAAAGACCCGGAGCGGCCTCGAGACACTGGGCAGTTTTTGCCGCGACGACGGCCGTGCTCGCAATGCCGCCCAGCGCGAGGTGTGCACACTAAAAAACTGCTTTGTAAGAAGTGAAACATTTGCAAGCATGGCTGCGTCGATGGCTGTGCCCGCAACGCCGCCCAGCGCAAGGTGTGCACGATGGAGGCCTTGAGACGTGATGTGCAAGTGGGGAGGCAGGAGCAAAGACCTCGAGACATCTAGCAGGCACTGCCACATCGAGGGCCATGCTCACACTGCTGCAGCGCATGGTGTCGCTGCACAGCCGGGCGCCCGGGCTCAACATGATGCTGCTGTGAATGTGGAACCCCTGGGGCACCCTCTGCACACCAGATGACTTGCAGTAGCAGGCACACCGCCTGGCATCGTGGACTCTGCCAGGCTACCAAGTAGGTCAACGAACTCTGTCTCTGCGCTACGCAGGTGGACACGGAGACGTTCGGCACAGCAAGCGCCGGCCGCTTTGGCGGGCGGAGGCGCAGCTACGGTCGCGGGCGTGGCCGGGGCGGCCGCGGCTACGGCGGCGGCCGTGGCGGCGGCGGGCGCGGTGTTGAGACCGTCGGCGGAGGAGACGCGGTGAGTCTAGATGCGCTCAACAGATGTGCTCGACATGCCATTCTACTGTGTTGAGTACCAATGCTGCCATGCGCAACCCACTCTGCAGAGGCAAATCCGTGTGTGCACTGCTCGACATGCGCACCACTGGGACTGCATCGGCGGGTTCATTGGCGGTTGACAGCTGGCACGTATACAGCTCAGCAACACTTGCAAGCTGCCATGGGCACAAGTACGTGCGGCTGTGCCGCAGGGTCGCGGCGGTGGGCAAAGCGCAGTCGCAGCATCAGCCTGAGCGGCTCCTGATCGTGCTCCACCATGGCCAGTGCTGCATCAGCGGCGATGACTGGGGCACGGGCATGCGGCTCCCGCTGTGGATATGTTGCTGACGCCCTGCAATGACGCGGTCAGCGTGGCCCTGTTGGTGGGAGGCGACAACAGCACCGCAGAGCAACACAGCCGCTGTAGGAGATGCGAAAAATAGCACGCCCCTGATGGTGGATATTTGCGGCTCACCAGAAGCCTGGCGCCTTGCACGGGCTCCCCAACAACCGCAGCTTGGCACGACATGCCAACGGCTAGCCTGAGTGTGTTCGAGACAGCTGATGTGAGGGTGTAATGACGCTGCGTGGGTGGTGTGGCTGGGAAAGGCCAAAATGTTGCCGCAGGCATTTCCAGTGTGGCTCATGTCTCAGTTTGTCATGCTTGACAAACTTGGCGGCAATGTCTGCTTGGGGAGTGCAGGCTTGAGACTCCGCACAGCATGTCATGCAGTTTGTGCTTGCATACCTCGGGGCATGAAGGTCCTTTATGAACAAAAACAAGCGGAAACAGATCGTCAAGTGCACCACGACTCTCGCCTCTCGGCTCTCACGTATTCTACCGTACTGCTCCAATATCTTGGCCCATAAATAATTGGTTCAGTCGATGAGCCAACCCCCGAAAATTATCTATGAAGCAGCATGAGCCAGGCATTTGGATTTCCTGCAAAATTCCTGAGAGGGTGGCGCCGGAGTATGAAGTCACCTGAAGATGCCTCAAATCATTGCATCTTCGCAAGACCGTTTCGGTTCATCCGTCACACAAAAGCGTTACAGGACTGAACAGTGGCAACAATGGCAGCGTCATTCATAAGTGACAATGCCTCCGGTGCGGCACTGCATTATGTACATCAACAGAGGGGTGTTCGACTGGCACATGCAACGATGCAAGCAATGTAGACCATGCTTATGCGCTTTCAGTGTCAGCTGCAGCACATGGGCCATCATTTTGAAGCTTTCTGAAAATTATTTCATTGCACGAGCCAGATCATTCGGAGTCTCGAAAACTCGATCTTTCATGAGCCACATTATGATTCCGCCAGAAGTTTGGAGCAGTACGGTACACAGGCTCGTTATATCGTCCAGCTCATGTTCCAGCTGTTCCAAGCTTCTCATCACACATGCGCCCTCGCCATCTCTCCAGAAGCCTCAACATTCAAACTTCCAGTTGCACGTAAAGCATACAATCAGGTACATGATCAGCAGCAGCACTGCGATGATTGCCACTGTCAGCTTCGCCCTCTGCCACCTGCGCAGACAACAGACCATTGTCGCCACTATCAGGGCAGGCCCATCAGGCCAGGGTGTGCTCGACGCAAACCAGCGCGTACGCCAACAAAAGCTTGCTTCAGGACTTGCAGTCCTGCAGCACGTAAGCGCTGCGGCACATGCAGCTGCAGCAGGTTGCATCGGACGAGAGATCAGATGGAGCTGGCGATATGGCATCTCACCACATCTGGTTTTTCAGTTGCCGCAACTCCCGCCGGAAGCTGAACGCCTGGCTCTGCAGCGCATCTGTCTTGTGCACCAACAGCTCTATCCGCTCGCCCCGATCCAGCACCTGGGCGCACTCAGCAGATACCCCTTCAGGTTGAGACTTGTCGCATGAAGGGTCGGAGCAAGGGTGGCTGAAAGTGCAGATGCCTGGTGCACCAAACAGGACATATGAAGCATAGGCATGACAGCATGGTCACAGCCTCATGTCTCTCACCTTTTCGATGTTTTCCACCATGATGTTCTTCACATCAGCCACTGCTGCCCGTGTGCGGCTGATGGCGTCTGCACTGGAGCTTTGCGAGTAGTGCGCCTAAGGGATGGGCACAGTGCAATCACACATGCTCGTTGCGAGTCCAGCCAGCATGGTGACGCCACGCATGACAACGCCTCATGCAGCCGACAGCATCAGCACAGTCCAGCCAGCATAAGGCACCCAGGGCAGCATAGCCTGGAACACGGGCAGACAGAACCCATGACAATGGCAGCACTCAGTGCTCGCTCTGCCATGCGCACCATGAGGTTTGCCAGCACCGGCGCAAAGTCGTCATTCAGCGCGAATGCCTCCGCCGAGGCGGCCTCACTCGCGTAGGTATGACTGAACTGCTGTCGCACGTTCTCCAGAAAGGCGTATGGCACCGCCCGCCCCATCGGCTGCACTGCTCAAACATTTGCAGATCAGACGGCTGGCACCCGCCATGCAAAGATCTGCCTCTGAATAGCAGCTGCCAGACGTCAGTGTGTGTGGGCCTTCAAGCAGCAGGGGTGAGGATGTTCAAGCCCACCTCGTCTGACATGCACAGAAACGTGATGCCGTCAGCCACTAGCACATGGAAGGCCTGACCCTCCTGCAGATATGATGCCCGCCTGCGGCATTCCACAGAACACAGTGAATCGCCAAGCTGCGACACGCTAAAGTCTCGCCGAATGCTGCGTATCTGGTCGAAGTCTCGCAAGATGGTCCACTTGGAGCGTACACTATGAAGGACTGCCATGGCAGATGGGAACAGGATATGACGCACATGTCTGACCATGGCAACTTCGCTGCAATCTTCCGAGCGACGAGGTTGGCGTTGCCGGAGACAGCGCTGCAGCCGTGAGGGTTGAGACGCTCAGTTCCAGGAACACATGGATGCAAGAAGCAAGATTGGACATGAGCAATGGCGCCAAGGCGCCGCGGAATGCAGTCAGTCACCTTTCTTCCGCAAGCACAGTGTCCCCCCGAGCCACCACCGCGTACGAGATAGATGAAGGCATGTTACGACACTGGGAATGCCCACAACCTTGCCGACTCTAGGACACGCCGTCGATATCAAGTCCAACAAAGCCCGACAGCACACGCTGTGCATGCAGCAGGCACCGGTTGCACCAATTTGAGTGTGTACACTCCAGAGATTTGCAGGCGCTGCAGGTCAACTACGCGGATGCCGGGCTGCAAGCGCTGGAATGCTGAGCCAGGTGGCACGTGATGAACATGCAATAGGGTTTGCTTGCTTTGTGCGCTGCCCACTCAGCGACGCACTCGTTGCATTTCGAGCTGCGCTGACAGCATCCTTTGAGGCGCTAGCTGATTGTGCGTGCATATCGCCAGCCTAGAGCGGTGCCTTTGATTTCGAATTCGCACGTCGGCACCAAAGTGCAGCTGTCCAACCCTGCCACGCCATCGGCATTGCTATCCTTGAAAGCATCGCAATTGTTGCTGGATCTCTGAAACTGCTTGTGAGCAGCATCGTGAAGCGGCAGTTGGCCTCCGGCATATTCCCGGTGCAGGCGAACCCGAGCTTGCCTCCACATTGTTGAGCCACCCATTCGGCGCACTGTGACCAGCTGCAGGTACACACACGCGTGCTTTTACCTCTGGCAATGCTGGTACATTGCTTCCCTGCATGCTTTCGACCGATTCAGCTGCAGCTGCGGTGCGCCATCCCTGTCTAGAGATGCATTTCATGAATGATGCTGCCGCCATGGAATACGTATAGCGTTGCTGGTGTTGTGTAGGTTTTCTGAAGTGAGGTGACAAGGGGCAGCACAGCAGCTATGGCTGGCAGCGGGGGCGGTGGCGCCGCTGACATAGCCACCTGCAGCGCAGAGGAGGTCACTGCCGGGCTGAAGCCTGCTGAGAAGGAGCGCATAGAAAAGGTGAGAGCGATGCGACTGCTGAGGTTTCAAATCTGTGCAATTATAAATGTCAGGGACCAGAGGAACGGCATATCATGAGGGTCAACAGACCGAGTCCGGAGATTGCAATGAGTTTGAGGATCATGGGCATGGTCGCAGGCCCGCTCAGCGACTGAAAGCCCATGTGTGTCACAGCACTGTTCGTTCCATGCACGGCGGCAAGCTGAGCTGGCACTGAAGCGGTAGTATTTCTTATGCAATGCTCATGCCGCAAATTCTGACTGTTTTGCCCATGCATCCGTCCAGCTGCAGGCGGAGCTGGCGCTGAAGCGTCGCAACCTCACGCTCTGGCGTGCGCCCCGAGCAACGCTGCGGCATTTCCGGCAGAACACCACCGCTGCCAGCATACACAGCGCCAAGTGGATGGCGCAGCACCCACTGACGCTGTTCATTGCGCTGCCGGTGCTGCTTTTGTACCTTGGGTGGAGGCTCTCAGGTGAGCTTTCCCTGCACTGCTGCGGTTTGACACGCCATGGTTGAGCCAGGCACACTGCTGTTGTGTTGCTCTTGCCAGACCACTGACTGACATCGAGATGAGGCAGGCAGTCTGGGCTCGTGACACCACCATCTCCTCCAGCTCTGTCGGCTGATTTGCCGTCACGCCTGCACCAGGATGGTCTGGGACCAATGTGCTCATGGCAGGCCCTAGTTTTGACGTGCAACAGACAGTGCTCAACAACAGTATTCACAGGAACCACACGTTTTATCTCCGATACCACATCTGTGGTGTTGCATACGCACCTGCTGCCGTGTGCAGGCGCGGCGGCAGACCAGCTGGCAGAGGCGGAGGAGGTGGCGGAGTATGTGGTGTGGTGGAATCTTCTCCACGGCAATTGAATGGTTGTCGCCTTGGTGTTGCATATGCCGCTTCAACACTGCCTGCTGCTATTTGCAGGTGCGGCGGCAGACAGTCTGGCAGAGGCGGAGGAGGTGGTGGAATATGTGGTGTGGTGGGTGGGGCTGGGCGTGCTGTCCTCCATCGGCCTGGGCACCGGCATGCACTCCGGCCTGCTGTTCCTCTTCCCTCACATGCTGAAGGTGTGGCGCTGAGGCCGACAATGCTGCCCCTGGGTGCAACGAGTGAATGGCCTCATGTCGCTCTGCTGTTTGGCGGTCATGACATCAGGTGCAGGAGCAGGTGAGCCCAGCTGCGCTTTGATGCAGCACATGATGACAAGGCCCAGCAGGAGTTGCGACGTGAGCCTTGGACACATGGCAATGGAACAGTAGCTGTTGCGACACACCAAAGCGACTGAGTGCTGACATCTGGGCTGTCAGGCGGCATCAGAATGCCTGTCCTCTGCTCTGCAGATCTGCTTGGCGGCGGAGAAGTGCGAGCATGTGGCATTCGACTCGAAGCCGGACATGTGGTGGAGCCACGCGGGCTTCCGCTGCGATGAGGCGCCCGCCGGACATGTCACCTTCGGCAGCATCCTGCTGAAGGTGGGCTTGTGAGTTCCCTGTGCTGCATGACTGCTTTGAGCATTCACACCCATACTGCTCCTGCTGAGTGAGGCTGCAGTAGCGCTGATTGAGGCTGCAGTAGCGCTGGCTCTGGACCAGTCACCTGCTCGTGTCCTCGAGTGAACAATTCATTGGTCCCTTCAGTGAACGCCTAGCACTGCTAACAAATGTGGCTGGCTTCCTCTGCAGGTGATGCCCGCGGCCATGCTGTGGGGTGCGGGGACAGCGCTGGGCGAGATCCCGCCGTACGCGGTGGCCTACCATGCAGCCGTGGCCAGTGGCAAGGTTTCCGGCATGGAGGAGGCCCTTGCGGTGCGCAGCCGTCGCTGCGGCCATGCCCTTGACCAATGGGGAACTCGAATGAGGCAGTGCAGTGACTGTCACATCTGTTGTGCCCTGATACAAGTACATCTTCTACTGGAAGCGAGTCTGAGGTGGTCCACAGCAAGTGTCTTGCCACGGCCTGGGCTGCTGGTCAGCAGTCCGCTAGGGTCTCGACACATGGCCGCGTATTGCCCCTGCCGTGAAAAACAATTTTGGGTAACCTGATTGCAGCTGGAGAAGGAGCAGCGGGCAGGGGGTGGCCTGATCTCGCGCCTCACAGGCAGCATGCAGTCGTGGATGACGAACTTCATCCGCACGCATGGCTTTGGTGGCATCCTGCTGCTGGTATGTGCTGTAATTTCTGCGAAGTCAAGTAGTGCCCTTGCCCTTGCCATCCCTCTGTGCAACACTGACCACTTAGGATTTGCTGGGTGACAGCCGCCCTGTTCACTGTTGTGCCATTAACAGCATATCGAATGAGTAACAATGCTGTTACACAGGCGGCGTGGCCGAATGCAGCGTTTGACCTGTGCGGCATCTGCTGTGGCCACTTCCAGATGCCCTTCTGGCAGTTCTTCGGCGCCACCTTCATCGGGAAGGCCCTGATCAAGGTGGGCTCCCGCCGGTACCTGTGGTAACACAACCTCACCAGCAGCAGCAGCCAGACCTGCCTCAAAGCTGCAGCATCCCTGCACAAATATACACATTCTGCACTGACACATAGACGCTGATTGTCAACACTGTCTGTCCTCGTGAGCAGGTGAACCTGCAGGCGGCGGCGCTGGTGGCCATCTTCCGGCGGGAGTCGCGGGACGCGATCCTGGTGTGGCTGGAGCGTGCGCTGCCGGCGCGGCTGCCGCTGCTGCCGGGCCGCCTGCCGCCCGCTGCCGCGCTGCACGCCTTCATCAACGCCCGCATTGGCGCCTTCCAGTCCGGCGTGGCCCGCCGCGCCGCCGCGCACGCGGCGGACAGCAGGCGAGTGGCACACCACTTTGGCATCTCGACTTGCACAGCACCCTTCACAGCACACTTATCAGTAAATGGGCTGGCATCGGCGCCTTCCACATGGGCGTTGCTGCGAATGCAGCGGGCAGCAGGAACGCTGGGCCACCATTGCAAGGTGCGAGTTTTCTCATATCTTCTTGCAGATCTTGCAAATGACGGCTGTTGCCACATTGCTGTGGGAATTCATCTTGCCCCAGCTGGCGTCAACGGCTGAATGATGCTTCCCGACATGTCGAGTAGTTACGAGGGCTCACAGGTGCAACAGTGTGACTCATCACATGTCACGGCGCCTACATGCGCAGGTGGTGGCACCAGCGGCTGGCGGAGCGGCTGAGCAGCTGGCCGGCGGCGGCGGCGTATGCGAGGTCTCTGGTGCCGACGCCGTGGTCCGCCGTCATCCTGCTGCTCATGGGCAGCTTCGTGGTCAGCTGCATCGAGCAGTTTGCGCAGTCGCACGCGCTTGAGGCCGACACGGAGCGCCTCAAGCGAGAGCGCCACCGGCATGTAGAGTAGCTACAGGGGGTCTTACTGCGGATGTGGAGCAGCGGCATCGGGGGTCACTCAAGGGATAGGAGGCATAGAAGGGGCGGCATCACGCAAGGGGGGCGGGGATCGCGATGCCACGGCACATGACTGCGCAGCAAGTGTAAGCAGTCACCTGCACTTGACGTGATGGGGCGCCAGCGCTGCGGGCGCAGAGCAGCCTCAGCTGTGAAGCAGTGGCGAGATTCCTATCGCATGCCGTAAGGGACAAACAATGCTTTTGGAACCCATCTTGTAAGAATGGCCCTTGTACCTGGTAACTGCTGGCTTTGTTTGACACGATGACATCATGACAAATATCGTGAACGTCCTGGCCATCCGATCGCCGCATGGACTTGTGCGACATCCTGCGCTGGAGCATTCCTGAAATAACGGCTACAATGTGATCAAGCTGCACGCGCTGAGCGTGCCACTTCGAACGATGCTTGCGATGGCAGTACAGGAGCGGAAGGATACTTGCAGCAGGCTCACCGGCGATAGTGCGCAATTCGACTCAGCGTGGTGAAGGCCTGAAAATTCGCTGCAAAACGCTGTACTTCCGACGGTACGCATAGCCGCTGGGAGCAGCAGAGCTGCAGAGGGCAAGATAGTCGCCACCGTGGCATGCCGTGGCAGGACTCAGGTCTTACAAAGACACAGCCTGGCCACTTGTGCAGGAGTTGTAACGCAGGCAGTCACCATGATCTGGAGCGCGGATATGCGACCTCCAGCTTGATGTGGTCGGTGGAGCAATGACGCACACGCATCGACGGCGGCGGACCAGGCACGCGCTGGCGTGTTGGCCTCGCAGCTGCAAGCTCACCGTGTGCACCGTAGATCACCATCTGACTCGGCCACCGCGTTGCATCATAGGACTATCCGGGATCCCAAGTGTGCAGCCATGGGCGAGATTGCTGCTCTGGTGGATCGGCTGGGCCAGTCGACTGGCGACACGGGAACATTCAACCATGTGCAGCAAACCTGCGTGCGCCTGGCTCCCGAGGTCACCAGTGTCAGGTGCGACTGTCAAGTAGCATTGAATGTGCCTCCTCAGCAGCAGCAGAATCTGGCACCGGGCATGCAACCGCAGCTGCGTGCGTCCTTCACCCGGCCTAGTTCTCGTTTCTGGGACGCGTAACGTCATCGCCGGCTCAGCACTGTTTGTGGGAAGCTTGTGCCCTGTGAAACGCCTTTGTCAGGCACGTCCTGTGTCGATGTTGTACGCGCAGCCTGGCCCTGGTGGGTGGCAATGACAGCCTGCACTATTTCAGCCTCGGGTCATCGCCGGGCGAGCCGCACCGCCTCGTTGGCACTCTACCGCTGCAGCGAACGGCCGCTGGAGCAGCTATCGCCGCAAAGAGGACGCTGTGCAGCGACGATGCGGCCGTCAGGTGCTGACCGCTTGACGTCATAAGGAGGGCCGATTGCAGCTCTATGATGACGTTGGTGTCCGATCTGTGTCCTCGCACTCACGAAGGGGAGAGCGCACTCATTTCCTAAGCAGTGTCCCCACCACGACATGCCTGTTGATGAGACCGGGCGATCGTGGTGTTCATGCAGCGGCGCAAAGCTAGAGGACTGGCGGGGCCTGCTAGCCGCCTGCCAGTCGGCCATTTGCGCGCCGATGCTCAGCAACGGAGCGGCTATCGGCTGTCTCAACGTCGCATCCAGCAGGCCCCACGCGTTCAGCGGGTGCGGCACATGTCCTGCGGGCGTTGCCATGGCCTGAATGTTGCCCATGTTCAGAGAGCGGACAGCGGTGGCAGCCAGTGCATGTATGCTATGGTTTACATACCTGAGATCTGGCATCGCAGGCTCCAGCAGACCTTCAGCACTTTGGCGGCTGTCATCGCCCCGCACCTGTGCCTGGCGAGGTCGGACAAGGCGCTGCAAGCAACACAGTCCCTGCTGCGGGACGCGCTGCTGCTGGAGCAGGCCAACGCTAGCGCAGCGCAGCAGCACCAGCAGCAGCCACGGGAGCATGTGCAGCAAACAGGAGCAGCGGTGGCAGATGCAGCGGCAGAAGCGCCGGCCACGCCAAAAGCTGCTCACGGTGTGCTGCGGGCGCAGTCTATAGCGTCGACCGCGGCCGACTCATTCGATGCGCAACTGCCGGCAGCAGCGCCAGCAGCGGCGACTGCAGCAGTCACTACAGCAGAGTCAGCCACCGCACACCCGCTGGTGGTGCGCGTCGTGGTGGCTGCAGCCAGCACCGCAGCAGGATGGCTGCGGGCACTGCTCACCAGCAGCATTCGGCCAGCAGCATTGAACTCGACTTCTGTGCGAGCACCAGAGCCAGGCGCCAGTACGAGCGAGGCTGGCAAGGGCAAGGTCGCCGGGCGGCAGCACCGCGGCGAGGGCTACGCCTTTGACGACTACGAATTCTCGTCCGATGATGAGTCGGCAGCGTCGGGCCGCGCGGCTGCCATGCCGGCGGTGGCGGCGCCACTGGGCCGCTGGCGGGGGCCGCTGGAGTTCTGGGATGCCGCAGCCGAGGGCGCCTACCTCGACTGGGCATGCGCCACCGGGCAGGTGAGATCTCTACTACCACCGCTTCATCAGGAGCACCAATGCAGACCTGAGACATTTGCCTGCTGTGAGCAACTGCTAAGCTTGCCGAGTGTTGGTGGTGCAGTGCTGGATTGAATTTGTCAAGGTCCCGCCTGCTCATCTGCTTGTGTGCATGTTTGGCAGGCGCCGCTGGACATCGCCGTCGGCAGTGCTGTGCTGGGCCACATCATGATGCTGGCGGCTTCGCCCAACACCGACTGCATTGGGTGCGTGCCAACAAAAGTCTGTGTATGCTAGCCATGTGGGCCACAAGTGGTGCAGACCTCATGTATACATAAAGCGAAGGACATATCCATTGTCAAAGATCGCTTTTCAATCAACTTCCACTAGGACACAGGTGCCACACTTAGCTGCGTTTGACTCCGACGATTGTGCATGCGCAGATGTGGGCTGCTGGATGGTGGTGTGCTGGTGGCAGTGTGCCGCGTGCTGCTGGCGATACTGTTGCTGTTTGGCGTGCGCCTCATGCTACTGCGGCGGTCTCACTATGTGCGATACCGCGAGTGGCTCGTCTCTTGTGAGTCTCCCAGTCTTGTTGCTCGTGGATGTCAGCAGTAGATGCATGTTTGTTGTCGAAGTCAGAGATGTGTGCAAACAATCCGTGATTTCTGGTGATGTTCTGATGTTGTCGACTGCAGGCGCGCGCATACTCTGCGTCATAATTGCAGCCGCGAAGCTGGCACTGCCAACGCAGACGCAGCAGAAGCTAGCAGACAAGCTGCGGGACCTGGCGGTATTTACCCTGGCTATCCTGCCGTTCGTTGCACAGGTGTGGCTTGCATGTGGTTTTCCAGTGTTGTCGTTCTGGCAGGCCTGCGGATATACGGTATGAGACATTACACACGCCGCGGCTCCCCCTATCTGCATGACTCTGACTTGCTGAATGGGTCTGCTGTCTCCAGGTCCGCTTCTCCCGGCACCTGCTGCTGATGGCAGTCCAGGTTGCAGTGACAGCAGCTGCCGTCGCTGCATCCGCTGACGTCTCATGGCGGAACGCTGTTTCACATCCTGCCGAGCTGGGATACGCCGTCGGCTCCGTGCTGTTTTCAGCAGCAGGGCTGTACCTCATGGAGGCAGCTGCCCGCCGCAGTTTTGTCCGCAGCCACATGCCGCTTCACGCGGAGTAAGGGGTATAGTGGCGGTGCCATTACCCGAAGAGCGCCGTCGCTCACCCATTCAACTTGCATATGCTCATGTCGACACCAGTATCGAAATAGTGACAGTCCAATTCAGATAGAAGATGGGTACAATTGTATCTATATTTTTTGGTTTGTTGCCGCCGTGTTGCTGCAGCGCGCCCTGCGCGGTCGGCCAGCTGCCGCTTGTACCGAGCCAGCCTCCTGCTTTGCAATGTGTAATTGTCCTTGTGATTCGACAGCGTGTTCACCAGGAATAGCTTCGCCACAGCAATCTATCTGCGGTCTATTGTACTACAAACTCATGGAAGCATGATGTGGCTGCAGGACGCAGGTGGGTATCTAAAACATTCAAAGCGCCTGCGGACAGGTCGCGAGACAACCCGCCGAAGCGGTGCTGTTGCAGTGCTGACAGGGTCTGGCGATGAGAGAGCAGCACGCCATATGTCAGGCTATTCCAGTACCAGTGGCAAAGTCAGGCAGTCGTGGCTCTTGTCGCCATGTTCAGATGGAAGACACTTTGAGCACAGACTAAGCTCCAGCAACAAGCACTACATCGGGGGCTGAGTGGAGCATTCAACGCCGTTGACAGGTGAGATCATCATGTGTTAAGGAGCTGGATGCCAGGACGATAGCGTCTAAATTGTGGATTGCCCAGAAACTGTCCTCAACACCGCTGACTGAGGATTGGACAACCACTCGCCACGAAAGCGCGCAATGATTGCTACATCGGTGATGATATGATAGTTGCAGCGTATTCTGAGTGGCCATGCGAAACATGCGCATTTGGTCAGACAAATTAATAGTGGAAGTCTGGCTGTTTGACGTGGAGACCGTGTCGTGCTTTGCACTCCCGGCACCTGCTGTGTTCGAGGCGCCACTTTTGCTTTTGATAGCGCATGTGAATTGCTTGACTCGAACGGCTATCCTCGAATCCAAGAGGCACCGAAACTGCAACCCCGGGTGCCTGCCCGAGCCTGACTGTTGTGCCTCCTCCAACCGCAGGAAGAGGAGCATAAGTGCAGCGATGGCCAGCCCGCGGCCCCAAGGGCCGGGACCTCTTGAAAATGTGGGTGTAGTTGCCTGCATCCTATGCTTCAAGCCCTCATGTCGCCGGATGTCTGCTTGAACACCGGAGGTGGCGCAAACCTCACTGGAATAGCGAACACCTGCAGGGATCAAGACTGCAGCAGCCGACGGAGTTGGCGACGCCCTCACGCCAGGTTCTGCGTGCAGCATTGCACAAAATAGTGAATGAAGGCCGGCCGCCCCATACCTGCCATGGTTTGCTGCAACACCAGCATGCGAGCTGCACGGCAAATAGAAGGATGGCTGCGATCAACAGTGTCATGTGCTGCAGTCCTCGGGATCAGTGCATGGCGGTCCGCCAGCGACGCCATGCACACCTCGGCTGGAGGGCCTAGAAAGTGTGTCGGACTTCTTTCAGGTTTGTTGATGCATCTTGTACATGCTATCCGCAGAAGACTGACGTGGACCAGCAGGTGCCGTGCAGTTCCGCCTGACGACGGGTGCTCGGGGCCACATGCAGGTGGAGTCCTTCAACAAGGCCATGTCAGGGCGGCCCAGCGGCAGCCGGCTGTCGCGGCTGTTCTCGGGCAGCAAGCTGACGCCGCCGTCGGCAGCGGCGCTGGCGTCCCCCTTGCCGCAGGCCATGTCGCTCGACGACATGCTGCTCAGCCAGCCGGTGGGCATTGATGTCCCATGTGTGAACTGAGCTATCTGGACACGCGTGTATCAGCTGGATCTCATTTGAGCGAGCATTCAGCTGGCCAGTGGTCACAATGCAGGACGTCATACCCACCTCGCTGCTGAAGCTGGGGGCGGACAACTCGGCGCGGGCCGTCAAGATGTTTGGCGGCGTGCAGAAGTACATGGGGCTGGGGGATGCCGGCGGGGAGCCGCTGTCGGATGCGATGCGGGTGGAGGTGGCCGCGAAGCTCCTGCACCAGGCCACTAAGCGACCAGAGCTGCGGGATGAGCTGTACATGCAGGTGAGCAGTGTTGACAGAATGATATTGCACGGAGACCAAGCAGCAGGGTGCCTGAGCTCACCATGATGGCTATGCTAGTGGGGTCTGCACCACTTGCATGGCAAGGTGGGGTGCGCATGCAATCAAGAAAGAGTTGTTATGAAAAATCATACAGTGCTTGAGCATGCTCGGCGCATGGAACGTATGGTCTGCCGCCTGCTGCATGCCGGTCAAAGATCGAGTGGCGTTTCGCAGCTTTCCTGAAGCCCCTCCCGCCTCTGCCACCTGCAGCTGCTGAAGCAGACGCGGGGCGGGCCGCCGGGGGTCCCGGTGGTGCGCGCGTGGCAGCTTTTCTACCTGCTGGCGTGCCTGGCGCCGCCGGGGCGCGCCTTCGTGGCGCTGGTGTGCGAGTACGTGCACTCGGCGGGCGCTGCGGGCGTGGCGGCGGCGCCCGGCGAGGCGCGCCAGTGGGCCGCCAAGACCTGGGCGGCGCTGAAGCGCTCCACCAAGGCCGGCCCGCGGCGCCAGGTGTGTGGGGCACCAGCCCCGCCGCTCACCTGCAGAGGACCGGTGTGAATGCTGTCGTTCAGATGTACTTCACAGAGCTGGAGCGCTGTTGCACATTGCAGCAGGCACCTATGTTGTTGAATATGGAGCTTGGCAATCATATGCAAATGGGTGGATGTGGGACACGCGCGAGGCGTGGTTATGGAGCTCAGCAATTGATTTGCAGTTAGGTATCGTGGGACATGTGCGAGGCGTTGCTCCTGTGTCTGCAAGGGGAAGTTATCGCCGCTGTCTATCTGACGCTGTACCCTGCTGCACAAACAGCAACCCATGGCGGAGGAGATTGAGGCGCAGCTCAGCGGCCAGGCGCTGACGGCGGTGGTGTTCTTCCTGGACGAGACATTTGAGGAAATTGCATGGGACATGGCCACCACCGTGGCGGACGCCGTCACCCAGCTGGCGGGCCTCATCAAGCTCACGAACTATGAGACCTTCACCCTGTTTGAGTCCCGCAAGGTGAGCTGGGTCGATGTTTTGGCTGCAGCTTTGAGCCCTGAAATTTAGCTGCTGATGTGGGCCATTGTGTGCTGTGCACAATGACCTCTTTTGTGAATGGCATGTCATCCTGCGCTGCTGAATGCGCTGCAGGTGCCAGGGAAGGGCGAGGACGGACAGCCGGCTGGCCTGTTGGAGGAGACGGTGCTGCTGGACGACCACAGGTACATGTTCGACTCGACATACCGTCTGCAAGCCTGCATGATGCAGTTGAATTGATTACCAACCAAAGTGTCAGCGACCAATTGCATTCGCCGGCACAAATCGATTCATACAGAACAGATGCTGACTTTGCGCATGTCGGCTGCAGGTACATTGCGGATGTGCTGGCGGAGGGGCGGGTGGCACGTGCGGCGGCCGGCGGCGACGCCGCGCGCCTGCTGTTCAAGAAGCGCATGTTTCGGGAGACGGACGAGGCCATCAGCGAGCCAATCTTCATCAGCCTGTCCTTCGTGCAGGCCCAGCACGACTACCTCGAGGTTTGCTCACGTCATGAGTCGGTTGCTCTGCACCTGCTCGGCACCTGCTTGTGCCAACACTTCGCATGTCTAATTCGAATTGGGTGTGCATGCTGGCACCGTGCAGTTGCAGTGGAGCCTTGCATAGGGACGGAAGTTTGCTGGTTTAGTTGGTCTTCTTGGCGGCATGCTCGGCACTTCATCGGCAGGCCCGGCAGTTTCCCGGTTACAATGCCATTGCTAGCCTGCTCTGCATTGCAGGGCAACTACCCAGTGGTCATGGAGGATGCGGCGCAGATGGCGGCGCTGCAGACGCACGCCGAATATGGGCCCACACTGCTGGACAATGCCGATGCAATGGAGGCGGCCATCGAGCGTTTCATCACCAAGCAGGTGCCTGCATGCCGAGGAACCTTCACTACAAGATACGCACGGCAAAGGAGATTGCAAACTATCCATGCATGTGTGAGGCTGCCTGATTTGCTGATCTTGCTCCGAGGCTCTATCTTTGCCCCGTCGGACATGAAAGGTGTTGAGTCGCAAAGTCTGGGCATCGCAGGTGCTGATGTCACGGCCGCGTGAGGAGTGGCTGCACGATGTGGGGTCGCGCTACAAGGCGCTGGAGAACTTCACGCAGGAGGATGCCCGCCTGCAGTTTCTCCGCATCCTGCGGTCCCTGCCCTATGGTGCGCATGCATCGTGACAGCAAGCTTCACTGTTGTGCAGCACCTTGGGGTCCAGGAAGGTCATGTTTGGGGAGTTGTCCATAGTCATGCAACTGGAAGTGCTACCTGCTACACCTGCAGGCAACTCGGCATTCTTCTTCGTGAAGCGTATTGAGGACCCCATCGCGCTGCTGCCCGCTAAGCTCATCCTGGGCATCAACAAGCGGTGCGTCGGCAGTGCATCTGCTTTCGACCCTGTATGTGCTGCATGCACAAAGGTCACGCTCGTTCAGGCAATCAAACTGCAGGACTGTGGCACGAGCCACAGTTGGTCTGACCAAGAGCAGCCACAGAATGCACAAATGCCTCGCAGTGTTTGACTTTGACAAGTAGAGGGTGCATCGCAAGCTTGCCATTGCGTGCGCAGGGGCGTGCACTTTTTCCGGCCGGTGCCCAAGGAGTACCTGCACTCGGCGGAGCTGCGGGACATCATGCAATTCGGGTCCAGCTCCTCCGCGGTGTTCTTCAAGATGCGCGTCGCCGGCGTCCTGCACGTCTTCCAGTTTGACACACGCCAGGTGTGCTGCTCAGCTCAGCAGCCATCCGCCTGTCACTCAGTCCAGCAGTGTTGATACAGAAAATTCAGAATCGTAAGAGTGCATTGGGGGTGTTCCTGTCATGTCCAAGGTTGACTGACACGTGCCTGCTGGCCATGCTGCATGCAGGGCGAGGACATCTGCATGGCGCTGCAGACGCACATCAATGACATTATGATGAAGCGGCTGACCAAGGCCAAGGCCGCGATGGCGGCCGACGGCGGCGCCACTGCAGCGCCACAGGGTGGGGCAGCAGCCGCCGGCGACGGCGGCTACGGCCCACGCTATGAGGCGCACATCAGCGAGATGCAGGCCAAACTGGATGCCGCCAACAACAAGTGAGCACCATTCCCTTCTCCCAGCAACTGGCCGCCTGCCGCGCCGCTTGTGCTGCATGCAAGCATGTCTACATGTGTGCATCTGCGGTCCTGAGCTCTTCAATATTTTTCCTGTGGAGTGACGAGCTCTGCAGCTTCAGGTCACTATGAGTGCCAGTCAGAACTCACAGTACCCAAGACGATGAAGCGCTCCTCACCCCAATAGCTATCAGATGGCAGTGCAAACCTGTGCTTGTGCATCGTGGTGGCCAGCCTGCATCGGGAAGCACTCCTGAATAAACCCTGAAACACGATGGCCAGCCCGTGATAGGAAGCCTGTCTGCGTGCAGGGTGGAACAGCTCACACATTGCAGTGCAAAATTGTGCTTGTGCATCATGGTGGGCAGCCTGAGACAGGAATCCCCTCTTCGTGCAGGGTGGAGCAGCTCCAGGCGGCGCAGGCGGCGGCGGCGGCCAAGCAGGCCACCCTGGAGGAGGCGCTCGCCGATGCGCAGGAGCGCCTTGCCATGGAGGACGGCAACAAGGTACAATTTATGCTCCAGCCGGCTCACTCATCGTCTCCAATTGATGCCAGACTTTTCCACATGCACATTTCCTATACAGCCTGGTCCTTAGAGGCTGATGGCGGTGGTTGGTTTGAGCATGGTGTTTGGCATACCTGCCCCCAACCGGGACCGGGTATAACAAAGTATGTATGTGGACCAAAATCGTATCCTGCAGGCGTCCGACATCGACAGGCTGGACCACCTGGCGCGGGACTGCGAGGCGCTGACGAAGGAGCTGTCCGCGGCGCGCTCACACCTGGCCAAGTCCGAGAAGGACAAACACCAGGTGCACTTCTGTGACACTGGGAAGAGTCTCATCACAGACAGATGCCGTGTAAAATCAGCACCTGCCTCACGCCATGCGTCCACAGCCCTGTGCTGTTACAGGTGTGTTCTACATCCCATGTAATCACACGACATGGTTGTGAGTGAATCCATGCCTGTCTTGATGTACACAGGCGGTGAAGATTGCGGTCACAGCAGCGGTTGCCGAGGCAACTGCGCCGCCGCCGCCGCCTCCTCCGGAGCGCACCCTGGAGCTGGAGGAGAAGATCGCTGCGCTGACGGCCGAGCTGAAGGCCGCCAACGACAAGCGCGCCGACCTGCTGCCTGCCACGCCATGTCTGCCGCAGAGCATGGCATCGTCACCAGATCATTGTTGCAGAACATGCAGATGGGGAGGTGGACATGATCACTTTGCCACACAAGCATGAGTTTCGTCACATTCTGGTCCGTGCAAGTTGTCAATGCCTACTGTTTGCTCAACAGGCTGCGGGCACAGGAGGTGGCGGTGCGAGATGCCAAGCAGGAGGTCGAGCTGCTGCAGAACAAGCTGGCCCGGCTGGCGGCTGCGCGTGAGGCAGAGGTGGCCAGCGCCACCGCCGAGGTTGGTCCCACCTGCCTGCTCTCAAACACCGTCAAGCGCCCGTGCCAAGCTGTGCAACCATGTGCAGCTCATGTACTGTCTGGTCGCCATGCTGCCGCAGAGCAAGCAACCATCCTGCAAGGTCATATGTATGGATAATTTGTTTGGAACATCCTGTGGTCCAGGTGTCAGCGGTGCGGACTGAGCTGAAGGGCCAGCTGGCGGCAAAGGATGGCCAGGTGAACGGCATGGTGCAGGAGCTCGCGGCCACGCAGGCGCAGTTGTCCGAGGCACAGTCGCAGCTGCACCAGGTGATCAATATCATCTTCTACAGGAAGCACGAGAAGCATGTGCTTTCAACTGACAGGTGGCACATGCCGTGACATAAGTCAGTATGCACCACAATCCGCTTCACGTGTCCCCATCAGGAGTTGACAGATGCAACAGAGCCTGTTCAACGGCGTACAGAATGCACGCATGCATTACATGTTTGGACTGAGTCCCTTTACTGAACCCTCATTGCAAGTCAAGGGGGATGTAGCACATCTGGAGGAGCCGCGGGAGCTGCAATCCCATCAAAGTGGTCAACTTCTCAGAGATCGCACGTAGGTTGTTGACAAAGTGCACGTGGCCTGGCGCGCAGTTCAAGGGGGACATAGCAGAGTTGGAGGAGCTGCGTGAGCTGCGGGAGGATGTGGCACGGCGGGAAAGGGCGCAGGCCACGCTCATAGAGTCCCAGGCCAAGCGCCTGGACGAGCTCGACCGCCTGTACCGCGACGAGGCCCTCGCCCGCAAGAAGACCCACAATGCCATGGAGGACCTGAAGGTGTGGCCCGACTGCCATTGCACAAAGCTGTCCCAGTGGGGTTGTCCAGGCTGCAGAAATGTTTGCATAGGCATACTGTGCAGTGTGATGGCTGCCTTGGGACAAGGCTGATGGCATGAAGGTCCTGCCAATCATGGCCAGTGATATCGCAGGGTGCACTTCGTTAGTGTGTCAAACATGTTGCGAATGTGATGGGGTGCAGGGCAAGATCCGGGTGTTTGCGCGCATCCGCCCGATCATGGAGTTCGAGAAGGCCAAGGGTCAGACGGCAGTGCTGAATGTGCCGGACGAGCTCACGGTGACGCACCTGTGGAAGGGCGCCCCCCGTGAGTACAGCTTCGACACCGTCTTCTCCCCCGAGGCCTCCCAGGAGCAGGTGCTGCAGTCGTGGGGCACAGTCTGAGTGCTTGCGGCTGTCATACTTTGTTTGAGTGGCATCAGTTGAATGGAGATTGCTGGACTCGTCATCAGCTAGATTACCCATGTGAAAGTTGAATGTGTGCCAGGTGTTCGAGGACACGAAGCACCTGGTGCGGTCGGCAGTAGATGGCTACAACGTGTGCATCTTTGCTTATGGCCAGACAGGCTCAGGTGCGCACGCCAATGGTGCCCCATACTGCCCACTGAGTGCTTTGTTCACATGCAACCTTGCCTTGGACTGGAGCAGCAGAGATCCAGATGATTCAACATATCCGTCACTGCACATTCAGGCAAGACGCACACGATGGCAGGCAACCCAGCGGCGCCTGGCCTGGCGCCCCGCGGGGTGGAGGAGCTTTTCCGAGGTGCCGATGCGATCCTACGATGCAAGCTGGCATGACTGCACTCAGCATTGGGTGTGCATGCACAGACCTAATCTCGTTCTGGTGGTGTGGTCCAGCTGGCAGCAAACCTTGCAGCTGTTTTGCTCCAGAGGCCTAGCTGCAACAGCTTCACCAGCACATGTCTGCATGCCTGCAGTGCTGAATGCGGACGCGCGCAAGGCCAGCTTCTCAGTGTCGGCTTACATGCTGGAGCTGTACCAGGACGATCTGTGCGACCTGCTCCGCCCCGCCGATCCCCGCAAGGGGCAGCCAGAGGTGAAGCCTTCAGCGACCCTGTCAAAGTCATTCAGCAACTCCTCAGCAACTCTGCCAAAGTCGTCTGTCGACCAATGCTGATAGACACAAAGTCATTAGTTGTTAGCCTTCAGTCATACCTCGATCTTTGCTGCTGTGTGGCCTGCCACATAATTTTTCTACAGAACTGCGCCTGTGAATCTTGCCCAGCAAATGCTGGGCGGCGCCTGCGTGTGTTGACCGCGGTCGTGTGCGCATGCCATCCGCCGGCAATCTTGATGCTTGCAACTCCTCCTGCATAGGCGCCCAAGCAGCCAAGGCTGGAGATCAAGAAGGATGCAAAGGGCATGGTGACGGTGCCGGGTGCGACCATCGTGGATGTCACCTCCGCCAAGCAGCTGTGGGCCGCTATCGAGGCCGGCCAGAAGAACCGCCACGTGGCCGCCACCCAGGTGATCACTTACAGTGACTTTCCTGCAGCATGCTGTGATTTCTGCAACACCTGGCTGTGTTCCCACTCCGAAGGTGTTTGTATTGCTATTTGTATCACATTCGGCTGTTGACATTGTGAAACAGGATGCTTGAAGAGGCAGGATGCTACATAAAGACCCTGCTGGCGGCGGCACTGACGGGTCAACTGTGTGCAACCCCTGCAGATGAACCGGGAGTCGAGCCGCAGCCACCTGATCGTGTCCATCATCGTGACGTCCACCAACCTGCAGACGCAGAATGTCACGCGCGGCAAGCTCAGCTTCGTCGACCTGGCTGGCTCGGAGCGGTGAGCTGACACAGAACTGTACCAATTGCGAATATGCCTGAGTAGGTGTTGTGAACACCTGGGGCTGCAAACCGTTCCAGTCCATGTCACTCAAGGGATGTCCCTTAGGAAAGCATTACGCTTGAAGTGTGATTGATGTCAAAGCACAAAGCGGTGCGATGGTGTGACAGGGTGAAGAAGAGTGGCAGCGCGGGGGAGCGGCTGAAGGAGGCGCAGGCCATCAACAAGTCGCTGTCCGCGCTCGGTGACGTCATTGCCGCCCTCGCCGGCGAATCGGTGCATTTCTGGGAACTTGAGTGCATTGCTCGGCAGCAGCACAACGCTCGGGGCTCAAGCATCAGGTCCCCCGAACTGCCTGGTAGCATCGATGAGCATGGAGATGCTGTGAAAGGTATGCACATAGCTGCGCGTGAATATGGTTGAAATCGACAAGTGTGCCAAAAGGCTGTTGTTCTAACAGGCGCACATACCATACCGCAACCACAAGCTGACGATGCTGATGAGCGACAGCCTGGGCGGCACCGCAAAGACGCTCATGTTCGTCAATGTGTCGCCCACCGACTCGAACCTGGACGAGACGCAGACCTCGCTGCAGGTTTGTCAAGCTCTCACACAGATGCAATTTTGGCATGCTGCAAGCCAAATCATATCTACGCTTCACTCTGCTTTCACATGTGACAGGCTGTGTTGCATCAGCTTTTCAGCAAGTCCCTCTTCAGGTCAGCTGCGCTCGCTGGCGGTGCACCATGGGAGACTGCTGCAGAGCATCATAGATTGGACCTCTGTGCTGTGCAGTATGCGACACGGGTGCGGACCATCAAGAATGATGTGAGCCGCAACGAGGTCAGCAAGGACGTCATTAAGCTGCGGCAGCAGGTCCGACATCCTTGCCACTTTATATTGATGACAGCCTTGCATTGCTGCACACTGCAGAAGTCCTGACAGCGCAGAATACGCCCGATCACCACCTGATGTCGTAATTGCTTCTGGCTGCACTCGTCAGTGCTCAATTCGGTCGTGCTGGCGACATGCAGGTGGAGTACTGGAAGGAGCGCGCAGGGCTCAGTCCAGAGCAGCGCGCCGCCGCCGAGCTGCAGGTTCGCTCATTGATGCAGCTCATGCCTCACTGTCAATTCGTACATGTTGTGCACCGAATTCTTGAGCACAATGCCTCAAGCGCTGAGGGTTTGCTGAAACTATGCAACACGAATGGTCATCCGGGCAAGACAGAGCTGCAAGAAGCGATTCGACCTCGAGCAAGATTGCTGTTTTTCTACAGGACATTGAGGAGCGGCGGCGAGCACCCAGCCCGGATACCCCGCAGCAATGACATGTCAGCGCCGCCCAAATCGGGGCAATCCGAATTCATACTCTCTTGCTTGCATCTTTCGTAGTTCGTGACTGCACGCACAGGCGATGCACAGCAGTATTTGCAGCAGGATGGACAGCTCAGCATTCCTCTCAACATGAGACGCTGCGTATGTTGGCGCCTCTCACGAAACTGAACATTCTCTGAATGGCAAAAGTCATTAGTCATAACAATCGTGAGAAAAGCCGATACGCGGTACAATGTCCGATCAAATACAGTACAACATTCAACTCCACCCCTCACTGTTTCCGCCGCCGCCGCCGCCGCTCCACCCATGGGGCAAGCTCCGTGTTGGATGGGTCTCGTGCATTGCGCTTGTAGTATTCTGACCAATGCGCCTGCAGCCCCTCCGCGCAAAGGCGCCCATGCTTTGGCTGACGTGCACTGCCTGACCCGTCCGCTGCAGCCGACCCACCTGCTGCTGCTGCCGCATCGGCAGCGGCGCTTGTGCCACGCAGGCTGCCTGCATCTGCTGCTGGTCCGCTGGAGGCCACAGCCTCGTAGACCAGCACCGGCAGCCATGGCGGCGGCGCAGTTGCTGCAGAGTCACTGTTGCCGGCAGCCCCAAAGGACAGCGATGGCAGCCTCCTCTGTCGCTCGGATGGGTACGCCAGCGGCGCCTGGATGTACCGTGTGCCTGCAGATCAGACACTTTCGAACGTGAAACAGCAAGTGCGACGGAACAATTCTCTGCCCACATTGTATTCAGACCAAACCCGCCCCAGGACCGGCAGCCTGACACACGCCAAGCATGGCAAAGACTAGTCCACACCAGCAGTGTGAAAGGGGCACCACTCATGTGCATGTTCCAAGAGAAGTGGGTGTGTCCGAAGATGTGCACGTCCGGCCGCAGGGCCGCTACTCGAGCCGCCAGCGGATCTGAACCTGTATGCCATGCAACACGCTGATCATTCCATCCTCAAAATTATGTCTGTGTTGCTGAGGTAGCACCACAATTCGCGAATCGGCAGCAGGCAAGCGAGGGAGCATCCATGACGCGCGAGCAAGCTGACCTGCGACCTTCGCCAGGTGAGAGAAGTACAGGAATCGCTTCTCCGGCATCAGCTCCTGTAAGAACACGAATCTGCAGTGTGGATGCATGCCAACTTCTGCCAAACATGTTCAGCAGGGGAAGTGCTCGGGACTCCAAGAGCTGGCAGAGCGGCAGAGCAAGCAGGATGTTTGCAGCGTTTTCATGAGTCGCTTCATGTCAGGCACGAATGCCATGCCCAGAATGCAGCACTGCAAACCTGGTGTGGCAGGAAGTGGCTCATGCTGATGACGTCACAGCCGCTGCGCTGTGCCTCGTCCCGCACCCCGTCGTTCAGGCTGTCAAACCACTCGGCCAGCTGTAGACTCCCCGTCTTGCTGCTGCCTGTGGCACATGGAGCGCATGGATCACAACTGCCTCACGGGTTGCTGCTTGATAAAGGCAAGGAAATGCCCTAACATAGGTGCGCAATTATGCAGATGATGTGCACGAACTTTTGTGCACGCCGTCAGGCGACCGACAGTGCATGAGTGCACCTCGTTTCCAGGGCGTCCACATGCAAGTGCAATTTGTGTCCACTAAACACCATGCAAACAAGATTGGCAGCGCGGGCAGTGCACCTGGGATCCAGGGCGGCCACTTGCAGGCAGTGTAATCCTTGATGGCCATCATTGCGGCGCCCGTGCTGAGACCCTTCACCTCCGGCTCTCTGTCCCAGCTGCGGTGGTGCCACGACTGCAGCGGCACAATCCACACATCCGCCAGCCGCTCCGGCCTGCAAGAGGTACAGCATCAATCTCCTGTCAGCGGCTGAACGGACTGCTGAGATGGCGCCACCACTGCAGCAACCTGATCCAGACACCTCGGTGTTCTGGCATGCGAGGGATGCAGCGTGATAACGAGAACTCGATGAGCATTTGAGATGCTTGGCCTGCGAACAACGCAGAGCAGTCTAGCCAAGATAGTCTGTGCCAGCATTACATTCCCTGATGCTGCCGGCAAAATGATCTTACCCATTCCTGAGTGGCGCTTCACTATACAGATGACGACCTCAAGCACTGCAGAGCTTGGCATAAGAATGTACCTGGTTTGGATGCCCAGGTCAGTGCACAGCTGGAAGATCAGCTGCAGCTTCTCATATGAATCACGGGCGCCACCATTCCTGCGATTGAGCACAACCATGGGTTTTATTACCAGTGAACTGATGTACCAACATGTTCATTAGATCAACACAGTGTGTGGTGCAAGTGACGCAGATGAGCATTTATTCACCGGGGGTTGTCGGGACCGCCCTGTAGCCATAGCTCATGATTGCCTTGCGGAGATGGAGACAAAAAATGCGCATCATCACCCGCATGCTGCGATCGTCCTGCACACAGGTTTGGACGTGACAGGCAGAGTAATCAGGCTCTTTCGGCTGCTGACCTGGCAGGAAGAACACTTTGCCGAATGTGTTCCGCAGCGATGTCAGTGTCTGCTCCAGCACGCGGAGGTCATCTGATGCATCTCCAGCCAGCAGCAGCACATCTGCCTCGCTGCATGGCACCAGCAACTCAGCATCACAGCGTCGTGCACATGCGTGCATAACAAGTCACGTCCAGACGTGATCATTGCCAGATCAGCACCTTCTCCGCTGTCAATGCATTGGCCCCAGCGAATCGCATGTGCCATACCACTTCACACGATAGACACACCAATACTCAATGGAGCTGCACCTGAAGCCTCGATCCTCCAAGGAGTGTACCCAGCGCAAGTTCTGCTCGTAATCGGTATGGATGTCGCTGACGGCCCAGATTTTGCGCAAGCCCGCAGCTGTGGTTGCAGAGCTCTGCGCTGCTCGACACTGCACAAACCGTCCTCGCTGTGACCTCAAAGCCACGCAAATCGTCTGGCGTGGCGAGGTGGACCGTACGCGATCCTGAAGGCCAATGTCACTACAACTGTGCATCCAATCTTGATGGGTAAATCCCATGTCCTGGCCAAGCTGTGCCCGAGGCTACGAGCTTTGCAGGGATTGGAGACACTGCAGGTTCGGGGCTGGAGGGCAAAGGTGCAATGCTGCATTCGGCAGGCTGGCACCAGCGTGTTGCATCTCATTGCGCGCGTCTTCAGCTGTTGTGGACAATGTGTAGCGCTCAAGACACTTCCAAACCATGGTACCATTCTGCAAGCGCGTCCCGCAAGTGCAGCGCACAACTGTTCCTACAAGCTTCAACAGTACTCGTTCCTTCAGTCAAACTACTGTACATCGGACCATCTCCCAGCACCATATGACGCCCATCATCATTCCTTCTTCTGCGCTGCCTTCGGACCCTGTAGAGCGGCAGCTGCATCGTGCAGGACGCCCCTCGCCCTGCAACACGGGCACAGAGGCTATTGGTGATATACCGACGGTACGCACACGGTAGCATGCTTGCACAAACAACCAACAGATGCAGGCATTGCAATATTCCTATATGCATCTGTGCAGCAGAAACTGACAGAGTCAGTTCAGCTCACCCTAGTTCGGGTGGCGCTTTTCGTATGGACGCGATTGTCGACTCTGCCGCCCTGCCGAGGGACGGACCGGGCGGCGCTGCAAGCGCCGGTTGGCTGGCGGCGCGCTTGATCTTATCCAGGAAAGATTCTCGTCGCCGCCCCGGGGGCACGCCAGACGCCCCGCCTGAGGCTTGCCTGACCGGCGACCCAGTCTGCTGCCGAGGCGGGGCCCTGAGGATCATTGCACACACTTCAGCTTGACTTCATCTGATCCACTAGCACGTGCAGCTTGTGCTGGGAAAAATTTCCATGATAGCACCTTAAGCAGCACCACTCCATGAAGGATGCAGTCTGCACACAGTAGCACCTGCTGGGGCCTGCGCCTGATGACCCTAAGCGTGAAGGGCTCTGCCGTGACAAATGCGCTGCCCCGCCCGGCCCCGCTGCGATTGCACATGACACAACACTGTTTGCTCCACGCCGACGAGAGGCTGTGAGAAGTGTACGCAGAAGTAAAATGTGTGCAGGCGCACATTTTGGGTCCACACAGCAGGTGTCGTGGGGAGCCACACGGTACCACAGCAGGCAGCAGCACCTGGCGGCAGGATGTGCCCCGCGTGGAGAGCCCCACTGCCTGAAGCGCTGTCCTGGGAGCCCCACACCTCATCACCGGCTCGCCGCCGGCGCAGCCGCTCGTCACCCGCCGGCGGGCCTGAGATTGTGAGACAGCTGTCACCGAAGTGTGCTGGGGGGGCCACAGTCCCTGGTCTATTAGCCTGACAGCAGCTTGGGTGGTGTGATGCAAGTAGGAAGGACACATGGGCGCCATGTATGCCAGGCCAGGCACGATCAGTTGCGGTCGCAGCCAAACAAGCACAGCCGACACCCACCGTGGCGCTCTCCTGCATAGCTGTTGAGCTCTGGCAGCGATGGCCGCCGCTGGATACCGCCACCACTGCCGCTGCTGATGTTGCCCATGTCCTGCATTTCCACCTCGCTGGGCCGCCCGCTGCTGAAGCCATCCTCTGAGTGCGCATATGCACGCCCTGCACATGCAGCAGACGTCAGTCGTTCCCCTCTCGGCAGCTTTGCCTGCGGCAGCACCGGCGCTGGAAGGCTGACGGGTAATCTGTCTTGACACTTGTGTACAGAAGCAGCCGCAGAGCCACAGCGATGGCCGGTCGCTGACCTGCTGTGGGTGAGGAGGCTGGACTGAGGCCATAGTGCGCGCGCAGTTGCGCAATGGCTGTCTGGGATGGGTCCTCGGGGCCGCCGCTGCCGCTGTAGCCGCGCATCGGACGGTCCTGGTGGTTCCGCGACACCTGCCCATACTGCGTCACTATCAGGCCCGCCCATGCTGAGTACTCTTGCCTGCATTGCAGCTCAGCCACGCTCAGCTGGTCGTAGTGGAGTTGTGCTGTCTACATCAGAAAACCCATGTGGCAGAATGTATGCAAAACTGCCACGGTTTGGACTGGGTGTGCATGAAAGCACAGACATGACCGCAGCATAGGCAATGTTTGCATACCCCATGGGCAGAGGCCGCGTTGGGATGAGCAACGTGTCCCTGGCGAACATGGCCGAGTCCGACAGCAGGCTATTGGTTCGCTTGATGTCCGCCACCTGCACTGATTTACACTTCTCAGCCGCAGCAACTGCAGAGCCTTGCCAGAAGTCGAGTAACGAAAACGCTGGCTCACAAATTTCTTGCAAATGCTGGTTAACACATTTCTTTCTTCATGCATTGCTGCCAGGTCTCACCGCAACATTGTACTTGATGGCCAGCCCAGCAAGTGTGTCCAGTTTTGACAGCTGCCACGGGACGGTGCAATTCCAGTAAGTGAGAGGTATGCAAGTTTGCAATTATCGATGCCCAGCAGTGGTGCAAGACCAGAACTGAGAACACGGACACACGGCACACGAGAGCCACCATGGCTGTCATTGGCACGCAGCGGTATGATTGTCATCGGCGGCGCACCTTGTGCACCACAAACAAATCCTTTGGTCGCTGAGCTTCCGGCGCCTCATCGTCCGACCCACCATGCATCCGGCGTAGGGCTACTTGTGCACCGAGGCAACAGCCGCGATGTCTGAAGCCCGCTGTCAAGCGCGCTTCACATTCCTGTCACTGGCTGATCTTTCTGGTTAGGCTGCACAGCCGACCCCAGATACGGGGTAACGGACAGGACGTTCAGTGAGCAACAGTTGAGGGGGTCTCAATGTCGGTCGCCAGCCTCCGGGTCAACAAGCTGCAGAGCCAAAGCAGTCGAGGCAACAGCAACAGGTGGCAAACTCAGTCCCAGCGTCAAAGCCAGCGCTTTCAATCGTAGGATAGCGGCAGGCTGATCTTGCCGATGATGGAACGCGTTTACAGCAATTGTACAGCACAACGAGCTTGATTCCGAAACCACTGCAGTTGGCTCGATGCGAAAATTGGCCAGCAACCGGTTATGCCTACGCTGGCCAACTACGCACACTCAGCAACTCGCTTGCTTTTCTAAATGAGGCTCAGTGCTGGATCATAGGATCAAGTGTCAGCCGTGCAGCAGATGGCACACGTCCAGAAAGCAGTGCTTCCAGCTGCTTGCCGCTGACATCATCCTCTGACCTCTGTAGAGCTTGTCAATTGAGTGGATTTATTATTGCGCAGGGTTCCAGGGATTGCTTGCAGGCCAGCGATTGCTTGCAGGTGCCTGCGCCAGCATACGTCGTGATAGGGGGTGCGCAGCTTTTGCAGGGTGCTAGCAGCCGTGGACAAAACATCCACCGATACATACATCGACTTCAGTCTCACTGGGTGGCCAAAGCCACATCCTTTCAGCTCGACTTGAATGGCCCGTCGATATTCTCTAGTTATCTTCGCCAACAGGGTGCAGACGGGCAGTACTACCACATGGCATTCGATAGCCTGGGCTCGCTGGACCTCAATTATGAATTTGGGCAGCAGAAGAAGCCGGTGAGATGGGTGGCTGTTGCACCTCCGCTGGACCCGAGAATCGAGGCAAACAACAGGTGGGCTGTTCGCCTCTCTTGTCCTCAGACGCCAGACGTTGCGGCAATGGCGCCACGCCAATACATGCTCGGCTGGCTATTCGTGAAACACACGTGTGCAACCGTCTGCAGGCCGACGGGCCCCAAGCGCAACCGCAGGCGCCCCCCCAGCCGCTCGCGGGCCACGGATGCTGATGCTGGCGGCGGCGGCGGCGGCAGTGACGGTGG